>JAWWTY010000016.1:6611033-6680946 GCA_035222235.1 Margarornis squamiger
CGCTCAGCACCGCGGCAGCGCTCAGCACCGCGGCAGCGCTCAGCACCGCGGCAGCGCTCAGCACCGCGGCAGCGCTCAGCACCGCGGCAGCGCTCGGAGGGCGAGCGGGCCGGGCCAGGCGGGAGGCACGGAGTGGGTGCCCCGCGGGAACCCCGGGACCGACTCGGAGCGAGCCCGGCGGCGCTCGGGAGCGCCGGGGACCGCAGGCACAGCTCGGGAGGCAGCGGGCGGGGACCCCCCGGCCCTGCTGAGTCATTTCAGCCGCCCGACCGCGGGGCTGCCGCGACCCCCCTCCCCGCCCGGGGCTGGGGGCGCTGCCCGCGAAACTTCCCCCGGCGGGACGGGGGCTGCGGGCCGGCCGCACTCACCAGGTAGGCTCCCACCGTGCCCTGGGCCAGCATCAGGGCGCACTCGGACACCAGGAAGAGCTGGATGCTGGAGAAGCAGGAGACCTTCCTCCGCCGCCTGCGCTGCCGCGGCGCGCCGGCCCCGGGGAGCTCGGTGCTGCCGCCGCCGCCCGCCGAGCCCCGCTTCCCCGGCATCCTCCCGGGATGGCGCCGGGATGGCGGGCCCCGCGGCTGCTCCGCGCCTTCCTCCCCCTCCTCCTCCTCCTCCTCCTCCTCCGAGGGGTGCCAATCACAGCGGCAGCCCGCGGCGCCCGCTGCCTCTCCGCCCGCGGGATGCTGCTGCCGCCGCCGCCGCCGCTGCTGCCATGGCCAGCTCGCCGCCTCCTCCTCCTCCTCCTCCTCCTCCTCCTCCTCCTCCTCCTCCTCGCTTCTCCCCTCCCCTCGCCCGGCCGCGCTCCCTGTCTCTGCCCGCCGGCCCCGCGCAGGCCGGATCCGCGCCCCCGCCGGCGAGGGGCGGGGATGGCGATGGGGACGGGGATGGGGCTGGCGATAGGAA
The DNA here is from genome assembly GCA_035222235.1 of Margarornis squamiger. Lineage (NCBI taxonomy): Eukaryota > Metazoa > Chordata > Aves > Passeriformes > Furnariidae > Margarornis > Margarornis squamiger. Next base: position 6,611,937 of record JAWWTY010000016.1, read on the forward strand.
CGGGAACGGGGCTGGCGATGGGGACGGCGGAGGCTCCGCGGCGGGCGGGGCGGCCCCAGCCGGCCCCGGGACCCGGACCCGCACCCCAGACCCGCACCTCAGACCCGCACAGGTCGCGGCAGGGAGCGGGAGCTCTGCTCGCGTGTGGAGGGCAGGCTGTGCCCCCACACTCGCCTCTCGGGCACCTCCTTCCCCAGGTGCCACCCGCCCCCTCGGCCGCCCTAATTCCGTGCCGCTGTGGGTGTCCCTGAGGGAACCCGAGGGTCGGGAACAGCGGAGGGCAGGAGGTGCCATCCGTCCTGCTGTCCGCGCTGCCCCAGCCACGTGCCCGCCACGGGTGCCCTTTGTGGGCACCCCGCCCTCGAGTTCTAATTTCAAGAGATACCTCCTGCTAAAAACCACTAATCTTCGCTTCTACTATTACGGATCGCATTCCTCGCTGGCGTAATAGCAAAACCTGATCTGGTTCGCTCTTTGAGTGCACTTTTCCAGCTCATTTCTGGATCCACGCTGGGGGCTGCTGCCTGACTTCCTTGTGTTATTAAAGTTCCAGTTATGTGGAAGTTTAAATCCATGATCCATTTAGTGCTGGGATGCCCTTGGACTTAGAGAGTTTTCTTTGAGAACAGTTTCCTGTGGAAACACAGGTAACATTTTCCAGACATAACTCATGATTTGGATCCTAAATTCCATTTTCAAAGGTGGCTGAGCCCCCTTCTGAACACCTCAGAAAATACCTTTAAAATGGAACTTAAGAATATTATCATTTTTCAAGGCATAAGCCAGTCACCACCAAGAAGCCAAGAGAACTGACATTTTAAATGAGCCCCCTTTTTTTTTTTTTTTAGTTTCTCCTCCCAAAATACTCTCATCCCTCGGGGGCTTTTTATTTTGGCCTAGGTTTATGGAAGTAACTTTAGTAAATAGATGCTGTAAGTTACTCTTGAGCAGTCCCCACCCAGGCTGATGAATCTTTACTCAGTCCAGCTGGTACACATTGCCCCAGCAGAACTGCAAACCATTGATAGAAAGAAAAGGGAGACACCTGGCAAGCTCAGTTGCTGCCCTTTGCTCCTCAGCTGCCAACAGCTTTCTTCCATGCTGAACTTTGGCTTGCCACAGCTTTTCCAGCAGGTCTGGGCCACATCAACAGGTGTCCATAGTCCCATCTACCCCAGGGACAGAGTCTCCAACACTGACGGCCTGAGGCATCGTTATCAAGTAATAAGTGGGGAGAACAGTCTGCTGCTTGTGGCTGGGTGGTCTTCATTTTAATGAGATACAGATCGGTCCTTCAGACATTGCAATCCTCATAAGATGCATGTTAGAAGCTACTTGAGGCCTCAAATGCCAAGGTTTTTGCATGAGGCCATGAAAAACTGGCTGTTCCGTACAGGTTTCTGCCGGTTCATACGATGTTTGTTTTCCATCCAGGGAAAACTTGTTCCACCAAAGAAACCCAAAAAAGGCTCATTTTCTGGAAGTGGCTTTAGACAACAGAACTGTTCATCTCCTTCCTTAAATGCTTATTTAGGGACCTTTGCTATAAAAGTCCTGAAGTTAGGAAGCCAGCAAGGTCTCTATCTCTAGATGGGTAGATTTGCAGATTAATTCAATTAGTGTGGCTAGACAGATGCTTTGCTCCAGGTGGATGCTGTAGTGCGTTATAAACAGGATGGACAAGCTCACAGACTTTTAAGTAGATGAAAATAGAATGGTGCCTCTTAAAATACTTGAACATACAGAGTTATGATAGGGGAAGTCTTAAAGTATCCTGAAAAAAATAACAACCCACATTTTTGGGCATGCTGGTCTTTCCAGTCAAGTTTTGCCTGCTCTAGGCTAGATGCTAAAGGCAGCAGAGCTCTGAAAACTCATGTAACTCACCAAGTGTATATCTGGAGGCAGAAGTAAACTTCTGCACATGCCACTGCAGTTACCAGTATTCAAGTCTATACTTTAAAGCTTTGAATATATATGTAATATATGTGTAAATGCCATTTGTGTCTTGATCACGTCTTAGACATCCTGTTGGAAGAGTTTGTCCAGGTTGATAAACTGCTTGTCTTTCAGAAGGAAAACAGCTGCTAGAAAAATTTTACTCTAATACTAATTATCTGAAACATCTGGTTGCTTAGTTGATTGCAGCAGAATACAATTATCAGTTCAATTTCTGTCCAGAAGAGACAGAATGCTTGGATTTTTTGCTCTTCTTCATGTTGTATACTTACTTCCTTTAGAAAAATTCCTCCTGGATTGCTCTGCTGCAAGAAAGAATGAGGGTCTTGCATCTCTGCTCAAGTACATTGGTAGCCCTGAGTTTGCTTTTCAACATACCACATTCCCAAGGGATCTCGGTAGAGTGCTTCAGGGATGGACAAGTGACCTGTTTGAATTTAATAGTTAATTATTGCTATACCCAAACAGCTTTTCTGGCCTAAATTGACGCGGCTTTAACTACTAATGTGTTGAATACTAATGTCCTTGGATTATCATTAGCCTAGAATGAAAAACTACTTTATAGCTAGAATAGTCCCTTTTCCTCAGGGCCCGTAGTTTTGCCAATGCAATTCTCAGCTATTTCCCCTACCAAAGCAAGCATTAACAACTTTTCCCCTTACAGTAATTTACATTAAATATCTTGCAGATACCTTTTCAGGTTTTTATAAACACTGAACATTTATAGCTGGGAGGCAGTGTGCTGCCCTAGATAAGGTTGGACACTACAATCTTAAATGAGTCTGCTCCCCTGAGACCATCTCATTACATCTTGTCTCTGGACATCTCCTTGCTGAGTACCTGTGGGCTTGTGTCAACATTCACCTCTGAGTAACCTTAGCAGCTGGAGTTTTTGTGATCTGTCACTAAGCAATTTCTACTTTTGTTCCTTTTTTCCTCCTGTTTATGGTTAATATTGCTGAAAATTAGCTGTCCAATCGTGTTTTGATGCTAGACAGGCATAACTTTTCAGATCCATGTCTAGAGTCATTTCCTCTCATATATGGGGCATATGGCACAGAAGAACTGAGGGAGAGCTGTGAAGGGTGAGGACCTTAGTGAAGTACTTGACTGGTATCTTACACCTCAAGGGACAAAAGTGCAAACTGAAAATCTAAGCTTAACCATCAGTAGTGTTGGTAACAGGAGGAGGAACAGGAGAGAATGATTTTCCTTCAGCAGAGCTGGTGGAAACCACTTACTTGAAATGTGCCAAAGGAAGCAGCTGAGCTGTATCATTAGGCATCTCTACAACTGCCACTGAAATCATATTCCCAAATCTTCCAGACATGTTTTACAGTCCAGAGAGCTAATGTGTGCCTCACCCAGTACAGCCTCACTGGAGCAGTGATGGGCACCCAGTGTACCTATTCCTGCTGAAGTTGCAGCAGAGAAAACCAGGGACAGTTGCTAAGAGAAGATGGTGCTCTCACAGGAGACATATCAGTCCTGTGGTGTATATAAAAAAACCCAAACAACAAAAGCAGTGCTGCAACCATAACTATTGACTGCAGTCCTCAAAACCGCTCTGGGTATTTTCTACAGGGCAACTGTACTTCATCACTCTCCTTTACACTGCTGTAGGTCAGGAGCAGCTATTAGAGTCTGATATTCACCCAAGTGTCTGCACCCTCACCCTTCCCCATGGCTATGGTTTTATGACAGGTGTCTGTGCAGTGCAGCGTTGGGGTTGCTCTCCTGCCCTGTGGCCCTGGGTGCCAGCCCAGCTGTAAATCACTGTTAATCTGACATAATTGCAAGAGTGACTGAGGAGCATCATCGTGAGACCTGCCTTCGGGGCATGCTTACCTCAGTCTGCCGGGTTGACACTTGTTCTGCCCCTTGTTCTGGCAGAGTAGATGCTTTCACCTGGCTGTGAGGATGTCAGAGTGCCGCATGAGGTCCTGGGAAATAGTGTTCCTGAAAGCTTTGCGTTCTGCTCCATTCAAAATCCCACCAGTGAAGTTAAAAATGAGGCACAGCTGTCTCAGACACCACTCTCAGACTACACCCATTGGGGTTTTTTTCCATGCAGTGTATCCATGTTGAGGCCAGTTTCCATTTGCTTTAAGTCATTTGGATGAAAGGAAAGCTCATGTGCTGCCAAAATAGATTTGCATGTAACGTAAATCATGTCTCCTTGGCACCAGATCTGCACCCCTGACTGGTCCTACTTGGTGCATTTATCTGAGGGAAGGCTTACATATTAAAAAAATAAGGAATAACTTCAGATATGTTCAAAGTACAGGGAAGAAAATGCAAATAAATAAGAAATCCCAGGACTTTAGCCGAGAGGCTTTTCCTTGGGCTGGCTTTGAAATTCTGTTTTCTGTGGTGCAAAAGCCTGCAGATCAGCTGGTACAGGATGGAGGTGGCAGGAAGGGATTTTAATCATCTACCGGTGTAGAAAGGGGGTGTAAGTGTGCCCATCAGCCAAGGGGGAACGGCAGTAAAGAGAGCTGAGACTGGGACAGCCTGTGGATGTATCAGCAGCTGTCATTTCCAAGATACCACAACGCTAACAGTTTTAAAGCAATTTCTTTCTATAAACACTTCTGACTTTACTGCCTTGCTATTTTGAGTCGTGCTGGAGACTTGGACTCATTTAAAAGGCATTTCCTTCAGACAAGCTGATTAGATAGTTGTTCCTTCCTCCAGATGATGAAAGGATGGAGAACACCTCAGTGAAGCTAAAAACTGCAGAAAATTAAGAAACATTAGTTTAACAAGAGGTGAAGGTTCACCTTGAAATCTCCATCTATAAAAACAGTTTAAAAAGAGAGGACATTCTTAAATGCAAGAATTGTGTGTTTTGTCTGCAATCACATTGCATAAACCTGGCTCCTAACCTCTAATTATGGTTTTCCCAAATAAATGAGACTCAGATCTGAAGGCAGCTGAGTAATCTCTAGTGCCATTGACTCCATGAGACCTGAGGGCATGTGGCACTTTTACAGCAGAGCTAAGCACCCAGCAGGATCATGGTCTAAATGGAAATCAGAATGACTTTTGAATTAAAGCAATGTGATTTAGCAAACACAGTATAATTGTGGAGTACCTGCAAATATTGACATCAGCCTAACGCCTCATTTAGTAGGAACGTTAATTTGCAGAATCAGAAAATGAAAAGTAAATTACTGGACAATGGACTGCTGCTTTCCTGACTGTTAATCAGCATCTCATAAAGCAATGATTCTCCAAACTGCAAGTCAATATACAATAAAAATATTTAATTTCTTTATTGTAAGGATGAGACCTTGAAGCTTTAATTCTAGAAGATAATTCTATTTAGTCAGTCAAGAAAGGGAATTCATCTGTTTGTATTTTACAAATTGATGTGCATTTATGAAACAACGAAGATACTTACTCATAGTAGTAACACCTTATTACAAATGTTCTGCTTTCCTGTCGCTGTTGCACTCTGAAAAATATTCTTGGCCAGACCCCTCTGTGGCTGATGATGCAGCAGAAGGCAATGTTCCCTTGAAGTTAGTAAGAATTCATCTCCCAGGTGGTGGGGTAGCACAAGGAGTGATGGTGACATCTTTTGTGTAGGAATTCACACCAAGCTCTCACACACTTGCAGCTGCCAGTGACACATGGACATTTCTGCCCAAGTCTGAGCACTAGTCTTAGTGGGTCAGCCCAAAATGCATTGCCTGGATTCAATTTTGACCTCTTATTTTGTTGGTGTTTTTTGTTTGGGTTTTTTGTTTGTTTTTTTCTTGTTTTATTGTGGTGGCTGTACACAATTTGTTTCCTTCTATTTGCTTCCACCTTGTAAGTAACTTCCTCTAATAGCAAAATGCAGCAGAGCTTTTATATGAAAGTTTTTGAAGTGCTTTGGACCAAGGGAGCTATAACACTTTGTAAGCAAGTGGAGTTCCAGCCAGACACTGAACAGTTGTACCCTGATAGTACTTGCTGGATAATAACTTGATGGACCCAATGCTTGTAAATCAAACTGTCTCCTTAATAAAGAATTTTACAGAGATACTCAATGGCATCTTGAAATCCAGCCTCGGGTGCACAGGCTGACTTCCCCTGGAGCGTTTTATTTACTGTCCATGACTACATTCTCCCTGGATCTTGCAGTTTGGCATGAATGCTTTCAATCTAACATTTGTGCTTGCTTTATTCAATGCAGTCATATTTTTTTCCTCTAGACATTATGTCCAGCATGTATCTGTCTCATGATGCTAGTTCCTGAGTTTATTGAAATCACAGTTGTATCTCTTTGCAGAAAAGATTTTATTAGGATCTCTGAGTGGTAAAAACCTGGCTTGGGGCTTTGCTGGATTAGCTGGTTCTTCCCAATGGAAGATACTTTCCAGTGTGATTCTGTGATGAATTTGTAGTAGTAGGGTCTCTCTAAGACACATCTTGGTCACAGTTGAAAGACCTGCCATATCCCACTGTGGAGGGTGTTAAAATTCTCGGGCTAAGGTAAAGGTGTTCAGGGAAGAGTCTGAATACTGATCAGATGACAAAATAGTGGCCTATACTGTCCATGAAAGAATCAAGACAATTAGCAAATGCAAAGTAGGACAGTACAGACAAAAAAGGGAGGAACGGAACTAACAATGGTGTGATGTTGTGGAACAGCTTTTCAAAAATCCAGCTGCCATAAACCAGCCTTTTTATTGCCTCTTTTTTTTTTTTTGCCAGAACTGAATTTTCTCACCCCTTCAATTGATGCATGACCCCAGTTCAATTCAATAGGTTCATCTTAGGAGCAGCTGACAGTATTGTTGGGTGTTACCTTATATACTTATGTAATTTCAGTTGAGTGAGCTTGATGTAAAAGAACACCCTTTTGTCACCTTAGCTATACTGATGCTTCAGATGCCATAAGGTCAGTCACAATCTTTTTGACTGGACACATAACCCTGAACTGAGTAGTAATCTTTTGGGTTCATATTAATAAGTAACAATGTGCCTTTCAAAAACAACAGCAGTATGAGTATATAGTGAGCATTTTTGCCAAAATTAAATGTTTTTCTTCTGTCTTGTGCTCTACTGTAAGAGCCCATTGTAAATGAGTTTCAGCCTTCTTGATAGCATTTGGTCCTTAAAGGTTTGCACACAGACTAATGGAAGCAAGTAGAAACTTCAAGAATGGAGCTGAATTTTTTTAAAAAAACTTATTTTAGTGATTTATTGTGTGTTATTGGTTTGGCTGTTTAGAATTAACAGAATCCCTGAATTACTGCATGTCTATGAAAGCATGTGAAACTGAAATGTCTGTAACTGTAGTAAGTAATGTCTGAGTATAAAAACTGATATTTAAGGCAATGGTCATCTGTTATAAAGACTTAAGTGCGAGGATAGCCTTTACTGAAGTCACTGCAGTAGAGTGGTTGAAGACCTTGCTGAAAATTCCTCTGGATCTGCAGGCAAACTTTATCCAAAGAGCACCAGAGTCTTGCTGCATCTTTTTCATCCTTAAGGTCATAGAGGCCAATCCCCTTAGGAAGGATCCTTACAGTGTTTGTTGGTATGAAGGAGTCTAATATCTCTGAAGTAATGATAAAAATGCAGGACAGAGGAATGCAGGGGAGAGGGGAGTTGTTGACCTTGCTGGAACTTAGCAAAGTCAGTGAAAGATAAAGGGAATTCACTTGCTCTTGGCCTGACCTCCAATATGAAAACAGGGCAATGCAATGGAAGGTCGAAGAATAAAACCAAGTCATTTGATAGTGCCTCAGTAAGGCAGCAAAGAGTTGCTCTAATTGACCTTGAAATAAGCAAGGCCATGAGGGAAAAAATGTCCAATTCATTTACTTACTGTGAAGCAAACAGAGCCCATATTTTGGTTGACAGTAACAGAACAACTCTCCTGTAAAAAAAGTCAGGGTGTGGGAGAGGAAGGTGTCATTAAGGAGATTTGTGAGCTTGTTATCTTGATGCTTCTCAAACACAGCCTTGCCTGACGCTAATTCTAGAGTGTTCAATAAGCATGGAGAAAATGGAGCAACAAGGAGAGGAAAAGCCTGACAGGTTCTTAACAAAGTTACATTCCTGCTCCACTTTCCATTGCTATTTTAAAAAGAAAATAATTGGGTTACAGGAAATATCCTGAAAGCTCTCACATGAATGTTTGCTGTTTGGGGAGAGTGACCTGCAGCAGTTATTTTTCACTGAGGAAGAGCCACAATTTCTATTTTCTGTCTCAGTGGGATCTGCTGCCAAAGGCACCACAACTAATACTGACACCACAAGGATGGGAACTATTTCCTGTTGCCTAACAACAAATGCTTGAAACTATCATCCAGCATCAAGCTTTGCACCTATACCTTAGCTTGCTTTCTGACTTTAAAACTCTCTTTTCTGAGAACATCCTAACTATCAATTACTGAGGATGTGTTTGGCTACATAATTAGGATGAAGGACAGTTGTTCTGAAGGCAACTATTATTTTTATGTATCTACGGCAGTATAAAAATTTCCTGTAAATCAATCATAAATGTCTCTGCAGTGATTTATGAGCAGTATGTGAAAGCTGAGATACGGCTTGAATACAGATTTTGTTATAAATTATTTCCTTGAATTTTTGTCCCAAATGAAGTCATTTACTGTTATTATTACTCTGTGCACATCACACTGAAGCAAAATGAAGCACAGCACCTTAGGACAAGCAGTGTACTTAACTTCCTTCACATGGGTATTTATCATTAATTGTTTGATGAGAACGATCTTGATTCTTGCTCTGTTCACACCAATGAAAAAAAAAAGCCTTTCTCTGCTAAGGAAAAAAAGAATCCAGGTCTTCACAAAAAAAAAAAAAAAGCCTTTGTTAATATTCAACTTTTTGATTTACATAAATTGCAGCAGGGCCAAATTTATCTTTTGTGGACTGGAGTTCTGGAGGTACCATTTTCCCAAGTACAAAGTCTCAGTCACTGTTCTTCTCTACATGGATATTGATTTACCACCTGGACAACACAATATGATAATGATCATTCAAGAGAGTGGTTGTCACCACAGTCATTCCATTGTGTCAACATGCCTTTTCTCCATCAAGCTGAATAGCCCGTCCATGAACTAATCCTGTTGTTTGCTTGAGAATAGCTCATTACCAGAGCTGATCAGGAGAGATGCTTCACCCAAAATAAATACACATATTTCTGTGAAACTCAGCTTTTTATGGCATTTTTTACTAAAAGCAATATGTTTTCTTTACTTGATTTTCTATCAGAATTCCCCTTTCAGTAAGTAAAAATGATGATGACGATTTTAATACCTTTTATCTATAATTTTCTCTGCGCTTATCTGGAAAGTTCAGTAAAAATGTAAAAATATGTCCATTTTGAGTTTCAAAATGAAAACTGAGACATCAACATTTTTGTCAAACTACTTTCTCTATCTTGACTAATTAGCCAGCTGTAGGGGCAGAATGTATCTTATAGCTCCTTGTATGTTCTGAATTAATCTGATACTGCCACCATTACCACAGTTTTCACATCCTACTGAGCTTTGTGTGGTTTTAGGTTTCCTAATAGAAGCATTAGAGGGACACATTTACATGCTGGCTCTGATTTATTTGTGGGGAGATTAAATTGTGGTAGGTTGGATCTGTTTGGGTTTCCTCGATAGCCTCTGATTAGTTTTAATACAGGTAGCCCTCACAGTAAATCAAGTGTCTCAGCTGATCCACACAAAGTGAAGCTGTGACTCATTACCTGGTAGATGAGGAAAGAGCCTTTCCTGGTACTGTAACTCATTAAACTGAGGGAATTATTTACGACGTTTGCAGTCACTCCAGCTGATGGTGTCGTTTAGGAAACTCAGATGCTCCATATGGAATGTGAAATATTTGATGGTTTGTAGATAACTCATTAAGGTCTGAACAAATTTAAAACCACTTTTCTGAGGAAAGCTCATCTGGGTGATGAATGTGACCATCACTGGGCTCCAGGGGTCACCTGGAAGCATAAAGGATGTCCCCTGCCTTTGCCCAAGGCTGATGTACATGGTTTTCTTGGAAACTTGGTAACTCTGCAGTTCTGTAAACTGCAGGGTGTGGTTAAGGAAGGACTTCTTTTCCAAGCCAGGCATATGAGTCCTGCAGAAGCAGCACAAGAACAGGCTTCAAGCTGGAGTTGTCATGAGCTCTGCTGAAATAAAGAAGTTCTTGAGCTTGGAAGCATGACTAATGCAAGCCTGAGGGCATTCAAGACTTAGATACTGTCCAGTGCTTGCAGAGCATGTGAACCAAGTCTGAAAGATAGGATTTACAGCAGCAGTTTGGTCAGCTTATCATCTCTCTGTAATTCAGCATCTGCAATATATTTCATTATACTTTCTAGCACACTTTGGTGTCTGTACTAATGAAGTGCTCACATACACTCCTTGAATTCATTCCCCATCATGCCATTCTAAAAAACTCGTGGCTGTACCATCATATTTACACTTCAGCAGCAAAACCAAATCCCAAATCCCTCTGTGTCCACCCGTGAGCTGGAGTGCCTCTCATGAAAACATGTGCAGCCTTGTCAGGAGGATCTTGGCCATTCTCTTTGCAATATGTGTTCTATTGTCCCTTGGACATCAGTCTGTCACTTGGATGGCAGGCAATCTGAGACGTGTTTCCTGTTAAGTGGCTAATGCACAGAGGAGGCAGAGGGGGATATTAAATAATAATGACAATAATAATACATCTGATAGAGTTCAGTTCCACTTTAGCACTAAATGGAAAGCTGAAAGCCTCCCTATGGATCTTTTCCATCTTGAGCACCAATGATTGTAACAGATGCATCAGTTTAAATTTATGACTTGCATGACAAATAAGACTGATACATGTGTTTAGGAAGTCTGTGACCAACTGGCATGTTTTGATTAGCTGCAAATAACAGCACTGCCATGTCTGTAATACAACTTATAGAATACATAGATGTGGTCCACTTTATTAGCTAGAGCAAGACAACACAGATCCTAGTGTGTCCTTTACCTCCAACTTTATATGAACCTTATGAAATAAAAAATAAAAGTGATGAACAAAAGGACTTTCTTCTGTGATTTTAAAAACACCCACAAACAACAAAGAATTAGTAAAACCCAAAAGAGGAATGAGGAAGCAGTGAAGATGAAAACCACTGATCCATTTAAACACAGATGAAACGATTTGACAATGTACTGGAAAGGAATATTAAACAGATACAAGCTATTAATTTTCACTGAGGGTCAAACTGGGAGCTTGAGTAGCATGTAAGGTTCAGGTTAACCCTTCACAGTGGGGAGAATCTCACCATCAATTACTCTTATAGGGGATTTAAATACAGCTCATGGAATAACTGGAAAATGTTTTGGACAGGTGATAATATTTATAGAAAGGAAGGACAGTTTGGAAGGTGGAAAGAATTCAAAGATTACAAGAAAAGCTAGCAAATGGCAAAATTAGAATGGAAAAATATTGATCCCTTTAATTTATTTCTTGCAGGGAATGGGAAGGACATTGAGGGGTGAGACTAGTCTCGATGAAAAATAGTTTGTGCTATTAGGGGCTCTCGTGGGAGCAGAGACCTTTTAGCTCATAGGTCGGCTGCTTATACTGCAAACTCCCTGTGGGCAGGGCTCTCCAGGTCATTTTTATGTCTGTGTGCTGACAAAGTGTTTGACCATCTTCCATCTTGAGTGTAGCAAACGTGGAGTTTTTACAGAACTTCAGAATGTCACTGGCTCATGCCTCATTTGGAGATGTAAACTCTCTGCTCAGTGCTTTTGGAGGGGAATGAGGATGCTGGGAAAAGCTGTGCAAGCAGTTAATGTGAGGAATTTCAGCCTTGATGCCTCTATTCTGAGCACTCCTACACCTAAAACAGAGTGTTTACCTCCATTCAGCTGCCTCTCCAGCCAACTTTTTGTCCTTGTCCTTAAAAAATACCATTAAACTGTACAACAAATCACTACATTCAGCCAACAGGGAACAGTAAATGCCACTCTACTCATGCCTTACTACTCCTTCAATGATCCTATTGCCTAGTGCTAGAAATAATGATGTGAATACCTCTATATCAGCATTTTCTGTCATGATTAAGACTATGCCAGTCATAAAGGTCACCATATGATAGACTACAGACCACAAGTCCCCACAAGCCAGTGTGACTAACACATTAAATATTGGATTGCAGCTTGGTCAAGTGACTAGTGTAGTGTGAGAAATGAAATCAATGCTCACCCTGGTGAGAAATGATAGAAATGAGCATCCACTGTCAGCCACGTTCAGATGGCTGCGAGTCTGGAGTGCCATATTTTCATGCTCATAACCTAGATGTTGACTTAAAAATCACCCTGAAACTCTGTAGCAGTGGCAACAATGAGCACTTACTCCTTCAAGTCTTTTTTTCAGCTTTATCAATGTCCTCAATTTATGGAGCAGCAGTCTCCTCCGCAGAGGTCTTGAGTTATCCTGTCCCAGCCATGAGGGAGCTGCTCTGCCAGGCACCAATTCCAGCAGAAATAGCTGTTCTGGGGAAGATTCTGGTCACTCTGCCTAAAAATAAAAATACCCCAAACCAAGCTGTTGTAGCTGTTTCAAGGGTATTGTATTTCTGTCCCTCATGAGGCAAATACTCTAGGTATAGCTAAGATACATTTTAATGACTTGAACATCATGTGGAACAAAAGCCCGTTTTCTCCCCAACCTTCCTCCCTTCCCAATCTTCCCCATTTTTAACATGTGCTCAGCACCAAAACAGACAAATCCACTCCTGGCAGTGTCCTGGTTTCAGCTGTGATTCTCCACCTTAATAGCTGTATGATTTAGTATGAGAATAATGTTGCTTGATAACACAGTAATGCTTTAATTTTTGCTCAATAGTGCTTCGTCTAAATCAAGGACTTTTTCATTTCTCATGCTCTGCCACTGAGCAGGTGCACAAGAAGCTGAGAGGGAGCATGGCCAGGAGAGCTGACCTGAAGTGGCCAAAGGGATATTCCATACCATAGGATATCATGCTCAGTATATAAACTGGGGGGAGGTGGCTGGGAGCCACCAAGTGCTGCTTGGGCCCAGGCTGGGCATTGGTCAGTGGGTGGTGAGCACCTGTTCTGTGCATCACTTGTTTCTCGTTTCACGTTTTTCCAATTCTCCTCGCCATCCCAATGGGGCAGGATGGGGGATGAGTGAGCAGCGTTGTGGTACTTAATTGCCAGCTCATGTTAAACCAGCAATTTCAATAATCTCTGTCACTGTGCTACCGTGTTACATCTTGTTGAATTGGAATTAAACAGAGATGTTTCCAGAGGGCAGGTTGATGTCTCAGTATCTATTTTTTACAGTTGTATCCTTCTCTATTCAGCTTCCAAAGTCAATTCAATTTTTTTTTCTTCTACATTTTATTTTCATTTGAAAGGTGCCACAGTTGAGCAAACAAATGGGATTTCAGATTGATCTTATTATCTGTTTAAAACAGGTTGGTCTTGAGTTCAGAAGCATCACTGTCTAAAAAAGCATTGACGTTGCAGTCATAAGTACCAGAATGTGTTTTATCTACAAACTTTTGGTCTTGAAAGCAAAGAGAAGTGCTCTTTTAGCATGTGTTTTCCAGGTCAGTCTTAAGCACAGCCTGTTTCCTTACAAGACCAACTCCAGTAATGAAGCTGTTAAGTCCAGACATGCTTCTACAACTTGGCCCTGTCTGAAAAATAATTAATAATAGGAAATAAAATTGTGTTTGTGTAACCTTTATGTAGTAGAAGACGTTAATTGGTACAGATGTCAGTGCAAAGAAGCACTCGGAAGAAGCATTGATTACAATTCCCGCTGGGATATCACTCACTAAAGGGCAACCACTCCTTTTATTAATGGCTTTAAAAATAAGATTTGGAGAAAGCTGCATATGAAATAATTATGGGATTCTGACAATCCCTGTTGTAATCTATGGCAGTGTTTCCATTGACTTCAGGAGGAGAAAGTTGTGCCACACTTGGATAGGCCTTTTTATTCCATCTGGGTTTGGTTGTAAAGAAATTGGCTGCTGAGAAGGGGAGTGTGGTAAAGAAGTGCCAAAACCACAGATCTTATTACTGAGTGCTGTACTGAAAACACGTTCATGGCAAACACCTCAAAAAGCGCAAGAGAGAAAATTAAGTCTGGGTATGTTTCATTTCTCCAGGCAATTTTTCTTTCTGGTTTACAAGAATCTATTCTTTTCAGTTGTTTAATAAAAAAAGTCACAGAGTGTAATTGTTAAAACGAGCAGTGGGAAATGCAACAGCCTGACAAGAAATTACATGTCTTATTTATCTCCACCGAAGTTGCTCCTCCAGGAGCTCGTGCTGATGGAATGTATTGCAGTGGAGTGTGTGCCTCTGGTGCAGGGCAGAGGTACTTCCCCCACCTCTCCAGCAGTTTCCTCCCTGCTTTAAGTCCTAAAGGTAAATGCAAACCCAGGTCTGAACTAACCTACGAATCTTGCCAGAGACTTATGCCCCTCTGTGCCCTTGCTCAGGCAGAAATGAAGCAGGTCAGGCAGAACTGGAGCTCTGTGGGTGGCCTCCTGGCTGTAGGAGAAATTAAATCAAAGCTCATGGAATAGTTATCCCTGGGGAAGAGGGTTGGTGCTTATGAGCTTTCTCTGTAGACGCTTGAAAAACTGCCCAAGCACGATGCATAGTGCACAGCCCTAGAACAACAAGTTTTGGCTGAAACAGAGATGAAAATAGATAAGAAAAAAATGTTTTGAGTACATTTGTTTCATGGAAGTGACAGTATAAAATCAGATCCTAATTAACCAGATTGGAATTCTTCTGTGCAATGATTTAACACTGTGCTGATGTGGTGATAGCATTTGCCATCAGCTTAGTTAAATGCTGGTACACGGTGCTCCAGTCCTACAAAAATTCTCATGTTTTCACAGATAGCAATCCGAGGGCATCAAGGCTCTTCTGAGATGGATAGCTTCTTCTTTTGAAGACCCTAGTTGCTATTTTGATCAGCACAGTGTAAAAAACATGAAGGGAATTTAAATTAGATTTAAATTATTTCTTCATTTTGCTGTCATTATGTGTATTGGAGGGAAAGAGAATGAGCAAATAATGAACAATATTGCAATTATACCTTCAGAGGGTTTGGCTTATGTAGGGCAACTGGGCCAACAGATGGTGAAAGCAATTTGATGTACAAAAGTATGAAATAACTGATCTGGACAGAAGGATTAAAGTGGGGTGTGTGTATAAATTGAACATGGATCATGAAAAGTATATTGGACTATTATGGGAAGCCTGAGCACAGATGCTGCAAAAGAGCAAATCAAACTGCACTGGCACAGCAACAGAAACAAAGAAAAAAGGTGACAGTGTTATTGTTTTAGCCCTTTGTCAGTGGTACAAGCTTTGATCTGCTGGAAGGAGGGAGGTGCCTTGGGGAGAGGTGCTGAAGGAGCTGGTCAGGAGCAGAAAGTTCACGAGGGCTGGGCTAATTTGCATGGTAAACTACAGAGTGATGTGCTGATTTTAGAGAAACACCTTTAAGGAAAGGCTCCATCAGGGCCTTGCGTTTCTTAAACTAGCACTGAACAAGACAGGGCATCTTATTAGTGTTGGCAAAAGGGCCTGGATGAGGCAAAAAGGCCAGGCTGCCTCTTCCAAAGCATAATGCAAGCACTGAATAAGTAAAATGAGGACACGCATTTGAGAGTACTTAATGGGAAGCACCAAGTTTTTAGTTGATAATAGCCACTTAATCAAACAGCCTTATATAAAGTCCTTCTAATCCTAGCTCATCAGCAGAAGCCATGCATCACTGGGGTATTCCCAGGACAGAAGTACAGTTTTGCTGACAAAGAAGAGTAAAAGATAGCAGGAAATTCAGGCAGTGCTTGTAGCTGTGCTGCTCACTCTCTAAGGGAATGTGTGCACCAGGCAGGGGTGCATTGGTGGGGGTCCCCAAGGTAGTGCTGTCCAAGCTGGTTCCCAAGGTGGGCTGGGGCATGGCAGCATGGATGTGGCTGCATTGCTTTGGAAGTCACACCTCTGCATCCCAGCTCTGCTCTGCAGTGCCCTGTGCTCTGTGCAGCAGGACAGCCCACTCTGGATGTGCCTCTGAGGTGTCCACCTCAACCCAGCTTACCCATCTGTATTAAAAAAAGGTATTAACCTGCTTCAGATGGGTGTTGTGAGGAAACTGACTGGGATAGCAACAATATCCCTTTCCGTTTTTAGGAAATAATTCCTCATGGAATTCCCCTTACCTGTGCATGGGACTGCAGGACTAACAGTAGAACACAGGGGATCTTCCACTGTGATCCACGAGGAGATATTGAGGGGCTACCACTGGACATATCCCGTATGGAAGAACACTGAAGTATTCCCTAGAAGTAGGCAAAGGGAAAGATGGTGAAATATTCGAGTTGCTGAAGTAGCTCACTGCAGCTCTGTGTATGTTCAACAAATGATAAATTGAATATGCTGCACCAGAAAGCCATGACCAACCCATCTGTCTAAACTCAGAAACACTCTCGAGTTCACTGTAAAGCTCTTCTAACACAGCTGTGGTGCCACAGAGTCCCTGCTGATCTGAACTTTCATGGCACTGCCTTCCTGCCTGGGGAGGATAAAAGCATATGGCTTCCCTGGACCAGTAGGACATCACAGTTTTCCTTCTTTCCTAGGTGGCTAAATTACTTTTGGCTGGACATTTGGTGGGTAGAGGATTGCTTCAGTTCATTTCCCACCCATAACTGAGCAAATCTACTCATTTGCTCTCAAGGTCTGATTAGCAGAACTGATGGAGAGGCATGAGGAAGTTCTTGTTTGCTTTTTCATCCACTCACAGTCACACAGTCCAAAATCAAATTAAACCTCCACCCTAGAAATGTGTCCTTTTGTGAGGTGCACTTAATTCCTTCAAGGCCCTTGGAGTGCTGAGGAGTCAGAACAGCATGGCCTGAAGGGCTGAAGCACAGTAAAACCCTGACTGTGGGATTTAATGGCAGAAATAGAAAATAAGAGCATTGGAGAAAATCAGTTTCAGCAAAGTGAAAATTGATATTTCAAAAAAATAGTTTTCTTCAGCTTTGGATTATTTACCATTATAAACTTTTCTCTCTTAAAAAAAAAAATAAGTTCTAGGTCAATTTTTCAGTAGAAATTCCTCTCTCAGCATGAAGACTCAAATCTTTTCAGCTTGAAAATATGTCTCTGCAACTGGCATGCCTGCACTGAAATACGTTGTTTTAAAAATGTGGACATGAAAGTTAGGACATAAAAACTGTTCCACTCACTTTTTCCAGCCTTTATTGTTAGCCCAAGTCAGTCCACATTCATTGTCTCACTCCATCTGAATTGCTATTTTTTTAGGGAAATTTTCTTGCAGAAAAAAAGTCAGCTGGATCCTTCCCTGGACCCCCTAAATCCTGAGGTTCCAATTCTGCTTTGTCTTCTTTATTCCCTTCTTTTGGAAATTTTGGGGCTGATAGACTGGAGAAATTTTCTAGCTTGTTTGACCATTTCTTTCTCATTCTTCTCTCCCCCTCTCTCCTGGATGACCTCCACTTCTCCAGATCCCAGAAACTGCCCCATCTGGAAAGAAGGCCCCAAGCTGGAAGACAGGCCAGTAGTAGGAGCAAGATTATAGTAATTAAAGTGTAGTCCTGCAGGGGTAGGTTAG
Source organism: Margarornis squamiger (assembly GCA_035222235.1). NCBI lineage: Eukaryota > Metazoa > Chordata > Aves > Passeriformes > Furnariidae > Margarornis > Margarornis squamiger. The sequence goes on from JAWWTY010000016.1 coordinate 6,629,544, forward strand.
TGTTAGTTAGCTTTAAAAGAAATTGCATGAATATGCTCAGATCTTATTAGCAGATATTCCCTTGGTAGAGAATATGTAAGATACCATAAGAGTTAAACTGAGCAGGAAGGGCTACTTAGTTCTTAGGAAAGACCAAGAAGGATTTAATTTAGATTTTATCTAGTGAGAATTTTCTGGTGAAGAGATTTTACCTGCCCACTTTGCTCGTAGAAGAGAATTCACCAGCATGCCAACTCCCTGTCCCTGTCTGTAGGTGGTACATACAGATCATGACAAGTACAAGCCAGGCAATGATGTGCAGGATAGAAATCACACTGTTGTCCTTGAGCTGAAGCTGAGGTGCCTACACCAACAGAGAAAACCTGTTGCATGGGTGCCAAAGCAGGCACTGGGATGAATTTGAATGGCATATACAAGGCATCTGAAACGAAGCAGCAGGGCTGATGGCCCAGTGTCCACCAGACCAGGACGTGTAGCAGAGAAAAAATACTGACAGTTGTTATATTGGACAGACAGTATCTTCTGGCTCTCACTTAATTTCTGTCCCTTTATCCTGAATTTGGAAGACAAAATACAATGTAACCCAGCAACTGTGGGAAGTTCTTGATACCACCTTTCCATCCCCTTACAGAGATGCTGAGGTGGGCCCAGTGTCAGCAAAGGCATGTTGATGTGCTGAGCAAACAGTCTGTGCCTTCCCAAGCTGTCACAGCGCAGGGTCATGGTTTCCTGAGCTGGCCCTGCTGCCTGGACACAGCTTAAACCTCTCAGCATGCCCAGTGTGGATGCTTCTTTAGCTATCTCTTTGTGCTGGAATTGGCAGTGTCCTTGTCCCCAGTTTAAACCCCACTCTGTTATAGCAATGTCATGTATCTCAGTCCTGGAGGAGAGGCTGGGTGCCTGCTGGGTGCTGTAAGGGTAAATAACAACGTGTCTTCATTCCCAAAATGTGGAGGCAGGGGGAGCAGAGGAGAAGATGTGACCTCAGCAGATGCTCAAGAACGAGAGGGGGAGGATGTGCACTGCAATGAACCAAAGTTAGCACAAAAGAGAAAGTGTTAGCCTCGTCACTGTAACAAATGCATTCAAATCTGGAGTGGGGGCTGACAGCAGTTCTGCTCTCCCAAATGTCTTACCACGTTGTCCATGAGCCCTTCACTTCAATTCACCATACCTCAGCACTGCTTGCAGCCTCCTGTGCAACCCAGGGAGACCCTTCCTGCTCCCCTAGCAGTACAGGCATGCTGTATGTGCATCCCCTACCTGTTCTGGTCCTCATTCAGAGCAAGCAGCATTCCTGAAGCATTCTACATCTTCACAACATTTCACAAACAGCAAGGTACGTCAGCTCTCCAGCCAGTCAATGCTCTTTGACAGAAATTTGTTTCTTGCAATTTTAGTGGAAAAGGTTGAAAGGAAAAGATGTTGGCACAATGCTTGCACTGATCAAAAAGCCAAAATCAAGTGTGGAAAATCCAAACTGGGTATAATGAGAGGGGAAGATTCTGTGTCCGTACTGTTGAAGCAAGAATTCTTGTTAATTGTTAGAGTTCCTTATGCAATGTTTCTTATTCTCCACAGGTAGTTTCTGGCAAAACATGACCATTAAAAATACGTAATAAAAAAGTCACCTTTTTGCCTGTATCAATAAAATGGCCTACACAATCTCACATGACCATACTCCCTTATATCAACCCAGATAAAGCATCTCTCCCATCCAGAAGAAACAAAATGTTGTCGGATCTGTCACTTTTAGCAACACAGAGCAGCCTTTTTTCATTCCACTGGCTCATCTCTGAAGTACCTCTCGCCTGAATGACTCCAGTTTTGATGATTAACCAGCCCATTTTCAAACATCTAGAAAATGCCTTTCCCAAACAGGGAAGCTATGGATATTAACTTCAGCAGCCTTGTGCTCAAATACAGACCCATTACTGCTGTTTGTTAATCATCTGGGGACACAGTGTCTGCAAACAACTGTGCAGGGACTCTCCTCAGCATTTATAGAAGTGTTTATAGCTTCTTCTGTACCTTCAGTGAAAGGCAAAATCAGTGTTCATTGATACATGAAGTCTTCAGGCTTCATTTTGGAGTTTTCTGCTGCAGCATAACAAAATGTACCGAAAGCAGTGTTGTGTGCTCTGCTGTAACTCGTCAAATTCATCTTCGCTGGCATATCAGATAGATGGGGGATGCAGCCATTTGCATTTTTAAATAAAGTCAAACACTGTAAACTGGAGCTTGGCTGTCTACAAGACTGTGCTAAGAGCTTGGATTTGGTAGCATTTTAAGAGGTTTGAACTCTGCTCCAATCTATTGGTGTCTCTTTTCTGAGCACACTTGCTTTAATAAATATTTTAAACCCATGATTGTGCCTTTCCTTCAGCTGAAATTTGGATTTACCTGACATCCAGCAGAATTTGACCCAAAGGTTCAATAGAATCCTAGAATAGTTTGGGTTTGAAGGGACCTTAAAGACCATCTAATTCCAACTCCGCTGCCATCGGGAGGGACACTTTCCAGGTTGCTCAAAGCCCCATCCAACCTGAAGACAGTTTGGGGTCAGGTTAGGGGCAGGCATGTAGATATAATAATACACAGACAGAATGATCTTGAGAACCTTCAGAAGCTCAACAAGAAGCAAACAGAAAATAGCAACAACAACAACAATAATAAGCCAGCAAACAAATGCTGAATTCAGAGAAATCAGAATAAATATATCCACAGGGGTCAGCTCAGGGAAAATACACATAACCAGAAGGATGTTCCTGCCCCATCTCCTTTTGCCCCTTATTGTTTTGCAGCCACAACCAGAAATGATCATCCCCGTTCTCCAGGTTGAATTCAACCTCCCACCATGTCAGCAGCTGGCACCTCCTCAGCACTCACAGAGGCATTTTGGGCACTGCCAAGACTATTTGTATTGCCAGAGGAAGGATTATTATCCACTGAATCAATGAAACCTGTGTCAAGCTTGACTGTCCTTCCAATACTCTGAGCACTTTATCGCTGCATGCGTCTGAGGAAATGGGAACCATTCAGACAAAATATGGCACAGTCTCTACAACATTGCTTCAGGTGTTGTGTGCTCTAGGTTGGAGTCACCTACATGGGAACCTGACATACATACAATAGATGTTTGTACTTTCAATTCATAAATTTTGAGCTAGTAAAGTACAGAAAAACACCCTCCCTCTCTGGAAAGGAAGGAACAGTCACAAAGGTTAAAAATTCTACAGAGGCGTCATTTGGGCTTGAGTTACAAAACAACTACAGTGTTAGGGCTTGTGTGTGGAAATTTTCAGGTGACCTCAGCAAAGAGAAGTTTGCATGAGTTCCCTTTCCAGTAATGCTTTACCCAAACACATACTCACACATGCCACACAAATCCTGGCAGTTGGCCTCCCGAGTGGAGAGGGCTGAACACATGGCAGGCACCATGTGTGTGAAGTGTACTTTGCCTCAAGCTGCTTGAAATCCCAAAGATTTCCAGAGAATTGCAAACATTACACTCTCGGTTGGCCATTTCCACCCTACACAGTAATATGAGTTCTCCCTCTAACTTCTGCCAGTATTTTTAAACAGGGCCAGAGCAGTTCCTATCTATAAATACTCCTCTTCTACACCAATATTTGAGATTCCAGATCTCAAATTCTGTCAGTTATGTCACTGTTTTATTTACAATGTATAAATGCTTGTCAGTACCCATTTTGTTTCTTTCTCCTCTTTGCTAGGTGACTCCTGCTAGAACACACTCAGCCTATGGAGATTTACAGAAGAAACCTGTGTTTTTCCCAAACCAAGAGTCCCGTAGCTCGCAGCCTGCAACGTTTCCAGGATGTGAAATAACACAGTCAGCAGGACAACATGTCAGTCACTAGCACAAGCCAAAAATAGCATGTGTAAGGCCAAACTCAAAGGGCTAGAAGCGGGCTCTTAGAGCAGATGTTTAAAAGCTTGTGCACAAGTTGTAGCCTTGTTAGCCAGCCTGGTCGAACGGCAAAAAGCCTTTGGGAAGTATTAAAACTCTTGGCTAGGACACTCACTTCTCTGTTGGAGGCACTGGAGATTAGTTTTACTTAATAGGAAAAATAAAAGCGGAAACCTGGGCTGATGTCTTGCTCAGAGATCTCCTGGATCTGGCGTAATTCCTAGCTTGGGCCAAGGGCTCATTAACTGCAACAGGACTTTGTCCTCAGAAAGAGTTAACAGGGATATTTATAGCTCAAGAGAGTGTTATCTTAAGGAGGATGGGGTAGAAGCAACTGCTTGAGAAATGGAGAAATTCAGTAAGCAAGGAAAGATAATAGATGGGAGGTTTTATAAGTGTAAAAGGCAGTGTATTAAAAGACCATCTGAAGAAAGAAGACCTGAAGATTCCTGGTTGAGAAAACCTCAGTGGCAGCACTTGGCATACGGCAATCCCAACCTCACTTTGCATTTACTCCAACACCTACAGAAGCCCCAGATCCTGTCACGTTCTCTGCAGTGAACAGGCAATATTGATGACTTTGTCTTTTTTCCCCGCTCCCCCTACCAGCTATCTCAATAACGTTCCCTGATGAGCAAACCTTTTCCATCCACCTTTATTGTTTCTGCCATAGCTTTACTTCTGTACATTTTCCAGCTATAACACCACAGTTTTGGCTTGTTACCATGGCAAGAAGGTGCCCTTATGTGTCATTCACAGTGAGAAACCAGAAGCCCTAATATTCCACATAACAATTTTATAGCCTAACGTGTGAAAACATTAGCTCATCGGGAAGGAGAAAGCCAGCTTTCACCCTGAGCTACGGATTGTTGGAGCCAATTTCCTCCACCACAAAACTTTGGCCAAGCAGCACTACCTTTTTTTTTTTTTTTCCTTTTTTCCTCATCAGAAACAAAAATACCATTGAAGTTTTTCCTAAGTGTCAGATTCCACAAGTAACAGGCTGGGAGTAATTACTTCATTAGTCTCCATGCCCTCCTTCCCACACCTATGAAAACCAGTACATTATAAAAAGGGTTAGTTAGTTGGACTCAACAGTGAATGAACAATTTAACTGGTTAAAGAACAGAGAATAGATTGGGGTATTATGGTGGAGGAAAGCAATATAATGCTTTAACTTCTCTCTTTCTTTAATTTCTCTCTTTCTTTTAACAGAAACAAGTCACATTTATAGTTTTCTCTGATTTTAGCTGAATCTAGGTGAGTGGATGCCTGCTGAGGGTAACTCCATAATGGAAGTGTTTGCTCTTGGGTTGCATGAAGAACAAGGAATTTTTTGATTGTTTTTCCCATTAAAAACAACCACTTTATTATTACAAACTCCACCCAAATGGATATAATTATTTTTTGATCTGTCTGGCATGGTTATGTGAGAGCTCTACCAAAGGCAGATCAGAGAAGGCAGAGTATTGTGAAGCTATTTTCTTGCAGAGCAGGGCAAGAACTGAGAAATGATCACTAGTGTGGTTGAAAAGATCAGGTTAAGTGCTGGAACAGAAGTCCACTGAGGAATTAATTTGTAGACCTTGCAGAGAGTAAGGAAATTAAATCTAGCTAAATGAGTTATTCATATTTTTCCCCTTAACAGTAGTAAGCATTAAATTCTGAATTGTAATACAGTGAGGCACTAACACATCATCAGTGTCTTAAACGGCTCATACTGAAACAAGGCTGTGGGTAACAAAGAGCTTTCATTAACAGCTGATCTCAAAAGGCAGTGGTTTTAGTCAGCATTTACCTTTTCCTGGGGAGATGTTTAGCTCGTTTGAGGAGGGAGGGATGCCCTGAGAAACCGAGTGGTACAGGCAGGCCAGGAGGTCTGTCTCCTGTCTGTGCGTTTTACTCCTCCCAGCACATAGGCTCTGAGTCCCTGTCCTCACCTGAGCTACCTACATTGTCCTGATTGGTTTGGCACCTGGAAAAAATTTTTTTCAGGAATGGGGAACCAGCAGTAGAGTGTGGTACAGCTGGTGTCATCCTAGGAGTGAGAAAGGAGGCTGGCAGAAAGCAAAACTGTGACCTATATAGAGTGATCCATCTGTCCAGGGAAATATTTCTATACTTCCTAGAGTCAGCTTCTTCAGCTGCTTTACCTGTTGGTGTTCTGACAGAAATTTTCAGTGTTTTTACTAAAAGGATATTTTTTCCTCTGCTGGAACCCTTTTTCCCAAGATTGTTGCCCAAAGCATGGTGCTAGGGAAGGCTTAGACATCCAGACTTACCATTCTTACATGGTTTTCAGCAACATCCCAGGAGCTCCCTTAAGGCTGCCCTGCTCATTCACTGAAATGCCCTCCTGGCTGGGTTTTTTCCTTTTTTTTTTTTTTTTTCCTTACAGCTGCTTGCAATTCATATCAACTATTGCATTAATAAATGGACCTTTCCCTTCACCAATCAGACAACATATGGGATATGGAGCAATAAATGACAAAGCAGCCCCACATCTTTCATACCGTCATTGGCCTTCATGTCTTGCAGGAGAGGAATTTCCTTCAGCTAGTTTCATCATGGTTGAATGATCTCCAGTATTAGATACAGGGCAAAAGTTAAAGATCATGGCACCAGAATCCTTTGGACGTAAAGTTACAAATGACTTGCCTGCAAATGGAATGAAATGTCAGAGAATGATATCAAATAAATGAAGATATCACCACAACTACTCATGTGGAGCATAATGTCCCAGACCTTCTCTCCATTATTTCAAAAACACATTTCAAAAGAGTGAGGATTTCTTTTCTCCTCCTCATAGGGGAAACTGATGCTGTAGAATTGAAAACCCAAATGTGGTGCACGCTGTGTGAGAAGCAGCCACTTGCTGCCTTGGAAACCTTGAAAAGACTGTGTCTCTGATTCTAGTTTCTCTTTCTCTCACCCTCTAATTATGTAAGCCCCACTCATTTAGGTTTGGACTCAGCCTGCTTTTCTTCCTGGTATCCATTACACCATTAGGCTGTTGCAATGACAGAGTGACCTGGTGGGAGGGTAAAAATACCTCATGGGTTAATAGAGGAAGCAGGATGTTTCCCCTGGATGAGTGTTACTATAAGCGGGATACAATGGAAGACATTCTCCCTGTCAGTGGTGGTGCCAGTGTTATAGCAAGAGCCTCCCCTTCCCTTCCACCACTGGGGGGCTGAACTGGTAATTTAGGTGTAATTGGGCACCTCTGATTCCATTTAATGGGACTCGTGATAAATGGCTCTCCTTCTTAATTGGTACAGTTACCATAGGAGGGACTGGCCCAAAGTGTGAAGCAATACAGGCCCCTAACTCCCACTGAAATCAATTACACTGAAATCAATGAGAGTTAAACAGCTGAATAGCTTTTAAAATCTGGCCCTCGGTGCACCCCAGAGCTATAATTTATCAAAACACCAAATAAATGGCATGCCTGGTTGATTTCAATGGGTGTGATTGCTTTATGGAAGTTATTACTGGAAAGCCCCCAGCTTTTAATACATATCCCCTGTTATTTTTCCAGAATCTGAGTCTGTTGATGCACAAGCTTAATGCAAATGTACTTGAGTTTGACCCTGTTCCAGGAAGGCTATCAGGTGGTGTCCATATCTTTTGATTTTGGCCATGATAAAGGGGATACAGGATAGACAGACCTCTGCTCTCATCCCATGCAGTCATTTGTGCAAGTTCTTATCAGGGCAATTGATTGGAGGAAAAATTCCTGTAGTCCTTGCCCCATCAACACTCTACAGAAAACTGCTGGGCACAAAATCAGCAGCAATCTTCAGGATGGAGCCTTTTTGTATACTGTGAATTCAGTGTACACTTTTCTGTGTATCGTGTTCGGTGCTGGGAAACTCTCTGCACACAAAACCAGGAGATAAGCACAAGTGCTTCACTCTGTAAAAGAAAAAGATAATTCAATTAGAGTGTACTGGTGCTTGCTGGCATGACCTTATTGCTCTGTTACGGCTGCTAAGCAGGGGACCTTATCTTTTCATAACTGCTGTAAAGTGCTTCACTGCTTTGTGTGTTGCTATATTTCTCCATAGCACCAGATACAAAGCTATGTCTCAGTCCCTACATCCCTGGGAAACTGAGACTCACACCAGGACTGGTACTGAAAGGACATTTGCTTCTACAGGAGTCAGTATTTAGGAGTGCCCTGCAGTGAGTTCTATACTAATTAACATCTGACTTATGTACCAACACAGTAACACACAACCGTTGTGTTTGGTAGGTTAATCACAGTACATTTCAGTCAATTTCCTGTCTACCCTTGTATTTCTTCATGCCCATTGATCCTTTTGCTTCAGGGTCTTCACAGAGATGTGAGTTAAGAAGAAATTAGAAATCCTGTTTCCTAGTATGAGGGTTAGGATGCAGTATCCCAGGTGGCCTTGGAGGATGAGACTGGCCAAACTCACCTTTGCTGCAATAGCAGAGCCCTCAGTTGTTCCTGAGAATGCCAGCACCTCTGGGATGACAGAAGGGTCATTTGTAGGCTCTGATGGATGAACTGAATTTCTTCACTTATGAGTATGCTTTTGTGATGCCTCATAACCTGTCAAACAAGATGTCAAGTGTCAGTCTTTCAGAGTGTGACAAATAATTTCCATTCTGAGATGGCTTCATGTTGCTGATTAGGCTGTTGATGGGCCATCAGAGACATCAGATTCTGGCATCCATTCTTGATGACAATATGTAAACTCTTTAGTGATCTACATATTGGCTCAGTGACTTTGTTCTTTCCTGCTCAGAATAGCAGTATTTCATCACCCCTCCAGAGAATGACATGTTTCTCACATATTTTTGTGGTGTAGCTTGGTCAAAAGGCTTAAAGGTGTGAAAGAAAAGTAGCAACAGAAAGTTCCATCACTCATTCCTGACATAACTCACGTTGGCACTGTTTGTATTGTCCTTCTTAAACTTGCCAGCACACACTTGAGTTTTTTGACACTGCATGGCACAATCTGCTCACAGCAGTCCTGCCAAGGGTATAAACCAGGCTTTTTCTCCTCTTGTGATACCCAAGTGTCTTCATGCAGCCAGCCAGGTGGTTTGCTCCAGCCTTGAGCAAGGCACTAAGGAGACGTGGTTAATACTGAGGACCTGCTCAAATGTGATCTGAAGCCCCACCTGCAGTGGAGGTGTCATACACTCCCTGGAATACTTGATGAATGAAAGGCAGCTAAAGATGCAAGTAGTCTCCAGTTGTAATTTTTGAGAAATCAGAACACTTCATTCCACACAAGGAGAGATACAAGTCCTTGGAAAATAAAGAGACTCTAGTCTCTTTGGAAATTGCACCTTGAGTTCCTGCATAAAACCTCCTGCTGAAATGCTCAGTTTTATGCAACTGATACATTGCTGCTGCCAAGAGCTGAGATCATGGTTCAGGTGAGTTTATGTTCTCAGAGGTGACTGGAAGTGGCAATTTTTAAACAGTAGCTGTGTATGTTTGGATTCATATGCTTTTCTTTCCTTCCCCACCTTAAATTTATTTATGCTTCCTTGAGACAGGAGGCATGCTCTTCAATATAATCTGATCTGCTATTCCACAAGCTAATCTAGGTCACACTGTTCCAGTGACAGCAACTGAGAGGTATCCATCAGTACCTTGCCTATTCACGATATTACACGTCCATGAAGTTTCTTCAGATCCTCTCCACCTGTACTCACAACAGACTTTAAGTGTTGTCTTCTCTCTCATTTTTTTCCTTGCTCCTAAACTGATGCATTTTTGACACTGGGAAATGTCTTGATGAATTTCTGTATTTCCTAGAATGACCTTCCTGGCATTTTGTCCACAGTATGTGAAAGACCTGAGATGCCTGCAATCTTGTAAAAATGCATTTAATAAATATGTAAATAGACCTATGTTTATTTATAGCCTGGCAGAACTCAAAACCCAGATTCCAGCCAAAAACTCTGTGTTATTTATCATTCCAAGTGGCTTAACCCTTCAGAATGTCAAATGCCAGGAGAGATTCACACAAGAAGGATCTATTTTTTTTTCCAAATAACTAAATTACCTATCTTTTCCTTTATTTTTTAGTTACATGTTTACAAGGCATTAAGCAGCACGCCCTTGATTATACAGAAGTCCCTCAGTATAAGAAGCTGCATCTCCATTCCCCTCCACGGTGGGTCACAGAATCTCCACTCAGGTGGGCACAGGGACTAACGCAGCACCCTTGTTAATGGTGCAGCTGTAAGGGTCACTACATTTATTTATTATAAAGGATGCTTGGATGAAAGTATTATACTAATGAGTGAAATCAAATCAGCTTAAAAAAGGGAAAAATAAGAAGTCTCAAAATAAATGCAGCACACAGCTTTCAAATCCTGTTTATTTACTTTTTGTTTGTGGGTGGCATTTCCTTCATTCCCCATCAATCATGCCAGCTATTGATATTTTTTCTGTCAGACACTAACAGTATCAGACTGACTGACATTATCTGTCTATTGACTGCCTCCCTTTCCAATCTTTTTGGATTTGCAGCCCCCCTGAGCATTTTCCAGCTGAGGAATTTAAGCCAACTGACAAGGATCATTAGTTTGAGTTACTCTTCATGGACCTCTCAGAAGTAAACTAGAAACCTCAGAAGCCTCGGATAACTCTGATTCTATAGGATGGGTATTTGCATAATACTATTGATGTCTCAGGTGTCATCAGTCTCTAGTTGGATGAAATAATCAGAAACTTGGCAGAAAGTGCAGAATGAGCTTGTTCTGAGCATTAAAAAGCTAGACCCATAGCTGGATCCATTTTCTGTCTCTCTGGGCTGAGACAGTTTCTGTGGTGGGCATTCACTCATTCAGGAGGACAGGTGTGATCCAAGCATCTTTTACACCCTGTGGGTGGATAAGGAGGAGTTAGGACAGCCTCTACAACCTCTCACAGTAATGGGAGACAACATGGAGACTCTAGTTTAATTGGATTCTGTCTCCATACCGAATCCTTATGTCTTGGGCTTTATTACACTTTATTTTGCACCTAATATCATGTTGGAGACATATTCTCTTCAGTTCTTCCCTTAGAACTAATTGTACACTCTGCATAGGCACCACTTGATGCGCAAGTTGTGACTTCCATAACACTTAGGGACTTAATTTTCAGAGGTCCCTTTGCCCCATGGGAATCAGCAGGAACATCACAAATTGTTCAGTTTTCTCTTCCCATCATTGCTCAAATAAATATAAGAGAACTCTGTAGTCATGGGTAGGCACTTAGCATTTCTGCAACATACAAATGGCAGTCAGGTTTGTTACCCCTGCTAGGCTGAAGAACTTTTTCCCCAGTCAAAACCTGAAAGCTGAAGCTTCAAGGGAGATTACATCCAACAATTTGTTATGGGTTCTTCACAGTCAAGAATTTCAAGGACACATGGATGTATGAAGTCAGGTTGGTTTAATTTATAGTTTAACCTAGTTTTATCAAACTAATTTGGTTTACTTTTCCTGTATTTCATTTAAGATTAAATTGCTAAATAACTGATTTAGGCTGGAATATGACAAAAGAATTTCAAAGTAGAAAAAACATCTTGATGTGGTAGGAAAGAGCACTACAACTTACATTTGTCTTGGTTACACTACAGTAATTCATGTGTAGAGTAATCCCAGGAATTTTAAGAGCTGTTCCTTTGTGGATATCATGCACCAGTGATGGAGGAGGAAAGTGTTCCTCAGCTCGTGTTCTGAATGTTCTTATGAGGCGTTAATGAAGCATTTCATCCTTTAATGGGACCACTGGGATTGCAGTTGTCTACATTTTAAGTGTTGTTCATTTTCCAGGGATCAATACTTAGTTCCTAGAAAAGATACAAAAAATTCCAGTAACGTAAGGCAGAGAATTACTGTGTACCTTGAGGGCTGATATGTAGGTAATGAAATCTCCTTTACAGTGTGAGCCAATTTAAAATTCTCCACAACACTGAACTTCCTTTTCAAGACGCAGAGTAGAAAGAAAAATCATGTTGTTGTGTAACAAACTATCAAAACAGAAGAGGGGCCCAGCAGCATATCACATAAGCATTTAGGACTCAATCAGTCATTTAGCAACACAGCTTCAGTGGTGCCCTGGCAAGTGAGATAAAAAATTCAGCACAGAAGGCATTCAGAGGTCACCAATATCTCAGAAGGTGATGCCAGGATTTGTTGCCACCAACTCTACTTGACCTTCTCCAGAAGATACAAGTCGGAAGCATACCAGAAAAAAGACTTTTTGGCAAGACTTTACTTTGATCGCTTCAATACTCAGTTTCCATTACTTGAGGGCTTGGCATGAACAAAAGCTGCAGGATTCAAACACTTTACAGTGCACTTGCTGCATTTTTAAAAAATGCTTGTATGTTCCCTGTGCTCTAGTAGTCTGGTTTTAATTGTCTGGATATCTTCTAGTACAAGGGGTTCCCATCAGAAATTTTCACCCAAAAGAGATGCTGTTAGAAGAGAAACCAGAAAGTGCTGTGGCAAAAGCCACATTTTCCATGTGTCATTGCTGAGTCCTGCCCCCAAACCAGGTTCATCCCTATAATCTGTCTGAACTTTCCAGGGTCATATGGCAAATGTGCTTTTCTTTTCCTACCTCAAACCATCTGGAAAAGCTGTTCCCAACTGTTGTGTAAAAGAGTAGGGCAGGCTTGGAATTTTCAGACATACTTTTTTCCCTTGTGCTGCTTTTGGCTGGGGTAGAGTTAGTTTTCTTCACAGTGGCCAGCATGGGGCTGTGTTTTGGAATTGTGCTGAAAACACTGTTGACAACTCAGGGATGTTTTTGTTCTTGCTGAGCAGAGCTTACACAGAGCCAAGGCCTTTTCTGCTTCTCCCCCACCTTACCAGTGAAGAGAAGGGGGGGCACAAGAAGTTTGGAGAGGACACAGCCAGGACAGCTGATCCAAGAGATATTCCAGACCAGACGGTGCCATGGTCAGCATATAGAGCTGGGAGAAGAAACATGAAGGGAGAACATTCATTGCAATGGTGTTTGTCTTCCCAAGTCATCAGTACATGTGATGGAGCCTGATGCTTTCCTGAGGATCACTGAACACCTGCCTGCCCTTGGGAAGTGGGGAATGAAATCCTTGTTTTGCTTTGCTCATGCACACAGCTTTTGCTTTACCTATTTACCTGTCTTTATCTCAACCCACGAATTTTCTCACTTTGATTCTTTAGCTTCCCTCATCCCGCTGGGTGGAAGCAAGAGGCTATGTAGGGCTTAGTTGCCAGTTGGGCTTAAACCACAGCATTCCTCATCAGAAATTTGCCAATTCAGTGAAAAAGAAGTATCCAAATCTGCTGAAATTCCTGTGCAAATCCACCAGTTATCCAAAGAAACCTTCCTTACCAGCCATGTCTAAACCCTGCCTCATTTTGTGCAGGGCTGGCACCTCAGAAGGCCTTTTGGCAGTCCCGGTAATGCTTTCTTGGCAGCTGTATTTTAGAATTGTTTTTATTAAAAATTATGGCAGATACCCCAAAATGAGAATTTCAGCTTCTAAATTATGGTACTGCAGTGAAGTGGTGGCCATGTTTCCTTAACTCCCATAACATGATCCTTGTACATGTGGTTGGTCAAAATTTTTGTAAAGATTTTCCCTAGTCATTTGGAGATTTCAGAACTGGACACATGACTTTCCTGCACTGTTTTTTTTTAATACTAATTACTTGATTGCAGCTGACAATATACTGAATACTACTGCACAAAGAGCAAGACAGAAGAGCTTATAAAGGTGTGAAATAAAACTGTCATGTCTGGATTGTTGTATTGTGTGGGTATGGAAACACAGCAAAGAGATATTGGTCTGCTCCTCTGTGCTGGAACTAGAAATAACATGGGTATGATAACCTGAAAGGAATCTTGTCCTCCATATTTCTAGATCATAAATGAAAAAATGGTGTTCTCTATAGTATTCTAAAAGACTCAAAGCTTTGCTCCTGCCAAACTGAGCTGATGGTGAAAACTTGTCATTCAGGAGAGAGGGCAGAGAGAGCCTCAGACCTTTGTTAAGACCAAAGCAGGTTTTGAACAGAAGGGTGGATGTATGAACTGTGATCCTGAGGCCACGTGGTTTTCAGTGGAGAACAGGGTATAAAAGCCACAAGGGAAAAGATCTGAGACAGGTTCATTAAGATTCCAGCCTTCTCCAAAAAAGGCTGTAGTGTCCCACTACAGGTCAATGCTTTGCATCATTTTTCCCCTGCCTAGCTTCTAGCAAGGTAAGATCTGCTCCTCCACAGGGTTATATGCAATACAGCATCTCCTGCAGGCCCAGAGATGGTTTCTCATTGTTTTCTATGAAAATCAGATGATTTGTGTCTCACTGTAATGGAAATAGCAAAGCCTCGCAGTGCTCCAGCAGCCATCCAAGCCCAAGAGGAGAGCTGGCAACTTCCCCCTGACATTTCCAAAACAACTCACTGTATTTTCACTGCTAAACGATTCCACAGACAGAAGCCCTGAGACCATTCCTCCTGTCAGTTCCAGGGATGGGCAATTAATCACTAGTGATTACAGGTTTCTCCTAGCCAATATCTGTAAGGCAATTAAGTCTGGGGAAAGCAGAGCAGGGTGACAGGATGGGTGGCTGTGGGGAAGGGGACTGTCCCCCCCGTGCCTGGCAGTGTTAAACTGTCCCTACATCACCTGTGAGTTCCAGTTACCAAAGCACTACATATTTTGATACACAGTAGTTACGGTCCCACCTTGGTTTTTGTCCCTTTCATTTGTTTCTGCCGCCGAATTTCAGGCGTTGTGTGTCACACTTGAGAAATCCATTAAAAGCTTTCACAAAGAGAGCAATTTTTCAGACAAATGTACAACGAAGAAACTGGTCCCCTCCAATGATTAATACCTGTAACTATTCATCAAGTCAGGTGCCAGACTTTGCAGAAGGGTAGAAAAGCCTTAAGAGCTGTGATGAGTAAGGTCTTCTAGCCCTGAACCTGGGAACTAAAGACACCAGCAAATACACAGGCAGCACCTAGCAGAAACACAACATTAGTTTTAGTCACTGTACTTACTGTTAAAACATGTATTTTCACTGGCAGGCTGGAATTGCCAGCCCTTCATGAATCTTTCCATGGAGCCAGTGCCATAAGCACCACTGGCTTAGCTCTAACCCTTTGTGTTTTTGTAATCTTTTACTCTCGGGGAGGGGATTCTGATGATCCCACACCCAGACTGTGCCTGCCTGATGTCAGTGGGAGTTTTGGACAAAACCATGAGAGGTTTTAGTTAACCAGATGCACAACCAAGCTGTGAAAACTTCTAGCTATAGATAGGTACTGGTGGTGAATATTTAATCCACTGGTTGATATACAGTACAAAGATCAGGAGTTTATTGCAGTCACTCTTGAGCAGAGCTGGTTCAGCAGCTCAAGCTGTGCTTTGCACTGGGGAGCAGCACTAGTTCAAAGCTTTGTGTGTCACCAGGCAGTATGGTGACCCCCAGTACTCAAACAGAAATCCCCCTCCTTAAATGCCACTTTTTCTCTCTGTCTACTGGACTTAATTTTGTACTGCATAAAGTGATGCCCCAGGTTTCCAACACAGGGTATCCACTCAGTCAGAGCTCTGTGTATTTATCATAGGAGCTGGAGAATAGACTTTTTGACTATGGCTTGGATGACTGATCTGTTAGATGAAATGTTTTGAGTACATATGCTATGGGGTTTTCTCCCTTTCAGTCTCCTTCCCAGAAAAAGGAGCCACATGGAGTGAAACACCTCTGGCATCCTGTCAGTCTCTACTCCCAGGCCTCCTGCCCTGATCCCACATAAGTCAAATTCTCCTTGAAGTTACACTTGGGTAATTCCATTGAAATGAATAAAATTTTTACAGAGTGATCAAGAAAAAAAACTTGTAATACAAGTTGTTTTTAAAATATACTTACTTCATTCTCTTTTTTTCCTGGCAAAATTGTATTTGGAACATTTTCCTTCTTGGTCTCTTTGTGGAACTTTTTGTTGTTGGAAGTGTCTGCAAAAGAAAGACAAAGAGACAAGCTGAATTACATTTTTTTTTTCTTAAAAGCTTTCCTCTGCAGAAGAGCTTGCAAGAATTGGAGAGAAAACATGAGAATTTAATGCTGGCTTTAGACACATGTAATTCTAAAGTTAAGGTATGTGCACCTTTAGGGTGTCAGCCTAAAAATGAACAGCATTTCCATCAGAGTACCCAAGGGAATGTTCACTGCTCCCTAGCAATGAAGACCTAAAATACAGATAATTAAAATAAATTAAAATAATAAATTAAAATAAATTAAATGATGTGCTCCTACTTTCACAGATGTGCACATATACATGGTCTTGGAGAACTTTAGTCACCATGGGCCACCAGCAAGTCCTTATTTGTGGTTGGTTGGCTGCTGCTAGGAGTAAGACAAAACTCTGATTTTCCATCCAGCACTCTCTAGGAAGTCCATGTTTATCTTAAGCTAAACTTGTGTATTTGATCTTTATTTGCAAAACTGACAACATGTTGATCCAAGTCATCTCACCAGCAGAAGGCATCTCGCACAGAGACTGTCCACATTACAGCCCAGCAGAGCCAACAGCCCCCAGTGGTTGCAGTTTTGTCGATTGCAATGACAGCAGCAGGAACTCCGGTTAACTATCCTCATCAAAATTCTTAATAGGATCCTGCATGGGTTTGCTGAAGGCTGTAATGTGGCAATCACATTGTTTTCAGAGCCCTGAAATAGCTAAGTATGGTAGAAGGAAGAAGAAAACAATCACTAATGAAACAAACCAGCAAGAGCAGGGAAGTTACACACTTCTATTACATCCCCATATAAATTAGATAACTTCTCTTTTTTACTGTTAATTTTATTTCAGAGTTTTACAGCTCTCTAAGTGCACAATATTGAACATGTAATGGTTCATTTAATTTAGAATAAAGTCTATAATTCACTGACATGCAACTGAGTCTCAGAACAACCATCATGCAGCAAAGTCAATCTTTCCTTGCTGTCTGGAGTTTGAAAGCTACAGACCACAGGTCATCCTCAGCCTTCTTGATGTTTATTCTTAATGGAAAAAGGAAGGACTTTGGAAGCTGCTGCTTTCAGGAAAAGCAAAGTAGCTCCTTTCCTAAAGTGTTGTGCCAGTGTATTTCTTTTATTTCTCAAAATTAATTTGTCTCTAAAAAACAAGACTATTGATTTTTAAGTATTTAAGGGTATTTCTCTGTGGTCTGACCTGAACTTGGAACTGTGTTTAATAGATCAAGCTCAATACAGAGTAGAAACAGCTCATTTTTTTTTATAAAAAATTATCTTCTCTCCCCAGATAAAAGTACAGTGGAGCATATCCTGTGCAGCTGAGCCACATCAGGTTTTAGCCTGAGAATTTTCTCACTGAGGAAGTTTTTCTCTGGCTGTTTCATTCGCTTTCTACCTGCTGCTGACTTGTTCTTTGTTCTTCTGTGAACACAACTGTTCATACTCCTCTTTCTTCATCTGTGAAATTGTCTTTAAAAAAAACAGCATTAAGAGGACATTAATATTGGACAAACAATTGTTCCATGTGTAAGAGACTGCCCGAGTTCAGCTTGCCTAACCAATCTTAGTTGAGTCCCCCTATTCCCGTGTTTGTTGTTCTGTCTTCTGTTCAATATTTTAGTGAATCTCCAGGGAGAGCCCCATTTCAGGTTGAGACAGACTCCATGCCAGCAAAGCAATGCTAATTGGGAGATGACAAATGTTTGCTGATGGATCTCTGATGATGGTTGCGATCCTGGATCCCTGCCGTCTTCTTGGATGACCAATTTATTTCAGCTGACTCAGATAATTAAATGCATGAGTAAATTTCTCCTCACTCAGCCTCTATTCTTTCCCCATGCAACTGCAGATATCTGAACTTTACTTGCATTATGTTGTTCAAGGATTATCTATTTTCTTCACTTAGGAAGCATGAAGTTAAGTCAACTGAATATTTGGTCTCTTTGAAAGATCACAAAGGGGATCTGTCCTTCAAAATACCAGATATTCCCTGACAATGATGGAAAATGCCACATGCAGGAGCCAGTGCACAAGCAGATCAAAAGGTCAAAGTACTTGATGTGAGGAGGACAGCCAGTGAGTCCATGCCAGGTGCTTTTGGCAGATTAGCTCTTGCTTTGAGGAACACAGTCTGAACACCTTCCTGTAACATCAGGGAAATAGTCTCATGGTCATAAAACATAACCTTGCTGTTTTCCTGTTTAACACCCTAGAAAGAGATGGTGCCTTAATTTTAAAGATGGTGAATTCAACAGGGAAATTACCTCAGTGCCAGCAATGTGAACATTGCTGGGATGGCATCCTCAGGACTGTGTCCAGTCTATGCAGGGGCCCAATCCAGATGTGGAAGTACTTTCTCAGGAAAGAGGAGAAATATTCCACCCTCAACCTCTCTCCCAAGCACTAGTGAGCATACATGTGAGCCCTGGGTACATATCTCTGCCAAGAACTACTCAAACCCTCCTTTCCTTGTTGTGCATCACATAAATTTTGCTCATTGATTTGCAGCCAACTCTGAAGAGAGCGAAGGAGAGAAGGTCCCCATATCTGCCGACCCACCAGCAGCCACTTGCTCTGCTCCCCTGCCAGCCATGTACACACTAAGGATATTCCTCAGACAATGCTGGGTGAATCAGGTAATGAAGATGCTTGAAAAGACCCTGTAAACAATTTACAGTAATAAAAGAAAGGAACACAGTTCTTCAAATAAAGTAACTACCTAAGAGAATAAAATTGTTCATTAATTTATTTCAGGTGGAACCTCTGTACAAGTTTATGCACTTATTTTGCCTCACAGAATCATTTCAAGCATCATCAGTTCTCAACTAACAGCAGACACTTCTACCAGTGCTGGGAAGTTCCTTCCAGCTGCACCACAGGATTTACAAACTATCACTGATCTTACATATCCAATACTTCTGCTACTTATCAGCTCCTGATCTGTTTCCTTTTCTGCTGTTGTGCTCCCATTTCTTCTCCAGAGGTACCAGAGCATCCATGAGCAGCAGGTCTGAGCTGAAATGCTCTGGAGGGACCAGTCTGGGTCCCTTCTGATGCCATGGGTGATTGGCAGCAATGAGGCAGTGAACTTCCCAGCCTGAAGAAGGCTCACCTCAAAGTCCCCTATGTCCACTCACTGTGAGCATCCTTCAGACTCATTTGCTTCTTGGTGACAAACAAAAACTGATGAGAACAGCGCTCTGGTCCTCTGAGCCACAACCTTCCTTCTCCCTGTGAAAGTCACTGCCTAGTTCTTATAATCAGATGGACTTCAACATCCTGATGCATCCCTTCCAGCAAAGAAAAAAAGCTTAATATACAAAACTCCTACACCAGCATTTTTGGAACATTTTCCAATAAAATAGATCAAATAAAAATGGAGGGAAATTTTCAACTGATAAAATTGGTCCAGCCTGTCAGTGCTGCTGCCCTAAAACAATCAGTCATACCTGGGAGCTAAGCTCCCATGAAAGGCAATTGCATCTTCGTGTTGGTAATGCTTTTTGTCACTGCAGTATGTCTTTGAGCTACCTCCGGCCCCAGTATGGCTGGTTTAACATAATCTCTTCTGATAGCAAATAGGAATTTTAGCTGCAGTCAAAAAGGCCTGACAGTGTTGCTTTCATCTTTGTACCATCCATGCTAAGGATATAAGCAGAAAAATATCACTAACAATACATCAGCTGGGCTTATATTGTCACAAAAAATTCAAAAAAGACACTACCACTTTCTGATGACACCATCATTAAACCAAGCTACCCTGGAGCATGATTAGTGCACAGACAGGCCAGATGACACTGAGGATAGCAAAACGAACTTGCAATATCCACTCTTTGAGTAATTCTGAGTCATCACTGATTATCTGGTGCATGATCAAGGAAGGAAACAAGCAAAGCCACATACATTAATGCTCCAGATGCAACATACTCTGCCAGGCTCAGGCTAGCGTGACTGCGTTGTCCTCAGAACCCTCTTCAATAGTCCTACATCTAGCAAGAATTTGGATTGGCATGTGTTGAGAAATTAGTGCTTGTCAAAAGGAAGCAAGATAAAAACTGGGAAAGGCACTATTTTGATCCATTTTGTGATGTGACGTTTCATAAGTTCCCTTGGAAACAATTTGGTGTTTGACATCTGATGCCTTCTAAATATGTCACCGTGTTTGTCGCATGTTCAGAGAAAACCTGTAATCATCACAACCTCTTTAATGCACCACAATGAGATGTGACTGTAGCAATAAATCATAACTCATCCTATTCTGTTCTCATTGATTTTGGTGGAATAAGGCTTTTGCCCAAAGGAATACAACCACATGAACAGTTTGTTGCTCTCCCATCACTTCTTTCTCAATTCATTACTACTTTACTTTCTCCTTTGATGACTGGTCATGAAAGGTAATTCAGTAAATAATTCTGGTGAAGGATTCATATAATTCTTATTATATGTGAGAAAACTATTTGCTTTACAGCAAGGAGGAGATGAGCATGGGTTTAAATCTTACCAGATACGTAGACAACATGATACCAACTTTATCTCCTAATTGACTGAGAAAAATGTATAATAATTAACTTTCAGGTGCAAACATTTCCATTTGCATCAAAATTTACTTGCTGGTAGGCTCTGTGTGCACACAGTGCTCCAGGGACACAGACCATGAAATGGCATAGCTTCCCATATTAGCTTTTTCTGGGTATCTTTAGCTTGACCCTGCCATCCATGTCACAGCTCTATTCACATATATTTGAGGGAACTGTCAGGGAAATATCAGAGTGCAATAACAGAATTTTGCTTGCAAAATAAATTTCACAGCAGCAAGTAGTGATGCAGCCAGCTGAGCTAGAAGCGATGGCTACCACAATGAACCAACTTTAATTTCCTACACGATTTCTTTTTTCCGTTTGCTGGACCTAATACTCCTGCACAGAAAGACAGATTATTGGAAAACAGGCTCAAGTAACCAATGAGAATGCTGAATGTTTGATTAGGTTTCTATTGAAGGAGTGATATTGTCTGGGAAGTTGAATCTCCTAGTTAGAAACTTAGTTGAGAAGAGGTTTAGGTAACATTTCAACTAAATAGCTGCAAGCAGTACAATGACCCTTGATTTTAAAGGAATAATTGTTACATCTAGTTTGGACTTACACATAGAGGAAAAAGACTTGCAGGGTGTGGCAAAAGAAATCTCATTTTGATTTTAATTTAAAAGCTGCAGGAAGAAAGCATGCTGTTCTGTAGCTGTCAGTGGGATCTCAACACCTGAATCAGAAAGACTTCAAACACTGGCATAAAGTAGCAGCATCAATTTTGTGCAAACCTGTGTCACCTGGATGGGGAATGAGTATCCTCTCCTTCTCCCTTCCCAATTCCTACAGCCTGCCACAAACCCTCTTCCCTGCTGGTCAAGATACAAGCCACTCAGTTCAAATGAGAATAAAGCTTGAAGAAGTGAGTGTTGCATCTTCGCTTATCAGTTGTCATCCCCAATCTGGACCATGGGAAAGTTTCCATCAGGGTGAAATCTGTCTCACAGAGCCTGTGGTTCACTAGGGAATACATTGACATGAGGAGTACTCTAAGTATCCAATTTAGCTCAAGTGTTGAGAAGCAGGTGAGAGGTTAAGAGGAACATTTTTGAAGCAGAGCAGATGATTTAGAGATGGAACTCCTGTTGACATTAAATCCCAGACATTGCTTTGAAAATTTACCACCCAAGTGCTACCTTAAATCTATAATGCAGTAATGGTATTAAACAAGGCAGGGACATTAAAGCACTGGCTTAAATCTTGGATTTCCATAATGCTATTAAATGGGACAATAACAAATCTAGTGCTTGGTCTTGATTAATTATGTGAGAGGGATATGCTGGACTCACCAGAACTGTCACAGGCAAATTGCTTATTAAAAGGTTATGCTCTTTTCTTTTCCTCCCTAAATACCTCTTAAATTCTCCATCTGAATAGGAAGAGGGTACCTCATGGAGGTCACTTGCAGGTGAGTGTTCCCAGGAAAAGCAGGACCAACCTTCCTTATACCCACATGAATCAGATGCTGTTTTCATAAAGCAGAACAGAGCTGCTAAATTTTTTCAGCTCTGTAGAAAAAGTTAGGTTCTTTTTCCCTGAGAAATGCAGTTAAGATTGGTTTGAAGCTTCTGAGAAGCTTAATGGACCATGGCTATGCCTGTAGCTTTTTCACATTTGAAAACTTTTGTTGCTAATTAACTTCATTAATAGTACTTAGAGGCACAGTGGCCAATATTTACCGAGCCCTGGCATTACTGCAAAACACCAATCAAATCAGTGGCTCAGCAAATAGGTTCCCTACAGAACACTCTATGGAGCTGAACTCATCATGGTCAGATGGTTTCTCTTTGCAAAAAAATGAAAGCCTTGTTGTTTAAAAAACCACAATGATGTTAAATGAATAGAAGAAACTTCCTAATCCTGCTGTGGCTGTTATTGATAGTTCCATTCTCACAATGAATTCACAGTGTGCACAGAGAGCTCACTGCAGGATCGCAGCCCTGAGCTGAGCATGGCTGCACAGAGCAGTCCTGCCTCCACACAGATGCCTCAGTGCTCCCAGGAAGATGCTGCACAAACACATTTCCCAAGGGACCAAGATGTAGCTGGTGGCACTGAGGGACCTGGCTGGGCAGGCTGGTGTGGCTCTCAGTGCCTGACCTGCTTTGCTCTGCCTAGATGGCTTCAGCAAAATTGGTGACATCTTGGCATCCACTGGGTAGAATTATTTCTCTGAGGAATGTTTACAAATTTCTCCCCATTTTTCTTCTCCTGTATTTTTTGTCTTTTACCTCTTTTATACCTTCTTTTATTTACAGTGCATCCTTCAGGGGACACTGTTGAGCTACCCACTCTAGATCTAAAATACACACATCTAGGTTGGTGTATATATATATGAAAATAGATTAGTCTCTGACTTATATTTCTAGCCAATCTGTCCAGATTACTGTGTTGTACAAAGGGAAATCTACTGAGCAGAAAAAATGTTTAAACTATGTTTTCTTTTTAAACTCACAAGACCATTTCTATTGGTATGATGGTTCCAGTCTTTTTGGCCTTTACACCACTGACAAAATTTCAGTATGTTCTGGAAGCTGCTGGGAAAAAGTTTGCTGAAGTCCCTGGGAGCAGAATCCTCTCCTGATTTTCCTATAGCTCTTTTCTTTTCTCTTGACATGAGAGCCCAAATCACAAGAGATTGCTGAGATGGCAAGGGCATCTAGAGAAGGAGGAACAACTTAGCAGGAAATGGCTGCAGAAGAAGGTTTGTTAAAACTTAATCTTACCAAAAGGGATAACAGCATGGAGATAATCTTGTGTTGTAGATATCTGAGGAATTCATCCCCTGGTGTATTATATTGTGGATGGCTGAATTTCCCTTAAGAATTATGATTTTTCCTCTTGTATTTCCCATGGGGTGGGATGTGGGAGAAAGCTAGAAAGATAGGGAAAAACATCCTGTTGGATGCCATGGTTTTGGAGCACTGTTGAGGGTCCCTGGGTGCTGACATGGAGGAGTCTGGCTCAGCCCCTCAAATCTCACATATCCTCTGCAGGTGATGATTTGTCTGTGCCTGCAAAGCCATGCTGACATTGCCTGAGGCCCCTTAACATGCTGCTGCCTATCACTGTAGTTGGGATCATATTCCACTCCTGCATGAAAAGCAGGATAGGCCTGTGCACAAATGGAAGGTTTCATCTCTGGAGAGCAGTAAACCTCCAAGGCTTGCACTGGGTATAAACATCCCCTTCTCATTTTTTTCTAAAAAATTGGAGGGGTTTCAGATTTATCTTTATATTCTGCCTGTGAGAAATATGTTTATAAAACCCAGGGTGCATGCTGGTAAGTTCTTAGACAAAGGGAGGGAACACTTGAACTACCACTTCAGGGTCCAGTTCTGCTTCTGTCTGGTTATCACCAGCCAAATTCCCAGAAAGGGATTCAGCAATACTCTGGACAAGGCACCTCATTTCTCTGCATGTCCAGTTGTGCTGCAGACTCTGCTATGAGTTGGAAGCGGAAAAGAGATGAGTTGCTGCAATAACAGGGGCTGAAGAGGTACCAGATGTAAACAGCAAGACATCTGGTATACTCCTATGGCTTTTCCATAACTGACCAATCTTTGTGGGCTGTAAACAGGTCTAAGGCTTTGGAGTGGTTTAGCCATCTCTAAAGGGCTGCAGAGGTCTTAGCCACTTCAGCTTCTAAGCCTTTAGTGCCAAATCCTGGTCCCTTGTAAGTCTCCAACAAAATCTCCAGTGGTTCCAATGGGTGCAGGATCAGGTGCCTGCAGCACTTTAAGTAATTTAAAACCACCCTAAATCCTTGAAGCAGCTTAAATGATAAGCTACTCATTCCAGAGTTTTCAGCTCCCAGAACCAGCTTGTAAAGTACTCATCGTGTACTTGACTGTGAGCACACAGAAGCATCTCCTTTGAAACACAGAGATAACATGGTGAGCCTCTTATCAAACTGTGCTTTACTTTTGGAGAAAGTGGGACTATTTGTTGTTCTCTAAGTGTAATAAATAACAGTTTCCAGCAGCTCTTAAATGACATGCTGTTCCCTGAGCTCAGGCAGGAGAGATGGTACCAAGGGCTCTGGTTTCAATCCCTGTTGGTGATGCCACTTGCTTTCCCAATCAGCCTTTGTGCCACCAGGAGCACCAGAGGCTCTCTAATGCACCCTGCTTATAAATGATCATTGGAAAATGGGATACCTGGGCAACACTCCAAAAATACCCTTCTGTAAAAAGGTCCCCTTACATCATTGACCCTGTAAGAGAACCTGTGTCCCTCAAACTGGAAAGCTTCCAAGTGAAAAACACCCTGCGAAGCTCACTTTGCTAATAGCACTAGTGTAACAGATGAGGAAGGGAGACTTTCCCCTCCCTCCTTCCCTCTGTTCCCATGCTGATACTTCTGTGTTGGCATAAGGCACCCCTGCAGGAGGAAGGTTGAGTGGTAAAGCTGCTATGACCCACAACCAAGAGGTATTTTCCACAGGAATGGTTTTATTTGCAACATCTCTATCTTACAGATTGGGAGGAAAATCAGGACCCTCCAGGGAATCCTCTGAGTGTGTGGGAAGTTACCAGCCCTGGTTATTAATGTTTGTCTGACTGAATGTCCTCACTTTCAAATTAAGTTTGACATCAAGTATATGATGGAAGAACTGAATGTCTTTGTGGCCAGCAGGAGACAAGAACCTGACAAGTCAATGGGCAGTCGTGGCATTTGTGGGTCGACACTTTTCACCTCGTGGGGAAAAGTGCTGGTTCTCCCAAACTCTAATTCTACATGACAGGACACCTCCATCTCTCAGAGGCCTAAAGGGAGCAGCAGCTCTTTCTGAAACTTGCAAAGAAGGAGGGGAGAGGGCAACAGATGCTCGCTAGCAACAGAGACAAAGCCACAAACCATTCTGAAAGCTGATGATAAATTTTAGTGCCTGAAGGTTAAAGAAAGGTGTGGATCACAAGCCCTTCTCTCCAAGCCCTGGGAAAGAAAGGATCAGGCACTGCAGGGGCAAAAATATATTTCATCTGCAGCAGTTACAGCCACTTTGGAAATCCTAGCAGATCAAGTGGGTTTTGGACAGGACTCTTGCACACAGATAAACGTCTTTAAGGAGAAAGGGAGACAGGAGACAAAAAGACTTCACTGCATTCCCATTCTTTCATTTGCATGACAGCACCTGTTTCACACTTGCTTTTTCATCTGTTTTTTGCACATCTGCAAATCAAGGCAATTGTGGCCAGGCCTAGTCAAAGGGCTATTTTAAGGAACTTAGGAAGTCTTTCTGAAATTACAGCAGTTTGCTACTTAGTGTAGTGGCAGACACTGAGATGTTGTCTGAGACTTTAGCCAAGCTGTCGCCCTGGAGATGGATGTTTCCCATCCCTGCAGGAGATTCAGAATTCCTGCAGTAACGTGGGAGGCTCTGATGGTGCCCAGCTCACATTTTAGAGAGCTCCAGGAGCAGATACCAAGACTGTAGCTCTCCACTGCCTATCACAGCATGAAATCTTTTCTAGGCCTGCTGTACAGCACCATTTCTACACACCATCTCAGCATTTCTTCTTTTAGCCCATCTCTCTTCCACTGCTGGTCCAACCTCCTTTCTTCCTCTGACTCCTGCTAACTTGAACACACTGCCAATTTAGCTTCCAATCTTGCATAGTCTCTGTTGCCTCTTCCTTTTCCTCCTTCTCTTTCTCTCCCACCATACCCCATCATTCCCTGCCTTCGTCACCATCTACAGTTCAAACTCTCTGGCTTTCTAGATAAATATCATATACAGAATTACAGCTGCAGACCAGAGTCCAATACACCTGGGTCTGATTCCTGCCAGTGTTCAGGAGCTTTTCTGGCTAAGCCTTTTCCTGACACTCCTTCCCCATCTATGAGCTAAAGCTGAAAAAAATAAATAGGGACCATGTGTTCCTTCAATTCAGGGCACCATATAAATACAGGGTATGATTGCTGTTAACCTCTTCCATGAGGAGAAGTTGCACTGGCCAAATTTTCTGGTGGAGCCCATTGGCTGCCCTTCTTTGTTGTAACATATGCCATTTTGACTGAATTTATTTCCCCCTTTTCCCTCCCAGGCTGTGGTGTGCTTGGCAGAGTAGCTGCAACCCATGCAGTATTATTATTAGGCAATAAACATGTCATTGAATGATTAAAACCCAGGCAGAGCTGCTGATATTGATTTTTAAGCTCTGTAAAGAACTACATGAGTTTTTTTGATGGGCACTATTAGGTCATCCGTGGGGAATCTTCAAAGTACCACTCTGCAACAAGGCAAATAGTGAAGCTTTTGATTTGCAGAGGCTCTTGTGGGGCTCCATGCCCTGGGCTGCCACTGCCAGCAGCACTGGTAGGGACAAGGCACTGGCTCTGGGGGTATAATTTCTGTCATTTCCACCCTATAATGAGAACAAAACCACCATCATGCTGGGAAGAGCAGAGTGAGGCCTGCAAGAGGGGATGCAGGAACAGACTGTGCAGACACTGATGGATGTTGTAATATTGTCTGCTCTTCTCCCTGGAGTTTCATGTGTGGAACAGATTCTGGCAGAGTCCTTCCTGTTCTCCCGCCTGCTTTCCAGTCCCACTGGTCCCTCTACTTTTCTGCTTTTTCACTTTCTTCCTGTTCTCTTAAACCATCCCTGCTGGCCTGTTGTTTCCAGACATCCACTTTCTGATTCTCACGTCCTATCTCTGTATCTCATTAGTCCTACGGGGAAAAAGAACATCCACTGGACCTTCCTTAACAAGCAAACCTACACTGGTAGACTCTGCTCTGGAGCAGATGAGGAACACTTACAACAACTCATGCATTACACCCGGTGGCCTTTCAGAAGGTGATAACCTCCCCAGAACACTGATAACAGGCAGGCTGATTGAGAGGGGGCTCTTTAACCACCACTGTTATCTCCAAAGCAGTTGCCTAAGTGGGGAGCCTCTTATCCTCTGACTTTGTCCTTAAAGTATAATAAAATAACAATAAATCTCCTTTGCATTCAGATGTTATCTGTTCAGATTAATTTACAGGTATTTTTTTCTGTGCACAGAGGTAAAGAAACACCGCAGAAAAATGCCTAAGGTGTATGTGGGAATTGGATCCCCAGCCCTTATTAAAAGTCAGAAAAATTGGTGCCTAAGTGTGGTTATGTCTTTGAAACTGTCCTTTTGATTTCAGGAGAAAGCAAAAATGAATGTCTCCTCCTGCATGTCTCAGTGAAGACAGAAGACATCCAGCTTTCAACACACCTTTGTGATTTAGGAACATTTGACTTAGAGACTTAGAAGCCAAATCCCATTTTAACAGTCATCTCCACACCTCCAGGTCCAGCTTGGAAAAGTGCTCAGAAGGTGCCTCTGCACATACAAACCTCTTATCTTACACAGCTTTTGGAATAGAAAATTTAATGCACTGGAAAGCAGCGATCCTTTGGGTGTTGGATATAATCTCCTGGATGCTGTCCTTTACTCAGATAAGTGGTAAAAAATAAAAATAAGCTCCTTTGCAGAGCAATGTATTTGAAAAGCAGGCCTAAAACCCAGACCCTGAGCAAAGCCAGTGAGAATTTGAGTTACGCACATGTGGAGAGAGGAGCAATAACACGGGAGCAGGGAACAGGAGCCCCTGACTTCACACAAAAGAGAAGAAACCTGAGTGACATCTGTGGACAGAGACATTTCCAGTTTCCAGGAGTCACTCAAAAAGAAGTCTTTTGTAACATGGAGTTGATTTAATTAATCTTGAAACAATCAGAAGAAAAATCACTGCCAGCTATGCTGCTTTTAAATAAGGATTTCAACGGGCCAAGATTTAGCATCCTTTATAGACCCATCTGCCTAAAGGCCTGTATCTTATCTGATCATTTCCATGGCAACAGCTCTGGGATTAGAAAAGGATGAATGTTTAGGAATAGTTGCTGGAATTTCATGGAAGATGATGAATTGAGGATTACTTCACTACCTACGTGTTACCATGGAAATGCACATTTACAAATTGCATAGGATTTAAAACCTCACCATTATTAGTATAAATCTGTGCTGCTTTTTGAAAGAGCTCAAGGAGTGGAAGGTACCTCTCACATCTCCTGTTTCACACCTCTCTGCCCCACTGAGAACATACAAGATACAAGATGAACTAGAGCAGCACTGGATGAGGAAGGAAGGGGAAACAAGTGTCAGGTCTTAGATCCAGTTTCTCTTACAAAACCACCTCTTAAATGAAACCCAGATGGTGAAAAGGGTTAAAAAAAATGAGTACTTCACACACACACGAGCCACCAGTTAAAAAGAGAAACAAACCCTCAACATATATATTAATAAAATCAGATAAGTGGCTCAACACATTTATGAGCTACCACATCTGACTTCATAACTTAGAAGACTTTTGGTCTCACAAACCTAAAGTAATTTTTAAGACTGTTTTTATGGCTTTACTGAAATTCTTATTTTAAGTGTGAAACAAATCTACAGTCTGTTTGCTAAACTATTCATAAAACATTCCAGATTTTAATAACCTGCTCTGCCCTACTATGGAGATTGAAGTAGGAGTTAAGACTAACTCTCAGCAAAGCCTTGGAAAACAGAGCTCCCATCTTTGAAGCCTAGAGCAAAAAAAGAAAGGGCAGAAAAATATTTCCCATCCATACATAAACCATGAAAATTCAGCAGGTCAGATAAATAACCACTGGAAATTCTTTTATCTCAGGCACACCTGTTCTTCAAAGGGCCCAAGGAAGCATCTTACCATGCAAACAAGTGCAAATATCACAATAAAAAAGAATGACATAAAGAAGGCTACAGTAGCTGATCCATGAATTTAATCTAAAGCACCTTTGAAACAAAACTGAAGATTTGCAGCATCTTTAGAGTAGTATTGCTGTACTGTGTATATCAGGAAAGTGAATCCAGAGAAGATATTCTGAGGGTCAACAACCTGGCTGAGAATGTGGATCCAGTCTGGCATTACACAGAATTGACTGGTATTTGTTGGTTATAAGTCTTCAATAAGGGATGAGTGTCACAGATGATGGATAGGGTAGTGATGCAGATATAAGGGTCTCTCATTGGAGGAGAAGTGAAGGTGTCCTCTAAGGAGCTGTGTGGCTGAGACAGCTCCAAAGTGAATCCATCAGCACTGACAGCCCTGTGAATGCCAAGTCTGTATTTAGACTGACATTCTGACTGCCTAAAACAGAGCAGTCTACACCAGGACAAGGTGTTTCTAAGTGAGGCCAGCTTCTATTTATCCAGCCACCACCTTGCACCCTGTTATTCTTCATGGCCTTTTATAGACCCTGGGCTTGCTGCAAATACATCATGATGCCTATAGGCTGTGCCAGCTGTCTTAGTGACCTGGAAGTGGGATGGAAGGAGAAGACAATTGCCTCATGGATGGCACAAGAGACACACCAGCTCACACACTCTGCAGACATGCCTGGCTGCATTTTTGGTACAGAGAACCAGTCAAAACCTAAGGGCAGAGAGGCTTTAAGGTCACATTGCCCACTTGACCTTCCTATGACAGGGTAAAATAGTGGTGGACCCAGGCACAAAGCCAGCTGCCATTTTTGGAAAATATCAAAGAGGGGATCTCATTTCACCTTTGCACTGGGAAGGTCCTTGCTAATGCAGCATCCCTGCAGAGCTCAGCATCCTTCCAAACCCCACCAGTATATGGGAAGGAGCCCCCTTGTCCCTGGGTTTAGCAACAGATTTGGGTGTTGGCAGGTGGCCAGCTCAAGGCCTGGCACTGTGGTGGGCCCACTGTGGAGGGGGAACAGGTTCCCAAAGCCATTTGTTGTCACCCTGCTTGGCCTGACAGCAGCTGATTGCACTCACCCAACCTTCAGCTTCCAAGACACAAAGCTTCCCAACAAGCCATGGCAAAAGAGCTGGCAGCACAGTAATAAGGGGAAAGGGAAAATTGTTGTGCTAGTCATGATCTCCTCCTTAGAAACTCCCAGGCATTTGTCCTGTTGCTATTTCATCCCTGTCCCATGGAGGGGATGTGGGGAGATGCTGGATGATGAGCAGCTCACAGAGCATTCTGCTCTCTATGCAGCCCCACTTGAAACCCATCAGCCAAACAGGCAGCAAGTTCAGGGACCCTTTTCTCCCCTCCACCCATGTGACAGGCTCTCAAATTAACCCTGCCAACTAATTACACATTACACCCAGTGACATGATTTATAACTATACTCTCCCCTCCCACCTCTTGCAGTCTTTTTGGTTTCTTAAGCCATTTCTGTTTCCTTTCACTTGCTTTTTTCTTTTTTAAATACATCAGACAAAAGACATCTGGGCTGGACCTCTCTGGAAGAAACAGATCCCACAGATCACACCTTGCCTGCCTGAAAGCCCTGCTTCCCCCTTACACATTTAACCTCCTGCAGGCTTTCTCACAAACAATTAGGAAATACTTGGAGCAGTCAGAGCTGCAAGGAGGCAACAAGGATGCATGGGATCTTCCCAAGGGTGAGAAAATCAGCAGTGAATCAGCTGTTTAGAAAGCCTCCACCCTTTCCTCTAAGATAAACTCCACAGCAGACATAGAACCAGAGACAATGAAGGAAAACAGCCTGCCCGAGGTGGGGTTTCCGCCTGCCCTCCATTCTGACCCTTGGGAACAGCATTTCCAAAGGCTGTGGGCCCATCACTGGCTCCACTGCCCCACTTTGATATGCTCAGGTACCCCCAGATAACCAGAGCCAAGACATTGTCTCAGAGTCCAGCCAGCCACCAGCACACTGAGCACCAAAGCCCTCTCTCTGCTTCAATGCAGCTGCATGCAGCTCACTCTGAGGAAGCTGTACAAGACTTCAGGTGTCCAGGGGGGAGAGAAATCCTTGCAGCTATAAGGCTTTGCCAGTGGAAATGAGTGGGTGCTGGACACCCCACCACCCACTGCTGCAGGGCACAGGGAGTGAGCTGCAAGACAAGTTCCTTGCACATTTCTGAATTGCCAGCTCTTTTTTTGGCTGCTGCAAGCTGGAGTGCTATAGGAAAAAAAATTAAAAGGCCTCATTAAACCTCAAACAATGAGATTCTTCTGATTCTCTTAGCAGTTTGATGTCAGTTTCAGATGAAGTTTCAATATTGCAGGGCAATAAAAAAAGATGTTTTGAGGATAGAGGGGAAGCAGTCAACAGCTTGAATAGCCTTTTCCTTCAGTCCTGCACTGATAAAATACTTGTAACTTTCCATACACCAGGAACCAGAGGGATTTCAATTACTGAAAACATTGGCTTTGAAATCAGTGAAACCAAACCAGGAGGCAGACAATCTTAGGTACAAGGGGGCTTCTCGACCAGCCTGAACCCAAACCTGACATCTGCCAGAAACTCTTTGCAATGCTGGGCAAAGTCCTTTATCTCTGTGTGCTACACTGCTGCTTGTGGTACAGGGACAGTGACTATTTTGCACTATTCTGTAGTGCAACCTCAGTGTCATACACACCATGAGACAATCAATCCTCCCTCAGTTGCATACAGATAAATAAGCAAACTTCTTTCAGAACTTTTTCTGTGAGTTCCTTTGTAAAGAAAACTACTGGGATGAAAATGCATATCTTCATATGAAGAGAAGGCAATCAAATACCTCTAAGATATTTAACCTTTGAAGATGGAAGAGTTGTTGTCATCTTCCCTAATTCATTATCAGAGCAATTACATGTGATTTAGTAGTTTGCTCTCTTGCAAGGAAATTTTGTACATTGCCTGACATGATAAATGGAATTGCAGACCTGGCTCCTGTATGGCTTCCTTCAATCTGCTCTGTGCCTGGGCAGGGCAGACAAAGTTTGGTTTTGGAGGTAAGAAGGCAGCATTTGCCATAAAAGAATAACCACCTTGAGACTATCCACAGCAAGTTTTCTTCTTTCAAACATAGACCTTGTACATCCCACTGCAGGTTTTCTTTACTAGTAACACTCCTACAGATTTTGGATTACTACTGCAAAACAGTCACCACACCACAAGAATGACTCTACAGAATGTTGTATTTTGAGGTCCTTTGCATCCATGCAGAGAATCTTTTACATTTAGACAGTCACATTTCATCCCTATGTGAAAGCCTGTGGCTGAGACTGGAGATACAGAGGCTGCTACAGCCCAGGGACTGCACAGAACTGCCCTGTTCACTGATGAAGGATGAAGCCAACTTATAACTTAACTCAAAAATGGAAATCCCCTGTTCAGTTCCTGGGTAGAAAAACAGAAAAAGAGCATGCAGAGTTCAACATACCTCCCAATAATGCCAAAACACACTGCAGTTTGCTTTGTAGCAAATTGAAGAAATGAAAAGCAGTGATAAGGGCTCCCACAGAAAACAATGGCAAAGTTCTAGTGACATTAGGCATGCTGGATAAAAAAAAAATCCACAGAAAAACACCTAATGCTTGCTTTTTTTTTTTTGCTTTATACTTCTAAAATAGCCATAGGAAGTAGAAGAAACATGACTCAAAGACAGACTTTTCCTCTTAAGACCCAGCTTCCTTCCTTGAACAGTTTGGAGAAACTTCAGCAACACATCTCTATGAACAAGGGCTTTATTTGAAGTTCTGCTATTGTTTGGTAAACTCCACCAAAAAGGCCCTGGCCTCTACAACAGACATCCTGAGTCAGGCAGGTCAGGCATGGAGCACAGGCTTTTTTTGCTTTGAGATGCTATTGTATCCAAGAAAGCAGGATGTGAGATTTATTCTGGTTTAAGCAAGAGGCAGGGACTCTGCAAGATGATGTTCTGGCACAGGAGCTGAGTTTAGACATATAACCCAACACAAGCAGTGTATGCTACTCTGACATGCCTCATGTCAAGCACACAACCTGTATCATTTGGGCTGCCAGACAGGGGAGCCTGAGCCTTGCTGAGTGTGGTTACCCAGCCAGGCTCCCTCTGAAGAGAGAGGGGGCAGGAGCTCCTCGATGCTGACATTCACAACTGGAGGTGAACACCCTCCTCGGGGAGTATAAACAGCTTCAGACACATCCACTGAAGGAGAAACCAAGAACAGGGTTTTGAAACAGAATTTGAGGTTTCAAAGTTGCACCAGTTCAAGGGTTTTTAAATGGACTTGTTTTGGGGTGAGGACTTTTTCTGCCAAAATAAGTTATTTAAGCCATTTCTGAATCTTTACTAAAATGTCTTCAATTACCAAGAATTACATTTTTGTACTAAAACCCCCTAGATTTTAATGAGGGTGGAATGTTGGAAGCCCTTAAACAGTGTCTTGGGGCTGAGATGAAGACAAGGATAGCATTTCAGCAAGAAATCAGGATTTTAGAGGTTTAGTCAGGATTTTAGAGGTTTTTCAAGAGTTTCCCCTTCCTTTTCCAGACAGCTAACATTTTTCTCTATTACATCTGGTGCCAATTTATCCTCCTAGCTGGGCCAGAAGGCAAGTCACTGGGGAGCTGGAGCTGCTCTGGAGGAGCTGGCAGCTGGGGGCAGCAGCTGACTCACATCTCCACACAGGGAATCCCCAGCCTTTACATCTGAGACTGAGCAAACCTTAATTTCCACAGGCAGCTTAAATTCTCCATAAGTTAAAAAGACAAGTATTCTACTGTCTCAAGGGCTCTAATTCACCTGGAAGCAGGAGACCAAGCAGAATTACACCAGTCAAAAAAAGGTGCTGTTTCTTATTTTCCCAGGCAACACTGGTCCTTTTCTCATTTTTTCCTCTGTTCTTGGGGGCTTCTCAACTCCACTAAAAGGAAACAGGCACTGCTTCTTCCACTATTCTGTGTTTACAAACAATGGATTCTGCCAGCTGGATTCACCCTTTAAAGTCAAATACAAAAACCTTCTTGAAAAGATAAAGAAATCAGGAAAATCTCACATTGTTCATGTCATAGCTCTTACTCAAGCTTGCTACATTATGTGTCCCTTTACTCAAGATCATAGCCAAGTATAAGGATGCTGTAAACAAAACACCACTTTGTTCAAGTTTAAAAAACCTCTTGATGCCATTACCAGCCAGCAATGGTCATTGCAAGCTCTGAGGAAAGCTGGATCATCATAAAACGTGCCCAAAAAATGCAATAAGAAGTTTAGCAAAGGACACCAGGGGGAACATTGAGTCTTGCTTTCCTGAAGTTGAGGAGTCTCTAGGAAAACCTGCAGTGATGTTATTGCCCCCAACAATGGCAAATCCCTTGCCTAATACTGGTAATTACTTTGTATTTTGATTTACAGGGTGTCTCACAGGCTGTGACAGGGCAAGGTCACTTCGAAGTGATAACATTCTTCTAATTGCAGCAGTTTGTCACTTGTTGAGAAGGAGCACAGGTTAGCTCAGGATAGTGAAGTGTCACCAAATTCAGGTGTTTGTTCCTCATGAAGGGGCCATCTGTCAGCAGAGCTGTGTGCAGCCAGTGCACTTACCCTGCAGGCATCCCCGTTCCACTGCCATCAAGGTGTGGGCACTTGATGGGTGCCCACAGGTATCTGCATTGCCATGCAGCTTCTGGGATGCTCAGTGTCCCAGGGGCACGTACACAACGAGTCACTTTGAAGACTGATTGAAACAGACATGGTGTAGTGCTAAATCTCCAGAGGCTCCCTGTGCCACTCTCACTTTTCTTTGACATAACATCTCTGCCTCTTTTTGTGTCCCTTGGTAGAAACAGAGTTAGAAATTAAGAGTCAGCTCCAGTCCCATACCACGTGCCTTTTCTGCACACCCCAGCCTGGATACCAATTCTAAGAACACCAACTTAGCCAGAGTCATGGGTGTGCTCTGCCCTGGAGAGTTGGGATGCTGTGAATAATCAGTTAACACACAGCCTAAAGGAACAAAACCAGCTTTAAGACCATGGCTGCAACTTATTTATAGTATCAAGTTTAGTGTGAAATCAAGGAAAGACATATCACACCAGTGTATCTGTCAGTCCTTCCCTAGCTCTGTATCAGGTTACTCCTTCCTCAAAACTGAGACTTTTGGTTTTGTTCCCTGCATTGGATCTCCTCTCCTTGCTGTGGAACAAACATATAAACAGAGCACCTCAGGGGCTCCAAAAACAACTCCACGTTTAGAAGAGTTAAAAAAGCTTTGGTACAAAGATAAGTCATCATGACATTGCTGAGGCAGTGAACAAGCAAGCTGGGAAGAGCAGGGAACTGGGATTTGTCTTTTTCACATCAAATTTTCTAAAGCTTTTTTTTCCCCCTCGTAGAAACACATTGCAAAAGTGAACAAACATGCCATTCTCACAGCTGAGGTGCCAGTCCTTAGCCCTGTGATTTAGAACTAACTTCACTTCATTTTTATAAGACTTGGTGAAACGTGCTAGAGCTTTGGACAAGAGGTATTTGGGGAAAAAAGCGTTTACTTTTCAGTTCACAGCAGTTTTTTGCCATCTTAAACATTCATTTCTGTTTGGTAGTTGTACTGGTGTCATGCTGAAGAAACACAGACCGTGATGGCCAAGATCTGAGCTTTCCACAGCTAGGCACAGCTAACACTGATTATAGAATTTTGTATCTGTAGAGTAGTTCACTTGTATGATAACATCTCCTTGTAATGCTGTAGAGAGGGATCAAAAACTTATTCTTCATTCTGGGTGTATAGAGAAACTGAGTCATGCAAAATAATCAGTATTTAGCTCTGTATTAGCAAGGCATTTAATGAGATGCCTAAGCCATTCTGTTTCATAAAGCATTTAAGATGTCCTGTATGGGATAAGCCATCAAGTTGTCAGTTGAAGAATGTGTTTTCCAAAGCACTGAGCACTCGGGAAGGTCCAGTTAAAATCTACTATGACCTTCAAGAAAAACTTAAACTTCTTTCCAGCTTTGTGTCTCCACTTTAGTGAGGGGGTGAAAACATGGGAAGCTTAGTGGGGACTTTCTATTTCAAAGTTTGAGGGCAAGGAGGAACACTACCAAGGGTCCCCAATTAAGCTGCAGAAAGTGTGCTATCCATGTAACCACAAAGGGCTTTCTATGAATAATGACATGAACCTAGAATTCCAAGATATCCTGAGTTGGAAGGGACCCAAAAGGATCAAAGTACAACTCCTGGCCCTGCACAGGACAGCCTCAAAACAGGAAAGGAAAAGGAAACACAAAACTGTGTTTACCAGGCTTTAAACCTGGAAAGTTCACTCCAGCCTTTCCTTATCCTGTGCTACCAAGTCTAGCAGAGTCTATTTCAGAAGTTACATCTTTCAGCAACCTCATTTTCTTAACAAACACCGCAGGGTGATGAACCCATAT
Source organism: Margarornis squamiger (assembly GCA_035222235.1). Taxonomy (NCBI): domain Eukaryota; kingdom Metazoa; phylum Chordata; class Aves; order Passeriformes; family Furnariidae; genus Margarornis; species Margarornis squamiger. Next base: position 6,666,266 of record JAWWTY010000016.1, read on the forward strand.
ACAATAATATTTTCTCCAAGATAACTCTTCAACTAAGTACAGCCCATATCCTCTTCAAAATGCCAGGTGGGTGAAATACCCCCCAAATTATATTTGTCATTATAAAATGAGACAGTGTTTGCCCACCTACGAATAAAGTGAAGGCAATTAACTTTTCATATACTTGAAAGGGAGGTTCCACCACCACCTGATTGCTTTATCTTCATTATTTTTAGTTGTAGAATTATGTAAATAGCAATTTAGAGAGCCCAGAGGATTCTGAAGATTCAGTTTAATGATTTCTAATTGTTTAATTGGACTGTAAACTGGCCCCTGCAGGGAGTTGAGCACAGGTACAAGTATTACTTCATGTCCCTACCAAAATTTGCTAATTGCAGCTTTTGTGTAAGCAACAGCTTCTAACCTCTCCCAGCAGCACAGCACTGCTGAGTATTAAACATGCATTAAGTTCCAGTTTAGGAATGGATTGCAGTGCCTATACCTTAGACTGGATATATTGGTATTCACAGGTAGAGAATCCAACCACACTATACATACCACGAGCAGACCGTGAGGGCAGCACATGGGGGAAAAAGTACCCTTAGCAGCAAGAAAAGAAGAATTTTATTTTAATTATGCCCCAAGCTCCATTGCATAGAAAGAGCACATGGTGATCTAAGACAGGAGGAGCATGTTAAACCAGTTCTGGTAGAGATGGATCCAGTACTTAGAGATGTGCTAGGACAAACCCAATTCAAAGCACATCTGGGTAGATATTTCTTACATGCTGGCCAAGAGCCCTCTAAAAGAAAAATCTTCAGGTTCCCCACACAAGCAGCAAGACCTCAAACCACAATCAAAACAGGGACAGGGCTTGCCTCTGAGCTGAGGCAAGTCCAGAGGAAACACTGACCATGCCTCTGAGCAAGAGTGGCAAGCCCAAAGCATCTTTTCTCCTCCCCAAAAAGGAGGAATGAGGTAAGGAGATAAATCACTGTAAAAGGGCAGCAGGTGTCTGGAGGAAAAAAGGCCAGAGAACCTGAGATTATTCCTGCAGCAAGACTAACTGGCTTGACAAATGAAACATAATGGAAAGTGCCGACTCTGCTCCGCTCTCCATCCGCCTCTCCTCTGGTCATTTCATTTGCCCTTCTTCCTCTCAACAAAATAAAATGAAATGCATATTTTACTGTAAGCTTCTTTACAGTGCAGGCTGCAAGAGGCTTGAGGACTTCCCCAGGGGGAAATGAGCCAACCAGTGATTGCTTCATCCTTTAATTCCAAAGGCCAGGGACTTTCATTTTCAATTTCTTTTTATCCAGGGTTTTTCATTATGTTCAGGTTGCTCCTTCACATCCTTTACTGAGTCACAACTATGTGCTGGAAGGCAACATAGAGACATCATGTGTGTGGCCAGCAATAAAATGAAACATCTCAGAAATCTCAAAGCTTTGCAAATAGAATGATCTCGATGTGTTTTTGGGTTGTCTGATACGGTGTGGAGTTTTTTTTTTTTAGCCATACAGCTGAGCATCTCACTGTCAAATGTGATGAAAAATATCAATCAAAAGCACCAAGCATACCAAAAGATCAGGTGAGGGGTTATGGATACCCTGTAACCAGTTGTTATTAAACAGAAAACAGATCTGGTCGTTTTGTTGCTGATGGTCTTCATGGAACTTTGTGACCCATATACCTCCATCACCTGGTTAGGTAGGAAAGGGTGAGGGAAGTATGTCATAGGGATACAGGATTCAGTCCTTGGATATCTGCCTCTCCAGAGCATTTTCCTTTGCAAAATACACATTAACCCAAAGCATGTTATCTTTGCTCCTGTTACACTTCAGACCTTCACAACAGGAGGCTGCAGCACTCCCTTCCCAGCAGAGACCAGCTTCTTTCCTTGCAGTAGGAAGCAGCATCATAGTTTACATAAAAGAAAAAACAACTGTAACAACTTAATACCATTCAAATGTACCTATCCTTATATTCATTATTGGCCATGCAGGACAAGTCTGAAGGATACTGTGTTTGACTCAAAGACAGCCAGAAAATTTCCCTCTGTAAATTCCTGTGAGACTGAAGGCTCTGAGCCAAAGTGTTGACAGAAGAGCATCATCCACTGCAATGCTATAAGATGTCACACACATACATGCCATCACCTTCCTCTCAGTCCTGACTGGCATCAAGTTCTCTTATCAGGTGGGTTAACCATCAGTTAACCTCTCACTAGAGGTTTTGTTTTTACTCCTTTGTAATTCATTCCATTCAAGAGAAGAATTCTCAGGAGTATTCTGAAGTGGCACAACAGTGTCTTAAACTCTTGACTGTCAGACAATACTCTGCTGAGACACTTAACCAGTAGGTATGACCCCTGGGACAGAACTGCTTGAGACAGAGTTAATTTGAATGGACCATATAGTCCAATCCTGCACAGCATATAAATATATGTAGATTTATATATATACACACACACACAATGAAAGGGTACTTTTATGGGGAGTATTGCATTTCTGTTGGCTTAAGTTAGCCAGATGTCAGCATCACATGCTGCTTCTAGAAGCTCACAAACAGGGCATAAACATGCAGAGGGGAATTCTTATTAATCTTCCTCCATAATTAATTCTCAAAAAAATTGTTTCATGGTCATCATGCAATTATTTTTTTAAAAAAAAGGAATCTGAAATCACATTGTTTTCATGAATTGAAGCTATACATTTATCTTACATTGAAACAATAATTGAATGTGAAGAACTAATTACTGTGATACTGAACACCTGCAGCTCAAAACCTGAAATCCTCCATTTTCATTTAGAGAAATTTGGAGTTTCCCTATATTTGTGAAGTGTTTAAGTTCCTTTTATTTCCACTTAAAACATATCATGGCTTATTGTGAATTTTAAGGACATTGCAACTCAGGGAATTCCAGAAGGCTTTGCTTCAGATATTCATGCCTTTAAATATTCAGGCCAGAATATTGAAAAGCCCATGGAAGCTCTAAGCTTTGTTCAGCCTTCACTAACACACTCCAGCCTAACGCTCAGGGCTAACTAAAGAGACTAAGCAGCAAGGGCAAAGGAAAGACACCACCGAGAAAATATGTAGAAATGTGTGCTGCCTTCCAGCTCTGCTCTCTCCCATGGCTCTGGACCTGTTAGATATAGCTGAAGAGCCAAACTTTGCTTAAGCCCACCTGGCTCAGCCTGGATTAATGCCACAACAAAGCCAGGAGCATTTTCCCTCCAGATTCCTTTCAAGACAGTGAAAACCTTGTACAAATAGAGACCAGAAGTGAAGCTCTTCAGTGGCCAAGCACTTTCTTTCAGCTCTCAATTACAAGCATCACATCCAGTAGCCAGCCAAACCCTGTCACCAGTTTTCAGAGTCTAAATCCTAAACAAGTCAATAGATTTATACCACTATAACCCCCTTGTGAATGATCAGAGTAGGAATAAAAGGCTGAGATCTTTCATCCATTTCATCACTAAATCAGAAACAAGTTGGGTGCTCATCAAAGTGATGCTCCACATTAACACAGCAGAGGATCTATTCCACTTTCACGGTCCCAAGCTCTGTGGCACCACCAAAGTCCCCACTGTCTGTGCTGAGTTGAACCTGCCAAAGTCACTGGCAAGACTCTCAGGGAAGCCACTTAGTGAAACCAGAATAATTTCATTTAAGTGAGGGAGGCAAAAAGGGACAGGCTCCTTGTTCAGCCATGCCCTTCCTCACCTGTGCAAGCCTTCCAATTTTTAGCACTATTTTCTGATCTGTTATTGAGCTCCTGACCCAGCAGAAGCTGCACTAGAGTGGGAAAGCACTGCCCTAAGAGTGTAAGCATTAAATACAACAGGCACTACAATCACCAAGATCCTCACTCATCAGCAATGGACTGTAACTGCTAATTCCTCAAGGTTTTGTGGCTGCACATGTGCTCTGATATCTCACAATAGAGGCCAGCGCAGCTGCATCTCAGGGAACAACAAACTGAGAAGTAATGAGGGTTATTCCATTTTTCCATCTCAGATCAAATCCTTGATCTTTCTAGCATAGAACCAAACTGGCTCACTGATGCAGACTCTTGATATTTTTGGTCCAACACCCATGATGCACCATCTTGCAGTGTTTACACAAAAGCAGGCCTGCATGGCAAAGCAGTTCCCTGAAGCATAAGATTTGATTAACCTCGTTAGCTTGCCTTCCAGAGCTGCAAATGTTGTTAGATATCATGAAATTATCCAGCCCTATTTAAAACCCAACTGGAGTATTTGGCCTGCCGACCTCCCCCAGCAACAAATTCCACAAGTAAAATTAACCACAGCTCCCACAGCCCAGGGTGGTTCAGCCCCTGATCCCAGCCAGCAGCATCTCTTTGAGCTTCATCTGTGTGAGCTCAGGGTTTCTCCTGCCACTTTACGTTTCCCCACTGAGTCCACAGACTGTCTGCATTTCACTTCTCAAAGGCTAAGTCAGTCCAGATAATCTTTAAAATTAAAGACAATAAGCAGAACCATTACAGTGATCTACAAACTCCAACTGCTTAAAAGCTAAAGACGAAAGAATTAACAGCATTTTTCTCTGAACCTTCTCTCAAAGTTACACAGCTTTATCAGGGCTGATGCTGCACAGCAGCTGCAAGATTTTATTCCCACTTCCAGGGAAATACATTACTATACACCAGGTAAGTCAACACACATGACCACTTGTATTACCAGGGTGCCTGGCCTGTTATTTGCTTGCATCACTGACCAGCTACAATTCCACTGCAGAAGGACAAAGTAGGTGCTTCACAAAGCAACACAGTAGACCTTAGCTGATAGCTGAAGAGTTTCTAGCCTAAAGAATACTAGGAGTCATGGAAAGTTAACAGTTGAGCTCGATCTTAAGGGGTTTTTCCAATGTAAATAAGTGCACACAGATAGAGGATTGCAAGAGCTAACAATACACACACCTGGACACCTCCACATAGTTACTCCATGTCTTGCTGATTTTTCACTCCATAACTTCCCCACTGGTTTCCACTGGATGCTCCTTTGAGCTCCTTTTGAGCTGCCTGTTGCTTTCTATGACTCACAACAATAAGCATTCAAAGCCCTTCTGTTGGAGGAACACACTGAGTCAATTACAGCAACATCATCCTTCTTAATCAAGGTTAATTTTGGTGTGTAACATTTTTCTCTGTTGGAATACTGTCAGGTGGTTTCAGATCTCTAATTTTATATAAATTTAGCCTCTGAATTCTCAAAGAGAGAGTTGCTAAGGTAACCAGAGCCAGCCATATTGCTGTATGTTCTCCCCATGGAGCTTCATTAGGGCCAATCACTCATTTCCAGGGTAATAGAATATGTTGCTTTCAGAGATAAGGATACAGCTTTTTATAGCGTCAGAATATTTTTATTAAGCATGTTAACCCCTTGTCCCCTTAGGAATCAGGCACTGGCCCTTTCCTTAGAAGCGTAATATCCAAGAAATGAGATTCAGGCGGATTCCATTGCTGGCAGTTGAGCACCTATGGCCAGATCAGAGGGAGTCAGCATGCCTGGACTATGTTGCCTTATGATACCAAAGCCAGGGGTGATTGTGGATTGTTTTCTGCTGGCAGGGAGCCAGATCAGCTTTATATCCCAATAGCCAGGCACAAAGCCTGCTTCTGAAATAGATCTGACCTTCACAAACCAGGGGGTTTGGTATATGTATTTCTTGTTCCAGTCTAGACATATGGACTACCTGCTATGTTTGATCTCATATGTGAGCATCATCATCTTGCAGATCTAAGAGCTACTTCACACCTGTTCATAGAATTTATTAGCAGCTACCTTGAAGGACTACTTAGAACAAACTGCTGGTATCAGATCAATTACTAGAGATGAGACTTAGATCTCTTCCTCAGAACCTAGAAACCTCCCAAAATTCAGCTAGCTGGAAACAGCACAGCCAAGAGATGCAACTTTAGTGAAACAGCCCTGCCTGTAGTCCTAATTGTCCCTGCACCACTCATTAACTGTTAAAGCTAACTTCAGAACACACATTCTCCTTTCATATATATGCTGGTTTTCAAAATTAATTTTCTCCAAGACTTTCCAGCTAATACTGAGAAAACTCCCCTGTATCAGAACAGCTGATGTTTGTGTGAGCCACACTTGCTGATCCATGTCTTGAGTCCAAATCTCCAGCAGAGTTGAAAAAAATAATGGAGCAGCTCTATAACAGTAAGTTACAACACTTACCCCATGCATCTTGCTAATTAATAGGATCAAGAGTATCTGAACTTGACATGACTTGACCTCACTTTTGTAGACAAGTTTTTGAATACTAAGAAAAAAGCCCACATTTGCTGCAGAAGTTGTGGGAAATCTTACTAGCAGCTTTGTGCATCTCAGTCTTCATCTAGTATGACTCTTCCAGAGTCCTGTCTGCACACCCAAAGCTGCAATCATAAGACTCCAGAAGCCCAAAGGAAAATCTTCCCTTCCTTCCTCCTCCTCCGTTAATCTCTTTGGAGGTTCCTCTGTGGTGCACAGATACAGTTACACCTCACTGATCCCGCTCTCCCCAACATCATGTCCATCTTATTGAATAATGGATATAACACTGCAGTCAGGAAGGACAGCATCTGTCAGCTGATACTGTGTTGATTGTTTTCCCTTGAAAGGGTCCATTATTATAATCCTGTAGCAGGTTCACTTACAGACAAACTGAAGCTTTACTTAAAAGAGGCAGGATCTTTTGTGCTGGAGAAGCAGAGACAGCTGGGCACTGGCATATTTCTGTCATATCATGATTTTTCTTGCTGTTGTATATCCACTAATAAGATGGAAACAGCTAGTTATGTGAAATTTGAATAAAATTAATGAGAATGACAATATTGGTTTGAAAAGATGCCTGAGAAATCAGCATTTGCAGCACAGAGGTATTTAATGATCATTGAGAAATAACTCTACTCCTTGTAGCATGAATTCATGTTCACCCAAGCACATGGAAATCAATGAATTTCAAGATAATCACCACACATACCTGGTTTGCCTTTGTTTCTTTAAAAGTGTAGGGAGTGAACATACATTTGAACATAAGAACAGCAGCAGTGACAGAGGACACAAACTAAAAAGCAAAATGGGCAAGGTGCTTTATTTTTGTGGTTCTGGGAACATAATACTTGGCTATTTGTTTTTGTTCTTTACTACAACACTGTCTTGCTTTCCTCCTAAAAATGGAACCTACCCCTACAATAGAGGGTACAAAGACCTTGTAAGAGCAAACCAAAGCATCATTCTAAGGGCCTCAGGTGTCCATTCCCCTGTGTGTAGTTTTCCCTTCAATGGAGGACAAGAATTTTAGGTGTCCACTTGCAGAAGAAAGGTTACCTCCCCACCCCTCTTCTGACCTCCCTGCTCTGCTTGCACAGCACTACCACAAGGTCTGGTTCTGCAGCCTGCACACAGTGTGCCTTAAGGAGGGTGAGCATGAACCCCCTTCACACAGTTACTGCAGCACAAACCCAAACAGGCATCAACAGGACAATCTGCTACTCCAGCAGCTTCTGACCTTCCTGCTCTTCCTTTCCTTGCACATAGCTGCATCACTTTCCTCAGCCAGAGGATGCAGCTGCAGTTCTTGGTTCAAGCATCATTCTTCACTAAGGAGAGCCAAAGTACTGACAACTTCCCCCTTACTGTGGTTTCAGAAGGCTGCAGCCTTCCCCCAACTTACATCACTCAGCCTTTCACTTGCTGTCATCCCACCCCAAGGTGTGAGACAGGGCTGGCAAGATGTGGATGTGAGCTCAGTAACATCCCTCTCAGTTTTCCAGAGAAGAAAGCCATCAGCAAAAAAAGGTGGAAGCAACTTCCTCATCAACATTACCAATACTAATGAGTGTTTAGCATGCAAAGCTTGACTCACAATGCAGCTGAAGTAACACAAAGCTCAACTCAAACAGAAAAGGCCCAGCAAACTGCAGGGAAGATGCTCCAAGGGAATACCTCTCCATTAGTAATCATTAAGCACTGAAGGGGGAAATTAAAACAGAACCCATTCTGCTTTAGTCATCTTCACTAAATTCCCTGATACAATGGCTACCCCGGTTCCATTCAGCTTCTTTTCATCAGTACTCCACTAATTTCCAAGCAGGCATGGAAATCCCAGGCAGGCTGCAAGCTGCTTGTGAATCCATGGGGAGCAGTTTCTCCAGGCTTCCACACCCTTGGACTGTCCCCTTCAGAAGCATGTGATTGCTTCTCTGCTTTGCAAATCAGAACACCTTTCTAACAAAGGGAAAAATATAGCAATAAGAAGGTAAATTAACATCCTCCAGAAAATCTGTGTTCCTAGGACTGAACATCTGCCTTGGCTGCTTTGTGAAACAGCCAAATACTACTATGAGCATAATCAGCCTCAGAAGCTTTGTGAGGTGAAGATGCTTGACATGGTCTTGGATCCTCCACGGAGCCCTCAGAGCTCACATTTGAACCTGTTACTCTCTCTTCACATCCTGCTTCCTAACCACCAGCACTTCCCATTTATCTTTTACTCTGAGGGCTCAGTTCACAGTGGTGACCTGACTCCATTTCCCCCCAGGACTACCCGAGACATCCTTAGTCATCACCCACCACATACATCTTGGCTGCCTGTTGTAGCCCCTCTGAAGGAAGAATTCCAGCCACCTAGATTCATTCCCCTTTGCTGCAAAAACACCTCACCTCCAGGCTGCCTGCTGCTAAGTTGGATCTCTGCAGATTTTCTCATCAGCTATAATAACTGTTCTTCCTAAGAAAGGAATATAGGATAAATATAAACTAAAAAGTACCAGTTCAATATGAAATGCAACACCCCCTCTCCTCATTTCTACTCTACCAATCCTTTACAAAAGGCCTTAGGACAATAGGGTGTTCTTTGCAGCTGGATGCTGTGGAATAGGTAACAAAGCCCATGATAATGATGTGATTGACATCAGTTATCTTGGAGAGAACACTAACCAAAAGGGTTTTTTTAAGCCCCTAGTTTGATGCAAAAACAAGTCATCTCTAATTGCAGTTGTGCCTGTACCAGCCAGAAGTGTATAAAAATCTCATGGCTTTGCCATGTGAAGATTATTTTTCTCATGAGGTCTGAAAACTAAGGTAACAAAGATTATAGCAAAATACAGTCAGAAGAGAAAACAAAAGTGTTTTGTGGAAGATTCATTCACTGTAGAGAAAGAAGACAAACTAGCCATTATGCTTCTTTTTTTTTCCAGATGTAGAAGTAGAGAAGCATCCCACTTTCAGCAGTTCTACAGATCACAAATAGAGCCCCTTGGGCACTGCTACTCAGCTGTAGATTCTGAACAATTCACCTGCAGTTTAGGACTTTAGCATTCTTTATTCTTGCTGGAGCTTGGAGCTAACATCATGCTGATAAGCACCAAGCAAGTTTGAAAGCTTTTGCAAAACTTGTCCAAATAAACTATCCAAACTCCTTTAAATCTGCAAAACACTGCAGGAACATAACAGCAAAATCAGTTTCTTATATTCCAGCACTTGGGCTTCTGCTGAAATTAGGAAATACACACTAGCAGAGCTTTTTCTAACCTTAAAATATGATGCTTTCCAGAATAAATGCCACCTTAGGCCACCCCCTTGTGGCCAGGGATAATTTTGCAGCCACCTTGTCCTGCTTTTCCCACTCCCTCACACTGACAGCTCCAACTCCCCAGCATGGGGAGCTACCGAACCCACACTCCGAGTTCCTTCATGTGTTCTACCCCGCTGCAAAATGAGGCTCCCATGGAGATGGATCAATGCCAACAAGGAATTATATATGAATAAACCCCGTGCTTGGGACATCAGATTCCCAGGGAGAAGGGGAGTGGTAAAGGCTGGGAAAAAGAGCAATCTGTGCTTCCCTCCAAGCACCTCACTGCACCCTGATCCAAGTCTCACCACACTGCTCCCATCAGCTCCAGAGAAGCCAACCAACTCCATCCTTGGCTGGTGCTTACTTATGAGCAACCTCCTCCAGCTCAGGCTATTTCCATGACTCTCAGCACACCTTCCAGCCTGCAGCATGGCAATAGGCTGTGTAAGGCAGAGCTGTTCCTGCAAGGGCTCTGCAGCATTGCAGGGCACAGAGCTGCTGAGCACGAGTCAGTTCAGTGAGCTGATCTGACAGGAGGGGGAAGATAAAAGAAAAATGTCTTTCAGGAGATCAGTTAGTTGATCTAATCTGCCCTGAGCAGGTGAAAAGGAAACAAGGGGAGGGGTAGGCTGAGAGCTGGTAGGGAAAGGTGATGGCTGCACTTTTCAGTAGCAGAGTCCTGGTTAGATGCACCATCAAGTCACATCCTAGACCTCTGCCCACACTTGTTTTCCTGTCTGGATAGCATAACCAACACATACCCCTACTGACACCACATAAATATATGCTTTTAGCTAAAGGCCACAGTAAATTGGAATTTAGGATAAATAGCCTTGATTTTTATTTAAACCTGTTTATGTACTCCTGCAGAGCAATAGCAACACCTCAGTCCTCTCCACAGGATACTTATTAATACCAATGAAAGGAAGTAAACAAGGCAGGAGAAACAACCAGGCTGTTTTACTGCATCTAATCCTCCTTTGCATCATTCATATTTATACAGGCCAGAGACTGATTTTCTTGGTCTGCCAAGCATGGCTGATATATACACTGCAAACACAGAACAGACCCTTGCTCACAGCCAGGTTTTTTCATGTCTCACTAGAGTGCTTTTGTTTTATCTCTCTCCACACCTTTTCAGGAAGACAAAAGATTAAAGCTCAGCTGGGTGGGCAATTGTTAAAGGAAGGAGAACAAAATATGCAGTGAGGCCAATCCAGGAAAAGAATGTAGGCATAGCTAAGGCAGAAACACAACTATATTAGATTTAGGTACTAAGGATCAAGTAAAGCATTTAAGCACCAACCACCACTGGACTAAGGAATTGATAACCACATCCCTCTGAAAAATACTAAACCTTGGTCAAAAGAAGGGTAGAGAGAAGAGAATGACTTTATTCTGGTTGTAAAAAGGTAATTTGGATTTCCCAACATAAGAAAATTCTTTTGCTGTGTGACTCAAGGCAGGAGCTCTCTAGCCCTCCTTGCACTTAAGGGGATGTCTGGACCAGTGTCCTGCAAGTGGCCAGAGCCCCAAGAGAGCCACCCCAGTCAGTAGGGGTACATGATGGGACCTCCTCCATCCCAGCCAGCAGCAAGGTCTGTGTGAACATGTATCTAAAATCATGCTGCCTTTTTCTCACTTTGCAGCTACTTACCAAGCAGAGGTGCTCTCCAGAAAACCTTGAAATAATGTGGGTTTTGTTTATTTTTCCCCCAGAAGCATCAATCCTACCTTCTTTCCACCTTTTACTGCACATCCTTAAAAGGTGCACACTGCTTTCACACACTAATTCTTTAAAAAATCTGAGCAGCAAAAAGCAAAAGTCTGATCAAAGATGTGCAACCCAAGAACCTGTCTCAGTCTTATTTTGCTCTGTGTGTTTGATTTAAGCCCCTCCCCAGACAACACAAAGTGAGCTGCCTGGTGCTGCAGAGATGGATAGATCTGTTTGTATGAGACTCAGATAATTGCTCAGATAAAATCTTTGTCAATACTCTGTATTGTCAGATCCATCTTGCATACGCAAATAAATCCTCTCTTGCTGCCCCATCTTTGCCTTTTCTATTATACAGAGGGTAAGGTTAGAGCAACTTGTGCTATAGAAGAGCCTACTGAAACATAAATTTATACTGCCAAAAACCTAATTCTCTCTGGTACAGGAAAAAATTAAACAAAGAGAAAAAGCTGATGCCCTACCTCTCCTTGATGCCCCCTGAAGATCCCTTCAGGCCCATGGAGAGTTTGCAGACACAGAACAGAACTCTTGGCTCTCAAGTCAGGAGACCAAGGACCCCAGGACAACTGTTGAGGCAGCATATCTTCAGAGGACCAAAACCAGGATTATCCTGATCTAGGGGCAGCAGAGCCATTGTACAGCAGGCTAACAGGGTGCTCTGCAGAGCAGGAAAATGTGCTGTTTTTTTGCCCTGGACTCACTAGAAACAGTTTGCTGAGCAGACCTGCACAAGTTGTAATGAAATGCTCAGCTCCCCAGTTGCAGGAAGCACATTTCTAACAGCTGGTGGCAAAAGCTGTCTAGGAAAGGGCTAACAGGACAATTAGGTTTAACTCCAATCACTCCCTCCAGCCAGCTCCAGCAGAGAGGAGCTTCCAAGCACCTAGCTACAGGTAACAAAAATGCAGACTGTCAGCCCTAGGCATGCAACATGGACATGAGATCTGAGCCCAGATCTTTAGAGCATCACAATACACGGAAAAAACACAGCCCTGACACCAGGTCATGGCACTTTCCTACCCACAGCAAGGACAAGAAGGTAGCAAAGTCAGAATAGCTTCACCAAACATCTGCCCTGATAGCATGACAGCCCAGGGGGCACAGAAATCCCAATCCTTTGCTCTTCCATCTGAAAATGTCAGTTCTCTGGAGCTATTTTGCTCTAATTTTCCAGGGGCAAACCACACCCAACAGCACAGGGGGAGTCTGAGCACACCACTGCATCTGTCCTGGGCTTGTTAACACTGGCAGGCGGTACACACAAATCAATAGCCAGGGTCTGAAGTTTCACAGCAGGTCATCTTTGATCTGGTAATACATCTTCTATGGTTTGTTGCTGGGGACAACAGCAGTAGAGGGAAAGCATAGTTTTCACCCTAGCCATGACCAATGGGTTACAGAGGAGGAATGTCCAGAATTGAGTAATTTCATGGCACACATTAAACACTGATTTTGCTCTCTGCAGGAGGGGTGCTTTCCAATGAAAATGTCAAAACACAACAAAATGAGCTTAAGAAATAAAATAGCCCGGAAATAGGGGTAAGGATACAAACTGGCACTATTAGAGCACTCTCTGGAATGGATATCATCAATGTTCCACTTCCCCATCTCCTTTAAGGCACACATAGGGAGAAAACATAAGCTGCCCTCTAACTTTGCAACTTCAGTGGAAGGCAGGGGTTTTTATGCACACCTTGCATTAGACTGGAGGCACAGTTTTTCCCCCTTTGATACCACAGGGTCTCTTAATTCAAGGTTTAAGTCACCCACATGTCAGCATCCCCCACAGCAACAGCCTACCTGGCACACTGTAGCTAACCCACAGGGCAGCCTAGGGCTGAGCACAAAATGCTAGCTCCATTTGAGCCCATAACACTGTGAAGTCTCCACTGCAGTTCCAGTTGAGGGATGACTAAAGTCAGAAACAACTTGGAAAAGTGCAGCAGCCATTTGCATGCCTGGCTAGAACTGCTGCATTTTACACCTCAGCACATTCACCAGAAACCCCTCACATCTTGTTTTAGCTGCTGTTAACACTCTGCCTATAAACTCTGTCACCCCAGAGTACACACACATCCCAGAGAAGCAGGGCCACAAGGCAGGACCCTCCAGCAGCACCAGTGCTCACTCAGCAGCAGCACATAAATGCTCAGCTACACGGTCCCCAAATTAGCCCATGACAGGCACTACCCTGACCTGAGAACAAACCTTCTTCCACCCTTAGACTTTTCTCAGTGCAGATATAAGGCACAGTTCAAGAAAGGCAGCAAATAGTTCACCAACTGAGACCAAGAGGAAGAAAAGTAGCAAGGTAGCATCACTTGTTGGAAAAAGCTTCCTAAAATAAACATAAGCTACTCACCAGAGGTGAAATACAGTGGGCCTCCCTGCTCCTTCCCTGGCACTCTCCTTGCCTGCTGATGCTCCCTGAAGCTCCCAGGGCCCCTTAGTGACCCTTAAAAGCACTGTGGTGTGAGCTGATTTTCTCCCTCCTTAATTGAAGAAGGCTGAGGCTTCACCTGAGACCAGTCTGCAACTGCTTCTCAGAGCAGGTGGCTTCACTAGACCTAATCAAGCCAATTAGGAGTGTATATTTTCCAGAGGGGTTGTGGGTGATACCTCTGAAGATGGTAGAGGGAAAAAGTTTGGGGTTTTTTAATGTACTCCCCCAAAAGTCTGTGAGAATTCAGTTGCTGGATATGTGTTAGGGTTTTTTTTGTTTGTTTTGTTTTTTGTTTGTTTTCTTTTTCTTTTTAATTCAACAAAAATTTTGCTTCATAGAAATTAGTAAGCTGGAGACAGAGTTAAAATCTCTATCCAGTGCATGTGGAAATCGCAGATGTGTTTGTGCCACAGCAAAGTCTGTGAGCTTACTGAAGTGCACAAGCTAGACCTTGTGCGTGTCCAGGAAATCTTGGGCATCACTGGAAAAATTTGGGTCCAGTAACAGCTGAATCCATTGATTTCTATGTTTTGTCTTACACTTCTCTTAGAAATGGTCACATGAAGTATAATAATGTAAAAAAATAGTCTTCTGTCTGTGTTTACTCAGAGTTTAATTGAACTGCTCTCATTTGTGAAGGTTTCTTGCCTATTAAAATATTTGCTAAATCCTAACTCTGTGTCTGTGGTCATTGCAAGCTGCTCACTGTCAGAAAAACTTATTATCCCATTAGTGTATAACCCAGAACCCTCACTGAATCAGTTCTTATCTCCTCACGTGGATGTAGTGAGAATTTTTGGGAACTGACACTATGCTTATGAGAACACAGTTGTCCCAATATTCCTCCCAACAGGTGGGGAGCAGTTGTACAGAATGCTGAAGACCTAGACATTATAACAGTCTGAAACT
>JAWWTY010000016.1:6681046-6750451 GCA_035222235.1 Margarornis squamiger
TCCCAATATTCCTCCCAACAGGTGGGGAGCAGTTGTACAGAATGCTGAAGACCTAGACATTATAACAGTCTGAAACTAAAGCATTACTTTTATTAACTATAGTAGAGGCTTTCCCTCAAAGAAACTCTGAAATGTCACACAGCTTTTGTGCTAGGGACGGTGAAAGAAAACATGTTAAATAAATCTTTATAAGTTTTATTGCCTCTGAAGAAGTGTTTGTTGGAAAAGTCCCTGTGTGTGCATAAAGGTCCATTCCTTCCACAGCTCTTTAGGCAGCTTTTAGTGGAAGACACTTCACAACTTTGTTTGGATAAGAGAGAAGATTGTGACCAGACAGCTGGACAAATACTTCACCTTGAGAAAACTGCAGCTGACATTTCCTGCCTCCACGTTGTTGATAAGCAGTAAGTTTTCACAGGCTGGTTCACCGTCTCCAAAGCTGTCTCCAGACTTGTGTATTCTTACAGAGCTGCTGAGATGCTGCAGACCCAGGTTCACTACAGGGTTAACCAGAAGCCAAGCTGTAAAATCAATTCCAGCCCTCACTAATCCCATCCACTGAGCTGTGAGTCTGTTCTCAAGCTTCCCCGGCACAGCTCATTGCTGCATGTGCTTTTATATTATAGCAGAGCATTTTATCTTTTGGCTGCATTTTTGTAGGGCTCTTGAATATAGTGATGTTTCAAGCTGCTCTGTCCAGATAAAGGACTGGGGCTGGGCTTCTTGGAAATGCAGGGTTTGTTTCCTCAAGTCAGAGTATTTTTCCTCTTGCCATGTGCTCAAAGTTCCTGTAACCTGTGCACCAAGAGAGGAGATCACAAAAAGTTTCCAGAGCAGGATGCTCTTGGCTTTATCATCATAACTTGATCTACCTTGTGGCTTTTCTGCTGCTGACAGCAATATACTCATATATTTGGAGATGAACCTTCCTCTTCTGGGTTCGGTCCCCTGGGGTTACTCTGGTCTTCTCTGGCTCACTCTTCTCTCAGAATCTCCCTGACTCATGTGCCTTGTGGACATTTCCCCTGCTTGTCACCTGTGGGAGCCACCTCAGGGTAGATGTCCTCTGGCCATCTTGCACTGGTGCAGCTGGAATAACCATGTCAAAGATGCTGATGATCAGCTCTGTAACTGGGAAATACTGAAGGATCCAGGAAAGTGGTGTGAGAGGGGAGCAAGCAAAGGGTTGGGGATCATGGTTCTCCTTGTGGCTGATGACTGTCTCTCTCCCAGCTGATCCGGATGCTGAGGACACAGATTGGCTCAGAAAGCTCCCAAAACACTTTTTTCCTTTTCTTATTTCCATACCCTTGATTTGATCTTAGTCATGGTTGTAAATGCAGGCTTTTTTTTTCTTCCCCAAATATTCCATTTACTCTAACAAGACATGGATTGCACTTAATTGTTTATCTGAACTGAAGCTATAAACTGTTTAAATGATTCAGCCATTAATATTCAAGGTGGATGCTTTCACACGTTGCACTCTGCGGAAAAACAAGAGACGCACATGTTATTTTAATGAATCAATAATTACTGCTCATAAAATGTTATGAAGATCTGGCACACCGCTATTTATTAGATCATTATTTTAGGTTGTTTCACTTAATTTGGTGGCAAGCACTGGAATTCATCTGTGAAAGGAAGGTGCTTCTCCACAGACCACTGTGCTTGTTTCTGGTACCCTATGCAGACAGTGATGCACTGGAGCATCGTGAGAAGAGGCAGGACTCCAGCCCCCAGCAGTGATATGCAGACCTGCTCTTATGGAGTATTTTGCCAACCCAGCCTGCAAATTACTTTCTCCAGACCCAGTGGTTTCTGGGAAAAAAAAAAGAAAAGGGAAAAACAACCCTGATTGCTTGCTCAGGCACAGCACAGGGCAGCTGGACAGAAACAGGCTGGCTTGGCAGAGCATCTTGTTTCAGCCCAGCTCACTCCTTCCTGTGCTCAATCCACACACTTGGCGATGGAACCCCTCTGTGTCCTGACAAGGATCAATTCATCATGTGAAATAGGAAGGTGTCAAGCCCACTCCCAGGATAATTGCTGGCAATATGGGGATTGAATGGCTAAAGCCCCATTTAAGTGATGGGAATTTTGCTGTTCATTTCAGTGTGGTCAGGAATTACTTGTAAGAAAAGAGGGGAATGTTCCTAAGATTTCATTCAATTTGGATAAATACCAACAGTTTGTTTGGTTATCCCAAACCCTTTTATCTGCAGTAAGTACAACAAGAAAAGGCCCTAGAACAGACAGAGTGAGAGAGTGTTAAATAAGTTTTTACCCTTCCACTTGTTCTGAGTGCAAGTAGCCATTTTTCATGGATGGACGCTCTACAGGGCTGCCTACATATGATGAAGTAAATTGTATTTAAGACTTTAATGATAGAAATTTAACCAGTTGCTCATGGCTTACCCTGGCCAAGCCAGTCAATTGATACATGAGGGTCATGCATTATTTTAGGTGAAGTATTGTTGACAAATGATGATGAGTTGGCTGAAAATGATTCAAGAGGCATAAATAGTTACAGGCAAGGAATGTTTTTCTTTTATCAAAACTTGCCAAAATCTGATTCCAAGAAGTCTGTACTTCAGTGAAACTTCACCTCCTGGCTTCTCATCTCCAAAAGTCTCCAGTTTTTTTGGCCAGAGTGGAACTCTCTGTGATGCAGACAGTAGTCTGGTTTCAGTGTAATTCTTCCCCGCTCTGGTGCCACAGAGGTTTGGTCGCAGCCGTGAGACTGAATCAATATTTGCAACAATTACATGGAACTTTACCTTCAAGCTTTCTGAGTTCTGCTGTATTTTAAATTTGACAAAAATAATTCTCCACCACCTCCTCGCTGGTTTTAGCAGTAGACCTGAACATACAGTTGTGGAGAGCAGGCAGATGGTCCAGTCTCAGCTACCTGTGCAAAGCTGACTCTGGATTTACATGGTGTCACTTTAAAAAAGGAGTAAAAGAGTTTTGAGAAGCTGAAGCACATCAATACAATATCATTTAGGTCAGGTGCTCTGAGCAACAAATATTTCCATGCAGCTAATTTATTGCCCTCAAAAAATATCTTATGGAAAAAATATTTTATGGTTGATTGTTCATGAACATTTAAAGAGTTTTCTATCTGGCAATTCTTTCTCCTCCTGACAGAATATCAATCTAGCCATTCTGTCAGCTCCTGTACTTTAGTTTAGTTACTACCACAGTTACTGCTACAGCAGTAAAATTTATTGATCAGACATTCTTGCTCTACAAGGTGGAAATGGAGGGCTGTGGCTGCTCATTCCCCAAAAGAATGCAGTAGTGATCTTTGGAGGTGAAGGGCTTTGAATGTTTATGGAGCTGCAGACTCTATTTTCAAAATTGGATGCTGGGAATGACAACAAAAAAAAAAGAAAAAAAAAGAAAAAAAAAGAAAAAAGTAAAAAAAAATCACTGAGCAAGCAGAAAAGGAAAAAAATACATATTTTTTGGGCTCTCACTAATGACTCTGCTGCTTGTAGCTATAGAAATTGCTGTCTGCTCCTGACTAGTGTGAAACTGGCAGTGAGCTCTATGGGTTTCTCCCTTTCCCTCTCTGCTTTAGCTCATGTTCTCCATGATAATTGCCGCACAAGCCCTGCAAGGCAGCTGGAAAAACCCATGTGTATGAAGTAATACGGCTGCAGAGAGGAGCCATTTGGGTGAAGGTCTGCTCTGCTCCCAAGGCCAGGTGCCCACTTTGCATCCTGACCCAAACCACCATCATCACCATCTCTGTCACTGACATGCTCCTGCTGCCGACACGGAGAGGGGATGGGAGCGAGAGGGGTGTGGGTGTGTGGAGTGGGACACAGTGGCGTTTGGCAGCTGTCGTCTCATTAGTTTTCCATTAACTATCTTGAACAACATGTGATGAATTCCTATACCCCTCTAGCTGTCAAAGGTATTAAAATGCCCAGTGCCATCTGACTGGGAATGTGAAAGGCAGTGGTGGAAAGACAGGATGCATTAGGCAACTAGGAAGCTGAGGGGCCAGCTGGCATCTTAAAGAGGGTGTCATTTGTAAGGCACAAATGGGTCTAAGTGAGCCCAGGGGAGGCTCTGACCCTGAGCACTGAAGCATGTACTTCTCTTTGAGCAGTTAGTAATTCCACTAAATTCATTGGCAACAATATTTTTGACCAACTCTTTTTTGTATCTAATGTTCCCTAGATAAAAAATAGAAGTGATAATATCAGCTTGCCAGTTGTTGAGGCTTACAGGCTAAATGTTTGCTGAGTGCTTTGAGATAGGAACCTAGGAAACAGGCCCAAAGGGGACTCCAAGTGCACCAAATCTCATAGGCACATCCACTGCTTAATATCTTTGATAAATTTAGCAAGCTCCATCCTGAAACCTGTTAAATTTCTCACCCTTAGTATTTTGGCTAGCAAACTATTCCCAAATGTTACCTTTCTGAGGATTAGAAGCAGGGCTGTTAGTATGGGCAAACGATGAAAAAAGAAGAAAATCCAATTAAAAAAAGATTATGGGCTGCATTATGAGCCAAAAGGAGCAAGTGTGCTCTGAACAGTCCATTTGCTTCCTGCCTGGCTCTGGGCACTGTCCCCCCATTTTCTGAAACCATTATGTCACTGTTTTCCCTCCAGCCATTATTACCCCATTACTTCTTTCTGCTCTCTTCAGACACTGCTCCCTCCTCATCTTCATCCTATCAGTTTTTGGATCCTTTCCTCCATCACCTGATTTTGAACATCAGAAGTCCAATGCCCCTTCACAGCCCAGAAACCTGGACTTTTACCCTGTTGCACTGAGTTCCTGGAACCCCGTTAGAACTCAGCCACATTGCAGGCTGGAGCCAGAAAAGCCTCTGGCTGCAGAGAAGACCCTCTACATTCCATGAAAATAGTTTTTTCCCTTCATGCTGTCTGATGAAATGATCTGAGTGGTGAAAATGGAGAGCCCAATGGAGACATGTGTGGAAAAGGTCGTTGTACCATCAACCCTAGGCTTGCACAAGCTGTCAGTAACCATCAGGGCAGGATAGTGGTGGTGGTGCCAGCATCAGGAACCATGAGAGCAGGAAGGAGCCAAACCCACAGCAATAAACAGTTTTTTTTCTTCTTCTTCTTCTTCTTTTTTTTTTTTTCTTGGTCATTATTTCCTAGGATTAGAATTTGCCTTTGTTCAACATTTTAAAATTGAGGCCACTTTCTGTGCAGCAGTCACGGTCTGCCTAACACTCGCATCTGATGGTGGGGACAGGACCTGGTTTTGGATGTCATCCATCAATGACAGATTCACACCACCGTGTGACGAAGGGCAAGGCATGGAGGAAGGAGAGGGGGGGAATGGGAGGCACAGAGAGCTGGTAAACAGCACACAGAAATTTCATTTTCGGTTGCCAGCTCAAAAACAGCCCCAGCTTGCTGTGGCCCAAAGCCATTTCCTGTTGAGTGTAATGACTTTGGTAGTTGCTCTGCACTTATTAGACAGGCGACCAAAAGAAAACAACCACAAAAAAGCTGTCTTTGAAAATGAAGCAGACATTGCTAACAGCAGCTATCCATCTTAGTCTCCATTTCCCCCTGGAAACAGATCCCAGCAATTGGCAGGACACCCGCATCTTTAATGGAAATAAAAAAAAGTTAAATAAACTCCAAACCTGCTTCTCTCTCTTTGTGAGCATCAACAGAGGGAATGAAAGGACCCTTCAAGCCCATCTAGTCCAACCCCCTGCAGTTAGCAGGAACATCTTCAACTAGATTAAGTTGCTCAGAGCCCCGATCTTGAATGTTTCCAGGAACAGGGCATCCATCATCTCTCTGGGCAGCCTGTGCCACTGTTCCAACACCCTGTTTGTAAAAAGCTTCTTCCTTGTATCTAATCTAAATCGAGCCCCCCTTCTGTGTAAAACCATTACCCCTTGTCTTATTGTGACAGGTCCTGTATAAAGTTTGTTCTCATAAGTAAAAGTTTGTCTCCAGATGCTTCATTCACAGTAAAGCCACTGGCACCCCAAAGAGACAATTTTCTCCTCTACAAAAACGTCATGACTGCCCTGGTGTGGAGCCCTGACCTGGGGCAGCACAGCAGCACGAGCCAACCTGCATCAGCTGTCGGGAGAATTACAGTCCCACAGCCGTCCCCTTCCTGCGTGAGATTGGATCAGGGCAGTGAAGCAAAATACCCTTAATCCTGACCTGGCAGTGTTTGAGGGAGTCACTGTGCATCTGCTGTTTTGCACACAATGCCTTTACTTTTGTCTCCACCTGATGAGCTCCAAACTGGCAGCCAAACAGCGACAGCGATGGCCCTGTGGGTTCCTTGCTCGTCAAACAGCTGTGCTGGCAGTGCCGATGAATGTTTCAGGATAACTAACATCCTTCTCATCTCAGATTCCTCTCTACCTCTTAGCTTGTTCATGTGGAAATGGCTTAGCCCGGGATTTAAACAGCACTTCTTCCACAGACTAACTTTCCCTGGTATTTGTCCATGTTATGGCATGTATCCATGTGAAAGAAAAAGTATGTTGAGGGTAATGGAGCAGAAGGATAGAGGGTCATCATTATTTTTTAAGCTGCTTTGAGGATTCCAAAGAAACCACTTCCAAGTGTCAATTGCATAGACATTTTGATGTGCCTACTCTGTGGAAGGAAGTTTGGCTCCACCACACCTTCCTCTCACTCAGATTGTTTTCACCTGAATTTTAATCATCTAAAATACCCTCCAAGCTTGGGAAAGATAAAACCAATAAAATGTTTAATGTGAAGAGATGACACAGAGTGACCCTGAGTGCTCTCCTTTGTGGATGAAAAATGTCTCATTTAAAGTTTTTCAGTTTATGGATCTCTCCCAGGAATGAATTTGATTTCCTGGCTTTTGCATTTGCTTTCGATTTCAGTAGAAATTGGCTCATACAGCCAGGGCAGGGCAGGGAGATGGATCCAGAGTGACTGTGCACAGACACTTTGCCATCACCCTACAGAGGTGTAGCTGGTGGAGTTTTCCAGCAGCACAGGTTGACTGCTCCACGAATAGGAGAGCTGGCATGATGAATACTAAAGTTTTCATCGCTACCAAAACATCCACATTAGTCCTTGGTTCCTTCCTAGCTAAAGAGGTGGTGCACAAAGGACTTCAAAGGATGAAGAAACAATTTGTCCCCACCAGAAAGCAGCTGATAATGAGACAGGAAAGCACAGCCCACACCACGCTAAACATCTGCATTTAGGTTTTAATTCTCCATCCCCTTAGAGTCCTGTTTTAGTTAATTGTCTAAATGGAGATGATAAAAAAGTTATGTCTTCCTTATTATGTCTGTGAGCTGCTGGCAGCAAGGGGAGCCTGTATCTTACAAACTTTGATGTTTTCTCTGCTGTGAGGAGTTTGGCTACTCAGGGTTCTTGTAGCTGCATTTGCTTTTAGCCTAGAAGAGGCAAGAGCAAGAGAAAAGAACTCACTGTGCTGTTTCAGGTAATTGGGAACCAATCAAACAGGCTGGGACCATGCACAGAGCTTTTCACGGGGACCCTGCCCACACAAGGCTTGGTGCTGTCCTGCTCAGACAGTGGGAAGATATCTATTGCATGATTTCAAACCACTTGGAATAACCTGTGTGACTCTCTTTCAACAAAGGTCTTTCCCATCTTTTTATACATTGAAATACCCTGGAATAGTAATGAAAACCCACATCCTGGAGGAAACTGGAATACATTTTTTCTTCACTGCCAAACAGAGTGAAACTCACTGACTCTTATGATATGTTTTCCTCAGCACTCAAAGTCCTGCAGACACATCCTTAGATAGAAATCTCAGCTAAAGAATTGCACACAAAAGCTTGAATTCAATACTAGGGTTTAGGAAGCAGAAGGTGCACTAAAAAAAAAAAAGTTAAAATATCACGCTTTCTTGGAATCTGACTCATTCTTTAGGGATGGTAAATTCTGGAAATGGTTAATCAGTAAAAACACTTGGGATATTCTCAGCTAGAACATCTTCCGTGCCAGGATCACAAAGGGCTAGGGTTTAATCTAATACACAGCAGCAGTGGGAATTATGCTCCCTGCTGTATTTCAATATCCAGCAAGGCATTGCTTTGGCATGTTTGGATACCTCCATAGCCCTGCACATATGCAGCACAATGGGATTTACTTTCTTTTAAACTCTATTAATCAGTTCCTGTAGAATGCACAACATATTTAAATACATTTTGTTAATATACTATAGGTCATTATTTAAAAAAAAAAATAAAATGTGAGCAAATGAGTTCTCTCAATACTCAGTGCTGTTGTATTAGTTACCTTTGATTCCTGCTTACAGAGGAATCACACAGAGGTGTTGAGCACTGGACCATTAGATCTTGGGTCACCTGCACCAGGATGTACCCCCTCAACAAAGGATTGTTCATCTGTTATTGAAAGTAGTGATTAAAGATCCAAAGATACACCCCAAATCCTATTTCTATTTCCTTATGCGAGATCACAATTAAGAATCTGCAAATGCAGGAGACTCATAGAAGAGGCTGAGTAACTACCAAAGTTTGCATTGATCCCAGATTTAACCAAACCAATAAAGAATGGATAAAAGAATTCTACTCACTGCTACATAATATCAGTTTAACTGGAGCAAGTGAAATAGGAAACAAAATCCTTGACAGTTCATTCCATAGCTACCCTTATGAAACACAAGTCCTGTCATTTATTTGCCTTGTCCTTGATAAATACGCACAAAAGAAGGGAAGATTTTACAGCAGAAAATATCAATAATGTCTTAAGGGAGTCAGGCAAAATTGGTTTGTCTATTTACAAATCAATACATAAAATCCTCCATAAAGCTGGTACTTATTTGACTTTGATTCCTGAGCATTACTGTGGGTGTAAAGAGTTGTTCTCTGTACTGTGTGATGGCATGGGGCAGTGAAGCTGATGTGCTGCCTTGGATTTCTGGTTTCCTATGTGTATCCTTGTGTCAGCACAAGCCCCACAGCTTCATCGGGGTCATGGGCTGGGAAGGTGTGCTGAGCAGCATTAGTGAAGGGAATTCCACATGGATAGTCTTTATCTGCCCCTCCTGCTCCTCCAGACTGCTCTAATCACTGCAATGAATGAATCAGAAATGCTCAGGCCATCCTGGAATCAGCATTCCCTGAAATACTATCAGGGTTTTGTGGAGTGTTGTTTGGGCAGATCCAGCATGTATTCCCTAGGGGATGGGAATAAGTGCAAAAGGTTGTGCAGGCTCAACTGGTACAAGTGAGGTGGGTCAAGACATTTACACCAAAACAGAGGGAAGATACAAGCTGTAAACTCTACTTCCACTTTCTTCAGGGAAGGCCAAGATCAGTGCCTGGGAAAAGGGATGCTTTCAGATCAGAGGAAGACTTTGACTGGGAAAAGATACCCAGCAAGCCCAAGGGCATCCGTCCTGTAACTAGCAGGAATTGGAAGTTTTTCCCAGAAAAGAAGTGAGGGAAGATGCAGAGGGAGAAATGATACCTTTCATTAAATCAGCCAAACAGAGCAGTTGTGATACAGCAGGGGAACAGACAAAATACAGCCAGCCCTTCTGCAGGGCTGAGACAGAGATGGCAAACCAGATATACACAGTCACTAAACACAGCCAAGACCCCAACATCAAACTAAATGCTACAATTACAAAAATACTGCCCTTAACAATTTGAAAACATCACTGGCAGGATGTACAATTAACCCTAGGAAATCAGCGAGAGAAAAACTGATTGGGTAGAAATTCCATAAAATGGGGGTCAACACCTTTTCTATTTTCTCCATCAGAATTTAAAAAGACATAAAATCTGGGATATAAAGGCCAACAGAAAGAAATAAGATTATTTTTTTCCTCAGCCAGCAGTAAACAACACACATCTTTCAGAAAATGAGACATGTCCCAAGGAATTTGAGATGGATCATTGCCTTTTATGAAACATTAGATGTGTCTGGAAGTTAACACTGAAAATTAGAATGCGGAGAATAGGCAGACCACAGAAAAACATCATTAAGTGCAATGTATTGACTTTCCTTTCACAGTGGGGATAAGAGCATTATTGTTTAGGTAAGTGAATGGGAATTCAAATAGAAGACCAAATCTATCTTGGATTTTTGTTTTGTTTGTTTATTTGACAGGGAGAAATTTGCTGCAATGTCCTGTACTACTGTATTATGCATTACTGCCTGGAGGAAAGTTTCTCCCTAAACAAGCAGATGAAAATATTTTGAGAGAGATCACAAAGGAGCTTAGAGCAATGAGCAAAAACCAAATAGGCAGCGTAAGCATGATTAATTTGTTTCTGCCTGCTCCCCCATTCAGAGAGGGATGAGCTGGGAAAAACACAGTTTATTTGCAAAAGGAACAGATTCCTATCATGAAAAGAATGGGGGCAAACCTGCTTTGAATTCTCTTTGTTGTCTTTTGTGCAACAAATTCTCCAACACAAAGATGTAAAACTTCAAACTCCCACATGCTGGAATGCTACCACGTTGCTATTTCCAGCATCAGCAGCCGTGCTCAGATGCCTTTGTTCTCCATATCTCCCTTCCCCTCTTTGTGTGCTCTTTATTTATGGCCTTCTACCTGTTAGTTAACAAATTACTGTGTTACATGAGTGGGGAAGACTGGATCTCTGATAAAGGACTTTGATGAGCAAAGAGAATGCTGGTGGCTTGCCCTACAAGGTTCTTCATAGACAATTTATGCCACAACAGGTAATAGCCCCAGGAGAACAGCCTTTTTTTGAGTCTTAGATATTGCTGTGTGTGGTGCCCAAGTTAGTGGCTGCATGAGATAAGGCTTGAAGGTGAAGGCAGTTTAAGAGACTGTCACCACTCTGCCCTGGTGACACAGTGGAGCGGGTGGTGGATGGAGGGTGGGGTGAGACCGTGGTACAGCTCAGCCTGGTTTTGCTGCTGAATTGGAGGTGTGAAGAACAATGCCCTGAATGCAGGAACGGGAGCTCGGTGCTTTCAGGTCACCTACTTTCCGAGGCCGCCCACCCTGTTCTGGTGATGAAGAAGCTGTGGTGTCTGAGGTGGACTCATTTCGTGTGCAGTCTGACTGCTGGCCTGAATCTGGCCCTTGGTTTTGCTGTGCTGTTGTTCCTGGGCGAGAAGAGGAGATGCTGCTGCTCCTTCTGCCGGACCTTGCTGTCCAGAGGGGCTGTGGGCTTCTAGGGCAGCAGCAGCCCCATCTCCCTGCTCCTCAGGGGGCACCTGACCTCAGCTGCCTCCCAGGACAAATCCTCTCTGCTGCCATCTCCCAGGCTGTCACTGTCTCCTGTGTGCTAAACTGTCCGGGTTTGTAGTAACCTGGCATTTGTACTGACAGTGAGCCCTGAAAATATATGTGTGCTTTGAATTTCATGGGGTTCAGCACCATTTTGGTCTCTTTTAGAGCTTTTTTACCCTTTTTTTTCTCCCTGACAATAAGTCCTGGTTGTGCTGGTGATAAGTCCAGCAAGGGCAGCTCCCAAATGACTGGGAAAACATGTAAACAGCAAAGATTTGGAGGAAGGCAAGAGATTTTTCTCAAGGTTTGTGTGCTTTTATGAAGTGCTGAAGACCAGTAAAAACTTTATTGTAAACTACAGTTAACCTGTAGTTTGTGAGATGAAAAGAGATAAAGGCATCGGCCACAGGACTCTAGCTTATGGCATTTTTATTCTTCAAATCACAATATAACCAGCTCTAAAGAAAACAGAAACAGTGAAAACAGCTTTCTGGGGACAAAGTGCATTGCCTATTGCTCAGCTGTGGTTTAGAGGTTTGCTCCCTTTTTCTTCCCCCATTCATTGCTAAGTTATATCTTCCCTCCTGGTAGTTAGCAATAAGCACCTCAGGGATGGAGGAAACAATTGAAAAAACAAGAAAACCTTTGAAAGCCTTGACTGGCTGCCAGGAAACCACCTTCCACTGCAGTTGAATATCTGTTTGCATTTGACTATTTGATGGAATCTGGTTAAACTCGAATGAAACTGTTGCTGGGAGAGAAATAATGCTACAGCAATCTATAGTAATGATCTGAAGTAGTGCCATTTGCAGCAATGGCCCTGTAATATCGCATATGGCTGCTGCATTGTTAATGAGACCACGGAAACACACAGAGCCCATTAATGACAGGGAAGAGTCTGCAGGGAGCTGAGCTCCCGTGGCTTTCGGAGGCCCTTGGCTCACATCCTCTGTGCCAGCTGTAGAAGTTTCTACTCAGCCCATGAGACACAGGCATTGCCACCCCCTCACACCTCCCAGCTCAAAAGCTCATGGGAGCCCTCCCTAACCCATTCCAGCATGCAAAGACTGGGATTACTAAAAGCCTGGTCCTTCTGGAAAGGGCATGCTGAGGGAGAAGTGGAAAGGCAGGATTTCCTCTCTCCTCTTAGGGCTTCTGAAATGACTTTGCTCACAAACCACTGATCCCTCTGCTACTAAACAGTTTCATTCTCCTGTACTATGACAGTTTTCCCTCCTGCTTTCTCACTGTCATACATACAGCTGCCACAGTCAAGGATGGATCAGTTATAGGTTCTCTTGCAAAAAAATACAAAGGACCCTAAACAAAATGAAAAGCTTCCCTGGCTTAGTGAAAGATCCTAAGACTAAACCTGGAGCTAAAGCTGACCCAGAGGTTACCTCTGAACTCCTGCCATGGCTGAAAATGTGCATCACTCACTTCTAAGAGATGCTACAGAGGTCGTTGAACCAGGGGAAAGCACAACTGGTAAGGTGACAAATGGTACCAAAATTCTTCCTCAAAGCAAAGAGGAGCCAAACAAGAAGGGTGATCACATCTTTTGAGCAGCTGGCTTCATGCCAAGGGAAAAAGAGATGTTAGGCTGTCACTGCTTCCTCCAGCACTGCTGAAGGGTTGTTGGCAGGGAGAAGAAAGCCGGCATTGCCTCAGAAGCTCACCTTGATCTTCTGAGTAATTGCATTTCCATTAAGTGTCGCTTCCTGCCTCCCCCAGCACACAGGTGTTCCCTCCTGTCTTTGCTCCCTGAGCACTCAATACCACCTCAAAGAGGGCAGTCGTGGAGGCCTTTTCATAGAATTCTTGCCAGGCTGAATG
Organism: Margarornis squamiger; assembly: GCA_035222235.1. Classification (NCBI taxonomy): domain Eukaryota; kingdom Metazoa; phylum Chordata; class Aves; order Passeriformes; family Furnariidae; genus Margarornis; species Margarornis squamiger. Next base: position 6,694,103 of record JAWWTY010000016.1, read on the forward strand.
GAAAAATTCTTGGTTTTCCCACTTCTCCTCCCTGCTTCCACTCCATGTATGGCACCACAAGTTAAATTGCTGAGAATTGACGGATGGGGGCTCTTTCCCGTCTGGTTTTTGTTAATAGCACTGTAAATGGCTGTCGTGAGTTTTCCACTCCACCTTTCCCTGGATGCAGGAGAGGATGTAACCACCACAGCAGCAGCCCAAAGTGAGATGCTCTTATCTCACATGGCAAAGAGCTTATGCTGTACCTGGAGAGGGAGCCCATGAGTAGGTCACTTATGGATCTACTCCTTACCAGGCTTTTCCTTTTGAATTATCAGAATTACCACCTGCCACTCATCTGGCAGGGGATCTGAGATGAGACAGGTCCTGGTCTAAGGCATTCTGGCTATTTGGGCACTGGTTTCCAAGAGCTGAGACCTACCATCAGAACCAAAGAACGACATTTCTCCCAACACTGACCATTTAAATGAAAATTATTTATTCAAGGGCTTTATTAATTTAAAGAAGAATCATTAGTGGGCCAGATTCTGAGAAACAGCATTCACTCAGGACTTGTAATACTGATCACAGCCTTGTGTTGGCATGTGGGGTGTTTATTCAAGCTTGGCCCTTGAAAAGGGTCACCAAGCCCCTGTCCCAGGGTATTTCTATTTGCTTTCAATTGCAAATGAACATTGTATAAGGACTTAATCTCCAGCTTGCCTTGTAGAAATTGATTTATCACTTAATAACACCCTTGCTGTGATGGGGCAAGAGGAGACAGAGCCTGAGCAACAGCTCTATTGCGCTGTCAATATAAATTAGTGCTAAAGATGTTACTCTTTAACTACAAGCTTTGGGGTTTCTGTGTTTTTTACAAGTGCAATTTTCAGCTGACAAAAGGCTTTTTGCACAACAGATTCTTTCCTGTTTAGGGTTTCATCCCACACAGTTTTCACAGCCCTGCTGCCCTCTGAATCTCCTGCAGGCAGCAACGTGCAGGGGAGAGGGGATCAAACTACAGGAAAGAAAAAGTCTGCTTTCTGCTCTGTAAATTGTAGTGTACAGCTATTGATGATAATTATAGGGAAAAGGATCATTGATTTACACTCTGCTTTCTGAAAAACTGAGGTTTCAATAGATGCAGGGAAAGCAAAAAATAATAAACTAAGACATCTCTTCTACTTTATCTGTTATTAGAGAGGCTAGAGCTGACTTCAGGAGTCTGAGAGAGTCACATTAAGCTCCAAGACAGAGTCAAGTCTGAAGAAGGAGCTTCACTTCTAAAGTACAGACTGGCTCATTTTTACTATGATCTCACCCCAAGATGAGTAGCTGAAATCTGGAATAAGAGTGCATCAGCTCTGTAGAGGTGGCCTTGTTCTTAAACAAATGTTCAGATGGAGCCAGGAGAAAGAGCAGGATGCAAGGACCACCTCTGGGTTTCACTATTCGCTCACAGCCTAAATTGTGCTGCTGATTTCTTCCTGTGCAAGTACACTAAAAAGAAGATAGAGTCAGTAATACCCTGTCAGTAACACTGAAATGGCAGATATAGATAGAAAGAGTGGTAGCAGATCTATCCAAAGGTGAGAGCTCTTGATCTCCTTCTTGGCTGAAGATGGAAGAATCCTGCTGTAGCTGTTGGTACAGTGTGGACATCCAAGGGCACAGGGAGTGTCACATTGGCAGCCGGGTGTTTTTATGCAGAGGAGCTGAATTAATATGAGTGACGGGCTACAGTTCAAGAGGCCAATTCTAGCTCAGGGATTTTCCATGGCTGGAGACTCCTGTCTCTTTTTACCCTGCAGTTTGCTGTTAACTTCAGTTTTGTATTTCAAATTCAACTTCCGAGAGGCTCCCATGAACTGTAGACTCAATAATCCCTGATTTCCCTCAGCCCAGGACTTGGGGGTTGTGTCAACCGACCTGAAATTCCTTTGGCATAAACATAAAACTGCTCCATACTCTACAAAACATAAACCAGAGCTTATGGGGTTAATGTATTATGTCATAAAAACTCATGGAAGAGAGAAAGATTTATTTATATGTTAACATTTTTATACACACACATGCATATATATATATTCATTAACTTGCTAGAATGTATATTGGGAGCATTTAATACATTCTTCAGCAGCTGAGAAATTTCTGTTCAGCTCAGAATTCATCACCGCAGTGAGTGATAATGAGCCTTTTGCTGTAGGATGCAGCTCCTGGTGAAGGAGAGACTAGAAATTCAGGCTATTCCTGATATTAAGGTTAGACTGAGAATGGAAAAAGTAAGTTAACCCTTGTCATTTTTGCTAACCATGTCTATAATGAATCATATTAAATTTGAAAGGTAGAAGTATTTTAAACAGAAACCAAAATATGGACCTGACGTACTCTATTACTGTTGATCAAAGAAGAACTAGTACTAATCAAAGCTTTTCCAACGTTTTGTTAAATCTTTCATATTCACAGTCTCCTTGGTCTGGCAGAACACAGCAAAAACCCCCCTTGGGAATATCTTCCAAATCAATTTCTTCTAGAAAACAAATAATTGAATTTACATATTCATTTTCCATTATTTCACAGTACTTTTGAGATATCTTATTTTCCTACTTTATTCATTTTTAGTAACATCTTTTCTTTATCTTTATAATGATTCAGGTCACCGTGATCTTAGAAATATTTTTCAAAATCACTGGTCGCTTCAGCCTCAGAAATGACGTACCAGAACTTTTGCACTCAGTGTACATTCGAATCTACAAATTAACAAGGCCTTTAATACAAATAACAAATTAAAATGTGGGGGTTGCTTTGTAAAGAGAAAGGAAGAAATAAACCTCAGAAAGGCAGCCTCTCAGGATCACCATTTCTTGCTGTTATGACCACTAGTGACCAAAATCCTCCAAAATCACACCTCTCTGTCCTGTCTTATTTTTCAAAGAAAATGCAAATCTATTCTTTTAAAAATTACTTTATTGGTCTCTGTGATCTTATCCACCTCTTCCATTTATTTTGAAAGGGAAACACTATTTCTTAATAAGAAAGACTTTTTTCTTATATCAGAGAGATACAGATTTGTGTGTCAGTGAACAGTTTGGTATTCTGAACAAGAAAACACTGACCATATTCAATTTCTTTTGCCCTGCAGGTGAAAAAGATCTTTTCTTTTTTGAAGTTCCCCATTGCCTTAAGAACACTTTACAGAATAATAGATTATTTCCCTCCTTGCACTAATAGGAGAGACATTCCAAATCTATGAAGCTGAAGGAGAATCTGGACTCTTTTATGAGCTGCTGAAGAGTGCACCACACCATCCAACTTCAAACATTCAGTCAAAAATATAATTAAGCCAACTTCTAAGTAATAGTAATGATCTCTTGTATTTTCCCAGATGCTTTCATCCCTGCAAAGAATATATTTCAGAACTCACAGACCTCTTCCTGTCTCCATTTCTTAAAAGAAATTTTTAAAAAAGCCATAGCTACTTTGAAGAGATATTATTTATTTATTTATCTACTGGACTTACTGTTTATCAATGAGATGATTTCAATAAAGAATACATGGCTGAGTCATGTGTATATATATTCATGAACATGTGTTGGGGCTGGAGTTTCTTTCTTGAGCTGTTGAAATGCATCAGTCTCTTAATGCCACCCTACAACTTCACAGAGCAATTTTAACCCAGGAACTGGAGGCTCCTTTGTCCAACTGAAATTAAAAATGTGTTTCTTTCTAACCCTCCACATATTGCAAAAGTATATAGAAAACTCTCCAAACTGGCAACAACCTTTTTTTAATGTTAATGTTCTTATTTTCTCATTTATTTTCCTATCTTCCTTTTACTCCTTTTTTTTTTATTTTTTTTTTATTTATTTTTTTTTTATTTATTTTTGATTTTGCACATCTTTAGGGACAGTGTTGTGAGTGCTCACTGAAGAAACTCGCCCAGACAGGACCTGCAGGCAGGAGCCCAGCGAGGTGTGGGTGGGCAGCTCAGGGTGCCCGCACTGGGTGTTGGTACCCAGCCCACACACCAGAGGCATCTGCTCATCTCCTCTTTGGAGCTTGTCTCTCCCTGCAGTCCCTGCAGGGGGAAGGATGCCTTAATGCAGGCAGATCAGGAAAATCAATACAAAATATGCCCCCTTCTATTTTATTTATTTCTTTGCTTTTATCTTTTTTCAAGGGAAGAAGAAAAAAAAAGGGGCTTCTTGCTTGTTTGTCCCTTATGAGGGATTTTAAGGTAATCTTTCATCAGCTTTCTTTACCACTATGGGAAAAAAAACCTCTCCCTCTCTTGAATTTTTACTTCAGGCAACTGAAGCATGAAATGGGAAATCTCATCTGCAGTGGAGAGCAAACGTGTCACTTTATTTATTAATTACATCATCAGCTGAAGACTTTGATTTATTGGACAAACCCAGCCAGAGTGTTTTTGAATAAAAGCAAGAGAAGATTGCTGAATATCTTCTTTTGGTTATTTACACAGAGAATGACAAATGTAGTTTAAAATACAATAAAACAAACAAACAAAACCCACCACAAAACACTACAAAACCAGAATCCCTTGTGTCCTTTCTCTGCCTGTGGGACATTTGAAGGGCTCTCCCTTTTCTCTGCCAAGTCTCTCATTATGGCCTCGTCCACATCACATTCCAGCCCATGCCTCTACCTGCAGATTGTGGAGTGCTGTACCTCAGATTTGTTTGATTTAGCTAAGCTTGTCTGCCAGCACAGTGGGTTGAGACCCTGGAGTCCTGGCTCAAGGTGCCATTGGCAAAAGGAGCAGAATTTAAAATATTTGCAAAGTGCTCACATAGTGCTGTGAGCTCTCAGGCACTGTGGAAGTGCCTGGTATTTTCTTTGCAAATGGGATTTGCATGTATTTGAACACTTACAATCTTGCAAGAAAAGGTGAAATCACCACAGCCAGACAGGAGACAGACTAGGAAGCTCACATTTATTTCACTGTATTTGGGGAAACAGAACACGTAAGCATGATCTTTCAAAAATCTATATTTTCCCCTTTTTTACAGCAAACATAAGGTATCTTGCGCACTGAACCAGTTTCATATAAATGACTTTAAACTTGCAAAATAAGTAATATGTGCAGGAGCATAGTGAAGGAGTTCCCTGTGCAATGCTGGAGCCTGAAGTCCCACATATAAATTCAGGAGAACAGTAAAAGCAGAGAGATGGTATCAGGCAAGGACGTTGGCTTGGGTGGATGCATGTCCCAGAATGATGCTTCTGTTTCATCTCCCCAGGGTTGTTACTGGATTATCTAGTGATGGATATGTTTTAATTAAGAGTGGACATGTTTTCCAGCATCTGATCTTCATCCAGATGTTAAGTCAGAGAAATTTGCTGGTCTGTTTTATACAGGGCAGTTGGCTAAGCTCATCTTGACAGTCCCTTCTGGCATTATAACCCATAAGCTTTATCAATAAATCACACCATTGCTCCAGCATTCACCGTGGATTCATGTATGTAAATGATGTGATGGAGAGTATCAAATCTAGCTGTGACCTTTGTTCAAAGCTTCCCTTTTAAGAGGAAATGCATAGAATGAGTGATTCACCCAGCCCCCTTCTCCTTGACCCACCATTTAATCAGCTGTGGGGGAAACACAGACTGTTGTTACAGATGTGCACATATGCAAATGTGCATATGTTTTATGCCTCTAAGGCAATTAAGCTCATAGGTATAAAACAATTATGCTTTGAAGTTTGCTTTTTCCCTAAAGGGGAGCCTGTGGCATTTTAAAATGCACATTTAGAATCTGAAAGCCATTGTTTTTGGTGATATTTAAGGAAATGTGAGGCCAGAGGGTTAACTGAGTTAGATGGCTTTTCAGTCGGCATCAAAAAGAGCAGGAATGAGTCCCTGTTTGACAGCTTGTAGATAAACTGTAGATGTGAGACATAATTTATATGTATTTTAAAAATTCAACAACAACAGCAAATAATTCAAGGGACTCTAGCCAGCTGGTCTTCCTTCTAAAACTGGATACAGAAAGCAGGGAGTCTTTGCACAGCGATGATGACATGCAGAAGCCTTCTATATAAATTTACACATTTATCAAGCCTTTGTGGAATAATAAGCTACAATCTAGCCAGCCTGGGGCAGCCTGCTGTAATTGTTATGATTTGTTTTCCAGATACAGTACAAATTCCTTGGTAATCTTTCCTGAATTTTAATAAGGGGAAGGGAAGACTTAATTAAAGAATCCTTTGTGCAGTTCTGTGGCGACTGCCATCTGCAAGTGCTTCATTCTGGGTCTTATCTCCATCATACAGCCCACAGCCTTTGTAGAGGGTGATGGTAACTTAGGCTCAAGAAGTAAAATAACTGTGCAGTGTGGGTTTTGAGAAGCATTAGCCACTCTGGCATCTCCAGTGGCTGCTGTGGAGAGGCAAGGAGCAGAGCCCTTTGATCTGTCCTGCTGCATTATAGGCTGCTTAATAGCATTTATTTCAAGCCAAATTAGGGAATACCCAGTTTACATAAGAAAGAATTGTGAACCTTTTTTGTTTTTAAGGGGTATGTACAACATAATTGACTTCTACCAAGAGTAAACTCTGGTGTCAATAGGGCCTTCTGTATGTTGACATAAATGGGCTTTTATTTTTACAATAAAATAGGAAAATGTTTCTACTCGGGGACTCCTTGGGCATATCCCAGAAGCTGGCAATAAAGAGATGAGCTTCTCAGCTGCAGCTCTGTATGGGCAAAGTTGATAATTTATTTGGAAATAAATCCTGCCATCCCAAGGTTTTGGGAATAAGCAACTTTTATAATAGGGGTTTGTAATTAAGACTGGTTGCTCCAGCTGGCAGGATCCTGAAAATCCAAATTATATGATGGATTTCTTCAAAAATATGACCCAGAAACTGGCTTGGATTTCAAAGCAGGATGTGGCTGACAACAGGCAACAAGAATTCTAGAAACTAACTCTCCTTGACTTGATGCAGTGAGAGCAAACTCCAGAGGCATCTCACCAAGCCTTTGCTCTCTCCTTTTCCCCCATAAGAATTGCTCTGAGTTCATGACAGGTTTTTGGCCCCCTCAGTGCACTGACTCCCATTAGTTTGAGGTATGCAGGTGATGACATATAAGGGTGGGATTATTCCATTGTGTGTCCTGCATCACACACACACTCCACTTCTGTTGCAGTAAACAGGTAAGCAACTCTGACAATGCCATTGCTAATTTCTAGGCAACCCTACAGCCAGGTGTTTGGAATGGAACTCCATCTCAGAGTACAGAGACTGGGATCTAATTTACACCAAGAGAACTCACAGGGGCAAGACCTGCATGTCCACAAGCACCTATGGAGCAGGTCTTTGGCCATGAAAATAACCTTTACTAAAGGGTGTCCTTCAGCTTCTGATGTATTCTCCCTTAAGAGACTGAAGTTTTACAGGTCTGTCCCTCTCTGGCAGTCAAGTTCATGTTGTCATCTAGTGGTTAAAGCCAAAATCTTCACTCTTCTGCCTGTGTTTTCAGCCAGGATACTTCAGATTAGTCTTTTGAAAAACAGAGTCAATAGCTGCAAATAACTCCAGGGCAGGGCCAGTTCATGCAGGTTGTTGTGCCAACTTTTCAATGAGATGCAGGATAGATTTTAAACTTTCTTTTCTAAAGAAGAAAGACAAACAAAACTCAGCTAAGAGGGTTCTGCTGATTTCAGCAGCCTCGTCAGAAAAGGCATCCAACAGTCATATCTCTAAAACACAAGGCAGGTGAGGTTTTACAGATAAAAATAAAGAGCTCAAACTCCACCTAGTTACACACAGAACATTGTGAAATGGTTTGCTTTGGACCTCAGCCTTAACATATGTTACTAAAAGTATTACTGTTCTTCCTTGAAATTATTTTATTGGGAAAAATGCAAGTATTTGTATTTTTATGTACATTCTGCTGTAAGAAATTAAAAGTTTGGCCAACATCTCATTCTCTCTGTTCTGTTTAAGGATGCCTAGTATAGTTTGGAAAGCTTGACTATTCTTCTCTGTTTGTTATGTGTCCTATACATCTAATGCCTGATGGGCTGAGAAGCTGCTGTCTGTATGGGAATCCTCAGCACTTCGATTGCACTTGCACTGTGAGTTCTTTCCTTCCATGTTGATCCCCCTTAGGAGTAGCCAGGATGGTAATTATTAATCAGTTAAATTGGTCACTGGAGAGTCAGAAATGTAATCTCTAGATACTATCCACTCAACTTAAACCTCTCCTTAACACGAGTGCTGGAGAAGTGTCTTGGGACTTTGTGTCTTCTGTTACACCTTGATATCACTAAACAGGGTCCCCCAAGGGAGTGCAGAAAAACGGTGGAGAGCTGGTAACCAATGTTTCATGATTTCCTATCTGACTGCACACATGGTGTGATGCCATTGCTCTAGTTGATGGGGGGATAAAAGCCTGAATTTTGGAGAGTGGGTTTAATTTCTTAAAAGAAAACCGCACGGCCTTTGCCTTCTTTCTCTTTTTATCCAGTTGCATCAAAACTCAATCAAGCAAAAAACTTTCTTCTGCATCTAGAAAAATTAAGTTTGTACTTTATTTCTATGGCATTTTTGTATCCTTCCAGCTCTGTTAGGGTAGATCAAAACAATCTAGGAGCATATATTCCTATCAGGTTTAATGTGCAAACCTTCTTAAATCTCCCAAAAGCCTTTTCAGATGTAAATCTACATTTAAGCAAGCATTTAATTATTGCATAGCTCTTCCAATAAAAGCACCACTTGTTTGCAATTTAAACTGTAATTCCAGGTCTTTTGAAGTTTCTTGTCTGTTCATTCCAAGCTAGGGATTGCGCAAATTTGATCTCAGGCAGTACCTGTCAAGTCATCAAAAGGCTTTGGGGAGCCTCCATGTGTCAGGAAGAATCTCCAGTTCTTCACTCACTCCTGTGGAGTTCAGGGACCAGCAAATTCAGTCACACATATCAGTGTTCGCAAACCACTGAACTAAAACCTCTCTCTACAGAATTTAAAACACAGTATCTTGCCTGAAAAGACGCAGCCTTCCTATAAAAACAGGGGGAGGACATTTAATTAATACTATGACGCTATGAAATGTCAGGCAAGAGGGTGTCCTTGGAGAGGGAGAGGTTTTGAGAGTGAAGTGTTGGCTGTCCTGGGTCATGAGTCAAGGACAAACGTCTGATTTTCTGAAGAAGAGAGGTATGTGTGATTCAGCTGTCACATTGTCAGCTCTTCCTGGAGCCCCAGCGCCCTGACAGGGCAGGGAAATACCACCCACCAGAGCTGGGGGCAAAATATGTCTTTCTGCTGGAAAACTACAGGCGGGACAAAAGCTTGTCATGCAGTAAATCGAATTCACCGTGCAATGCATCATCTGCTCCTAACCCAACAGAAAGCACTAGAGCCCAAGTACTGGAAGCCCCATGAATACACATAGAAAGAGCAGAGGATTAACCTAGGGCATGTTGTGTTGGTTTTTGAAGGGCAGTATATAATTCATCACTTGGGGGCAATCACAAGAGGGATATTTAAATTACTCAGAGAGCACAGAGCTTATAAATAATAATGAACAGAATAAAATGCAAATGGCCTGGAAGGAATCAATAGTCATGAATGAATTCAGCCCTCAGATCCTAATTGAAATGAAAATGAGATGCATATTCAATATGTGCTTAATAGAATATACATAATATGAGCATCCTGAGCTAACGAACAAGACCTTTCCATCATGCAGATACACACAGGCAGGCCCCCCTCCTAGGAAGAGAATGCCAATAGATGCACCTAGCCTCACCATACTTCCATGAATTGTTATGTATATATACATATACATAGAAGATAATGGAAACAATGAACTTTTAACCTCTGTTAGGTCTCAACCACAAACATCCATGAAAAGACCAGCTGTTGTTTCTGAATAACTGTGAAACTGTGATAGGTATTTTGCATACTGCTCTATTATTAATTGAAGCTTTTGTTTGTGTCAGAAATAGCATGTGCCAGGGCTTTATTCTCTTTCCTATTTCAGGTCATTTTGCAATAAATGATTAGGTGCTCATGTCCTAATTGCTCTGGTTCCTTGGTAGCCCTCCACAGAACCCCACTGACCTATGCAGGGAAGTGGGAGCTGCTGCCTATTGAATATAATTTCTTGAATTATTTCCTGACATGAGCCTGAATTGGTGATCTCAAGTTATCTCAGGGGAAAGCAGATGTGCACTTTTGTGGAGATGACTCGCCCCAACACGATAAACACTGGCACAGTCCCTTGCACTAAGAAAAGAGCTCCCTGATTAAAACAGATTTCTGGTGTTTCTGTCTTGGGAGAATGAGCAGAAGAGACAGGAACAGTGGTGTCACCTGCAGGAGTGTGTTTGTTAGGGCTGCAAACACTGGCAGCCATTAACACAGCACTGCTGAGACAGGAGCATGAGATGGTCCATGGCCCTGAAAACCAAGGAGTCCTGACAGCTGGGAAGGTGTGACCCACCATGGATCAGACAGGACCACCCCTCTGACCACCATCCCACTCCTCTTGTGTTGGAGAACACAAGTCAAAAGATGCCCAACTTGCTGCTGAAATGATGATTAGTCTTTGCCATGCTGGGTACCTCCCCCAGCAAAGCAGGATTAGGCGTATTCTGCCCTTGGGATAAAACCCCAAAATCCAAGGGTCCTAATTGCAATTCTGCCCCAGGTCATTTTCGAGATGTCTCTCTCAACTTCTCTGCCTCCAGTTCCTCATCTCCATCCCATGTCTTTCCTAAGGGCTACATGTTTAACATTGTTTTATTTTGAAAATGTTCTGTGCTAAATCCTACCTGGAAGTACCTAACAGTTAAACAGATTGAGCTTGTTTCATTGCTTTGCAAAGCAAATGTCATCTGTATTGAATTTCTTGCCTCATCTGCTAACAGAATTCTTCTCTCTGATTTCATTTTTTTCCATTCCTGTGGAGGCAGAATTGTTGGGGAAGGAGCCAAACACAGTAATTTAAGGGCTAAAAATCTCTTTTTGGCTTTTTCATCCAACATTAATGTTACTGCCTCATCACTGCTGAGCCAGAATCCCAACTGGGTATCAGACTGATGAGGTCTTTATCCCAGACCCATTAATGGAAGGAGACACATTCTTCTGAATCTGCACTCACTTTATGACTGGATGGAGACACTCACTCAAAGGGAAGAAAGTGTGTTATAAACAGAGAGATGAAGTAAAATCATCCCTCCCTCAACACAACACAACAGCACTTCTGACATGGCAAAGGCTTTGCTAAGGGCCACTCAACTAAGCTAAGGGCCATTAAGCTGTCATAGAAATGTCAGTGGGTTGTCCTCATGGGAAAAATGAAAATTATCACTGATGTAAACTACATTGGTTTTAGCTGTTATCTCAAGGACCAGTGTAACCAGAAATCTTTGGGAACCTGTTGACAAGTCAGGGTGCAGCTTGAGCTTTTGCACAGGAGAGTGCCTGCAGGGAGCAATGCAGTGGTCCTGGCTGTGCTGCCAGGGGGGATTTCTCTTGCCCATCACACTCCGTCCCTCTGCCCCATCTCACTTCAGGCACCACCATTCTCAGAAGTGAACATGGCTGTTTGGAAGGACTTTTAGCCAAAGGCTATTCTCACAGCCAGCTGAGTAATTCTTCCTGTTATATTCCATTCTCTTCCAGTAGATGGTTGTCTGTAGCTGTTCCTTTGTAATTTTTCTCCTTATTTACTGACTCCAGCCAGTGGAAAGCCAAGAAAATGGAAAACATTGACACCGTGGTTCTGTCTTCATCCCCCAGCCAGCACCCTGTCACCCTGCTTCCCAGAAATAGTTCACTGGATTCCAGCCCTTCCTCCCCAAGATCCTACAGCCCCTACACCTTCAGGAGTGTGGCTTTGAGTCATAGGCAATAAGCTTGCAAGAACTTGAATCTATTGTAGGCTATTGCTGCCAGGTACAGCAGATGCTGCCTTTTAGATTTTACTTTCCCAGAAATTCTGATTCATAAAACCTTCAGGAATTTGGACCCCTATTTTGTCCACTCTTTCTCCCCTGCTGTGTAGCTTTTGGCAGTGGAAATGTGTATGAATGACTATGGAGCTGGTCTTTAATATCTTGGTTGGCCTGAGTACTGTTTGATAATCCATGAGCCTCCAGTCCTGGGGAGTCTTGAAGGCATCAGGAATTGATTTTCCAGATGACAAATAGGAAGAAATAAGAAAAAAAAGCTGTTTTGAGCTACATGCACAAATTCCCATGGATGCAAACAAACAAAATAGAGAAGAATGAATTCAATTAAAGAGCATTCAAAATTAAACCTGTTTTTAGGCTTTTATAAGTGATAACTCATGTAGCTACATTGCACTGGAATGCCCTTGGGATTTTTTTCTTTGTATTTCTTTTTCCAAAGTTAGACAATCCTTCAGTTCAAAAGGTCAGGACACTTTGGAATAAGTGCTGAGAAGAAATTCCTCTGGTTGTTCTCCCTGGAGAGCAGCACTCCAGGTTGGATGCCTACCCCTCAAGCAGCTGAAGACATCTCAGCTCTCAGGATGTAGCTCTCAGCACATCCCTTAGTGCTGGGATAAAGGAGAAGGGAATTACACGGATTAATCTGGAGCATGTGTTATTGCTGCTGGCCCTGGCAGGGCAAGCACGAGCACAGGAAGAATATTGGCAGCTCATAGTGCCACAGCTTGCAAGGGAGCAAGTCCCTGTCTGGAGGGGACATGTGGTGATGCATCTGAGCCCCAGTCTGAAACCTGAACCCACATCTCTCCTACCCAATGGCCACTGTTGCCAGTGCTAGAGGGTACCAAGAGCAAACTAAGGCATGTGAGAATGGCTTTGCATGAAATAAATTGACTGTTGAGCTGAACTTTCCCCCCTTTTTGGCAAATCAGATATTCATATATGATATACACTAATAAGATACATCTATTTCTAAATCTGCTTGTGCTATTTAGAATAGGGGTAGGAGTCATTCATGTGAGATGTAGAGGTCAATGGAAGAGGGATTCTGGGATCTTTATGGAAAACTCTTACCATAAAACCTGATCTGGGGTCAGTAAAACATTCAGGATCGTTGTCACTCCCTTCCCCATGAAGAAACCCTCAACCTGTATTACTAGATTTCATATGAGGATTATCAACTTTTCTCTTCCCTCAATGTCACCCTCATCTTTGGAAGACTTCTGCTGCAGTGACAGTATCAAGATCAGTTTAGCACTTGTTATGTTGGTTTCAGATTTTTTCTAAGCAGAAAAGATTTTATTTTAAACAGTAAAATTGCCAGATGGGAAGCTAATTGAATAAGTTGATAATATCTTTTCATTTTAATTAGAAGACTGCACATAGAGCTGTCTACTTGAAATACAACCTGACACAACTGAAAGATTCCAAAGTTGACAGATTTGATTTTTTTTTCCAAAGTATGAACTTAAGAGCACTTTAATTTCTTTAAAAGTGTATTGGAGAGGATAACAGTTCATTTACAAGGGCATTCTTTGAGGAAGACTGACTCAGGCACTCCATGACATGGAAAATGAAAAGGATAAAGACAACTGAGTTGAAAAAGAATTAAGGCCTTCACATGAAATAAACAAATAAAATGTGTACAGGAACAGCCCAGTTTTGCCATCTAAAGCTTTGTTTCTTTTCTATAAGGCACAGGCAGAATACTACTGTGATTCATAAAAAATTTATTTTCATATTTTAGTATTCTGCTCTCTCTACACATATATTCCATGTTTAGGAGAATTGGGCTTTATCCTAATATAGTCAAGGTGTTTCCTTCTTAAAAATAGTGTACAAAAACTGGACTGCCTGGAACTGAGTACTGAATTCATGGTGAGAAAAACCCCCACAAAGATTCACCAATGTCTGATGAAAATCAAGATGTACCTTCTGGAGAGAAGATTACGTAGGCCCCCACAATCACAAGAGGATATTCTATTTTTACATATACTGCTTCCTAACTCTGTTTCCACTCAAGGAAATAATAGATTATTTTTTAAATTCCATTTTCATCCATGCAGTAGTCTCAGAAACTTATTAATGGACAGGAAATGTTGGCTGATAGTAATGTGGTTAAGAAGTACATTATTTTATAATCATTTTACCTGAGTTCAGGTTAAGAGTTTTAAGTCACAGAAGAACTGATTTCTCACTCTTTTCTTGTCAGAGATTGAGTGCCTAGGGCAATTCAGAGAGGAGATAATGCTGTGTTTTACATATGGAAAATGTTGTGGTAGAACATATCACAGGGAAGTGTTGGGTAAAGTTGCATCTATTTTTTTGTGTATTTGGGAAGAGAAAAAGGCCACACCTCCAAATGTCTTTGAGTTACAGGGACAACAGTGGTTTTACCAAGAGGAAATAGGAGCTAGGGAAATATTTCTTGTTTCTGCATAAAAACACCTTCCCCCCTCCTCCCCCCCAAATGCATGTGATGCAGACAATATGAAATATTGTTCTTCAGCTGCTTCAGTGTGCACGTCTGCTCCACCAGTTCCTTCTTGGCTTGATTTCACTGCAAAGCCCGTGCAGACTTTATTCTCTCTCTCTCACAGCTGCTGTAACTGCTGCAGGTTTCAAGTAATGTTTTGCTGTTTTTCCCTCAAGAGTGAAAATCAGAGCTGTCTCCTGTGGGCAGTAGCTGATTTTTACATGAGCTAGAGGCAAACCTTAGGGTTCATTCCACACACACTCCTTTGTAAGTGTGTCTAGTTTGATTGAAACATGCAAAAAAGCATCACCTACACCTGTCATCACTACCGCATTTTCACTTACCTGATAAAAAAGGCTTGCAGATGAAAACGATCCTGGGAATAACTGCAAACTCAAGATGAAAAAGTCTGAGTGACCTTCTTTTAAATGCCACAGAAACATATTGGCAAACCCTTACCATTAGACTGTAAAATAAATATCCATCCACTCATGGTAAAATTTCAAATGAACATAATCTAGCTAATCAATTGTTGTTTATTTAGCATGCTCTAACTACTCAAGTAAATCTAAATTAATGGCATGAGTAATTGGATTCATTTAAGACCTTACATTTCCTTTCCTTATGCTCTGCTGCTCATTGCAGCTTAAATGGGAGCAGCCAAACCATTTTCTTCTGTGGGCCACACAGATAATACACCGATCACAAGAATTTGGGTCCCAGCTGCCCTTTCCAGAATTACTCCTCCACAATCTCAACATCTCACACGTGGCATAGCTCATGATTAAACCTGCCAGATATCTCTGAGCTCCAGAACAATTTAAATCTGAGATTTCTAGCAAAGAAAAGTCAGGTGTACAGAAAAGAAACTGCTCAACATTATTCCCACTACTGGGAGAGGGAAGATGTTAGTTTGAGGTTAAGAGCAGGACTTTGGGAGCCCTTGGCATGTAATATAAATGTCTTCTGGCACACAGCTGAGCCACTGGGCTGTAGCTCAGTCTAACTGGGATGTGCTGTGTCCTCCTGCCTCTGCTGTAATTCATGGAGTGAGACACTGCTTACTGGGGATTGCACTGGAGCCCAGGTATGCATAGGATGGATTTTACAGAGGCTGAAGTTGATAGTGCTTTGTACCTCAGGGCCTGTGATCCCTTCTTTAATACTAAATCAAGTCTGCTGTCCTGCGGGCCTCCTCCCAGCACACACTCCTCATCTCTCCCTGTCCTATGAATCCACGTCCTGTGATGGGTCTATACATGCACAGTGCATATCTACTCCTCCACTCTTTTCTGGGAACATGGTTCTGCAACTCTTGGCAGCACAGGATGATTATAGCAGCTTTCTTTGCTGTATAGCAGGTAATTTGTGTAAGCCCTTGTCTCAGGAGCCTGGAGCTTCATATGCTCAAAGCAGGTTTGCGTGGCAGGAATTTAAAACATTTCTTATGGCTTGGATGAGTTCTTCCACTCACAGTTTGCTAAAGTGGAATCTCAGGAAAGAATCGCTCTACATTGACTACGGTTGTATAAACTGAAGTGTCCTTACAGGTCAGCCCTTTCCTGACAGTCCTTTTCTGCCACACTCACAAATGAGATCCTGAAGCCCATCTTCCACCAGTGGACTCCTCTCTTCACTTACCCTGCAGCCCTTGACATTCCTCTCATCCAACAGCTTCTCCAGGCAGCAGCAGGGAGCCCTCCACAATCTGCCTTGTACAGCTGCTCTGTCCCCTTTCTAAGCCAAAAGCACACAGGCTCCAGGCATTCAGCTTTACTCCAGTCCATGGAGACAGCGAACACATCTCCTTGCTCCTTTTTCTGCTGCTGCCCTAACCAGCCCGTTGTAATGCAGGTCTGGGCCAGCCAAGGCTGGTAATTCAGATCCAACACAAGATAGCGGAGGCTGATTTAGAAATAGGAAAGTTTTGACTAATACTATCATTAATATTATTTAAACCTATAAGTATCCCTAGAAAATCATGACTAAAGATATATTACATAGTACAATTACATAGCCCTTATCTGAACCTCAATAGAATAGGTGTACAAGCTGCTCAGCTCTTCCCTGCTGCTTCTCTTTCCAGCAGGTTCCTGTCCAGTCTGGATTCATCTTCTCTGTCATCATTAGGAAAATCCTTTGGTGCACTGACAAGAGTTCATGGCCAATCCTAGTATGGTTTACAGACTGCATCCAACCTCTGCTGCAGAAGGGAAAATGTCTACCCAGAGAAGGTGACTCTAAATACACAGTGGCATCACTTCCAGAGCCTTGACTGCAAAAATTAATATCTTCCTTGACTGTTACTACCTAATGCTCATGGACAGCAACTGATGGGAATTTGGGCCCTTTCTTTTCTGAAGGTGAGGAGAGAGAGAAGAGCTCCTCCACGGGAGACAGCACCTGGCCATCATTTAACCCAGCCCTGGGGGTTTTGGTGCCCCTGTAATTCAGTTATTCAATCAGTAACCAAGAATGACTGCACTCATCTTTCATCCCATGGTAAAGAAGGCTGGTGCTGCCTGTTGCAGCTCTATTTATAGCTTCCCTACACCCCCCTGCTCTCTCTCACAAGCAAATGGAGGAACAGAAAGCTGGAGGTGGAGGCTGCTACATGGAGAACTGGAATTATTTAGGTAGGGGCTGGGGTGTGGGCTTTTGACGATACTGGGTATTACCCATAGTATCTGAGAATATCTCTTGGAAACTGTTTTCTCTCAACAGGGTTTTTTTGACAGACTATACCTTCTTTTGGAAACAGAATATTTTCACCTAAAATAGTGAGGGTTTTGCAACACAGAGTTGGATCCAAAAGGAAAAGAAAAAAAAAAAAAAGTCACGTGTACCAGAGTATTTCTGGGAGAGAACAACCACCTTCTGGACCTTCTCAATAGTTCTGTCCTCTCTGTGTTTTGGTTAAAATTGCTCAGCAGTAATGCAAACTCCCTGAGCCTGAACTCTCTAGTCCAGCTGCAGAGCGTGAAGTGCATGAGGATGGGAAGGCAGGAGAGCAGGACAAGGAAAGGGGGATTCGGTCCAGGAGCAAGCTGGATTGTTAAAATGGCATATTTTCTAACTAGCAGCTGTCTCTGGCTTAGATTATTGTTCCTTGCCTTCCACGAGCAATAATAGGCTGTAAATAAACCCATGAAACCTTACTGCCAGAGAAAGCTAATGCTTGTTGTATTTAGGGTGTTTAGGACTTTCTTTTCATGGCAGATGAAACCACTGGAGTGTTTGCTGCAATTTGGTGCAGAGCAGCTTAAATCAGAGCTTTGCTTGGACCAACTCCCAATTTGTTGTTGAATCAGTGATCCCAGGGTGAATTTGCAAGGGACCAAAGGAATTAGGTGCCCACACTGACTTATTTTGGCCATTCTGATGCCTACATTTGCCTTACAAATGCATATTTTGGAAAAGTACACCCTCTTTTCAACAGGAAACTTATTGAACAGACTTGTAAACTCATTGGATTGTTTTTTCCTGGGGCTCTTGAAATCTTCCTTTCGCTTTTGGTCTGCGCAGCAGGTGAGAGATGCCAGTGTTGAGAACACCTGAAAAGCAATTAAAGGCAGCAGCTGCTGAAAGCCTGCTTCTTTATTGCTCTCCACTGAAAAGGTTCATGGAAAACTATTTGCTTTCCCTGAGCTGCTGGAGAAACTGTTAGACAAGCTGTAGCT
Organism: Margarornis squamiger; assembly: GCA_035222235.1. NCBI lineage: Eukaryota > Metazoa > Chordata > Aves > Passeriformes > Furnariidae > Margarornis > Margarornis squamiger. The sequence continues at coordinate 6,712,185 of JAWWTY010000016.1, forward strand.
CTGTGCAGAGGTTTGTGCTTGGTCTAACCTCTTGCATCCATTTGATATCTGCAAATCTAATGACGAATTATTTCCTATCTGCTATTCACACTTGCTAGATTCCTGGGATGAGAGAGTCTTTATTTCTTTGCAGGACTAAACTGTAGTCAACTAGATTAGAAAATATTACTTTCTGATAGATTTTCTTCCCCTTTTGGCTGTCTACAGAATGCTATACTGAGGTACACCGACAAAAAATAAATTCCACACCAGAGATATGATTTTTCTATTAACCTCCTCACCCCAAACTTCTTCAGAGACGTTTATTTTTCTCCTATAGATTTCTGTAGAATCTTTCCATAGGAGCTGAAAAAGTTTGTAGAAATCAGCCATTCTTAAAAGATTTTTGTCACCTCATATAATTGTTCACTGCTTTTAAAATTAGATTCCCTTTAAATATACAGTCACGTTAGAGATGGGGCCTTGTGAGGCTCAATGGATACATTACAGAGCCCTTTGTTAACAGGCTTTGGTTAAACCCAGCCCTGTGTGCTGCTGGTATAAGCTGCTAGAAAAGGCTTCCAGGAGCTGATACCACACGTGGTTTCCTGCAGAAATCTGGTATTAGACAAGAACTGGAATGGTAAATGAAATTATATATTTGGCACTGGGTATTCACTGGCCCATGTGTCATGAATCTACAGCACTTCTTGGACAAATTCACCAGCAAATGAGTCTGTCTGACAGTGTAAAACACTGTCCCTGGTACAAGCAGGGATGTAAAGACAGGTGCTATTAACCAAACTTTCTGAAACTGGAAAAAAGTCCATTTCATATGCAGCTGAAGACAGCCCTTTGGAGCAGTTTGTCACTGTTCCAAAGGGAGACTTCCCACATTTTGATTGCATGAATACTTAGAAGAACAATGCTGCCATCAGAGTGGTATTTGCAATCAAACACAACCTAATGCAACTCTGCCTCTTGAGTTTTTTGTTAGTTTTTCCCTTCCCTGATATTTTATCTTTCTCTCACTCTTCCTTGTTTATTGTATCCTTTCAAGCATTAATTTCATCACTGATAAATATAATTTCCTACTGACTGCGGTGCAGTGAGACCAAGTTTAATAAAACCAGTGAGAATGATCTGTTAAATCAATGCAAGAAAAATGCAGGAGGGGAATTTCAAGGGTCCCTGAGTTTGAAGGCATGATTGCATCGGATGGAAATAACAGCTTTGATTTCATATGATATCAGCAGTGTTCTCATGACCTTCACACAGTGACAGTTGTCCTGCAGTCCTTCTTTATAATGGTTTGATGTTTATTGTCTAGGATTTGGGATTTTTATTCTGAAATCTGAAGAACTATTTAACTTCAAGACAACTTATGGATACATCTGAATCTAATGATTCAACATGGCTTTCAGAAAAGGGCCAATGTAGCAATGACTTCCTTGAATTCTGGCTATCACTGTGAGAAGCCTGAGTTATTTCTGTTCAAAAGGCACCCAACAACATTTTTAGTCTTACTGAAATAATTAGGCATCAATGCTTGTACCAGTGCTCTGTGTTGTTAACTATTATATTAGGAAATTGGGAATTCAGAACTATATCTAATTATTAATAGTTGTTGTAGAGAAACAGGTATTTCTTACTACTTGGACTAGACCATGATTTTACCACGGTAGATATGTTCAACTTTGCACTGCTTTCTTTCTCCCTGGTGTGTTACTACTGGTGCCCTGTTGCACTGATTCTTCAGGGAAAATAAGGATTCACCAAAGAGAACATTTTTCACTCCAGTACACATTTCCTTTTGTTGTAATGCTATTATTTTTTCCCTAAATTTTATCCACCCTTTGCCTACTATGTATGGGGCTTTGGGGACAAGCACAGCAAAAAAAGGATGCTCTGGAGGGTCTTCAGTGTTCTTTACTTATAGCAAAGAGCAGAGCTGCATGCAGAGGTTGTAAGGAGATGTGTAAAAGGGATAATGATTTGACAGATGTGTTTTTTGTTAGGTTTTCTTATTACTGTGCTCTTTTGTAACTTACTGCCTTTAAATATATTCCATACCCCATCCCATGGCAACTCAGGATACACGTGCAGACGTACACAGACGCTGTTACAAAGGCATCAGCAGCACACAGGCATCCTGGTGCTACCATGACAGCAAATGTTAGATAGTTTTTATATACATATTTGTTTGTACACCTCTGTTCTGACTTTAGGCCTAAATCCGACAATTCAATGCCAGAACTTACAGTAACTTAAGACCATGGAGTTAAGCTGAATGTGGTGAAAGTTAAGCACACGCTTAAACTTGCTTCTCAATAGGAACCTTCTTATCCTAGTAAAACTGGGAGCTCAAGGGCAGTCAGAAAGCCAGGAGCAGTCAGATCATCTAGGGCAAATGAGTGTAAATTGTCACACCATCACAGTTTCCCAGGTATGGCTGGTGCTGTAGGAAAAGAGGGACAAATCCTGAAGTCTTGGACCTACTGTGCCTTCCAAGGAGTCTCCCAGGTCAGTGGGGTTTTCCATGGCCATCTCCAAGTTATACCCAACAGAGAGTGTAAATATTTTGAATTTCACCCACAGTCCAAAAAGCTTATTATGTTTTTGTCCAAATAAATACAAATATTGCCCTTCATTATCCATAACCCCCAAAGTCTTATGTTGTTTGGGTTTTTTCTTAAAATAATTAAGCCAGTTTTCTGTCGGCAGCCATCACGTTTGCCTACACAAGGCCAAGTCTTTCCAAGTTTATTAGGTGAACACAAGAAGTAGCTTTCACAAATAAAGTGCCATTAGCTCCCCAGGCATTTCCTGTTTTAGCCCCAGGTTGTTGCCCATGCCAGAATCCCATGTGAAGCTGGTCTCATGTTACAGTAAGAGCCTCATTCTCTATGGAAAACATCAACTTCTCCAACCCCACACAGACGTAAGGATGACTGTAAAGCACAGAGTGCAGTAGTTACCCATGCACGTGTCAGAATCCAGATCCACAGATTTATTTATACTCCCCCCTTTTAATTTTGTCCTTGTTCTGCATCCTATAAAGGTCCCTGTCATGCTGCCAGGCTTTTGGTGCCTGATACTTATTTTATTTACTGTTGAGAAATGAAAATATGTGTAAATCTGTAAATAGCTAATGCAAGAAACATTGCTTCTGTGACATAAGTCTGAGTCTTTCATGGCTCTTGCATCAAATGAATGGTCCGATGGGTCAGGCAACTTCAGCCAATCTCCCAGGACACTGTGACATTTAAATAAAATTTAGCTTTCAGGGTTAGTGGGGGAGAAGGGAGGGGAAACTGAATGAGTTATGAAAATACAAATTAAACTACACTACTATTGATTTACAACAGCCTGGGCCACATTGAATAGTTGACGTGCCTGTTCTGAGACCTTGTCTTGTTACTTTTACATTTATGTAAACTTATTTCAGTTAAAAAGAGAGCAAGAAAAGAAAAATCAATTGAAACAGAGGACAGAGATTTAATTTAGCTGGGGGGAAATCAGATCAAGGAAGGCAAATGATGGAGATAAAAGTAACCTCTGTCCCAGTGCAGAGAGAGAGAGGAGCTGGCTGTCTGATGTTCATTAGAATTAATTAACAGCATTCTGTTCCTCTGGAGCCTGGGGGGCTGAAGAGGTGGGATTTGCTGCTGTTCTAAGAATGAATTAGAAACACAGACCAAAGGAAAAGGGAGACAGGGGTTCTCACTCTTTTCTTTTTAGGACTGCAGTAGGTTGGTAGATCTAGATTTGGATGGACAGAAGCAAGGTGGTTTAACCATAGTTGCTCCTCACCACAGCTGTGGCGGGAAAAGGCAGTGACAGATGGATTACTCTGTAGACAGTGTACCTGAGAAAATGAGGTTTATATGATCCACACCATGTATGTGACTGTCTGCCTCTGCCTCCGACACTGTAAAAATCATTATGTCCACTGGCTGATTTGAACCAGATATGGGAACACTCTGAAAGATATTAAATTCCCAGATGGAAATAGGCCAGCAAGTAGAAAAGCATCTGTATCTACATTCAGGCTAATACTAGGACTGAACACACATTCTTTATTCTCTAGGTACTACAGAATCAACATAAGCCAGAGCTATTATTAACATCTCATCATCAAAAAAAAATAATCATAGAATCATTTAGGAAGAGGCCTTTAAGGTCACTGGGTCCAACCATTAACCCATGCCCCCAAGTGCCACATATATTCTGCTGTTAAATACCTCCAGGCTTGGTGACTCCACCACTTCTGTGAGCAGTGTTCCCGTGCCTTTCCAGTGCCTGATAATCTTTGGTGAGGAAGCTTTCCCTCGTATCCAGTTTAAATTCTCCTGGCACAACATGAAACTATTTCCTCTTGTCCTGTCACTCATAAGAGGCTGACCCCTGCCTGGCTACAACCTTCATTCAAGTAGTTGTAGAGAGCAAGAAGGTCTTCCCTGAGCCTCCTTTCCTCCTGCCTGAACCACCCACAGCATCTTGAGCTGTTCCTTGTGCTCCAGACCTTTCAGCTCCATTTTCTCTTGACTCACTCCAACATCTCAATGTCCTTCTTGTAGTGAGGGGCCCAGAACTGAACACAGGATTCAAGGCACAGCCTCACCAGTCCCCAGCACAAAGGGACAATCACTGCCCTTGTCCTGCTGGCCACACTGTTGCTGACACAAGCCAGGATGCTGTCAGCCTTTTTGGCCACCTGGACACACTGCCAGCTCACATTCAGTTTCAATCCAGACAATTAAACCTGGGATAATTCAAATACCAGACACAAAACGGCAGGTTCCATAAATTCATGTGAGTTGTTTCCTCCTCATCTATCACCAAGAAGCCCTGCCAGGAAGCCTGTTCATGCCAGCCCTGGAGATCCTGTGCCTGCACTCGGTGTGTGCTGTAGGAGGAAAGGCAGCCAGGCTGAGAGTGCAAGGTAACCAACAGACTTGCTTCCAAAACTGTGGTAGGTAGCTGAGTATGGAAGGACATAAACTTTGTTTGTTTGTTTTGGATTGAAAAGGAAGGCTCATTTTAAGCTTCATAGGATTTTTTGAGGGATGGAAGAAATCAGCCTTTACCAAATGCAAGGAAAAAGTGACTTTTCAAAACCTGGAGGGGATCAGGGCTTAAACAAACAAACAGTCACTGAAATTAAACCATGCAAATGTACTTGACAGATTCCCTGTTCAGAAAATGGTGCCCAAGAACAAATAGTTCTTTGGCTGTTGAAATATTACAGCATGTTGGCAGCCTAAAGAAATGAAAATAACCCCTTGAATAAAGATATTCTGCATCCCCTGAGCTGCTCTGCTCCTGCCCTGTGGTCAGGATGTGAGTACCATCAAGATGGTGATGACTGAATGATTTATGAAGTCCCTTTTTCAAAGGATGCCTTGATAGGTACATCTGTACAACTGGTCCCAGCCAGTCATACCATCAGTCTCTGAAGACTGGATCTGCCTCCCCCAAAAGTTTAGAGAGGGGACAAACGTGAACAAGGTACATGTACTCCTTAATTCAGCATTCAAGAATAAAGTAAAGACCAAGTGGAACAAGATCATGTTGACACCACGCTTAGATCTGTCCCTCCAAACCTGCTGCAACCTCAAGCCTCCAGAGTTGATCCTTCCAGTTGAGCGAGCTGATTTCATCAGATTGGGAAGATATGATGTTGTTGGGAAAAAAAGGCCTCTTCATTAGGATCATTTGACCATGGAACAGCACATGTAAGAAATCACTCAGCTGGACTCTGACTTGAGAAGCAGGAAAAAGAGGGGGAAGGAGCAAGAAGCCTCCTGGGCTGCACTCTGACTATCTGAAAATTCACCAGGCATTTTGACTCTGAAGGTAATGCAAAACACAGGAGCAGTATGAAGCATGAAACTAGAGCAAGATCTGAATGTGATGGGTCAATCCCTTCAGTGATTCAATTGCACTAAATTCAATCTTTAGTTCAGAGAGGTGACACAGAGCTGAAAATTGAAGCTCAGCTGTAGAAATTGAGTCTCAGGAAGGCAAGAAAGCAGCAAGGCATAAAGGGAAAAGAAAATAATTTCTTAAATATCTTCCCTTTTGATTCCTCTAGCTAAAGCCAATGTTTGCCAAGAGATAATCCATGCATAGCTTTGCCTCCTGTGCTTAGGGAAGTGAGCCACTGGGGGCCAGACTTTGAAACATCAGCACCCAGCAGCCAAGTATGAACTATATTGCTGAGGAATTTGTTTCATGACTAACCCTGCTGGATGTTCTGGTAGGAGGGGAAGCCCTTCCCTCCTTGGAGGGAAGAAAGCTCAGTCTGGGCCATGACTTGCACACATCAGAGAACTTGAGGGCACGGTAGTTTGATGCCACTGAGATGTTCAGCTACCAGGAGTAGGGGCTCAGTTATCACTAGGGTTGAGGAGGGAACAGACAGAAGATAAATAGCTCTCCCACGCCACATGTTGCACAGAGATCCCAGCCACATTAAAGATCTGTACAGGCTACTTTTAATTTCCAGTAAGGTCACCTACCTTGCAGCTGTTGTGGTTCTCTGGGAGCCAAGGCCATGGCTCTTCGTGATCCTTGGAGCCAGTTCAGGACTCAATACCAGGAGTTCTGCTTTGTCCTATGAAGACATAAAAGTTTGATCATGACTTTTCTGCACTCAAAAATGTTCAAAAAAGAGAAAGTCTGAATTCATCCTGCTGCAGGAGCTTTGGGATTTCCTCACTTCTCAGCCTGGCAAAGCTCTTGCAGGCATGGTAGAGATTATCAGTAGTTGTTACAACAGTATTTATGCATTGTATTTTAAAACATTTTGCTTGAAGCATTCTGCAAAGAACCAATATTACAATAATAAGCAATTTAGAGATGATCATCAGAGTGGAAAACCAAGATAGATATAAAATAAAGAGCCAAAGGGCATCATTAGAAGGAGGGAGAGGCTTCCCTTTGGAATGCAGCCATGATGCAAAAAATGCCTATTCAGAGCTGACTTTCACCTGATCCCTCTTCCCTTTGAGGAAAATGTGCATTAGAATTTAATGTTGCAATTTCTGTGTTAGAATTAAAAAGCAAACACAGCCATGAGCTTCTGCTTATTTTGAGATCTTATTAGCCCTAGTTATCTCCTCTTAGATCTTACACGTCTTTAACAGGTTGTAAAGGAAAACACAGCTCTCTTAACTGCACCAGTGGTCAAAAATGTTTTCTGCTCTTGCTTAAGTGAAAGATCAGGATTTCCATGGACTTGGGCCAGAGTTGTACTGTGTCTGACTACATGGTCCAATAGCAGTGACACAGGAAAGATGCAGAATAACTTGAAAGGATGATAGACACAATTTACCATGCTTGTTATATTACCGTGACTGTACAGATTCTTACAGCAATCAAGGTTTTTCATTAAAACCTATTTTTTAAGAGAACATTCATTTTTACTGGAGGGAAAAATGCTAGAAACATATCTGTTTTCCTTCAAAGTCTGGCCATGTTCTGAAAAATAATTGGAAACCTAAAAGAATATTTTAGCTTTCAGCTGGAAAATACTGGCCAAAGTTCCAAGATTTCAGCTTCATACAGAAGAGGAAAAAAAAAATTAAAATGTTTGGTGAAGTCTTCATCTCTTCCTCTGGGTTATCTTTACCAGGTCACTGGTATAAGCTGTGTTCCTTTTCTCCTCTTCCTTGACTGCTCCAGCATATCTCTTCCCATTTCTGCTCTTTCCCTGGAAATGCTCACCAGTGGAAGTTTAACTCCAGAGTCCCTCGATAAGCATAAGCCTGACAAAGCCCCAGGTGCTGCTGATCTGTCGTGCTGTCAGCAGAGAATCCTCCCACCAGTGCTGAACTCTTTCTAAGGCAGCTTTTACATCAGTTTCTATGTGAAGGTGTCCTACACTCTGCTATTTGCAGAGTTCAAGGACAAAAGACTTAATATTCTTGGGAAACTTCTTGTTTTAGACATCTCTAAGCGCCATCTAGTTAAGCTGAACTGAGTGTTCACACCATTCAGCTAATGTGAAGCTTCCCACAGAGCAGACAGTCTTGTTAAAAAAACATGGAAGATGGGACAACTGTGACACTAAATTATTTTGTTGCTTAATTTATCTTTCTGTTTAATTTGAATCTTGTGTTCAGATCAATTTTTATAGCAATTTGACATTTTTTCTTTCAAGTATTTTCTCCAGAACCACACATAAAATCCAGTGGTCACCTGCACTGATAAAATTCCTTTTGGACCTAGTATATTGTAAAATGACAGAGTTCTGCCAGCAGTGGGTTTTTTCCTGCTGTCTTTTCATCCTCACATCAGTTCTCCACAGTTCTCGACAGAATGGTTGACCAGACCTCTTATTTTGTAAATGTAACACTCTGTGTGTATATATATAACATGCAAATATGTGTTATATATGTTTAATTGCTAGCAGCTGGTTGCCAGTTAAGTCAAGATGTCCTTCACTGAGGCTTTTGGGTGCTGGCTCTGGCCTCATCTATTTGAGACAGCAGGAGCTCATCAATTTTAGAACTATTTACATCTACTGAATTGTATCTGGTACTTCTGGGGATTGTGCTGGTTGTTGAGTAAACACTGTAGAGAATTTCAAAGTCATTAGCAAAATATCTTCCAGAGGTACCAGGACTGATCCTTTGTGAGCCAGCAAAGGCATCTCCAGGTGCAGCAAGGACTGTCTTTCCTCCTCATCCAAACGGCTGAACACATCTCTGCTTTCAACAGCTTGATGTGGGAGGCAGAGGGGCTGGCAAGCAGAGCAAGACCTGTCATGGGGTGTTGGAGAAGGCTGACCAACAAGGCACAGGTTCCCCAATGCCAAAAGCAATGCTCCCATTTAGTCACTCACACTCACTGTCTTTCAAGCCTCATTGAACTCCAGCGAGGGTAAAAAGGTCTTTACGATGAATGTGATCTTCATCCCCCAGACAGGGACGTTCAGAGGATGCCATTGCCATCACTCTGACTTGGGGTAAGGCTGAAACAACTGCTGTCAATCCCACGATGAGAACAGGGCAGAGGAACGCTGCCAACAACAGGCAGCCGCCAACACTTGCAAAACTCTCCTCTGAAATAAGGCCACTGGGTTGTCTCTAAGTGTTGTGCTGGGTGTGTGTGGAGCTGTGAGCTGTGGTTCTCTGGCTCTGAGTGGTACCACAGCCATCAGAAACCCTGGCTGAGGGTGACAGCTGTGGAGGCATCATTACCGCCTACCTCCCACCGCTCCTGCTCCCAGCTACAACCGCCTTTTTAGTTCAGTTTAGTTTATATGAGACATAATTTCCCCATAAAGGAGGGCTGATTGTAAATCCAGATGGAAATGGATTTGCATGAAATGCACTTTAATTAATTAGCTAAATGTTTGCAAAGTGCTTTGAAGATGTAAAACTCCATACAAGTGTTAAACGGTAATAATAATAAAATAACAATAATTAATTTCCCCAGGAAGTGGGTGTGCAGCATGTGCTTAGAATATTCCTATCCAAGAACATAAAAAAAAAGTAACCCTACTTTACCTCTGACATTTTATTGAGGACTGAGTACTGCAATAAAATAAATTAATTCATTTATTCATCCATGGAGACTAGAGTTTGGCTCTAGTTTAAAAATGAAAATAGCAGCTACAGTGCCCATTAGTCAGTGTGACAGAGCAAAAGTATCATTTAGAGCAGTTAAGCAAGACAGGGCTGTTTAGTGATGAGGCATCTGATAAGGGGACAAAGTATTTCTGCCTTTAAGTTTTCCCATAAAAGCAGCATAGCCCAGCAATAAGATGGCCTGCAGTGGCTCAAAATCTGCATGTTATTCTGAATACATTAACTGTGGAGGAGGCAAGCAAAAACCTGGGCTGTTATGGATGCTTTTACACATTACTCCTGATTGGAGTCTGAGTAACTCTACTCCCTTTCCTTGGAAGAAAAAGTGTTCATTTCAGTGCTTGCAATCCCTTAGAGCTGATTTCTGCAAACGTTTAGATAGATTTCTGCATGCAAGAAGTTAGCAAGAGGAAAAAAAACAATGCAAAAGCAAATGCAGATATGCATTTGCCAGAGGATTTGCTCTGGAAACACTTCAAGGTTGCCCTGAAGGCTCTGTGGCCTTTAGAGCAAACCTTCCTTGTGCTGTATCACCAGGACTGCGTTTGCTAAAGGAAACTGGGCTAGATCATCCTCACTGTGAAGGAAGGGGTTGACAGTACAGTGCTCCTCCTTCAGCTTCATGACAGATTTTCACTTGAAATCGCTCAGACTTGTTAACTTACCCGTGACATCCCACAAAACGCATCTGCTGGTGCAGGTCACTGCAGAGACTCAAGGGCAGGGCAAAGGAGCTCTGTAGATGCTCTGATTTTGCCTTGCATTTTTCATGCTTTATCCAAGCACTAAGATGAGCAGTGAAAGTTTGTGTCATTAATCAGTAGCTTATACCCGGAGCATTAGGGATTTTAAAGCTGAGGAGATAATGTGACAAATGAAAAAATGATATGAATTAGCAGAAAACTGACTTTTCCCCTCGATATTAATTCACTTCTATGGCAAGGGTGCATTTTCAGAGTGCAATCAAATTCATTAAGAGGTTTTGATGGATATAGAGAGACAGAAAAGCATCATTTATCACTTGGAAAAGCTTCACGAGGCACAAGAAGGGCCCCTTTATGGAGTCATAACTGCAGGAGATGTCATCTGCCAGGCAGCCTGCATGATGGCTCTCTCTCCCCAGACTGGGGACATGCAGATTGCAAGTGAGGCTTTAAACTTCTCTCCGGAGCCTGGGTTCAGGAGTTTGCTTTTAATATTTTTTAGAAATGAAAACTGGAGAAGTAGGAGAGTTGGACTGCTTTCTGTAGAGGGACCCAGCCACCCAATTCAATAAGAAAGAGCATAAGTAAGATGCACCTGTCTGATTCTCCCTTCCCAGAGCAGAATTTTATGACAAAAAATACCTATTTTGTTCCAAGAAGTTATGTAGAATATTATATAACAAGAGGCACTAAAACATGGCACTTAAATAAAACCAAACCTATCTATAAGCAAATGGCTTTAGATGTATCTCTAACCTTCTCACCAAAGCAGAGAAGATACTCATTCTCCACCAGAAGTAACAAGAGGCATTCAAAAGAATTGCTGAGGGCAGCCATTTCCCCTAAAGTAAATCCTTCGCTCTTTGCCAAAACCTGGAAGGATATCTGGTGGTCATTAGTGTGAATTTTCTTGAAGAGGAAAGGAGTGGGTAGAAAGACCTGAGGGTTTTGAGAATGCAAAAATAAGATAACTTTACCTTGATTCTGAATTCATCCTGCTTTTGAAGAGAAGCAATGGGGAATTTGAAGTCTCCATACAACCCAAACAGCACTGACTGATTAAAAAGAACAAGGCTGGCCTACTGAATGACCATTATTTTATTGAAAAATTCCCACCTAAGGACTAAGGGATTTGGACCTTGAAAATCCGACTTGTATTTGCAGAGCTGTTTTCTGACCTTTCCTGTAAGCCAACGTAGTCATGAGTAGTAAGATCAAAGGCCTGATGAATGTCTGATGTGAAGAGAAAAGAAAAGGCTTCAGGCTCTTTCCCTTAGAGACTGATGAACACTCATTTCCAGTTAATTTAATAGGATATATGCTGAAAAAGGGACTCCTGTATACAGTACATTGAACACAATCTCTTATATTTTCTCTGCCTAAGTGGATGGTCAGTTCTAGTGAGTCTCTGTCTTAGCAAATACTAAATATTATGTTTGAAAGGTGAATGTACCTCTTTGGGGGCTCAGTTTGCAGGTGCTGAGTGCTCCACACTTCAGATGTCACATATTGATTTGGGACTGATACAGAAACCCAGGAACTTGCCAGCTTTGGGAGAAATGGAAGAGACAACCCAAGCTTTCAGAGGGGTAAACCAGCAAAGTTTAATCGATTTTGGTGTAGTAGCAGTGATTGTAGTCCCTGACGATCCTAGTGCTGTTCCAGACCAGTTGACTGTAGAGCAACTTAACCAAGGTATGGATAAGGTGCACATTTTACAGCAGTAACACCAGCATCAGGCCTAAAGCTGACAAGTGAAACTGAAGAATAAGTTTCATGACATGTGAACATTTTACTCCTGAGCCATCATTGAGGACTGATTTTTGGTATAGTAACTGAGCCATGCACCTCCAAGGAGCAGGAGTGAGCCCAGAGGGGAACAGCCCCAGTGCCTGCAGTACAGCTCAGTGGAACCAGCTGGATGGTTCAGCATTTAACTGCACTTTATAACCTTCTATAGGAGACAGAGTGACAGCAAAGAGCCTCTGCATTTACCTCTGCAGAGGATGTGGAAGGAGTCATGCTCCTAGAAGTGCAGTGTGCCAAGGAAAGCTGCAGCAGCTGTATCTGTGCTAGCAGAGTGCTCTTCCCTCAGATTCAGCCCAGGATTCATGCTCTCTTTTTCCTGGAACTGAGACAATCCCATGTTGAATCAAACACATGTGAGATGCTACAAGGTAGTCTCTGACAGTAGAAACAGCTTCAAGGAAACCACAGACTATGTCTGTGTCTTAATTGCATGAAGATTAACTATGAGTTTGCCATGATTGCCCTCTGCAAATCAGGACTGCAGAAGTTGCTCTGCAGACGTCCCTGCCTGTCATATTCCCTGCTTTCCCTTCATTGTTCTCTTATCTTCCATTCTGTTTTCTCTTGATTCAGTCTTAAGTTACAAGCACTTCCATGACACCTTTTCCCTCTCTTTGGATTGTGGTAGAATGTGGTCCCCAGTTTTAAGTAGCCACCCTACCCTACAGTGCACCTGCTGTGCCTCACAGGCACTTTCCTTGTTACTCAGCTGATACAAACCTTGGGCTCCAGCTCAAGAGCTTTAATTCTTTCTTTATCTAAATCCCATTGTTAGTCTCAGTGGTAATAAATTATTGTTTAAAACACTTTAGCTTTTCATCATCCTTTAGACTGAACATCCGCTACTCATCTATTTTCCTTCTGCAGTATTGTCTTCACAAGTCTCAATTAATTGATTTCCTTGAATTGGGCCAGGTATCATGAGAAGACTAAATATTCCCAAGAGATGAAAACATTAGCTGAGTGGCGTGTGTATCTGTGTGTGTGCACACAAAATAGATTTCCATGGGATAAGGTGGAAGTGAGAGTTCAATGCAGAGCTACTGTTATAATCCCAGAGAGACAGAAAACCCACAAAATTGCACATATGTGCAACATGGCTGCTCACAGCAGCTGTGGCTGCCCCATCCTTGGAATTGTTCAAAGTCAGGCTGGATGGGGCTTGGAACAATGTGGGCTGGTGAAAGACATCCCTGCTCACGGTAAGGGGTTTGAACCAGATGATCTCTGAATGTCCTTTCCAACCCAAACCAGGCTTTGATTATATGGAGCCTCTTATGTAGGTAGAGAAGTATTTATTTTATAGACAAAGTGTAAATTAATGATGGAAGTGAAGTTGTTTGAGAGAGATCAAACAACAGACAAACTACATAATCCTAAAAAAACCCAGGAATTCTGGATGTCAGTCTTGTGCTCTCCTTTCTCAACCATGTTACATCTGAATGTGTAAGAAAACAAAATCTACAATAAAATAAGCTTCAATCATAAGTCAGTGAAGCTGAGGGGGCAGCAGGTCTCTCAGTTTTGCCTCTCAAAATCAAAACCTAAAAAGACAACAAAAGTTTAACTTCTTTCCAATAAAATGCCATTATTGTGTCTGACAATGACAGATTTTCCATACACAGACACACACATGCATGCACTTGCACGCAAAGTTGTTCCATAATAAGAGGTTTTCTGACTTAGCCTTAAAGTTGACATAAATCAGGAAACCAGGAGCTTCTCCTCTGCTAGTTTATGGACTATGAATGAGATTGCATTTATACTGATGATCCTTCAACTCAGTCATTGTTCATAACCACAAAGAAAGGACACATCCATACACAGGGATCTGTCAGAGAGAGCCAGCATGTCACTCTGAACATATCCATGACCTAACCACACCTATTTTTCTCCCTTCCTTCTTTAATTTAACCTAGTTTGTCTCTTTTCTGATTCCTTTCCCTTTTCACCTGCTCCCTTGAATGAAAATTGCACTGCTAGGAAGGAAGGGATACCAGCTGCTCTATAACTCTCTCCATTTATCTCTCTTAGGTCCTGAATCAGTCAGGTGCTTTTGTGCATGCTGAACAATAAGCACCTGCTTGAATCCAGCCTTATTCAGTGAAACATTTAAAACTCATTGTAAGCCCCACTGATACCAAGCAGAGTTAAACACAGTTAATGCCATGCTTAAAATTCAGCCCAGTTGAGCAGTGCTTTGTCAAATCCTTATATGGATAGCAATGCAGGCCTAAATGACCTCCAAAAAGCTGCTTATTACAGTTGTTCATAGCAGTGAGGGGCAAATACCTTAAAGGTGCAGTTAAAGAAATGTACCCGGCTTCACGTCTTTGCCACTCTCAAGCAAAAGTTCAGGAGCTGAGAGAAGAAGGTTCAATTTGCTCTCAAAAAATTCACATACGCTCTGAGGAACAAATGCACAAAAATGCTGTTTTTAAAGTTTTGAGAATAGCAATCACAGCTGACATAAACCCCACACAACTTCCATGTGTTTCATTTTAGCTGTCTCAAAGCTTAATTTACATGTTACAAAATCTGAAGGTAACTTAGGGATGCTGGTTTGTAGCTGCTTACCTACAATTTCCAACACTTGAAAACCATCATCTAATAAAATGATCTGAGTGGAAACTGTTCAGTGTCTCAGTTATGCTCCTGACTCATCCCGACCAACTGAGATAACTCATCACTAATGCAAACAGTTCATGTGCACATCAGCAGCAGCAGAAATAACCTCCTGGAGGATGTACAGTGGGCTGGCCATGAGAAGGTCTACGCCAGAATGGAGGGAGTGAGGAGTCCAAAGCGGTACCTGCAGCATCCATATCCCCAACAACGTAAAAGAACTAAAACTGCCTGCTTCTGCTCTGCAGAAAATTTGTTTGAGACATCTGTTCTCCAAAAGTTTGTTGGCCAGTGCACAACTGGAGTGGCAATGCCTAATGGGAGATGTCTGATGGGCAGATGAAGAGACCAATCCCAAGAGCTCAGTCTATGACTATTAAAAACTGGCTTTGGTTGGGCTGCCTGACTAAACTGCTAATAGCTCAGCTCTTAGAGGGCTTAAGATCTTTTCCTATAGGTAAATCTAGGGCTTTTAATCAATTTTCAACACTCTGTGGTTCTTTCTAAGCTGCTATAAAATCTGCCCGATCTTTGGATCTGCCTGGAGCTTTGTACAAGGCCAAGCTAAGGCAATGAGAGCCATAGAAAAACAATAGATTTAGTGATGGGAAACATTTAAGCCTATCTTTTATTTTCTCTTAGATGCAGCCACTGGTACTGCTATCACTGGAAACATCAAAAATTCTTTCAAAGTGCAAACAATCTCCCAGATCAGGTGTTACATGGAAACAGCAAGACCTCAGCATTAGCCATGCTATCTGCAGGCAGCATCTCTCAGTATCCCACTTCCTTGTGCTCTCAAAGAATTCTTATGCCTTGAAAGAGCCCCAATGGAGTACAGTTCACCATGAGCTCACCAGAGGTGACTCTGCACCACTTCCCCTCTTCAAAACACCCACTGAGATATTTATACCTGGCTCTGCCTATGTGTGAAACTTCTCCTCAGCCAGGACCCTGTAAAAAACCTTTGCTAAAAGGCACCAGTGAAGCCCCAAACTGGTGAAACAAGCAGTGAAGCAGGAGGCACAACCTCCACAGGAGGCAAATCATGACAGCACAGCTTGCAAAGAAGAGCAGACACCACCATGTTCAGCCAAAGCTGTCAAAGAGCTTGTTTGTTTGAGTTCTCTCCCTTGCCTTTTTACACATACACAATTGGTCACGCACCAAAGCCAATGGAATAAACATACACATACTCAAACCACACCAAACTATGTTCCCTCTGCTAAGTTAGAAAAAGGAAGGCTGGAGTATTTCTTGTTAACCCTATTTTTCACCCGACAACAAACACTGGGATATCAAATAAGAACCTGTAAAGAAAAGGTAGAGCAGTTTAAAATGGACAAAAATACCTGGAACAAACTCAGCTGCTTTGCCCAGGAGGAGCTGCTATTTCACTTCCATGCCTGCTGAAGTTGTGGATTCCTCCCTTAGTCTCACAAGTGATTTTCGTTCCTTAATTAATCAATTACACATGTAACTGTGGTCCATTAGCAAGGCAGATGACTGTCTTCAGATGCTGATTACTGGTTTTGGAAGAGCCCAAAAATATTTCAGTAGGATGAATAAATTTCCTCTAAGAGATTTTAATGAGACCATTTAGCATTTCTTTTTTAAAAAAACCAAGAACTGAAATGGGCACAATAAACCAACTCCACCTACATCATGCACAGGGGAAAAACAACAGGCCCCAGTTTT
Source organism: Margarornis squamiger (assembly GCA_035222235.1). Classification (NCBI taxonomy): domain Eukaryota; kingdom Metazoa; phylum Chordata; class Aves; order Passeriformes; family Furnariidae; genus Margarornis; species Margarornis squamiger. The sequence continues at coordinate 6,728,599 of JAWWTY010000016.1, forward strand.
AGACCCTGTCTGCACTTAATTGTACTTGGAAGAGTATATAATGGAGGACTAATGGCACCTGTGTGTTTAGCTCACTTAGCAGTGCAGAGGGGATGATTTCCTACACACAGTATAGCACTTTGGTTGGCTTTTTTAAAAGATAATGATCAGGACACATACATTAGTAACAGACTGCCAGGACCAGTGTGTCCTGAGTTATAAACCCCAGCTGGTCATGATCATAGTTAATGATAATTATTAATTAATAATAACAGTAACCTGAATTTCTAAATCACATCTAACCCAAGAGGTACCAGAGCCTGTTTATATATTGGACATCCCACAGTAAGTCTAATTTCATCTGTGTATAAATATAGGGGCATTTTTCCAATGTGGGGGCATGTTTTCAGAGGAACAAAAGTTGAGTTCTTAGAGCAACTCAGCCTGCTGTGCTGCACACAAAAATACAACCAGGACTTCAGTACTTAATTTTCTGACATCTTCCCATAGAACGCACAGTGTGTCTATTCATTTCATTAAACCCTTATTGACAAGAAGAGCTCAGGACTTTGATTTAAAATCTCATCTGAGAGTCTGAAAGCCTCTACTCTCCAGCAAGTGCTTGCCCCTGGGTCACTGCTACTATTTTATGCTGATCTGCATTTACATATTCCGTTTGGGGGCTGTATTGTATTTGCTTTCTTCCGTTTTTTTTTCCCTGACACTGAGGATGAAAACAGCAATCAATGGGATATTGGTAAGAGCTCACAGCCCTGTTAACTTCTTCAGCCTTTCTTAATGTTTCACTGATAATTTTTCAAGTTGAGAGGCTTAAGCTGGGTAATTCCAGAAAAATTTGTTCTGAACTCAAGTGCTAAAAATATACATTTCATGTAAAGCTGAAAAGAAGCCAAGGTGATCCCCACTCTACATTTGCCAAAGCATCTCTGAATTCCAAATAAATTAAACTTCTTTTTCAATCAGAGTTGCCAAGTGGATGGGTACAGATATCTCCAGTAGTGAACAAGTACATTCTGGTAATTTTTTTACCAATAAGGGAGACATCAGTGCCTTCAAATCCTGCTGGACCAGTATCCTACATCCCTGCTGGAACATCTCCAGAGCTCCTGAAGCTGCCCCAAGCTACAAAATCAACTGGACTTTCACTCGTCTTTCCTCTAAGGATTTCAAACACCACTGAGGAGTGAGATGTCAGGAAAGTATGGATAAAACATCCAAAAAGCTGGGGTAAAGGCAGTAAGAAGCAATTTGCATTGTAAAGAAGTTTTATAAGTATGCAGTCTATTAATATCTGCCTCCACTTGTGACAAATGTCACTGGGCTGATTTGAGCTGCTTTGGAGGCGGAACAGATACAATTATCTATCACCCCGGAAGATGCTCTCAACAAATTATTCACATCTGAAGGGTGTTGGGGTAGTGTTTTCTTTTCTTTTCCTGATGAGCAATTTCAACATGAAGGTCCTGGTTTTTAAAGGCTTCAGACTCACCTCTGCAGGGCATTTGCATCTGCCCAGCCCATGAGCCCTATTGCACTTTGTGTCACACAGACTTAAAAGCAAAACATGAAAAGGATCAGAAAATAATGGAGAAGATTAAGTTTGGGAATTTACATATCTTCAGAGCTATGATGGCCAAGGAAATGCCTGCTGTGGCACCTGGGAAGGCAGAAGTCTGTGAGCCTTCTTCAGATAAAAGTTTTGCATTTTCCTGGCCCTCATCAGTTTGACACTTGGAAGCAATTTTCTATAGAAGTGCTCTTACTGAACCCAAGGCATTTGGTGGAAGACAAAACTCCCACAGAGGCTGAAAGGTCCCTGTAAGTCACCTGGTGAATTCGCTCTCAGCAAAAAGCCCATGAAACAGATCCCATTATCCTGTCCTTCAGCTGGGAACAAGGGGAACAGAATTGGTCACTTCCCCAGATATGACTGTAGCTGGGAACTGTCAGTCCCTGAGATAGCACAAATCATGGAAGAGAGACAGCAGAGACAACAGTGAACATTTCAGCTTCTTCCATCTGTCCATGCAGATACATTGGAGAGCTCCATCTCCTGCCACCTGCCAGGGGCTGAACTCCACATAACTCAGTCATATCCTGCAGTAAGATGAGATCTTGTTGAAATCAATGGACTTGGTTCTTTGCAGAACTTGGCTTCCAGGTAGCAGAAGTGGTCACACAAGATGTTGTGACAAGCCAGTGTCAGATCTCACACCCATCCCAAACCAAGCAGGCACTGACTACAGGCTTAGGCCATGTGAATGGTGTTGTATCCAATCACAAAAGCTCCAGTTCCTCAGTGTCACCCAGTCCTCCCCATCTCTCAGGCAGTTTGAGAGACAGTAATGGCACAGCTACAAACACCTTCACATTTTCTGTTTTGTTTCCTCCAGTACAAATATCAATTACACAGTCTGACAAGGAGAAAATGAAATTGCAAAGTGTTAGACTGCAAGTATTTAGTTCAGTGATTGGGGCTGTCTTTAAAACACTGTAATGACACCATCCTGGATGGATAAAAGAGAGATGGGGTACTGTGTGCATTCTTACACTTCGATTTAAATTAAAATTTGCTGTGATTTAAGATGCTATCTCCTTTGAAGGTCTATATTTTCCTTGGGGAAAATAATTATTCTCAGCTAATAATGTGAGTGGCTAGGCTAGTCATTAGTATATTTGCAGCAGGGTAAATTTGCTTCCTATTGACAAAGACTCAGGTGTATTATTTACTGCCTGGTAATTTCAATCTGGAATTAATCTTTGACTTGGAAGGATACCTATTCTTTAAAGCCCATCCACCTCTTGCCTTGTTTTTGCTTATGCCTTCAGTTTGGAAGGTACATTTTAATTTGTGATTTGCAGAAGTCATTACCAAATGCTGAAAGTCCATCAGCCAGGTTACCTTGATAATTTCTTTTCTGAATAGTAATAACAACAATGCCAATAAATAAAGCTAAATCATGCCCAAAGGAAAACAAAGTAGTCACTTGTGAGTTGTGGTTGCAAAGATTGGTAGTAAGAAGGTAGCAAGGACAGAATATAAGTAGGCAGCATTATCCCCCATGTCTCATTTTGAAACCAAATTAATCAGGCCACTAATCAAGGGCTTTATTCATAAATGTATTGTCAGGCAACTGGCTCTCCTTGTGGAATGAAATGGTATCACAAGAACTAATAGCTCAGGGCTGTGACCACCAAGCAGCTCAGGACAGAAAATTTTAGTTCTTTATCCCTAAATCAGCTCAAGGGCAGACACCAAACTAGATCACGATCCCTACATGGCAAACAGAAAGATCTAGCTTGTCCTTCATTTTGGCTTTAATGCTTTGTGCAGTTATACAAGATGCTTTTTGAGAGCAGGGTCTTTGCAGTGGAAATCTCTGTGGTACAAACATTTCACTTTGTGCTCACTCCTTGTCATGTATGGGGAAATCCTGCCTGAGTTATGCCTGGTGATTAGCTCAGCCCTAATTCCTTCCCTGCCACTATCTCACAGACTGTAGGAATTCATTCTCAATGATTATGTTGCTGATAAGGGAATTCCCAGGACTACAGTGACTGAACATTTAGGATTTACATAATCTTGCTTAAAAATCAACATTTCATTTGCATCGTGTCACCAGATTCCAACTGCATCAAGCAAGGGTGGATACTTAGAGAAGTCATACCTAAAGATGAAAAGACAGAAACAAAAGGAAACAGAAGGTGATTTTCCCAGATTTTGCTGTGCTGTGAGTCACCTCAGAGATCTAGTTCAGAAAGTCATCTTTGGAAGTGAGAAAGGAACTGTCAGCTTCCCAGTGAGCTGTACCACCACCTGAATTTTCATTCAGAGAACCTGCCACCCACACCTCTGCTAGCCTGGGGCTTGCACACACAGCAGAGATACAGGCTGAGGCCTCTGCCCAAACTTCTTGCACTGTGACCAGTGTGGTACTGGGAGAAGGCTGGATGGGTCTCTGAGAAACCTGGTCTAGTGGAAGGTGTCCCTGCCCATGGCAGGGATTTGGAACTGGATGATCTTTAAAGCCTTCCAACCCAAACCATTTTATGATTCCATGATTCAAAACACCACCCCCATGTGAACAATATTTCCAGCAAAAGGCCAACAATTCTCCCTTACAAGAATGAGGTGTGACCTGGGAAATTTTTTCAACTTGTTTGTGACATAATTTACTCCTGCAAAACTGGATATAAACTTTGGTCCTGTCTCTCTCAGAGGGTATAAGAGGTTGATCTTCTTACTTCTGTTCATTGAGACGCCTGAGACAGGTATCACTAGGCTGCTCAGGCTATCTGTGCACTGCAGAGGAGCAGGCAGGGATGTCAACATTTCCAGACAAGAATTTCTCCCAGAGTCAAAAGTGGAGTGACTGTGAAAAGACGGAGTGCCTAAAACTGGTTTTAAGGCCAGATAATGGTCAGAAAGGGGTTTGGCTTTGATTTTTTTTTTTAATTTGTTTGCTTTTTAACATTCCTTTGCATAATTTTTCTATTTGAATCTCCTTTTCTTTGTGAAATCCTATCTCTAAAGCCCATCTAAGGCAGTATTTCATCTCCAGTGGACATGGGAAGTTTACAATAATCACGATCATGATTTAAGGATACACTTAACTTCAGCCTTGAATTTCTCTGTGGTGGATGTGGAATTCACCCGGGATTACTTTTCCTTTTCTCCTCAACCAGTATTTCTCCCACAAAAGCTTTATACTGAACCTTGACCCAAGGAGACAGGGAAACTGATTACTGAGAGTTAAATATGTAGCACTTAAAAGGAAAAGCTCCTTTAACTGACCGGGAGAAGGGACATTCTGCAACACCACCAGAGGTAAATATCAACAAAGTAAAAGAACTTCAGGTCGTTGAATAGTAACTGGCACCCCAAAACCCTGGAAAATCTGCCAAAGAAGGTCTCTCAGGGGCCCAGTGTAGGTGTGAACCCACAGAGAGCAAGAGATCTGCCCCAGAGACCAACACAAAGGTGACACTATTCCTGTCCTCTGCCAGGTAGGATATGAAAGGGGATAAAGTAACTTAGCAGGGTCCCACAGCTGGGCTGAGCCAGGGCTGTGAACCCTTTATGATGTCTTTGGATAAGGTTAAAAGAGGGATGTAAAGAGTTGTTCTGAAATATTTATAGGCATAAGGGCTCATTATGTAGCTGGTTTCTGCAGAGCAGTTTGTTGTTCAGGGGTCTAAAGGAATGAATAGGGTATCTGGGAAGTTATCAAAGCTCTTATACTAAATAAGAAAGGATAAAAGAGCTGAATTTATCATTCAAAAATGTATTTTGAAGAGCTGAGTACAATATTCTTTTCCTAGCCTAAAGCAGAAGATTTCAAGGCAAAGAAAGGGCTCCCTCTGGAGAAATCTTACCAACTTCTTCTGAAATCCCACGACTTGAGTGGATCCTGCTCCAGCTGCTGTCCTGCCCATGGCTACAGCCCCGGGAAGATACATCCTCTTTGGAGTAAGTCTCTTTACTTTGCCAGGGCAACAAAAGTGAGAAATAAAGCCACTTGAAAGCTGGCCTTGGTCTCCTCGCAATTAGCTCTGTATTTACTGAATAGATCTTTTATTTTCTATGGTGAAGGAAAGCTTTCCAGGGAATTCTAAATTCTTGGTTCTCAGAGAGAAACCACGACCATAAACCCCATGGTGGAGAGCAGCTGCATCCAGCTGTGGTGGGAGTGAGTTCATAAGGCTGGGGGTAAAGCCCCACTTAGCAGGATCACAAGTCTCAGCTGGGCTCTGTGGTTTCTGTAAACAGGACAGCTGCAATGCTTGTTGGTGTTATTTGGTTAATTCTCAGCAGGCTCAGCAATCTGATCTGAATCACCCATAGAAGGAAGGCATTGAGGATTTGTGGCCTCAGGTTGCTTTGGAGTGATAAGCAAAGCACTTAGAACTATGTGTGTTGCCCCTTGACTTACCTTCCTCATACAGAGACGCAGGAGGAGTTCACAAAACCACTCTGTGTTGAGAATTCTCATTTTAATAGCTCAGATTTTAACTGTAGAAAGTTCTACCTGTGCTTGAGGCTGAAGAAGGAAGAACCCATGAGGCAATGCTGGTGACATCTTGCCATGATTAGCTGGGTGGAGACCTTGTCTACAAACCCTGTTCCCTGGAGCATCTCAGCAGGCTGCCCCGGGAGGCACTGCCTGTTCCCAGCAATGTGGGTAAGGGACTGGCCAGTCCAGACTTTTTCTCCTCTAACTCACATTTTTACAAGGAATCTACATCTCCCCTGGAAAACACTTGAGAGCTGCAGGCTGAGAAAGCTTGAAAACCATTGTGCTAGCCTACTGAAGCAGAAATTCTTATTTTCTCCCCCATAATTGCATTTGCTTTGCTTCAGGTTTGCACAACTCCCATTTCAAAAGCTTTAGCACTAGCCAACCCCGTTTCTTCCGTAAACTTTCCAATCGCCCCTTTTTTTTGTCTTTCCCCACGCTCTATTGCCTGACTTCCCTGGGGATCAGACCCCTGTGAGCTGTCCCTGATGGCTCTGCTGCAGCACCTTGTCTGTGCACCATGTGGGTCCTGGGCGCAGGTTCCAGCAGTCACTGCTGAGCAGGGACCAGTCTGTGTTGTGGGCAACTGCTGCCATCTCCTGTCTTACTGAGCTAATTGCGCTCCCGAAAACCCTGAGAGAAATCAGTAAGGTCAGGTGTAATCATTTAATTTTAGATATAAACCCATACACGTGCAAGTATGTGTATGTGTGTTGATATACACACGTGTTTTTATAGGTGAAACAAGTGCTGAGCAATACATTTAAGTCTTTTAGTTTTTTTAAACAGTACTTTATGGGTTAGCTCAGTAATAACTATGTACACTTAGAATGTTAAAAATTATATATAATCCCTGTTTGTATTATCATGGGCCAAGGCAGCTGAAAGTTCTTCGCTTAATTCTCCTTTCCCACTGAGAACAGTAAATAAAGTCTGTGGGAACTTCTTAGGCTAGTTATTTCTGTTTTATACCCGTCTGCTTAGAAGAAACTGGTCTGAGAAAGACAGACTCAATATCAGCCACAAAGTCATACCACTGTTTGTGCATTGGCAGAGTGCTCAGTCTCCAGCATTTTCTGCCTCAGACTGGAAAAACAGGACTCTATTTCCCAGCTACAAGGGCCTGGCTAAGATTTTGCTCTTTCCTTGATTTTCTAATGAACGTGAACTCAAATTGCCAAATTTGTTCTCTACTTTGAGAGTCCCTAAATCTGGATCTGAGATACAGGAGATACTTGTAAAATTATTTGCCTTTTTGCCATAATCTAACTTAAATTGTATTCCCAATATGAAGTCACTTCACAGTTCAGAAGCATCATTCAGACCTATGGCTGGATTTAGTGGCTGCTGGGAATACTGTCAATTCCAGCCTTCTTCCTCCACCAGGTAACCTTCTGTGACAGCTTGGATGAACCTGCACATCCAGGGAATCTGGGTCATTTATTAGCAGCTCTGAGAATCTGTGCCAGAAACTCCACATAGTGAGAATAGTGGTCAGGGTAGAAACATCAATATGGAAAAGTAAGAACACATATTTGAAAAGGTTTTTTTATCATCCAGCCCATCCTATGTGATCTCAGGCAGCTGTGTCACATAATTCTGCTTTAAAATTCTCTGTGCCCTACTTTAAAATTAATCAGGGGGTTTTATGCACTGTTTTTGTCAGCAACCTTGTCTGAACATTCAAATACGGGATTTTCCTGCTTACTGAGACTTCAGTTTTGTGCAGAATGTCAACTAGCCTGGAGAAAGGACAACTCGAAAGCACCTCTAAGGCTCTCAGTGCAAATCTCTGACCTTTATCTAAAAACCCACTTCGTAGAAAATGCTTTTTGATGGTGTTTGCTGATGCACATTTTCCTACAGGCAGAACACACAGAAGGGGTTTAGAGAATGTTGACTTTGCAGCTCTGTACTCTGCAGTTGGATGTGAGCACTCAAAATTCACACTTGGCAGCTCCCACTTGAGACCAGTCCTTACCAGTCCCCCCAGACTGCTGCTGGCTTTGGTTCACCCAGAAGGACTCTAGTTCATGTGGGTCCTGTGGGACCCCTCTGAACCTGAGCTGAGAGAAAATGCCAATTTAGTCTCCTGATGATGGAGGTACCTTCTTCGTTCCTTTATTGTATTTCCAATCCTTCTGGCTCTTTATGTCTCCCTTGAATATTACCTTTAGCACACTGTGTATGCAGTGTACACGAGGAGAGGATAATCACTGATTGACCTGACAACCTTTCAGCACTTACATTTCTTAACAAGCCAGGGTTGACTCAGAATCAAAGACCTGCTGACCTTCAGTGTGTCTGGAAGAAGACAAATTGCTGCATTTTATGTTATACATAAAGAAATTAATGCATAAACCTCATAGTCTGGCCGCCACCCTCCATTGCTTATCCCATACAGTTGATGTTGTCTCTATCATTGCTCTGAAAGCATAGGATGGATAGTTAACTGTATACAAAGAACTGCAAATAAAAAGGAAGAGCTCACATCCTTAGAAACAGATCCAATAAGGGAATATGCTGTAGTCAAATGACATGCCAAGCCTCAAGAACTAGTGCTTTTTTGGGGATGTATACTTGTTACAAAGCAGAGTTTAGCTTTTTGGTCTTGCACAGCCTTTAAAGATATTTCGTGTTCCTTCCTACCAGAAAACTTTTCAGGGTAAAATTTTCTCATGTGCAGTGTTTGGAAGTCCACAGTGTGAAAGGGTTGTGATAGAAGGGAGACTTAATTGCGGTGGGATTGTTTGAGAGAGGAAGGATGTACAAGTAGCAAACATCAGAGGAAGCCCCCACATTGTCAGGGTACAAAGTCACCCATGACAGCCCTTGTGAAAATCCTCAAAGTGCACATTAAACACAAACACTGTAAGAGCCATTTTTTTCTTCCAGCTTTTTAATGTGACAGAGAGAACAAAAACAAAGTCCATTGGAACAGCTGCAATTTCCAGTGACAACCAGACACAGATCAAATAAAAAAAAAAAATAAAAGAAGGTTTTAAATTAAGAAAAGGAACCAAGGGACTGGAATTGGCTATTTCACACAGAGTCGACAGAACATCTAAATGAAACTTTCCATTAAAGCACGACACCGGGTGTTATTTACAGTGGGACTTGCAGTGTGTGTACATTTATACAGCACTAGCATCACATACAGCAAAAAAATTTATTTCATTTTGTTTCCTTCACATTTCCCAGGCTTGATTCTACCCAAAAGCAGCATTTACTAATACAAGGGTAAGAAACAGGGAGAAACTTAATGGAAAATAAAATGTATAGGGCTCAATTCTACAAAAACCTAAATCCTCTTGCGGTTTGTGTGCCCTTTGGAAAGTCAAAGGGCATAAGCAGGGAATATAAATGGACCTAAAGACTCCTTAAGAGCATCAGAGCATACTTTGCTGTTGGAGGTCTCAAAGCAGGACCTGGAGGAGACTGACCTGCACATCTGCAGAAAGCTCAGCTCCATCCAGCCTTGCTCTGTGCCTTTTTGTGAATCCAACCTTGGGGATGGACCACTCCCACGCTCTGGGAACATCCCTGAGTGCATCTCTCCAATGTCACTGAAGGACATCAGGATGCCTGAGCACTCCCCAGTGTGCAAAACATCTGGCTCTGGGTATGGGCTTTCCAAGAGTGACCCTCTTCTTAGTCCAAAAGACCCATACACCCCTGTTTTATAAGTCATGTAACATTTCAAGGAATTTCAAGGAATGATGTTCATATGGGCAAGGAGAGGATCTCCCTACCCAGCACAAGCTGCAGTCACCACCACTAGGATGTAGCACAGCCAAAGGCAGTAACAGGATCTGTCCTGCACAACTGAAGTAAAGAAATCAATATACAACAACCTGTTAAGTCAACAGGGAATATAAGGAGGCTTAACTCTTATTGTAATACCACTGGTCTTTTATAACAGTGCTTGGTGTTCCTCTACATGTCTGTGTCTGCATGCTCAGAAATTCAACAGAGGACTCTTCCTGTGACCCCCATTACACCACTGTACAGCAGGAGACACTAAGTCACAGGAGGTCAGTTTGGGTTCCCTAGACTCCCCTTCCCCATGCCACATTGTCCCTGGCTAAGTGGCTGTATTGGGTGCCACGCATACATGAGAATGTCCAGCTGTCCTCTAGAATAAAGATCTTTGGGATTTAAGGCAAGTCCCCTGTCTTGGTCCTCTGTGTCTCTGTTGCAGTAAAGTTCATGAATCCATGGAAAGAGTGCTTTGCAGAGATCATCAGGGGACCTGTGGTCAGCAGTTTTCTCTGGGGATGGTCCATTGTATCCAAGACAGAGACTGTTCACTGTGGCACACGTGGGCAGGGGAACCAATGGAGGAGGCATGCTGGCCTTTGCACGGCAGGTGTAATGCTGATTTTACAGTAGAAATAAAGCTGAGCCACCAGAGGAGGTGCCTGATGAGAAATCTCCCTCTGAGCGGGGCTCCGTGACTCAGGCTCAGCCTATGAGGCAGCCCACGGCTTGAAACAGAGCCCAAATCAAACCAGAGCCAAAGCTGAGGGGTCTGCACCCACAACAGCAGCAGAGTGAGGCCTGATGTACACCATGGCAAGGACAATAAACAAACCCTTCGGGAGTATTGACTATTGCCTGTTTGCAATGAAGTTGGGTGGGAGGTGCCAGCACAGGTATCACAAAGGCCAATGCCCGAGCTGGAGCTGTTGCCCTGGATTTCTCTGTTCCTGAAGAAGCAGAACTATCCAGGGCAAATTGTCTTCAGCTCGGTGTCGTGCCTGAGCATGGTGACATGTATTGCCTCTGCCTTTCAGCTGACAAAAATGGAATCCAGGGCTATGAGTTCAGCCACAGACACCTGACTTGTAGATGTCTCAGCGAGGTGACAGTTCTCCTTAGCTCTTCCTTTTTTCCTTCTCTGCTCACTGCTGTCCTTTCCCAGCTCCTGTACCAGCTGCAGTGCGTGTTTGCTCTCTCCTATTAGGCATGAACTCCCTGGTCAAGCCAGGGCTAGGAGCCTTGTCCCAACACATGTGCAATGTCCCTTAGCCCTCAAGGGAATGACCTAGATTTTAGGGTTACAAAGAATTTCTACAGTCATGTGGGTAGCCCAGGTGACACTGACAACAAGATCCTATTTCTATTGACATTGTCCTAGATAGTCTATGAGGTGAGATTTAGCAACCTGTGAGACATTCTGTGAAGAGGAAAGGTTTCTAAGATTGGATAGTACTTCCTAATATTACCTTGCCATTTCTATCTCCTCAAGACTTCAATTTCTTTCTTCTCTGAAAAGACAAGTTTTGCAAAATAAATGATGTCATTAATGTCGCTGCACAATGGCAATGGAGACCACAAATAGGTTTTCTGTGAGCATTGGGTAATATTTAACTAAGAGTGCTATGTAAAATAAATATTTAAATAAATAGGTTCTGGCTCCACAGAGCAACACAAACAAATAGTCCAGAAAATGAAACAAAATTTTCTCCTCCTCCCCCCACAGTTGCAATGTGGTAATTGGCAAGCACAGCCCAACAAAATGGATGAAACCTAAAGGTTATGGTGATCTTTTGTGTTAAAATACATATTTAGCTGCTTCTCATCATGCAAAAGAACCAGATAGTCTTAGAGAAAAAAACTGACATTCTGGGCTGTGATTCTGAACAGAAGCTGTGAACTGCTGCCAAAGGACATAATTACATTCACTCCTACCTTAGAGAAGGAACCTTGCTGTTTTGAAGACAAATAAAAAAAAAAAAAGAGGCCTTAGGCTACCCATAAAATGAAGAAGTGATGCATAATAAGTTCTGTTATTACAGCAGCTTGTGATTTTATCAATTTCATAAACCTCAGAATAAATGTCAAAAATCCCAAACGGCCCATTGTAACCTCACTGCTCCAGAAATGTTTAGCCCTGATTGACACAACGATAAAAGTGATGCTCATTAGAGGCTTTTGCCTCATCAGCAAGGATTTGCTGCTTGTGATCTAACCCTGCTGAGAGTCCTTCAGCTGCCCTCTGCAGCAGCACCACGCTGGCTCCCACAGCTGCAGCGCGGGCTGGGCTGAGTGCAAGGGACTGTCCCTGTGCAGCCAAAGGTGTGAGACATCAGTCCTGCAGGATTTCAGCCTAGCCTTGCTTGGTTTTCTTAAAAAAAAACCCAGACAAACAAAACCAAAGAACAAAAAAAAAAAATACAACAAAGAGGATCCAAAAAAAGGTAAATAGGAAGATCATCAGCGAAGTGCAAAAGAACTTTTTATGTCAAAAAATATCCTGGTGTGGCAAATTCTCTGCACTATGTGATGGTTTCTGATCAATTCTGGTCTATTGCTGAGCTTGTTGAAAGGATTTAATTAGTGTTATCTCATCCATTGTGAGCATTGGTATGTTATTGAACAGGATGCCTTTTATTCTGGCTTCCCAAGAGAACATGCCCAAAAATGCACAATTCACTTTGCTTCTAGGTGTAACAGGATTGTAGGATAAAAAGGGCACACAAATTTCAAAACTGTTCTTCACAGGATACCCAACTAAATTGTGCCACTTAATGGAGAATTTAATGTTCTGTACAGTGAAAGCTTGCTGTGTGCATTCCCTGTGTAACAAGTTAAATGGCTTTAAGTAACTGTGCTTACAGTGTTTCAATGAGACCCAAGTATATTAGAAAATCAAGCATCATATTCTTTAAATAATATGGCTAAAATGCTGGTAAATTCACAGTTACCATACTCTAGGTATTAGGCAAAAATCCCCTATTTACAGTGAATAATATGTACACATTTGGTTTGTGGAATGCTCCAACAGCATACTAATTTCTCCTCTGTGAATGTTGTAGGAAAAAAACTACAACTAATTAATCATCATAGAAATATATATTCCCAGCCATCAATACATTTAAATATTTGGTGTCTGACTATGAAGAATCAAGTGTCACTAAGTTGGTCATGAATCCAGATAATCTTGAATTACTGGGATTAGTTTTTAGTGTCTCTCCTAAAATCCTGTTAAGGGCGCACAAATTAAAAATTCTAAATTTTAATAGTTGATCAATGTGTTGTTTGCAATGTCTGTTTGCAAGTACGTGTAAATATATATGTATATATAAAATTATGTAGATATTTCTCTCCCAGATCAAGAAGGTGCCTAGTGATTCTCTGTGCCCAAGTGAAGACAGTAAAGGGCTTTGAAACCGAGTCTTCTGAGAGAGCCAAGCACCCACCTGCACATCCTCTGGAAATCAGGACTCTCTCACTCTTCCAGGAGGCTGGGGTGGTAACCCCAAAACCAAGACAGTGGGTCACTGGCCACATTTGTAGCTCTCGCCCCTATTGCTGGAGCTCACCTATAGCAGTTTGTCACCTGCCCCTCCTTGGATGCCCTCGGTGTCTGAGCACAGCTGATATGGGTTGCCAAGGAGTGCTGGGCAGGGCAGGCAGCATCTCACAGCTCAGCAAAGGCAGGAGGGGGTCAGGGTCTGTTCTCCTGCCAGACACGCTCGCACCCACGCAGGCACACACATGCACGGAGCCGCTGCTACGTCTGGTGGTGTTACAGCAGGATGGGGAGGGACAGGGTGGGCTCCCAGCGTAGGCAAGGTTGAACCCAAGCTCTGCAAGGGGCGTGTGGGAGCTGCATGCACCAGTCGTGGCTGTAAAAAGGTCAGAAACTAGAGGATTTTTTTAATATCCCTTCGGGCTCTTCTTTCCCTCTGCCGTCTCGCTTTGAGGTATCGACAGAATCATATAGAAATGATCATTTTGGGTTTTCCAAACATGGTTCTTTTTTGTTCTTCTTCTATGTCTGCCCCCCTAAACCCCTGGGCCTCTGTTGCTCACATCAGGACCTGCTCTCGAGTCTCTGGCAGGCGCAAAGCAAGCAGGCCACCTCCAACCAGAGCAGAAGAGGCCAGAAGGATGGGAACCACCTTGGTTATCCCTACGAAGGAGGAAAAGATTGAGTTCCCCAGGATGGCACCAAACTTGCAAAGCCCATTGAGGATGCCAAAGGCTGTTGCCCTGTGGGGAGAAAAAGCAGAAAGCAATGGTTAGGAGGGAGGTTCTGGCATAACTACAGAAGGTCTGGATGGGTGAGTGCTCTTATGTTGCCCAGGCTACGCTTCTAGCAAGTAAAACCTGGCAGCATTAATAGATAAATAGATGCTGTTGTTTTGCACACGTATGTGAATGAGAATGTCTGTGTATACTGTTTTCTCCTTTCCAACTCAGCTTCTCCTTAGCCCTAGAGTGGCCCACTATGTCAGCCTTTGCCCTCTCCAAAAGCAGCAGGACACAATCTGCCCTAGAACTTGTCAAAGCCCTTTCAAGGACTGCCTGGCATAGGTTGTCACCAAAGAAGCAACCACAGCTCTCCTCCAAAATCCTAGTTCACCCAGCAGCTAAAAGCACACTGCTTTCGACATACAGTCCCTCTCCTTCCCTTCTGGCTTCTCCCAACAACCTGAAAAAGGCAAAAAGGGGCTTATAATGATGTTGTGAGGAAAAATTTCACCTACAGCACATTCTTCTGAAGTTTCCTGTACTGCCCCATGTCCCAAACCTTTCTGTGCACATGGTTGTCTCTGGGTTTTGGAGGGGAAGACTGCCCCAGTGATAAGCCATGACAAGAGTCTGGGGAGTGCAGTCTGAAAGGCCAGACCTCCATGTACATCAATAGAAATGTCAGAGAACATACTTCATTTGGTGTCCCTGCATGGGGTTTGGAACTAAGTGATTTTAAGATACCTTCCAACCCAAACCATTCTGTGATTCCATGATTCTGTGACTCATCTGACCATAATTTCCATAGGCCCACATGATCCCTGTGTACAATCCGGCATGCACACAGAATTATGCTTTGTGGTGATTCCACGTAGCTCCAGAACTACACAGCCCTGAAGGACTGGTGAAAATAAAACAAAATAAAACAAAATAAAATAAAATAAAATAAAATAAAATAAAATAAAATAAAATAACCACCTCCCCCATCTACATGTCTGGAGAGTGGCTTTTTCCATCGGGAACCAAGAGGACAAAGTCAGAGGGTGGAGACTCAAAGGAGAAATGCTCTGAGCACCTTTTGTCTGTGGGGTAGAGCTCCACAGTGATGACATCCAGGGCATTCCAGGCAGCAATGCTGGCCCCACAGAACAGGCACTGCCAGCCAATCATTGCTGACTCGCTGTTGCCAAAAAAGAGGAAGAAGCAGCACACTGCTGAGATCAACATTGAGCCACCTATGGGGGGAAACCAAGAGAAAAATGTTGGCACCAACTTCCCCTGTCCACAGTTGAGCAAACACATTTGTTGACAAAGACAGCTTTCAAGTGATGGCATTTCACCCTAATAGGAACTGTATCTACAAGAATCCAAAAATACCTTGATGCTCCTGATCTGTCATTCTCTGATGCTGGAAACCAGCCTGAAAATGTTCTCAATGACCATCTGATCTTGCTGATAGTCCTGCCCTGCAAAGACTCTGAAGACAGGCTTTTCCAGGCAGGTTTCCAGCATCCCAGACTTACAGAGGGACCCAGGTGGGGAAAGAGCAGAGGCAAGTAAACAAAAGTCAATGAGGAGGAAGCATCATTGTGAAGGCTTTTCAACTTGAGTTTCAAGTGATAAGCTAGTGCATTTCATATCATATTGAAGTAACTTGACACATTTCTAGTTCCAATTAGGATAATTTACAGTCACTTGTATGAAGCACTTGAGGTCTCTTTTAATTATAAGAACATCATTAGATTTCATGGCACATTTGCACAGGAGACATAGTTTTATGAGCACCACCGAGGGAGAGAGAGAGAGCATTCATGCTCAGTTAGGCACAGTTCAGATTTAGAAATATTAATAGCTACATCACTGCCTTCTACCCCATTGGGGATTTTCACCTGAAAGATGCATTTTTTGCAATATCAAACTATTTTCCACTGGAAAGTTTTTATTACTGAAATATCTCCATTTACTATCTGAAAACTAAACAATTTTCTTTGGTTTGGGGTGGTTTTTTTACTCTGTTTGGCACCATCCAAAATAATTTGGGTGCTGAACTGGAACTAAAATGCTTCACTTTGGACAACATGTTGCATCTTACCACTGCAGTGCCCTGCCTACGTAAAGGTGCTGTGCAGGACCCCATGTCCACTTCTTCTCCATGGTACATGGCCAAACCTCATCCCCATAGTGCAGTGTGGATGTTTCCCCGTGTTGAAAATGTACAGTCCAGCATTAGGGTCATCTTGAGTGCACCACATATGCTATTTTGTACAAGAGAATGTTTGGCAGGACACAATAACATGGAACTGAAGTCCCAGAGAGGCAAATAACACAAAAGTGAAATTCAGTTTTCCTGTTAAGCTGACCAGAAATAATATGTTCAACAGAGTGATACAGGTGGGATGCCAGAAGGCTGTTTCAACTGAAAATTCCATAGTGAAACGTTTCAGAGTGTCATTACTAATTTTGTCCTGTGCTCCTCATTTAGCAGAAGAAATAAGCATTTAGGATTCCAGCAGTCATCTCAATTCCAGGTGAAAATGCTGAAATGCTGACATACTTCCAGGATGGACAATCTCATTGTCATTCAGCTTCCTTTATTTCCCACAGACCCTCTGTTTGGGTCTTTTCCAAATTCACCACATGAATGCTCATTTCCCCCCAGGTACATTCCTGACACACCAGTGGGGTCATCTTGCTCTACCTTAACCTTTCTGATGGTGAGGCAAAACTAACTAACCTTCCCTCTGTTCTCAGAGGAGAGAGAGGTGAGCTCAAGAGAGTAATTTATCCCTTACCCCTGAGATACATCCCTGATTTTATTAACTTCCCTTGGCTGTTCCTTTGGGTATCATTCCTATAGTAACTGGAGAATAAGGTCTGAACCCTGGAAGGAGCAACACCAGAAATTGTCAAAGTATTCATAAAGCTGATAAGGTGATAACTCAGTAACTTACTCCATAGTGCTAAAGGGTGGCACCTTGCTTGGCTGTGACATGGTCAGTTAATTTACCATATGGTCCTTGAAGCTGTTTGTACAATCATTTGAAAATCAGAAAAACCAGAAGAGGGAACTCCTGGCCTGTCAAGCTGCCACATCAAATAACCTCTGTGAATATTCATTGCTATAAGCAAATTGTTCATTTATTTATACAGACTTCAGCATCAGCTCAACAGCACCAAGAGGTCCTGCTTCAGCTCCAACCCCTGGATAAAGATGCAGGATTTGACACAAAAGTCAAAATAAAATAAAAAGAAGGATGTCACAGACACACAGAAAAGCAGGGTGAGGAGGCAGAGAGTAGGTCACTGCAACAGAATAGATCATTTGCTTCACCCTGTAGTCTTTACCCTTCTGCTCCTTTTAATAGGGGGATGACTCATTCCCACCAGAGCCCTCTTGGTGTGCAGATGCAGTGAACTCTTTGTAGGGTTGTGCTCCCACCCATGGCCTGCACCATCATCCATTGTCCCCACTCACCAATCATCTTTATCCTCCCAATTTTGTCCATGAGCAAGGCAGAGATGATGTTGCCTGGCAGGACAGACAGACTGCCCAGGAAGCTGACCAGGTAGATCAGGAAATCATTGTCCTCCTCGAAGTCAATGTGGCAGCCTTCCTTCTCCTTCATGAACGTGCTGTTTATGAGCCTGCAGTTGATGAATTTGTGTTCGTAGAGATCTGTGAGTGAAAGAGGCAAAGTCTTGACCCTGCTTTGCTGAACTCCTTCATACAGCACCAATGGGAGCCAGGATCTAACCAAATCAAAGACCCAAGAAAAGCTCCTCATCAAATGAAAATGGCCAGGGAGTTTCTATTTCAGTGGCAAACTCCAGCCATGTCCTTGGCTCCTGGTGGATGCAGGACCATACACTCTTTATTTTTGGAGTCACCTGGACCAGTATCCCCAACCCACAGGGACAGGGCAATGGAGGCTTTGACTTTTGTGGCATTATGGCTTGTTCTTTATTAGTAAAAATGAAAAGCTTCTTCGGGATAAATTAATTGGTGTTTTACTGCTTAAAATCATCAATTGGTTAAAATTATACTTTAAGCCAAATTTACTGAATAGAGCTGAGGATTTTGCCATTAGCCTGTCAAGGTCTGAGTACTGCATTTTGCATCTCCCACACAGCAGCCAGTAACACTGGAAGCCATGTGGTTAAAATCACTGATGGAACCACTTGGAGTGTCCTTCCAAATGTATCGCCCTCTTTTTTTCCATCATCACTCATTACCCAGCATACACTCAAACACACAGATCCCTATCATGTTTTCTCCCAGAAAATAGATAAAACAGTTCTGATAAGATAGTTTTTTGATAAAATAGTTCCTAGTTATGGAGGCAACACCATAGCAGGAATCCCATTACCGGTGTTATAAAAGACAGTAGAGATGATGGTGCAGTTTTCAAAGAATGTCTCACTGGATGTCACATCTTCAAAGTAGCAATCCTCAAATAATGAATCCTCAAATTTCACTTCCTTGAATTTCATGCCAATAAACCTGTGGGGCAGGAAACAGAACTTCACTCTGTGCTTTAAGGTATTTTCTACACTGTGTTGTATGCAGTGGCTGCTTCAAACGACAGGGCACTAATGGCAATTTCCAGGGTCATCTACAGAAAAGGTATTGCTTGAATTCTTCCAACTCCATGCTTACATATTATGTGTTTTAGCAGGAGAGAAGGGTTTGAAGAGGTTTTTTTTAAAGAGACTTTTATTTTTGGCAGTTTCTCTATTACTCAAAATAATCACATCTAACAAGATGTGCTTCTAAGGTTGAGGGGATACAAATCCTCTCATGTTCAGTCCCAGGCTGTCTGACCAAATAGAATTGCACTCCATGCAGGGCATTTCCTTTGTGATCTGACCCTGTCGCCTTCCTTGCTCTCCCCCCTCCTCCAGCATAAATAAAACCAGACATTATCAGGAGTGTATTGAGTCATTTGGTGAAAGGTTTCTGACAGTTATTTAAACTCAAAGTGATTTTTTAAGTGAAAATGCAGTAGGGTTTTTGGAGAGAGTGGAGAGATTACCTGAGTTCTGCTTGTAACCATCTCTGTTCGAGGTCTATTGCTTATCATGTAATGAAAACAGATTTCACTAAAAATAATAAACTGTGTCAGGTGATTGATTTCTTCTCTGATGGGAAGCTTGACATGTCTGACCTGACTGCCTGAAGGGTGACACAATATTGATTTATGTGTGAGATTTTGCAGGAACACTGAGAAGATGTATTAGGTAATGCAGGGGCATGTTTGGAAGATGTAAGGTGCTATTAAGAACAAGCATTATTGCTCTAGTTAAAGAGGCCACGACTGTCACCAAATAAAAAAACCTTCTAACATATACTCAGAAGCTTAATTGAATTGAGCACTTACAACAATGTGGTGTGATGGCTGTTTACACCTTTAAATGAGCACCCCAGGGCTTCTTAACTAAACCTACTAACAGAAATTATTAATGCACAAAATACCACAAGAAGACTATTCAAGTCTTTTGCTCCATGTACAAGGTCTCATAGGTTGCAACAAAACTGAAAACTGTTCTGCATTTGCTCAGCAATAGCCTGTGATGTATTTACTCCCAAAGTCTGTTAAAAGCCTGTTTTTCCTGCAGTTTGCTTTCTTAACATCCATCTTTAAATGAGTCAGATAGCAACGACCTGGTGATCCATGGAGTTTTAGCTCACAGCCAAGGGCTGGAGAGAAAACACAGCTGTAAATCATATTGAAATACTCTCTGGGTATTACTGGAATGTAGCTTGATCAGATTTTGAGTTTTAGAATTGGAGAGGGCCAAGGCAGGAGCACAGTACATCACAGTCTTATATCTTCAGCCAGTAAGGTGCTGAGCATCCTTAATTTTCAGTGAAGTTAGTGAAAGCTCAGCATCTCCTCTAGGCATAAGAAAAAGGTCCGCAATCCCTAAATTTGACCAACATCCACTTATCACCTCTTCCTTTTGGGGAATAGGAATTGCAGGGCTAGGTTTGCACCATCAAGCACAGCTTTTTGCTGCAGGGAAGGTCTCTGGAAGGACTCGAGGACACATGTTGGGGTCCACCACCTATGTTTATAAAATATATACCAATGAAACAGAGACAAATAGCTTCTGAGGAGAGAGGAACAACCTGGCTGGGCAATGTAATGTGGTTTCAGCTGTGAACATTAAAACAATGAGTGCTTTGTGTATCATTGAACGCCCACTGGGAACTCTCCACATGGTGCAAGGCAGCTGGAGCAACATCCTGTTAAGTCTGGGGCAATGGGATCTCCACAGAAATGACACAGGAGTATTTTTCCACTTTTTTTATTGGGATTTTAGGAAGTAGTAATAGAATGGCTAGGATTTATATCACTGTGGAAAATAAAGTGATTTGGGTCCAAGAAAAAACATCAAGCTCAGTCCAAATAGGAGAAAAAACGAAAGAAAGCAAAGATGCTCTGCTGGAGAAATTTCACTGACTTCAAAGTACTAAAAGAGAAGGTGACACACTCAGCTGTGGGGAGATACTGCTGGAGGGGGAGAAGCACAACAGTATGGCCATGGTATAGCTCACACTAATGGGCTGCAGGATGGAGCCTGTAGTAATTCATATTGAGGACTTCAAGAGAAAATAGCTTTTTATTTTGGAAACAGAGCAGCAGGGCAGTTTTATTACCAATGATGGTCTCTGCTGCCCAAGCCCAGTAGATGTCAGTGTGGGCTAAGGAAAGAGAAATCACTTCTGCATCCAGAGCTGCCCAGCCCAGTTAGGTGGGCAACCACTGCCCTGATCCCAACAACGGGCTGCTGGAAGCAGGACTGCTCACAGGCATCCCCCGGGGTCTGGAGGGCTAAGGCTAAAGCAGAGTATGTGGAAAAACAGGATTAAAAGGATATCTGGTCTATGGAAAGCTGCCTCTGGGATTTGTGGGATTTAGACTGTGTGTCCGAAAGAACAACAGAGAGGTTCAAGCTGATGAAAAAAAGAGCTCTCTATACATTTATTTCAATTTGAATACATCAAACCAAATTCTGTTCACTTACTTGTCATTCCTGTATTCCCCATTTCTATGGATCTGGTTTTCCAGGGTGAAATTAAAGGTGAAGTGGGACACTTCTTCCTCATCAAAGATCTTCACTCGGGAATCATATGCCTCATCTTGGAGATACCGGATCATATCAGGGAACCAGACAATAAGGCCATAGTAACTAGAGCAGGAAGGGAGAAATATATCAGAAATACAAGATATTTCCACTGATCTACTTCACAACCTGTAAACTTGCTAAGCTCCTAATGCAAATGCATTTCGGACACAAATTCTTGCTCAGCTCTGACACAGGACTGAGCAAAGTGTTTCTCCACATTCCACTGATCTCAGAAGAATGTTGGTTCATTCCTGTTCACTTAAAGCAGGACAATTCATTTAAGTTCCCCTGAGTTGAGGAAAAAAGCAATGTATTACCCTTGCTGCCCAAGAGACTAGTAGAGCAGTAAGAAATTTGGCAGATTTCTGCAAGTCTGAGGTTTAAATGAAAATCAGAAAAAATTCACCTGTAGTTTAGATTTTTTATATTTTTTAGATTTTTTTAAATAGTTTTGACCTAGACTAAGGAACATCTGAAAAGCAGGCGGGGTTGTATCCTTTTTTTGTCTGTGCGGACAAGATCAAATGAAAGATCTAGAGGTGAGAAAGTCAATATACTGCACTAGTGACCACTTCTCAAGTCCTGATTCATTCAAAGCACCTTGTACCTCATATAAGCCATCAGACTGATCAATATTTGTAGGGAAGCAAAGCTTAGTACACAAAGATTCTTTAAAATAAGACCAGGATTAATTTTGTAACAGTTTATTTAAATGTGTAAAG
>JAWWTY010000016.1:6750551-6796958 GCA_035222235.1 Margarornis squamiger
GTAGTTTAGATTTTTTATATTTTTTAGATTTTTTTAAATAGTTTTGACCTAGACTAAGGAACATCTGAAAAGCAGGCAGGGTTGTATCCTTTTTTTGTCTGTGTGGACAAGATCAAATGAAAGATCTAGAGGTGAGAAAGTCAATATACTGCACTAGCGACCACTTCTCAAGTCCTGATTCATTCAAAGCACCTTGTACCTCATATAAACCATCAGACTGATCAATATTTGTAGGGGAGCAAAGCTTAGTACACAAAGATTCTTTAAAATAAGACCAGGATTAATTTTGTAACAGTTTATTTAAATGTGTAAAGAATTATTCAAACTGTGAGAGCCCTCTGTTTTGCTGAAAAGAAATACCTTACCTTAAAGCCATTGTAAACCAAACCACAGCCAGCATCAGTGTGTTCATCCTGTACTGGGCTGTTAAACAATATAGCACATTGTCCCAGACCTACAAATCCACAAGAAAGAATTAGCTGTCAAGACACCCTTGCAGACACTCAACAGATTAATTTCTGAGTGCATCATAAATCTAATGTAAGAAAAATGGGTTCATTAGGGGAAGGTCAGACATTATATAGGTTTATATTCAGTGTTTGTTCAAAATTATATTTATTGAGATAAATGGCTTATGAAAAGGTCACTTATCCAGCTATATGCCTGGGTTTTTGATCTGAGCCCTCTGTAATGTGCTGGAGTGTATGACCAGATCTGGGCTGGTCTGGTGTAGTGTCTCTCTTGTGTTATATCAGTAAATGTGGACATGAGCCTTTTCTCACACTCTCTGACAACTTTATCTTTTCAAGTATATGTCTAATCTCGGGGGTGTTTTCAAACCAAGCTCCAAAGCTCACTGAAGAGCAAAACCCCAGATATAGCTGGCCCTTTAGGAGAGGTAAAATGAACTCAGGTAGGGAAGAAGCTCAGCAGAGCAAGAGGCAGACCAAAACTTGCTTCTCTTGACTCATTTCAGAAAATACTACCAGGAACATGAGGGGCTGTAACTCCTCATGCTCTTAACTTGCCACATAAATACAGTAATAGTAAAGCATCTGCATTGCAATTAATTAAGAATAACTTTCCTTTACTTTCAGATCATCCTTTGAGACTAGAAATTCTAGCAAGGTGTTCCACAAAGTCCTACAGGGTGACCAGCATAGCACAGTGTGAAAGGTTAAATTAGCCAAGGAGACAATATAATATTGTTAGAAACTCAGTCTCAGCAGGAACAAGAGCAAATGCTTCCTGAATCCACTGCAGGTGGTAATTTCACTTAGGCTTGGGGAGAGGGAATCAATATTTATCAGCTCAGGCAGAGAGCCAAGTGCTTGGGGCTGTGGCTGGTCCTGGAAGCTCTGCACTGCTGGATTACAGTGATGCTCTCAGGGGCATTTTGGGGCCTGGCTGGCAGTATGGCAGAAAGTACAGTCAGATTACAGCCCTTTGCAGAAAACCAGCAGATTTTTCTGGGTGACAGTCAGGGTTTCAAAGCACAACAACATGAAGCAATGAGGCACTGCAGTCCAAAGCTCAAAAACCCCCATGTGAGGTTTTTTCTTCTCTTTACCTGTTTTAAAGTAGTAGTGATTCTGACCAGCCACCGCTGGTACCAGGTCCCTGTTGAGCTCTGGATTTCAATAAATTCATCTACTTGCTTTGGAGTTTTGATATAGGAAACCTGGAGGAAAAAAAAAAAAAAAAAGAGAGAGAGAAAAAAAATTGGGCTGAAGTTTCTAGAAATCTATCTTGGGTGGATTTAAAATTCCACTGTCTTCTGGGCAATGTTTCCACTGGATATACCTTACTATCTTTTCCTTGAAAGTTAGCATTAACAATTGAGTTAATTGATTTAATTACAGCAAGAAGCTATTACAGAAATAAGCATGACTTCCATCCTTTCTCTCTCTTCTTCCATGAAATATTTTAAGTGCATTATGTCCACTTCACTCCTTCATTTATTTGCTAATGTGCATGTATATGATCTTATTTCTCTATCTTTAAATTCCCACTAGAAATTAGGACTAGGCAGTTATAGCAAAAATTATCTCCAAGATCAGCCACTTGAATCCAAAGTGTGCCCTCAGGATCTCTTTCTTCTAAGACAACCAGCAGGAATATTTCTCATTCAGCATCTTTTAAATACCACTGGCAAAACTTCTATGACAAATGAATGTGTGGATGGGAATCTTTGCAACTGAAAATGCATCCTGCCATCAAGTGAGCCCACACCACGAAATCAGCCTGCTTCACCAAAACAGTCTGAATTTTCAATGCTGACCACCCAAACCCATAAAGAAACCTTTGAAATGGTCCACAGATAATATTTGCTCAGTAACTTTAAACGAAGGAAATATTCAAGGAAAACAAATTTGTTTGTAAACACAGGAAGGAGGTGAAAATTTGCTGAATAAATTTCTGGGTGTGAATGAGCGCCTTGGCCCAACCGTGGAGTCTCCGTGTTCCTCTTCCTGGCACCATTTAAATGTCAGATCTGGGAACTGTCCTGGTACCAGCTGACTCACCACAAACTGCCAACTTCTGGCCTATCAGAAAAACACCAAATCTGACAGTTTCTGCTACACCAGCCACACTGATCACCCGCCTGTGCCAGTGGATGTCAGGACATCTCGATTCAGCTGGCGCGCTGCACCTCGAGGTGTGAAACTGAGATCAGCTCTTGCTGCAGCATTCGTGACACTGTTGGATGGAGTAACAAGCACTAATGGGTGCTGTACAGCTGCCTCTTCATTCTCCTACTCAGCTCAGTCTCATAGTGACCTACTTTGTGTGATATATATATGTACATATATATACCTGAGCTGCAGTCCCCAGTTCAGTGTTACAGAAAAGACAGCTATGGATTTAAAGAGAAGGTCTCTCTCACCTTTGCTATCGTGGTTTGCATTAGTCAAATGGTTGATAGTTAAAAATAACACATGCTCATCAAGTTCCTGTCTGAAGCTGCACACAGTTGTCATGCTCAGAGACACAACTTAGATTTCCTTGAAGGATCACTCCTGAGGGGCCCAGTTTCCTGACAACCTTTCTGAACACGAAGCTTTGCTCTCTCCCTTGATCAAAAATATATGTTTTACACTCAACTGTGTCTCCTTTTCTCCATCCTTTATTAGCACATGCCCTCTCATCTTTAAAAGCATAAATCAAGAGCTCTTCCCTGGCTGGCTCACCAGGAATTTACAACTGAATTACAGTAATTTGCAGTTAACCCTGACATAAACCTTTTCCCTGATTTTATTATTAATGAATCCGCTAGTGACTCTTTTCACAACAAGCAGCAGACTAATGAGTAATGGCCACTCATCCCACTTTCCCTTGGAGAGATTAAAGACTGGGTGTGAGGCAGGTGGAGTTTGGAAAGCTCATTAGAATGTACATGAAGTTTAATCAGACTTTGATTAGAAGCCAGAACAGAGAAAGTAGTGACTCAGGTCTTCCACATGACGAATATCTCTCTTACTTGGTTTTAGTCTCTTAAAGCAGACCAATTAAGCATGTGTGTAATTGGAAAATCACTGGTCTATGTGATGTGGAGTAACACCAGGAATGGTGAGTATTCCCTGCAATTCACAGACTTGACTAATTCTTGAAAACACAGACTGGCATCTAAGTTTAGACGTACAAAATGTATCTCAGAGTCCTTTTTCCAATTGCTGGGAGAGATTACGTTGAAAGACTCCCAAGGAGAAATAAAGTGGTGCTGTGCTGCACCACAGAAGGTTATGGCCATCTTTTCTTTTCACACACTGATGGCTTTGTGAAACTCACCGTAAACACCCTCTCTGGCTCGCCCTTGGCCCGCATGTTGGTGTCATGAACTTGCTTGAGGATCATCCAGGCTTCATCATGTTTACCAATCTGAAAATACCAAACAAAAGCAAAACAGATGTTGAAGATTCCAGCTCTTTAATATATCAAAGCACAGAGAGAAACCAGTTCTAGAGTCCAACACAGTGGAGAAGCACACAGACAGCACTGGCTGCATTAAATGTGAAGAGCTGAAAGCACGGCTGCTATTCACAGAGTGCAGCATCTCTGTGCTGGAGAAAGCAGTTGTCCTAAAACTGTCCGAGGCAGAAACAGGGCTTTAAAACCAGACAAAAGAAGAGGAAATGGATGAGGAGACCTAGACTCTCATCTGAACTCTGCTAAAGACTTGCAGGGTTAACTTGAACCTAGGTATTACTACATTTCGCATCTCTCAAATGGGGATACAGAATAACTTGCTTAAGATTTCTGAGGTTTATGTATTTTAATCAGTAAAATGTACTCCTTCCTTTACTCTTCCACTAAGACTCAGTAGTTCCATGCCCAAACTCTGTGAGATGTTTGCAAAGTGCCTTTGTTGGACTTAGGAAATTCCCAGCCCTCGCCACATTCTTTCTGAACTCCAATTAATCACTAACCATCAGTGATTGGCCCCATAGCATGTAATCTTTGGGGTTTGAGCAGTCTGTGGAGCTAGTGTAGACATGTAGGAGTTGCTTTCCCTCCGAGCTTGTGCTCTCTGTGCTCGATGGGACAGAGAAAGACAGACAGTGACACATTAGGGACGTACTATCCTCTGCTGATATCTGACTGCAACGTTCAGATGAATCATCTTACCTCCAGCAAAAACCGTGGGCTTTCAGGCATGAATTTCAGTGCCACCAGGGAGGCGATACAGGGCAGAGAGCACACCAGTACAAAGACTCTCCAGCTGTGGAAGTGGTACTTGGTTCCCATACTGAACCCCCAGCCTGGAAACAGCAAGAGCCAACAAGTAAAAATATTGACCAGGCGTTCTGAGTTCTTCTCTCCTAAAGCAGTTCAGAACTTTACAGCTCTGTATGATATGAGGACAGGTTGAAAGTTTGCTATTTTTGGTACTGATGGCTCAATAACATGCTCAGTAGATAGCAGCAAGTTCATGCTCATTACAGAAATTGGAATATGCTCAGGCTCTGTCTTTTAAAAACCATTCTTTTATCTTCGAATTTAGAAATCACCCAGTGATAAGAACAGCTCTGTGCAACTGTAGGCAAGTAGGGCTGGGAAATGCTACAGGAGTCAGGGCCATAATTTATTGCTGCTCAGTGATGTTACTGAAAGTTTACAAAGGTTAAATCTCTGATCTGAGAGGCACCATAGATACTGCTCCTTTCCATCTCCTACATCACATATGAATTTCACATTTCATAGAATTGAGCTATGAAAGCAAATTTATTCTTTTCCAGACCTGCTGAACTTGAGATGGGATTCAAATTTAGAAGAATCAAAATCCTGCTCCTGCATTTGAGATTCCTCCTCTCCTGCTTTTTTCCTGGTGTCTGACCAGGCTGGATATTCCCCTGCTAAGGACTGGAAAGTACAGCATTGTTCTTACATTACTCCAGTTACTTTCCCTAGGCTCAAATCTCAAAAGGAATGTTTAATTCATTTTTTTCCTATAAACATTTTTATTCACATAATAAGAAAATCATTAAGCAATGGTTTTTGCAGAGATCTCATCTGAGCCAGTCATGGTGTTCCAATAATTTCACAAAGTTCCAAAATAGAAGGTGGAACATTGGAAATAGAAAAGAGAAGCTATAAAAACACAACATAAAAAGGTAATCTGAAAAATAATTTTAATGTAAATACATTAGGGCTTTTTAAAGAAAATGTAGCTGCAGATAGTAGAATTATTTCTACCTGACAGCACTGCAGTGTTTGCCTATTTGTTCCAACAGACTCTGTCGTATCAATCAAAGGCAGGAACATTTCTTTATACTTAATATGCTTTTAGCATGCTAAAAATGGATTGATAAATAGGTAAATGTTAGTAGTTTTCTTCATGGTTTTTATGGGCCGTCCTACTTTCCTCAAATAGGCTTTTGCAAACAGCTGGTGTCACTGAATACTGAGGAAATTAATCTTTTCCAGTAGATATTTGCTTCTGATGTTTTCCTAGGTTATTCATGAATTACAAGGAATTCCACGTGACATGAAAACTTTTGCCCCTCAGAGCACAAATATGTTTCAGTTTACACCCATCTACTTTTTCATTCCCACTTCCAGCTCCGGACAGGGAACTCATTCCACTTCTAAACCCCTTCAGGTGAAGTCAGATGTGACTCCAGCCGGTCCCATGTGGGGCAGATGTGTCACCAGGTACACAGCCCTGAGAGTTTGACACTTGGCTAAGGGAAAGCACATATGAATTCCTCACTGCCATCATTTACAGCATCCGGTAATTCCCTGATTAAAGTTACTTATTTTTGATAACTGGATCGATTTTTGTAATATAATCTCAGTTCATTTTTCCCATATAGATTAGGAGCTCAGGCTCTGGCTGTGTGATTCAAGGGATGTGTTTGAAGCTTTTATGGAAAGCAGCCCTCATCAGTCCTATTTATCAATCAGTCAATCCTGCAGTCAGTTTGTCAGACCTTTTGTGCACACTTCAGGTATTTATTATTTTCAGTGGTGTTTATGCTGGGATGTGTAAGGACTGACTATCCCTACCCTTGCAGGGGCTTGGGGTAGTGTAGTGATGCAGCAATGTGGTGTTGTAGAAAGTCAAAAGCACAAAGCAATTACCGTAATGTGGGATGATGCTCCAAGCCATTGCTGAAGCATAAATGCCACCGATCATCCAGAACATGCAAAGCCAGCTCAGGTGTTCCCCCCTCTTCTCACGAGACAGGAATTCAGAGAAATAGGCAAACACGATGGGGAGGGTACCCCCAATACTGAGGAGAAAGAACAGCACATGGGAAGAATAAGAATCTCCTTCAAAGCCTTTGTAGTTAGGACTGAACATATCTAGAGGGGAGGTCACACTCACAGGTGTGCTGCTTAAAAGTGAGGCTTGCAGGAAAAATGCCAATCTCTCTTTGGCTGGGCTGTCTTGGACATCAAAGATAAACAAGTTTCTTCTCATGCTCTAAAAGCTGAATTTCCTGTACAGTTTGTACAAAGCCTGTGTAATGCCCTGCTCTTCACCTAGACATCTTCTCTTGTAATTCTGTGATCACTCATTTTAGGGAGGCAAAACACAGGCAAGCAATGGGAACTGCTGAGGGTCTCACTGGAGCCCTTGGTGATCAGGATTGTAAATTGAGGAGGGAATTTATCAGTCTCACCCACTTTTCTGTGCAATTTGGGCAGTACCAGAAGAACGTCAATGACCAAACTTTCCTACCACTAATGCTCTAAGGATCAAGAGTGAGGTAACGCAACCACACATGCTAAACAGCAGTGCCATCCCGGCTCAGTACCAGGGATGTTTGTCATGAACAGCCCTCTTTCTCCCACCCCCCACTCCCAAACTGCCCAGCTGTGGTGAGACTCCTCCAGGACATGGGTTGGATTCAGCAGTTACCCACCCGAGGCCTGAGATAAGGCGGCAGAAGAGGAAGAATCCATATCCCTGGACGAAGGAGGAGAGGAAAGCAAAGGCAGCATTGATTGCAAGTGATATGATGAGGCATTGCTTTCTTCCCAGTTTATCAGCAAGGCCGCCCAGCAAGACAGCTCCCACCATCATTCCTAAGTAGACTATCAAGCCTGCAAGCAAGAGAGAGAGAGGGAGAGAGACAGTGAGTTTGGTAACCCTGTGCAAATAGTATGAGACATAGAAGCAGAATTTAAAGTGCCCATCTGGCAGCTGATGTCGTCCTGGCAAACTGTGCAATAAAGATAACCCCATCTCCCCAGATCTCAGACGCCAGAAACTCTGTCCATTGGTGGAACCTAATTTTCCCATCTCGTGCCCATGACCTTGCCTCACTCCCTGCTGCACCTCAACATGCAATATGGTCGTACCCTCATTTGACCAGACGCACATCTTTCTTTCCCAGCCTCACTGCTCACATATCCCCTGCACGTCAGCAATGGCCAGGCATAAGCAGCTTAGGATGCACGTGTCCCAGCTGTGTGCCACCAACAATACAACAGAAGTCTGATGTCTTAACTCCTCTGACCCCCCCTGAGTTCAACAGGATGGAGGATGTGCAGGGAGAGGCTCTGTCAGGCTGCTGTTTATGTTCAGGAAGCTGTGAGAGCAGAGGAACTAGTGAAGCACAGCTAAATCTCTTTGCAGTATTTCATCTCTCTCTCTCTCTGCCTTTCCCAGCTGTATCTGAAAGGATCAGTCTGTTACCCAGACTCACCTTGTGCAGCACAGCTACTTCCTTAGTTACTGAGCCAAGATCTGGCATCTAACTATAGGACATCTTGCTCAAGAGTGCAGTCTTGACCTGAAAATTTCAGGAGAAGGGAGAACTTGTCTTGACAGTTTGCTCTACAGATTTATCACTCTGACATTGTTAGAAAAAATGGATTCTTCTTTTTAACTTCATTAGATCTTGTACTACACAGTCCTCAAAGGACAGTCTCAGTGATTCATTTACTTCCAGGCTGAATAGGAGAGAATGGGTTCCTTCTCCAAATAGTCTCCCTGTACCCATCTCACTCTGTGCTTGCCTGGAGAATGTGGTAGTTGTCCTTGGCTCTTCTACTGCCACTTCTGCCATAAGGGTCAGAGGTTATATTGCCTTCTCCTTTATGTGGGTACCAGTGTAAATTAGTAATGCTCAAAGGTTCAGGAATTTTTATTTATTTATTTTTTCCATTTATTTGATCTACTTTCCAAATGTAGTTCAGATGAAAGTGGTGGCAGTGTGTTTCCTGGGGAGAAAAGAGGTGCAAGAATCTGCTCCCAAGAATACCTCCTGTATCATCTCAGATCCCATAGGTAGGATTAGAGTCTTTGCTTATAGGCTGCACAGTCCTCCAGTGGAGATCCTGATGGAGACTGATCACAGCTGGATGTGATCCAGATGAACTTAGCTATTTCAGGATGGAGAACATCTGCTTGCTGGAAAGAAGAACTTGCAGTGCAGAAAGTTCTTGAAGGAAAAAAATGATGCTTGAGGATGTTTGGAGACTGGGGGGCATGTCAGGTTCAAGACCCAGATGAGTAGGGGTTGAAGTAAAAGCAGGAGTGCTCCCTGTGTCCCTGGGCCCTACTGAAGGCAATGGATGTTGAGCAAGTAAACACACTGCCTTAGCAGAAAACATTCCTATGCACTGACTGAAGAAATACAACTAAAAGAAACATTTTTCAGGTACCATTGACCCTTTGGAGGGTCATTCCTCACCTTGAACCAAGTTTGACTTCTTTGGAGGGCCAATACCTGCCCCAGGTCCTGTTCTGTCAAACACATCACTTGGGAAACAAGGTAAAGGTACAATTCATTGTTTAAACAAGACAGTCTGCTGGCTGAAGGCTGTTCTGTGCCACTCAGCAAAGCCAGCTATGGGCTAATGCAGAGAGCTGTTTGGCAGCTGATTCTGTCTTTTGATTGCAAATGCCTGCACTTGATTTAAAATGCATTACTAAATTAAAAACTATGCTGCAGAGATCCATTGCAGCATTTGGAGGACGCTTGTCTCACATTGATCAGAAGTGGAAAAGTTTGGATTCTGAAATCTCCCTGTTCCATAGTGGGGTCACCTCTATGTGAGTGGTTCCTTCTTTTGTATCCACAGAAAGTCTGATGGGCAGTCAGGATTTTGTGTGTCAAAGGCAAAAAAGTCTGTTCTTGCCTATTAAAAGCCTTTGTACCAGAACAGTGGCACAGGGTTGTGCCAGCCCAATTGTACCTCCACTATGAGCACGTGGCTCTGTGTAACCAACACCTGCACTCCCTGTCCTACCCTCCTGACCAGAGCTGCCCTTGTGAGGTGATCTGAAGGTGTGTAAAGGTTTCAGATGCTGATCTGAAGAGAAGATACTTTCACATCTGAAAGTCTGGGATCTCTATTCTATGAACTTTGACCTCCAGCTTGTTCACTGCAGTGCAAATTACAATGGTGAGCCAAAGCAAAAACTGTTTTAATCCAAAACCTTTCTGAAGGAAGAATCTTAATGCAATGCTGTGAGGCTTAATGCTTTTACCCTGGCTCCTGAGCTGCATTTAATGGAGCAGCTCTGATGGCAGCCAGCAGACAGAAGTGATGATGAGCCCTGTATCTACTCACTGGTGCATCGCAGGCACCCATCTGACAGCGAGCCCTGCCAGCACTGCCAGACCCTGATGGGGAAGAAAAAATGATCTGCCAAACTTAATTTTTTTTTTTCCAGAGAAAATCCCTGGATGGCAGATGTTCATCCAAATCCTCTTAGTAATAGAAAACGTCCCAGGTCAGGAGGAGGTGGAGGAGATTGTCGCTGTGTGCTGAGTGCTGTGACTGGTGCAGGGCAGCCCGCTCTCTGGCCAGGGGAAGAGTGGGGTTAGCACGAGATGTGGCAGTGCTTGAAATTCAACATCAAGAAGTGAAGTGAAGCTTCTTTTGTAGGTAAACCCCTGGAGATTGTGACTGTGGAGCCCAAACTCGTGACGGAAGGGAAGATTACACTTCTACAGCAGCATCCATCAAACAGTGAGCAGCACAAAACACAGCAGAGCTGTTAATGTCACAGACTCGCTCACAGGATGTTGCTTTAATTAGTTATCATATATGGTAAACCACTTAATACATGGTCCCCAAGAAATGTAAAACAATGAAAATCTGTAGTAAAGGAAACCTCAGGGACAACCAGGGACTGTCTGTTTGGCTTGGTTCTGAGGGGAAGGATCTGGGTTATGGAAATGTGTATTTCAGGGCTGAAACAAAATCAGAAGGAAGCTTCTTTATAATGGAGAAGTCCTTTTGTGGGAAGATTGCATGTTCTGGCCAAAATAATTAAAATTTTTTGGCCAGCTGCTACAAAACACTGTCAGCTGATGGATCTCAGGACCCAAACCGTAGAACAGTGTCTGCTTTGCAGATTGCTGTGTCCTGGAGTACTAAGAAGGTGGCAGGAACCCAAAGAGGAGCAGCATAGTTACTCATACAGTCTCCTTGAAGGAGAGACAGTCTTCTGGAGAACATAGTGATGATTGTTACCTCTGAAAGAGATCCAGTTCATATCAATGTCAAGTTTCAAGGAGAAGTAAACCAAGAAAAGTGATCATGAAATAGTATTTCTTTTGCTGGGTTACTTCCATCCATCAAACATTCTGTGGCACAACATTACAATGACTTGCACCAGAGTCTTGACTTCTAACCTCAGCTTCAAACCACACAGACCTAGACTGTGCTAGGAAGGCTCAGCTTCCAAATTGACACGTATGGTGTTAAGGGCAACTCTGAATAAGCCATTATTTGCAGACTATTCCACGAGTTCTGAAGGATAATGAATGCCTATGGGAAAGTCTGCAACAGAGTCCCATAAAAGTGGTGAAAACCCAAAGAGATGAAATTCGAAGAATAAATTTTGGGTTATGACTCATCCAATGCTGAAGTTACAAGGAAAATATGTGACCACTGACTGGGCTTATTCCCACTAGAAAAGAAGTAACATATTCAGCATTTTCACACTAAGAAATTTATTAGCCTTTACTGAAGTTGTGTGCTCCATGTTAGACAGGAATTGTGGACTTAAGAGTTGAAGTTCTGGGAATAAGGAAAGGAATATATTGCAGATACAGTAGATGGCTATGTCTGCTAAACTGTATTTTTACTATTTCAATATAATTAAAAGTAGACTCCTAAGGGTTTCAGAAAGAAACCAGAAGATTCAAGGTTTACCTAAATCTCCATAACTAGCATAAATTTTCCCCATTGTTAGTTAATGGGATTAAAGTTCTTAAAGAAGAGGCACATCTGAAAATAATCCCTTTTAAGACAGGACAAGGACTTGCGGAATAAATAGAAAATTTAAGCAAAAAAACCCAAACAGCTCAGTGGGAAGAATTAGTCCCAGAGTTGTTGGGGCTGTCAGGAAGGTGAGGCTGCCTGGGCCTCCTCTGATCTGCACAGAGCCAGTAACCACAGGAAAATGAGCGCTTCTACCTGCCTTCAGATCCTAGGCCACTCCCAGTACAGCCCTACAGGGGAAAAAAAAGGGCTGTTGAAGAGGGAAAGCATTTGGACAACAGAAAATGATTAGGACCTTATATATCTTGCAGTTCCAACTGTCATAAAACCCAAATCCAAACACTGTATTACTGGTGTAGAATCTGTTAGGCATGCTCCTTATGGACACAAACAAAATTTTGTGAGTCAGGTCTGGAGAATTTGGGACATGGATGCAGCAAGGCATAGGATCCAATTACTGTAAGTAACTGAAAGAAAGGAATAAAGCAGTGGTAGTCCTGACTCCCTTGTACCATAGCGATGGCCAGTGTGTCCCAGAACAGGGGGTGGTCTCAACAGCGGATGAGCTGAGGGCTGAGTGACCTTTTTTCCCTTTCTTCCTGAAATTTCTAATCTGCTCTTCCTTGTAGGCTTATTAGTGCTTTCCCCGTGAATGAACATGACTTTGTAAATGGAAGTCAAATGAAAGGCTTGTCTCATTACACTTGCCTTGTAGATTAGTACCAGCAGTGAGACTTCCACAGCTAATGGCTCTGACACCAAGAAGTGAATCACCCATGGGAAAGGCAGCTTTCCATCTCCAGAGATCTGTGTGT
Source organism: Margarornis squamiger (assembly GCA_035222235.1). Lineage (NCBI taxonomy): Eukaryota > Metazoa > Chordata > Aves > Passeriformes > Furnariidae > Margarornis > Margarornis squamiger. Next base: position 6,763,058 of record JAWWTY010000016.1, read on the forward strand.
GGGTATTGGGCGAACCTGGCTGCTGAGATGGAGAGGATTCTACACCCTGGAGCCAGAGGTGGATGGGTGAGCCCACGAGTGCTGTGACGCAGCACAGGCGGGACGATGCCTGCCTGATGCTTCGCGCTGCCAGCAGGACGTGGGTGGCTGTTTATGCTCAGACAGCTTCACAGTCTCCTCACAGGACTTGCCCATCACCACAATACTCATGGGACCATCTGGTTCTCCCCACCCAACCCCTCTGCTAAAGCTAACTTTGCAACAGAGGAAGCCAAACAAATCCTTTGCTGTTCAACAAAAAACTGTTCGTGCTGGGACTCGCCAGATGAAATTCCCACAGCGTTCATAAGCGGGGATGCAGCCATCCCCATATCAGACCTGCACAAGGTGTGGGGTGTTTTCAAATCATAAAAGCACCTTTTTTTTTTTTTCTTTTCTCTAATATGTTCCTGCCACTAGAGGTGATGATGCTTCTTGGGCTGCAGGAGCATTTCTGCCCAAGATCAAATTTGCAGCCAGGAATCTGTGCCTGATTCTCAGGACGTGGACACAGGCAGGTCTCATCAGGGTCTTTAGCTGGCTCATGTGTTGGGGGTCCATGGCTGTGGAGGAACAAAAGAGGCAGCAACTAGCCATGGCAGAGCAAGGGAGCCATGGGCTTGTCTGTGCTTAGCCACAGAACAAAAAAAAGAAGTGGAGAAAAGCCACTGAGCTCTGCAGAGGGGATTAGGATTTACTGTCACATCAGGTGAATTCAGGTCAATGAGAAGCTGAGACCAGATTTTATCTTAGCTGATACTAAGACATCCTCTTCACACAACTAAAAGCAAGGATGTTGTTACACATCCTATTTAACCTGAGTCACACAGTCAAGCTTAAATTGCTACATAAATACAGAATTACCACCAGGATCTTTCTTGCTAGCTTTTTTTAATCCAACATTGTGAGGTTAAGAGTCTGTAAGATGATATTCTCCTTAAAAAAATTATTATTAAATCATAAAAAGGAAAAGGGAGCTGTGTGCCTGAAAAAGCAATTTTATTCTCAGCCTTGGTGTGGCTGTTTTACAGTTATGGGCAAAGCCCTTAAAAATTTCCTTGTCTCAGTTTACTGAGCTGTGAAATGACAATAACACAACTGCAGCTCTGGGATCTGGGAGGGCTGATGCTTTAACTGTGCCTCGAGTTTTTTACATGCACGATGAGAAGTTTAAAACATTATTTTTTCACCATCTTTTATAATTGCTGTGTACTTACTGCTCTGTGCTAGCAAATATAAAATTTAGTCCTCTGAGAGGTGATTTATAATACCTGAAGATATATATTTATAAATGCTTCTCCGAATAATGATACTGTATGCCTTTCAGCAAATAAGTAAATACAAATTTTATGACTCTTAGTATCCTTAGAAAATCAAAAAAATGTGTTTCTCATAGGCTATATCATACTGACAAGGAATATTTTGTTTCAGTGTAATTAAGAATTTAATTATTGTTCTGACTATGTTTGGTGAAAGCTCAGCAAAGCAGATTTATCAAATGCATATGTAAAAATAACGTTGTTACATGTTACCAAACTTATTCTTAACAACTAATGTTAAAAGTTGATTAAATCAAACTGCTAAAATATATACAGTGTCATTTTGGGTTTTTTGCCCTTTTTTTTTTTTGTAATGTCCCTGAAATCAGCTTCAAAATAGCATTTCTCATAACAGAAATTCTCCAAATATATGTTTTGTCCCACTAGGGATATTTAGGGTGAAAATAGCTGTTAATTTGCATCTGATGGTGAGATGTTTATTTTCAGAATAAAATGTAAACGTTTTCTAAGATGTGTCATATTCATTTCACACATTTCATGAAACACTGTGGGCATCTGTTTATTTGTAATTTTTGCATAATTTGGCCATAGTTTGCTTGATATTTCCCCATGGCTGCTTTCCGAGGGAGGAAAAATACGCAATATGCAGAGTGTTTAAAGCAAAATGTCCTTTTAACAGAAGCTGAACTTCACTAAATTGGTCTTTAGGAGGCATCTACTTTATCTCCCTTATTTGTCCCTTCCTATTTCTGCTGGAGTTTGATTACTCACCTGACTTATTTCCCATTTTTTCCCTCCTCGCCTCTTTTGTTATGGCTGAGACCTTCTCATGTGTTTAAATGTTAGCAGCTGCCTGGAAGCAACCTTAACTGCACCTGGGAAAACCTGGTTATGTTTCCTTAGCAAAGACATGGTGAGATAAATGGTTGCCTGGGAATAAACACAAGCTTATCTGTAGATATTTCTTGATACATGGGCATAAGGCAAGGGTAGTAGCTCATGCATAAATATCCTTGCTTCCCTAAAACGTTGCAATAATTTGAGGGAAAGCTGTGCCTTTTCTTACCAACCCCTGTTCATTCTGTGCAGACACACCCTTGCAAGACTGTCACTACACATTAAGCAGATATTGAGGTGAAGAGGTCTCTGAGTGCCACCAAGTCAACCTCTAAGTGCCATTGAACCCTAAGTACTGGCAGGATCAATTTGCAATACCACAGATCATAGAGGGAATGGAGTCACAGAGGGAGATGAACACGTGTTGGAGGTTCTGGGCCTTGTGCAAGATACCTTTTTTCTAGTTGCAGGTGGATGGATGCTAAAGCTAATGCAGGAAAGATTCTGTTCTTGTCTCCAACAATAGTGCTTCCCTAGCCTTTTCCTTCAGGAGCTGATACTTGTCTGTCTCTATCATGCTGCAGCTGCTCAGAAAAAGGATGAAACCTTCTTGCAGGGGCAGTACCTGGGACACCAGGCTGTGCTGCAGGCAGGTCTGCACTCACACCTCATGTCCCTGGACTGTCCTGCAGTCTGTCAAACCTCCAACAACCTCTGTCCCCTGCTGCTGTCACCCTTTGTTTGGCTAAAAGCCCAGACCCAGAGACCTGCACTGTTCCCTTCTCGTGCCCTCCAGCAGTCCTGTACCCACTTCAGCGTCCTCAGACCCTCACTTCTTGATGCCTTGGACATTCATTACTCCTATCAGTCTCTGTGCAATCTAAGGCTTTCTAAGCCATGCTTGATTCATTTTCACTGAGAGTCACCTCACAAACCTCAGACCCAGCTGCAAAGAAATATCCAGTAGGCAAAAAAGTGTGTTTAACAAATAAGATGTACTGAATCAGAGATCTGCCCCATGTACATCACCAATCAGTAACAACTGAGTACTACCATAAATATCCACTTTCCTCCCTGACTCACACTAACATGAACCTACTTTTATTGTTTTTAGGAAAATTCTTTTTCCCCCTTCATATTGAAGCCTCGAAATAGTGTGAATACAGGCTTTGACAGCACATTCCCCAAACAAACAAGCTGAGGACGGGAGAAGTTGTTCTCCAAAATCAGGTTCTCACAAGTTGTCTTTAAAAGTGGGCAGGAAAGGCAGCAAGAAGAGTTCTCTTCCCCTCATTAGCAGTCCCAGATTAGCTTGGTTAGTGCGCGGGAGGCTGGAGCTGTGATTGGATACGGACCCAAATGTCTCCTTATTTATTCAGAGCTTATCAGAACACTCTGAACTTTCAGCCTTGCAAATACTGAGCTGGAAAAAGCAGAACGAGCTCTCTGGGGAGATTTAGTGTTCATTTTTACCTGTGGTAGGGCCAGAAATACTTCAAAGGTAGATTTTCTTGTGACATTTGAAATTTTCTCATTCAGGTGCCCGGCAGAGCTTGAGCTCAACAGAGATAGATATTTATGGGGTCAGTGTTTTGGATCTCAGCTTTCATAGAGCCACCAAAATAAATGACCTGCTTTTCAAAAAAGGTCTCATCACTGAAAAGACACCAAACCTGGTGCACCACAGGGAGCTGGTGAATTCTGAAGTCCCTTTGAAATCAGGATTCAGTTGTGAACAGTTTGCTTTTAAGTATCTGGCCTGAGATATTTCGAGTTAGAACTTTTAGGGGGATTGTGAAGCAAAAATAGTAAACTCTTTAAGGCTAGAACTAAGTGCAAACCTAGCTAATTATAGAAAGAAACATCCTGATCCTCAAGTTCAAAGAAAAAGGAAGAAACAGAAAAGTGTCTATGACCTCAGAACATCAGGTCTATATAGGGATAATTACCTATTGCCTTTGTCACATGAAAATAATTCAAATAGAATGGAGTCAAGGGCTGGGGTCTAATCCCAAATCTGCATTTACCTCGCATCAGACAGGGCTTCTGGGCCAGAATGTGTGAGCTACAGGCCCTGATGATTCCCCTACAATCCCAGTACATGTCCATTAAGATACACTCTCTCCTAAAGCAGTTATTCCAAGAGCTACTTTATTTTCCTTCCAGATGCACTGTACTATTGCGTGACTGGCTCTCACAATGGGCCATGCTGGATACTTTCCTGGTTCTTAGAAACATGGGAGGCTTTGCTGTCTTTGGCTTATGGAATTTGGCTTGCCTATTGTTCAAGGAAAAAATTGTTCATCCAAGCCTTTCCACCCAGTCTCACTCCCAATAACTAAGCCTTTGTATTTTGCCTGCAGGGAGATGTCAATAGTGATGCAAAAGGGATGTTGCCAGCAGCCTCAGCCTTTAACTCACATGCAGCACTTAAATTGCACTCCACAGACCTAAAAAGAAACCTCCACTGGCTACATCTGATCCAGGACACATGAGCAAAGTGCTCTAGCTGGGAAGCTAGCATGCAGAAGGAACTGACTGCAGAGCTGATTTGCCAGTTGGAACTTTGGGCTGAAGGAAAGGGAAACCTGTGCTTTCTAAAACCTTCGAATTCCGAGTCACTAGATCCACCTTTAACTTTTCACTTATTTGTCCTTGAACACCCTTTTGAGTTTTGCCCTGTGGACCTGCAGACTGTGAGCTGCCTTGTTCAGCTCCAGCACTGGACCCACAGTGCATTCAGTACAATTCAGCTGCTCTCTCAGCAGCATGTGAACCCCTCTTGAGTCAGGTACACCCAGGTATGACTGTGCATGACATACAACACAAGAAGAGAGTCATCAGAAGATCCTGAAATCAGCTGGTCACTAGAAAAGGTGCTCCAGCTGTTATTTACTGCATTAGAAGAGCTGTTTGCCAGCGGCACTTACCTAACATCCCTTTGTTTGAACTGGACAAGCACATATCCTTCTCAGCACTGGGGAGAACAAATCCAACCACAAACACCTCCACCCCATCTGCCATCAGTGCCAACCCTAAAACAAAGAAGAGGGTCCACTGGAAGCGTCCATGGCCACACTCCTCAATGATGTTCTCATACTGGTGGGCAAGTTGCTCCTCGTCCTCCATCCTCTCAGCCATAAGGTCAGCACGGTCTCTGTACTCATCAGCCACGGCAGGAGCTCGCTTCTTCTGCTTCTCTTTAATGTCATCAGGGTGTGGGATCCCTTGGTACTCCCCCTCATAGACCTCATCATCCTCATCATGGCCTTCTGTAACATCACTCTGGGCATCTTCTTCTTGAGCAGGCTCATCCCCGCCACGGTAGTAGCCATCATTGGGAGCATCATAGTTACCATCCTGGTACCTGTAGTCATCCGAGACTTGGTTTGCTTCCCTTCCCCCTTGATAGAGGTTTGTGTTTCTATATCCATCATCCATTCTGAATGGAGAATTCTAAATGCTGTAGATCACAGTGTGTAGAGACTCTAAAATACGTACAGATTTGTGCAATTTCTGGTGTGGGTTACTTGAACATATCTTCTCTCTGTTCTTTGGGACTGATGGGATACACAGCTTCCCAGGCTCAGAAAGAGAATTACTATATAAAGGTTCTCTTTGACAGAGTCTCACACAGCTTTTGATAATGCTTCACTTTTCAGCTGTCATTTGTGACTTGCTGGCTTCTGTGTTTCGGGTGAGAAGAGCTGCTGTCTGGGGAATAGCAAGGGAACAGCAAATTGCACAGCCAGGGAACTAAAAGGATTTGCCAGGTTTTTCCTGATTCATTGTGGTGGTGAAGGTCATGTCCTGAGAAAGAGGAAACAATAGCAATGAGACAGCAGTAGGCTTGCAAGCACACATGCACTGGGTTTAATGCCCAACATTTGGAATACATGCTTTTCCATTGAAAAAACATGGCAACAGAAGAATGTTTTTGCATCATCAAAATCCAAAGCCTCAGAAAAAAAAGAGCATTAAAATGTACCAAGTTCAGTGGGAACCTAAAGCAGAATGTAAAGTACCGTGTGGTCCCAACGTCTATCATTCCTAGAAATCCTGCCTCCCACATGTGGTCCTGGTTTCCACAGAGAGTAGAACAGCACTGGACTGGGTTGCTGGAACAGACCTCTCAGATTGATAAATATGTTTCTATCCATCTACTCAGTGTACACTCATCCCTTCTCCATACAACTGGCTAACATCATAATGAGATAAAATATGAGCTTGGTTTTCTTTTTCATCCAGATCCCAAAATTAATTTTATTTATTGGCTTCTTTTTTCCCCTAGTGTCTCTCCATCTGTATGACAGATGTATAACTTGCACGCAGTGTCTGCCAAGATAAAGTCACCAAAAGTCACAACAACCTCTGTTTTCTCCATATCTAACCATCAAGAGGGGATGATTTTCACAGAGAGCAAAAAACAAAGCTAATGCAGAATCACTGCTCTCTGCAGGGAGAACCAAGGGAAGCCAAGACACATCTAAAAACATACTCATTGTGGACACCTGATTTCCATTAATTTTCAAGAGTTTTCAAGCCAGCTGGCTCTCGGTGTTCCCCTGCATTTATTGCCACACACAGCTGTAGACACGGAGTTTGAAAGGAGACGCACGTGGGAAATGGAGTGGAGTCACGCTAGAGGAGCCAGCACAGCGTAGGCATGCACAGAACGTGGACTTTGCTTTAAGCTTTGAGCTGCTTGCCTAAATAAAGTGTAAATGAGCTATGGATTGACATGGGCAGGCACACGTCTGTGTATATGTGGGTGGTGTTACCTACACAGTCAGTTGACCTATAGAAGCGCACACAAATGCACGCACTGTAAATAACAGCGCCATATGCAGCTAAAATGACTTTAGAAGAGAAATGCAGTAGCACTCTCACAAAAGGGCATCGCTCATGCTGCAAATGCTGTGATTTTCTGGCAGCCCAAGTGCTCAGAAGGAAGGAACAGAGGCTTGACTTCTCTGCATGGAGAGAAGTCCATGGCCATGCATTGCCTGTGCTGTTCATGCGAGCTGCTCCAAGAAACTTCACAGAAGCCTCCTCTCCATTTCTGTTTATCTACCAATGTATTTATGGCACATAATTACAACACAGCCTCTGCACATCCTGCCAGAGCATCTTCCTTTACTCTGCCCCTCTACTGTTTATCACTCCATTCAACATGCTTCCTCTTCTCTTTCTTTATGCTGAATCACACCCCATACATTTTGCATGAAGTGAAAAAGGCAGCAGGGCATTCTTCCAGTGCTTGAAAAGAGCAATCAACAAAGGAAAACAAAATTAAAAAAAATCCCAAAGGCATTCTGATCATGTTATAAAGATCAGGAGTCTACATTGCAAGGAGCAGTGAAGAGAAGCATTTGCACTGGGAATGGAGGTGTTAATACGCAGGGGAGCTAATACATCTGAGAGCCATAAGAAGCACTCAGGTGAGCTCTACAGCTCTTGGTTCAATGCTGGAGTGTTACCTCAAATGGTTAAATCATCCAAAAATACTTTTTGAGTCTCAGAACTTTCAAGTCTTAAAGTTACTTAAAGACTTGTGCCATGACTGAACGTCATATTCTCCAAGGTAGTAAATGTACTTCCACAGAGACATATTTTCTTTTGAAAAACAGGGGAAAGAGCATTTTATTTAAAAAATAAAAAAAAAAAAAAAAAAAAAAAAAAAAAAAAAAAAAAGGAACAATACGTGCTAAGGAACATTAGGCCTTGCTTTGGAAGCCTTTAAATATCATCTGCTGGCAGGTTGTGCTTCAAAGTGACCTCAAATATCAGAACAGGAAGTGCAATGACGTCACCGTATTTGTCCCTTTCTGGTTGCTACAGAACTAGATTGAAAACTCATCTTAGGAAATGAAGTGATAATAACACTACTGATCAATAACAGAACTGATCAGATTCTGAGTCTTCACAGATTGTATCACTCACCTTACACCTATTTTTTCAAAAGGTAAAAGTATGTTCTTAAAGACCAAGCACCGGAAATCTTTTTGTATTCCATTAAAAAGCTGCCGAGGCTGGAACTTGGGCTCTTTGCTTCCCACAACAACTGGACCAAGATCACAACCTTAGGTAAAACCTACTGAAGCATCCCTGCTCTTTCACTGACACACAAAGATTGGTATTTATGGAATGGAATCACTTACATCTTGGGCAACCTAAGAAATAGTGACATGAGCTGACGAGTCTCACAGACCAGTGACAGCCACCTCTGTGGGGAAGAACATGTAATTCAGAGAAAAGGTCATGGCAAATAATAGTCACTTGGGTTCCCACTCAGTTTGTAGGATGGATATTTTCTGGGATCACCGCGGGAGAAGGGGCAATGCCCAGAGGCAGACTGAAATTTCAGACTTTTGAATGCTATACTTTCATACTTCACACCACTTGTTTCCTTTCATTGCCACATATGCACAGGCTGATTCACTCTAGACCCGATTCTTTAACACCCTTTCACTCAAGCTGAGCTTCACTCACTCACATTAGCAGCCCCATTTAGCATTTAGATGCAAAATCATGATGTGTCATAGAGATGGCAGGCTTGGATTGCTATAATTACCCTTCACAGTGATGCATGAGAGCTTGAGACAAATATACACATCACACTGAGCCTCTTGTAGCAGGGTGGGTGTCAGTCTCTTCTCCCAGATAACAAGCGACAGGACAAGAGGAAACAGCCCCAAGTTGTGCCAGGGAAGGTTCAGACTGGGTATTAGGAAAAAATTCTTCACGAAAAGGGTTGTCAAGAACAGGCTGCCCGAGGCAGTGGTGGAGTCACCAGGCCTGCAGGGACTTTGATGTGGTGCTTAGGGACAGGTTTAGTGGTGGGCTTGGCAGTGCTGGGTTAATGGTTGGACTCAATGATCTTAGAGGTCTTTTCCAACCTAAATGATTCTATTACAACCTTGGGACATTTCAAACTGACAATTCCCTTTCTGAGACATGCAAGTGAGGTTTAAACACACAACAAATGTCAGGCTCCATAAGGCAGAGTCTGCAGAGGAGGGAAGGCAGAGGCAGGAAAGCCTCATTCTGGGTCTCTCCAAAGTAGTCCATTAAACTGAGTGTTGGAAACAAAAACCTGGAATACATGAGTATTCAGTTCCTTTCGTCATTTGTAATTCTCCATAGCACAGTATGTTTTTCTCAACATATTACCTTGCTTTTTCTTGCCCTTATTTTGCACTATAGCTTTTAATCTATATTCTGCTTCACTTTTATCTTAAACTTAACTCCCCACCAAACAGTCCATCACATCAGTTATCATGATGCTACAAGCATCCTTCACTTAGCCTTGCCTTTTGAACACTCGAATTTATTTAACAGCAAGTCATTAAAGCACACAATGCACCCTGCAGTTTTCTTGCACTCCTTAGCTCTTTAGTCAGCTCAGATGTTGCATACTTAACCAGGAGTACAGTCATTTGAGATGTGCAACTTAAAATAGTAACCTAAAGTCTTGGATATCCTCCTAATAGAAACAGTACCTACCCTAGGAAAAGGGATGTTTAAGAAAAGCAGCTTAACACCTGCATTTTCCCCTGTGAGAGAGCATATAAGGTAGGTCTGGCATGCTGAGATGATAAACTGGGGGCTGAAGGGCAGCAAAGCTTGGAGGGGATGCAGGGAAGGGTGAGTTTCTTGCACCTGGCACTAAATGAAAAAAGCCCAGGGCTTGTCAGAGAGCCGAGCTCTAGCAGAGAATAGACATCATGGCAAATTAGTGAGCAGGGCAGATATGAAGTGGGAATTTCTTATGAAATATTGAACCTTGAAGCATGATAGAGTTTCTGGAAAAGTAAAGAGAGAGAGGTTGTTGCTTTGTGGGAACATGAGCTGAATGGAACCATGGGTGCAACATACATGATACATATGCAAGGGCAGAGAGCCAAGCCTGGGAACTGCTGTCCAGGTCCTTTCTCTTTGTGTGCTCAGAAAGGGAAAACTCTCAATATCAACAGCTGAAGGGAAAGGTTATTTGAGCACTGAGGAGAAGGAGCAGTACAGGGACACTATAAAAATGCTTTCAAGGGATCTTTAGCATTCACCAGAATAATCCCTGTAAAACAGATGGCAGAGCAGTTTAACATTCTGCCTGAAGGACAACTCCTCTTGCAAAACATCCTCACCCCCAGTGCTGCTTTCTGCTGACAGCAATGGGAAGATGCCCAGATCCTACAGTGACCATAAGGACACTCTGCAGTCACAAAGCTGACTGTAAAAAAAAATCCTGAGCAGAAATTGCTCTCCTTAAAAGCAGAAAGAAAATAGTGTAGATAGGTTTCTGTGAAGTGTCAATCTCAGATTCTTAATGAGGATGCAATTAATAGATCCATTTGTACACACAAAGGGCCAGATTTTTAAGGTGCCTAACAAATCACAGCTTCTAGGGGAGCATCATTCTGGATTTTGGGCAGTCAGCAATGACACCAATATTATCAGTCTGAGAACTGTAGCAATGATGGATAACTCTGTTGCAGGCTGAGCATCCTCAGCTCTGCCCCTTGTGTTCTTGGCATCTTTGTGTCCCTCAAGACTGCACATCAGGACAGCACAGCCTTCCTCTGGTGGGAAGTGCAGAGCTGTTGCTGAAATCCCTTGCAGCTGTGGCTGTATAAATAAATGGCAACTTGTGCCTCCAAAACCTTAAATAAACCAGAAATTGGGGAAAAGTGGTCCAGAGTCTTTATCAGGTTTTCACTGAACTCTTGCAGTGTAGCTTTTTTTTTCCGCCTAAGAAAATTACTATTTTCCCTCAGAAGCATTTTGAAACTTTCCCTCCTTCTAACCAGTATAAATAATAATAACTTTTTTAAAATCTAAAAAATTAGTCTGCAATCCAATGATTCACAAAAATAATACTTTCTGATCAGATCCATTAGAAATGTTTCATCTTAAACTGTACAAGGTTGCCCTTTTCATTGGTACAAAAAAAAAAAAATAGGCAGGTGCGTGGAGAGTTGTTTCAAACTGAAGCCAAATATTTCATTTAAGAATACCATAGTGTCAGGTGCTTGATCCATTTTTTATTAGAAACCTTTGTTGAAATAGTTTTTTTCCTCTACATAACTCCAGGTTTTTTAAAAAAATTACATTTTCTTATCGATTCAATTTGTAAAAGGAACTCCAATTTTGCTTTCATGGATGTAAAATTACCAATGCTTCTTTAAGAAGGCAATATAGAGAAATATAATATAGGAAAAGTAATCCTTCTATTTATATGCATAGGACCAAAAGTATCTGACCTCTGTAAGGCAGAAAAGGGCTTTTCTTCCACTGGGCTCTGATTTTTTTTCTTTCTTTTTCTTTTTTCTTTTCCCCCCCCAACATTAAAATTGCTCCTGCAGCCACACAATTCAACATCCAGAAGAGAGCTGAGCACTATCATCATTTTCCTGGACAGATGGCAACGCTGGGTTCTTGGCAAGGATCCTGCAGAGGGAAAAGCAGCAGGCTCTGAAGAGAATTTATATCTGAGGAAATCAGTAAAGGGAAATGAGGCAGCTTCGAATGCAGAGAGGTAGAAACCAAGTAATACCAGAAGTCAAGGAGCAAGAACAGGGATTAATGGTCCAAACTGTGCTCAGAATAAATGGGGAAATGGCCAGGGAAAGATGGAAGCCCTGACATATTATTGATCCAAAAACTGCAGAAAAAGAGATGACATCTACTGCTTTGTAACAACAGTAGCTCTTGCCTTCATATCCAAGGATTATAAAAGCATCTTGTGCCATCTCTGTTAGAGCTCAGCCCTAGGCCTTATTAATTTTTGCTGACTTTTTGCATTTCTCTTTCACTGCCAAAATAACAGAGAGAAAAGCATCAGAATACAGGACTGCAAAACACTTTTGGAAGAAGGTGGCTGTGGAGGACTTCACTGGGTTGAAAAAACCAAACCAAAGCAACAAAAATAAAACCAAACCCAAAACAATTATTAACCATTATTTAAGGGGGTGATTGTATCAAAATAGATCACATCTCTTGCAGGGCTTCAGCGGTCACTTTCCATACTTTGCCTTTCCATCAAATATCCTAATCAGGTGGAGGTGATGAGCAGTGAGTCCCTGGGGAATTTCCAGTAGGATGTTCTCAGATCTGAACACTGGGCAGTGAATCAGTGTTGTTTAACCACCTAAAGACCTAGTTTTGTTTTTTGTTTTTTTTGGAAATACAGGTCAATACAGTTTATATATGATTTTAGACCGGTAAGGGGAAAACTATATATATATATCACTAGGGAAAAAACCCTTCTGATTCCTCTCCCTTCTTATAAGACTGGAAGTAAAATTTGTCCTTGCAATTAATGTCCAAAAGCAACTACGGTCATCCATCATTCTTGAGGGAGGACTATATCATAGCTGCAGGTTGAATACCCCTTGCATCTGGAGGAATATCAGCTTCAGATATAATTTCTGAGGTCTCTTTTCTACTCTTGTACAGAAACATCAAGGCAGGTATGTGAGTTTTCTATTTCTCTTAATCAGCGACATGGTAGCTGGAAGCAAAAAGGAGCTACTTGGCTATCAAAGACACCAAGATTACATGTGAGGGCATGTCAATATATGTTTTTCAGCTATAAAATTGTGTTAATGGCTACAACAATCAATTGTGCCTGCAAACACTTACAGGAGGCTAACTGGGTCTGGGCAACAAGAGATTTAAAAATCAAAGTCTGTAGCAGAGCCTACCTTATAAAGAGCCTGCTTTGAACTCTGGATAAAGAGCTGTCTTTTGTTGTAGCTTCAGAGGAGAGCACCATATTAAGCAAAAACTAAGGATAAAAACTAGTTTCTCCTGAGACATTTTCTATTATTAAGAAATTATTTGATAGATAGGTAACACAGGTTCGAAAACTCTCCATGGAGCTTATTAAACAAGCTATCTGTGCCACAGATTCTGTAAAGAAGAGCAAGATATTTGAAAGTCATTGACTTGAAATCACCTGGTTCAAAGAACTGACTTTCAGCAGTACAGATGGCACCTATTGATTGCTCCCCTGCAGCACAGGTAGGACACATTGGGTGAAAGTCCTCTGTTCAGTGTAAAAATCATTGATTTGCTCAAAGCTGCTGCCGGGGTCTTGGGACAGGACTCGTTTATTCATTTTTCCCACACTGTAGATTGGAAGAAGATTGGTGCTGATGCAGCTCTGGTATGTCAAGAAATGCAGGGAAACCAGAACTGGAGCAATTTATTGTGTTACCAGCAGATCTGATTAATTATTTATCACAGAAAGCCTTTTACTTCAAAATTCTGTGTTACAGAGTCTATTGAACTGAAGTTGTCTTACAATTCCTGGATAACCTCTATTGATCTGTGGTGGGTTTTACACATTTCTGGACAGGTGTACACGGTGTATGTTTATTCCACCAGGACAAAATACCTACTGTGTGATTTGCTCCCAGAGTCCTGTGTTACTTTGCTACACAACACATTCTTCTCTGAAGGGAAACTATCATGTTTGAAGATGAAGCATTTACAATAGCTCCTGAATTTGGCAGCAGAGACTGATGAGGTATGAACTAGAATAGTTCAGTTACATTTGATTGAACTGTCCTGATTTATGTTGAGTAAGAATCTGGCTGCACTGCTCCAATGCCATTACATTTTTTCATACTAACCCATCCCACTGGGAGAGATTTCTGGTTTCCAGCACATTGGACACTAAAATGCCTTATGTGGTGGTGACTCTCACAGCAAAGTGGCTGTGGGCTGAGTTCAACTTGTAATTCACTATGGTATGATATGAACTAAGGGACAGAAAGTCCCTCAGACTGTTAGACAGAGATTATACCCTGAAGTCTGATACTCTGTCGGTGCAGATACTTTAAAGGTCATATCTAAGACAGTATGTGCTGCAGCAGATGAAATAAGGAACAAACATCATTCAAGCAGAATACACAGCTTCTTAAGTTAGAGACACAGACTATCAAGTTGCAGTGTTTGTGAGATAGATTCAGAGAGAAATGCTTAAGAGTAGGAGTGGGAAAGCAATGGCTTAGCAACACAAAGCTATATAAGGAGGGACAGACTACACATTAGGATTCCAGAGAAAGGCCATAAAAGGTCAATTTGACAAGCAGAATATGGATAATGAGTTGAGACAGATGGTGTAAGAGTATGGTAGCTAATAAATAATGAACAGACTTGCTTCAAGGAGGAAACATAGGGATAAATTGCAGCTCAGAGCTTAGTCAGAAGGGAGGTGGTGAAGGGGAAAAGAACAAAACCACTGAGGATGGGGGAGAATCACAGCAGGAGGATTGGTGGGAAAGGAGTGTCTAGTTTTAAGTGTTAGTTTTGTGGAGATGATAATTTACCCACAGAAAACTTAGAAATGCATCTGCCTGAACTGGAATTTGACCATCTTACTGAGATTAACAATCTTTTAGCTGAGAAAATAATCTCTAAATTTCTAAATATCTATTTTCTTTTCTATTCTTCTCCCATTATCAGAGCACCTAAGCAGCCTACAGTACCCACAGCTCCCATGAAAGGCTGGGAAAAGTTCCCAGGTTTGTTTCACACATCATGTCTCGAGGCAGAGAGAGACTAAAACTTAATCTGAGCATTGAAAAGGAAATGTTGTGTGCTGTGTCCCATTCTCCCAGGGCACCTGTGGACCACCAAGCTAATGTTTTGCTCCAGCCTTCACACCCAGCTATCCTTGACATGATGTCCAGGATAATGGTGAGCTTTGCTGCCCCACAGGTCTTTTCCTTTATGTGGAGCTGAGGCACAAACCCCAACCTGGATACCAAGTAATATTCAGAGGTGTCCTAATGCAGATGTAAATCAAGGAGCTTTCCCAAGATCATCTGGGGGAGCAATATCAGTGCCAAATATCCAGCACATGTTTCTGTTATGTCCTTGTCTTTTTAAATATCACAGTAAGCTAGACTCTTTGAGGCTTTATTGCTTATTAATAAACTAACCTCTCTATCAGCATTGCACCTGGCAGTATAAACCAATGGGTAATTTGGTGTTGATTCAGAAACAATGGTGCCCTGGTGCCCTTTAATGAATTTGAGCATTTCTACCTGTGTTTGCCCTTGGACAGCTTATTAGGTTTAACCTTACTGGGCTTGGAAGACCCGACAAGCTCCCAGAGAAGAGTGTAAGCAATAACCTTGGAAATAAACTGCCTGCAATTCAGCAGATTCTGCCTGTGTCAGACAGCAAACATCCTTTATTAATTGTACACTGCTTAGCTTATTGGCAAAGATGTGCCTCTGGCGATGAAGGGGACTTTTATTTCATCACACTTGCAACCTGAGTTATTAAATAATGAGCCACTTAATTAACTAATTCATTAATACACAGCTGTGATGAATAGATTTGCTCCAGTGACAGAATCATAAAAGCAGACACAACCCTGAGTGATTTCTAAGTACTGCCTTCCTTCAGAAGGGATTTTATTTGAACAAGTATCTTCATTAAATACCTAATTATTCCTACTGTCTCTACCTAACAGAACAGAACAGCATTGAGGTCTGCTGTGTCTGTTTTCTCCCATTCCCTCCCTTCTGCCTTGCTGAAGCCTTTCCTTTGGATCCATGCAGCCAAAGTGTGTTCAGTGTGTTGTGCCACAAAATGACCCTTTACCCAGTGTTACCACAGTGCTCTGGCCAGGATGTCTCATCATGTCTGATCTCAGCTGGGAAGTGACTGTAGTGTTTCAGGTACCAAAAAGCATCATCAGTTTTTGTCCATGATCACCTTGCCATTGCTGGGGGACCACCAAACCTCCCCACAAATGGAGACAGAAGGACAAACCATTTACTGCACCTCACAACAGCCATGGCAGGGTTGTGTCCTGTTTTCCAACACGGGATCAGAGTGTGTTAACAGAGAGCTCTAGCAGAGACATTTCCACAGGCTGAGAGATCTCCCTGCCGGAAACCACTCCTGCTATCAGGAACAGCTCTTTCCCAGCCCAGGATGCTCTGTCTCTTGAGGCAGTTGCTTGCCAGCTCCAGTGAAGTGTACAAATGCACTGGTCATGCCAGAATTCTTGCTCATTCCAAGAAATCCCCCTTAGCCTGTCACAGGCACAGCCAACCTTATGCTTCCATCATGCTCTTTAATAGGTTTGATCCCCTTCGGGACTGTCCAAAGATCAAGCCTGACAAGCACAGTTATTATGGTGCTGAGATTGTGATCAAATAACAGGGGTGGCTCTCAAATTAAATCCACCCTCTTTCTTTTCCGTGTAAGCCCTCCAATACCACTGTTTCGTGGCCTCAAGAGCCTGCAAAATTGCAAATGCATTGTTCATTATGCACCTTGCCTGTGGAGAAATGCAAGTGAAAGAAGAAGCAAATTTAAAGAGACATTCAATCTGAGACTCCTTTCAAGGTTAAGTAGCAGGGAAAATATTGGCAATTGCTTTTGCTTCATTCAAGTTCATAGCATTTTGATTAGTTTGACCTTTTTTAAAAAAAAATTATATTAAACACTACTGGAGAAACCTGAACGTTGTAGCAACCATGATCATTCAACAGATTCCATTATCTAGTTATCAAATTCACTATGTGCCCCACATATATCACTGCAGCACAAACATACCCACAAAGTCATATTTTCTCCTGTAAGAAGGCAATTTACAAAGCCTTTTTTAGCTGTGAGGCTGTACCTTGAATATCTCAGATTCTCAGATCTTTGAAGAACCTGCTTTTGAAACCAGCATCTTGAAGAAAACAATAAAAATAGACTTTTTCTTTTTTTTTCTATTGACTAGATGCACAAACTAAAATTTCCAGAGGGCCTGGAATATGTTGGCACCAACTTAACAGCAACATAAGACCTTGCATATAGCAAGTCTACATTTATACTTGTGTTTTATACCCATAAAGGATTTCAACTCAAAAGAGTCCTCAGCAGTTTTTTTTTTTGCACTTGCAAAGAGGAGTGTGGCTAATTTGAGCACATGTGATGGGCCCCTTAACATTATGGAAAGTTGGAATGCTTGGCAGAGTTTTTTTCCTAAGCATCCCACATTCCTTTCTTGTTCCTGCAGGAGTCTTTAGGACAGCTCTTTGCAAGAGCAGCTCATTTACACAAAGCCTTGAGCTTGGGCAGTATCTTGACAACCCAAAGCCACGTGGTTTTCAGCTGTGCCATGGGTCATCCACTGTCTCACAGTCTTTTGAAGTGAGGCTCGTACCTCCCTTGATATGGAAATAAAGGAGGAAACCACTGAAACAAGAAGCAGATACTGCAAGAGCCAAAAAATGAGAGAAAGCAACAGCAGAGCATGAGATATGAAAGGAGGCGGGACAAGGCAGGTGACATGAAGGTCAGAAAGGAAGGGAGAGGAAAAGGCATAATAGCAGCTGGAGTGCCCAGTCTTGGAAACTGATGTTGCCTTGAGCCAGTAAAAGGAAGAAAACAAAAAAAAAAACCCAATTAGGCTTTCCACTACATAGTACTGAGAAGGCTCCGCATTTGGTTCCCAAACAGCCTAATAAATTCCTGTGTTCAAGTTGGACATTAATGATGAAAAAGCTTCACCTCCCGAAATTAATAGCCACAATACATCATCAGGCTACAGCACTATAGCTCGTGTGTATGCAGAGAGAAAATCCTCAGAATCACCTGTCGAGGCAGAAGAAGGATTTAGCTGTTATTTATTGCTCAGTGTGACTCATGCTTGTGGGCAGGGGTGCGACAGTACAGATGGGAGTTAAAGTCAGATTGCCGTCAGGGTAATTTATGCCAGGAAAGTTGAATTCAGGCAACTTCTGCTTATGTTTTACCTGGAATTCTTCTATAAAATATGAAAAGGGTAAAAATAAAAAAAAAACAGTTTGAAAAATACATGCCTATGCAGATATTTGTTAGGACTCAAACAAGTTTGGTTAGAGGAAAGATGGTTTAGTTTCTTGGGCAACATCAAGAATTCTGTGCAGATTGCTGTAATGTCGCAAATGGCTTGCTTAGTGTTAGACAAGACATTTAGTTACTCTTAGGTTGAGTTCTTTGTCTGCAAAATAGCTTCAATAACTTGTTTTCTTTACTTGCCAGGGTTTGTGTACGCAAAATACATGCATAACTGAAAAGTTGATCTTATAACCACTGATGGAGAGCTCAAAAGTCCACCTTTATGGACTTCATTCTGCCCCTGCCAAGACCACTGTGATCTCTAAATTATCCTGGTAGGGACAGAGTCTCCTGTGAATGACCTCCAATGTGCTATTTCTAATAAGATTCAATAATACTTCCAGCCTGTTTCATAGTACTCCTTTTGTTCCTCTTATTTCAGTTCTAGCCAAAGAAGACATGCTAAGGATACTAATAGTCATCAGACTCCCTAAAAATGGGAAGGCAACGGAGAGAGATCCTGAAATTCTAGCATCCTTATGCAACAGAGTTGCTCTGGCATTCAGAGAGGGAGGGCAGGTATCTTTTGACCTGTCCCTGGTCCCAGTGTGCTCCTTCCTGTAGATTCTGAAATGAGGGGAATCCCTCTACCCACTCCCAAAGCCCCATCTCCTTGACCCAGGCTCAAGCCTGACAAAGGGGCTGTACAACAGAAATTCCAGCTGTCATCTCCCTGTGAGTTTAATGGAAGAATATGACTTTTAGCAAAATTTAAGCAATAAGGAACTTCAGCATCTTACTTCCTGCTGGGCATCTGGGACCTGCCTCAAGCACACGTTGGCTATTCTCTGCTTCTCCTGAGCCTGCTTGCAAATGTTATTTGGTACCAGGACACTCTCTCCCTCATGCCTCTCCACACCTGGGCTGGAACATGGCTCTTCTTCTCAGCAGGCACATTGAGGGATATTGGTGGGCAGCTGCACATGGCCCCTTCTGAGGATTTCATATCAGCATGTTCTTGCCCAGCTTCCAGTTCACACCCCGACAAGCTGAGATCAAACCTCACCAAGCTCCTCAGGGATGTTTTGACTCCTCATCCTTTTGACTGTCATTTTGATAGTCGTGAGCTTCAGGAGAGCTGGCCGTGCTCTGTGTGCTGCAGAGCCAGGCACAACAGGCCTCAAAGAGCATGGAAATCTATCCTTGAAAAGCATTCTAGGCACTGACTGCCAGGATTCAGGATTCAAGTGCTCCTCCTATTGCCAACTCTCCCACAGCAGTGTCCCTCCACCTGGCTTCCGATGAGCAGATGTGTGGGATCACAAAGCGTGGGCTTTCCTCTAGCTTCTGCTTTCACCAGGGCTCACAGGGGAATGTGGCAGTGTCTGCAGCCCAGTGTAGCCTGAAATGTGTTGCTCACACTTACTCCTACTGTTGATGCTGTTCCTCCCCACCAAGCTGCAGAGATCACACCCTGCACCCTGGCACAGGGCTCTGTTTTCATTCCTCCCTTCAACCCCAAGTCAGTGAGACACCTTGTCAGAGCTGGCTGAAGTCCCCCACTGGCAGATGGCTCTGGTGGCCAACTGGTTGCCAAATCAGCAACTGAGACCAGTGTTGGGTGGAAGGGAAGGCATGATGAGGGAGCAGGCTTCTAAGGGGTCTCCATGCCATATCTGCCTTCCTTACCCTCTGTGTGAGCTCTGTTCCCAAGCATGTTTTGGGATGCAAAAACTCTCTTGCAATGGGGAAGAAAAAAAAAAAATCAGTATCTTTGTCCTAAAAATGTAAATAAGATGGAATTGCAGTCTCATAATAGGAGACAAAGGAACATCAAGGAAATTTGAAATGCAAGAGAGAGAAATCTTGCCTGAGGAAATCCCTACCTACACACTAACCTGTGGGGCTCTTTGGAATAAAGGGTAAGGCCTTGGCAGCATTAAAAGAAGGGATTTAATGTATTTAAGTGAAAGGAGAACATGAGTGTTGAGTTCCTAAAATATTTTATTTCTACTGGGAGAAATAAGTTCTTCAAGACATCAAGAGAACTTTGCTCTGGTGTAGGCTGTTCTGTAACTGCCCACCAAGATTTCCTTGGATGTATTTGCTGGTGCCAACTGATAGAGAGGGGATCCCAAGCTAGAGGGTTCCCTAGGCAGTCAGTCCTGGGTAGCTGTAACAGGAAGGCTGTAGAATGGCTTTCCCTTAATCAGCTACACTGGGACTACTGACACAGGAACAACACCAGAAGACAGTGATATCACAGCAAATGGCTTCTACTCCCCAGGGGGAAGAGAGAAGTACAGTCTATCAGACCCAGAGTAAACCTCAGATAAAATAAATTCAAGACTTTTGCTGGAAGGAGAAACTCTGGATGATATATGGCAAAAGGCAGGAAGAAATGGAGTGTGAGAGCAGGTGTCCTCCAGATGACAAGCCTTGGGGGATTAGCTGGCAAATTTCAAGGGGATAACAAATACTTCAAGGCAGATCATGCTAGTGCCTCTTCAGGCAAAAGAGGATAGAATATCCCAGGTAAAGAAAGTGGCATGAAGGAGGTTATGATCAAAAGCTATTTATCAAAGTGTAACATCACACTTCCTTGACAGAGAGCCAGGGAACGGCCAGCAGACAGCAGGTGGATATCAAGCCTTTCAGCTAACCCAGACTGGATAGACAAAAAGCTCCTTTCTGATGGTGTTTTAGTGATGAATGTAAAACCTGCTGGTGGCCGCAAAATCTTTCTGGCTGCCCAGAAATAAGCAGCCAGCGCACTGAAGCCCACAGTGCCAAGACTGCAGGAACAGATCCTGCCACTCCAAGCCAGGCAGAAGGGGCAAGAAATGACCAGTTTCCCTCTTGCTTGCACAAGATCCCTGGAGAAAGTGATGGTAGGAGAGGAATAAGGACTCATAATTAGCATATCAATTTTAGACATTTTGTATAAAAAAATTCTTTCTCTGCAACAGAATTTTTGTAGGGTTCTGTGCAACTGCTGTCTCTGCCTCTATTTGCCATTTGGGGAATGGGATTGAGTGCTCTCTACTTTCCAAATATGCTGTGAGACACTTGGGAACAGAGGTAGACAATGTTGTATCTCAGCTGGATAAGGGCAGCCAAAATGCTGGTGCTTGGGAAAACTGGTGTGTTTGTGCTGCAGAGGAGGTTGGTTTTCAGGGCTGTAGCCTGAACACTAAATTCACACATCAGTTTTCTTCAGCAAGGCACAGATATGAGGAGCCCAGGTAATGAATATGGAACAAGTACAACTCTGAGTCTCTACAGTTCCACAAAACACAGAAAACCACAAACTGATCCAAAGATGGGCACAAAGCTGAGAGCTAAAGGCATTGACGTGCCTGTTATGTTTTAAACTCAGTGCTGGAAGAGGGCCAGGCACTGCCTGCCTCTGTTCCACAGTAAATGGGTTTGCTGCTGTGATTGGGATGAGATGGGTTTTAAAACTGGTCTGTGGAAGGATCTTTTATTTCCAAATAAAACATGTTTTTCTATTCGCTGTAGAGAAGCAGAGGGTCAGACATGCCTTAGATAGTGGCAGCTGCCATAGTTACTGATCAGCCACAGCCAGGGCTGAGCCCTGCCCAGATCTCCACACTTTGTGGTGCTGGTGCATGCCCATGGCCCTTAGTGGAGGCATTCATGAGCCACTTACCACAGCTGTGACACATGGATATTCACTCCTCACTGCTTTCCATGGCCAAGGCTGCTCAGCACCACACAGGATCCAGGTAAAGCATTTTTTCCACAGAACTAGAGAGCAAAAGGCCAATCTCACAACTAACCCAAGCCAGGTACAACATCCTCCAGGTGAGGCATTTGGTCCATCATGGAGTTTTTATATTTTTAGTAAGACCTTATCACATAAAATTTGGTGTCTAAAAGCCATGACCATCCTCTACAGAATGCAGGTGACAGCATTCATAAGTGTCACTTCATAAGTGTCACTTGCCCAGCTGTCCTCATCTAGACTCTCCTTCCAAGGCTGGTGGAGATCCAGGCTCTGGAGGAAGTTCAACACGGTGCCTGAATTTGGGGTACCAGAGTTTGATGCAGAGTTGAGCAGACTGCATAGGTTTCCTGTTTGCAAGCAATGTACCTTGGGATCTTACTGTGAGATGAGCAGGATTTTCTCTCTGGGAAATAACTCCCCTTAATTGATTAGAAATTACTGCCATCACTTGTTGGAAACTGAGAAAATGTCTCTCCCTGAGGGTTCCCAACCTGCTGTTGTGTCTGACTGTTGCAAATTCTGCGGGAACTCCCCTGTGGTCAGACTTGGGTGGCCAGCACAGTCTGCCACTCAGTACAGTGTATTGCAAACATAGGAACCCAAATTCATCCCTGATATTTGCCTGCTATAAACCCCAAGGCTGCCTCAGTGTTCCTACAGCCCAACAGCCACTTCTGCCCTGCTCATTCAGGGTACCTACTTCCCTCTGAGAGCCAGTCCGAGCTGATGTAGCCCCCAACACAGGCAAGGATTCTTTGCCTGACTTTTCTAGTTCTCTCTCTGCTGCGTTGCAGAAGGGTAGAGTTGCCTGTGGTCTCTGCAGCAAGGGGTTCCCCTGCAGCATGACATCATGCAGAGAGCTCCCTTGGCTCATGGACAGGGCTGATTTCTTCTGGTAGAGTAATCCTGGCTGCCAAGTGAAGGCAGAACTGCTGATCCTTCTGCACAGAACCCTCAGCACCTGCTCCCAGCCACAGATCAGCTCCTTCTCAGACTCATTTCAACACTAACCCGACAAATCGCCTGCTGTGCTGCCACAGATTGCTGAGGCACTGCTGACTTTCTCTGCTCAAAGGTGGCAAAGCTTTTCAGCTTTCCTGCCCTCCCTGGCTCCTTTCTAGCTCAGTCATCCTGCATGATTTATTTTTTTTTTTAACACATTTGATACACTTTTTAGGAACTTACTAGAGACATTGGCTTGTGCTGCTGGTCTATTTGTCCCCCAGCTCTGGGATGCTGATGAGCAGTGTCTAAACTTCAAAGGATGCTAAAAGTCACACGTGCTTTACTTGCCTTAGGAGACTGTGTGAAAAGAGAAACAGAGAATCCAAATCAGCCCCTGAGCTGATCAGCTATGAGAAGGGTAAGATCAGAGGATATTTAACTAGGTTCCTAATTACAGTGGTTATTAGCTGTCATAAAATCACCTGCTTTTGGATCCCAGAGCAATGTGAGCTGGAGATTTCAGAGATATGCACTGCATAGGTAAACAATTATTTCTTTGGCTTGATCCCAACTGCAAGAAAATCGAGCTGCATTATCAGTGACTGAAGATTTAACTCTGATGTGTCATTTATTCTTTCCACAATAAAAGCAATACTAAGAAATATAAAGAAATCACATAGGCACAATTGCATTCAAATACCATCAAGATCCACAGTATTTCAACCCTAAAGTAAAATCAAAATAACAAAAAAGCACGGATCACCATTGGAAAGCCCATATATCACTTGAAGAAAAACCACCTTACCTCTATTTTCTGCATCTCTTCTAAAAATACAGCCCTACTGATAGGAACAGACATTGTTTCTTCCACATGATTCCAACTAAGAGCCCAGCAAATGGGGAATATACTAGAAACCAGGGGAATAACTTTGAAGATTAAAAAAAAAATTAATCTGAATTATTTTCTGTTCCTTGCTTGTCTATTTGTTTCATCAGACAAAGAAGGAAGAACGTGCCTTCAAAACAAATGGACTTGTTTTCTATGAAAAAAGAGATGCTAATAAACTTTTCCTTCATATAAGTAGTATTTTTTTATTGAAATTTTGTCAGGTTTTCCCTGAGGATTCAGAATTCTGCAGTGGGTTCAATTATTTTCAGTGAAAATGGACAAAAGGAAACATTTGCTTCTTAAACGTTTCTAATTTATCCAGAACAGATCTCTTTTCTTTTGAGAATAAAATGTTTGGATGAACATCCTTTGACTAGAGGAAAGAAGCATCTTCTCCAAAGAGAGAGAGCTTCTCTTTTCCATTAACCCATTGGATTCAGTGGAGAGTGTAAAGGGACTGTCCGGTTGGACCCAGCTGTGCTGGGGCATTCGCAGCAGATGTGAAAGCCTGAAATTCAGCCTGATGCTGAAGTTTAGACAGAGCTTCCTGACAGCAACATTTCTGGGGCTGAAGGGTAGGATCTCAAGGGGAAAGACAGAAACCACACCAGTAGGGATTGATGAAAATCAAAGAAAAATTGATGGCAACAACCTGTAAGTGTGAGCCTGTGCTGACTGCACAGCTGAGCCAGCAGATCTAAGAGACCTTGCTTTAACTCTTCTATTAATTAATGTATTAATAAATAATTAAAGATGGAAAAGACACCAGAGCTTGTCATGAAAGGGTTAGTGCTGTTATTGACTTCCAACTCACACAAGGTGTGAGGAGCAGGTTGTTCTCTACATCAGCCCAATGGCAGGTATGTTGAGCATCAGCTGGTAGTACCTGACTGCTGGCAGGCTCTGAAAGAGCATCCAAATGCCACCCAGCATTAAGGGCATAAGGCCAGCGCTGCCAGGGAATGTAAATCCAGAGAACGTCATCTGTTGGAGTGTTTCTCTTGAGTCATCATTGCTTTTGCAGTGGAGGAGACCTTTGCTGCAGACACTGCAAAGTGCTGCAAGCCTTGGCGAGTGTTGAGACTCATGAAATATAGATGGGACCTAGGCAGGCTCCTCAAGCAGGGTAAATACATGCCTGGTAATTGACTCCATCTTCAAGCCAGAAATACTTCGCATAAGGATGCAGAACAGGATTGTTTGGTAAAGTTTGATCTGCACACTTGGCTCAGCAATCACTGAGGAAAAAAAAAAAGAAAAAACCCTCCTCTGCTGAGTAACTGAGTAGTAACTAACAAGTAACTCCATTTTCCACTGTTATCCCTTTTTACTCCACCTTTTGTCCATCACCCACTCAGATGTTATCTCCTATGTTCTATAGAAAGAGCATCTGATGAAAACAGACACAGCACAGATGCAATATCTTGATAGAAACCATTCACAGTCTCCATAGCACCCCCAAAGAAAACATCTGTCTACCTGGAACCAGCAGGAAATAGAGTTGCTGATGCACAGATCATGGCATGGCGACAAGCCAATGGCTAATTGGTTACTATTTTAATGAACATTTGTTAACAACTCTTTTCCAGCTGCAAGGACAGGAATTCTCACTGGGATGCTCTGAGTTTGTGCAAACCTGAGTGGTTGTTCCCTGTGAAATTACTAAAGGCTTTGTGGGTCCTGCTGTCCTTTCTGTATCAGCTGGATCCAGAGAGATCTCTGCCTTTACATGCTTTAACCATGCATGGCTGGTCAGAACAAGCTTCTGCTTCTGCAACCACAGTGTATGAATTATTTCTAGATCCCTCTCAGGAGCCTCTCATGTCTCATGGATCTGACTCTCTTGGAGCAAACAAGATTCCCCTTCGCAGTCAGAAGATGAAACCTGAATGACCACTCCTGGCAAGGGCAAGGCAGTCCAGAAATGAGTAAGTAGGGCCAAATGGATGCAAAATTAAGCCACATAGGAAGACTCTGCACTGAAATTTCACATAGGTTTAACCTCATGACGGAACCTCACAATGGAAACAGTCAAAGCATCTCCTGCTCAAACGCTCATTTTGAAACAGATCCTGAAAATTATTTTCAATAACAGCAGAGATGAAATTCACCCCAAATCCACTCAGCTCCAAGCTGCATTTGTGGACAAATTAGTCATGCCTAGTATCCTATATCTGCCCACTAATTAACTCAGCAGCCGCTGCCAGAGTTAATCAGGGAAGTAGCTCCATTATCCCTGTACCCCCACAGGGCAGGGATCCACCAGCTGTCACCTCCCACCTGGTGTAAAGGCAGGGCAAGGAGCTGCTTGCTCAGCTGCCTTTGAAAGGCCCTGAAGCTCCCACCAGCTCCCTGGTGGGGAGATGGATGTCTGTGGGTGGACAGCCCCAAGCCCTGCACCATTGCTCCTGCAGCCGCAGAGCTTTTCCATCCAGGAGGGATCTCCCCACAGTGAATCCCTCCCACGCACTTTACACTGACAGAAAGGAGGAATTAAAGGAAGAAGCTGAACAAGAGTAGACTTATTCATAGGAAGAGGACATAGATTGTCTCCTATAATTCAGCCTCTGACAGGGGCCTGAGCCCCCATTCCCTATCCCTGAGGCTGCTGCCTTCTCAAAGCATCAAAAGGGGAAAATCCTCACTCATTCAGCTAGTTCTGGGCAAAAAAAGACACACAAGGAGATCAAGACCCCTGGGAAGGGTCTGTTCTGAGCTGACCAGTTTACCTGGGGAGCTTAATTGCAACTTTTGGGGTTGGTAGACCCGGCGTTACTTCCCATCTGAGGGAAAACCTGTGTAGCACAGACATAACAGGCTGTGTTTCTTCCCTGCTTGCCATACATTTCTGCTGAGCCACACGGGCTCAGATGCTGTAAGCCTGCCAAAATCATAGCACTATTTCATAGCACGTATAAGGTAAAAAAACCCCCAACAATGGTTAATTAAGTAATTACAATCAGGTCCTGTGTTTTTCAGTACACTTCTGGGAGATGGAAATTCTGGATGGTTTTTTAATCAAATTGCTTATCTAAATCTAGTAGGAATAAAAATTTGTTTCAGAATTTGATTTTTAAATATCAAAGGAAATATTTTCTTTTGGGTATCTGCAAGGTGGAATATTTCCCAGTGCAAAAACTTTTTTATAACAATTAGAAAAAAATAATTGAAACTGAACAGTTACACTAGATGCTCTGAAAGAACAAAAAAGATGCCAAAAAACATATTAACTAACTTTCACCATGAACATTCAGCCTATTCTCATAACACCAGTCTGGATTTTTAATTTGATTTCAAATATGTTATGGATCACAACCTCAGGGCTGTATATTAATGCAAATTTGCTCAGCTGAGAATCCATCCATCAGCCTTGCTGTGACTATGTTCTTCTAATGAAGTGCCATTAACAATTGTCATGAAACACCATTACAAAAACACTTAGGAACTGATCAATGACTATCATAAGCTGAACTGATTCATGTAATTTTTGAAATCAAGTTTCAATTAGGTCTAAAGAATAATGAAAATGTGAACTGTAAATTCTGCTGCAGACATACCATCTTATTATGAGCAAGAAAGATAAATATGATCCCTTTTTCCTTACCAACTGAAAAAATAAATGAGCTGCTAAATTCCCTGTTTGGTCCAGTTCACACAGGCTGCAAGCAAGCAAAGCTTTGCTTGTATGTTTAGTCCCAGGCATTTCTACAGACTTCTCTTCCATAGGATGCTACCATCAAACTCTGGAAATATATACTAAAATCACAGGAAATTGGACTTATAGATAAAACTGACAAGAAATCAATTATCAGTGATAATTATATATTAAAACCTATACAGTTCAATGCAAGGACAAAATTCCCCTCATAGGAAGGATGGAAATCCTGTCTCTCCTTCATCTGTCTGAACCTCTACATGACCCAGAGGGACTAGCAGCTCTTCACCCAGCCTGTCCTGTTCCCCCAGGCTGGATGGCTTCCCTGCCTGCTGGGTGGTCAGGTGCTTTTAGGACAGATTATCCTTCATTTCTGCAGATTACAGCAGCATTTAAATCAAGTTGCTATATTTTCTCTGTTTATACTAATTGAGACAAGAACATTTTCCCAAAATTTTCCCTTGGTCACAGGACAGATTTGCACATCTGTTTCAGACACTTCAGAAAATGAGGGGAGCTTTCTTTTCCATCTCAAACATGTCTTCTCTTTACAGCTCAAAGTGACTGAATGTCTTGGGCCAAGCCCTTGTTGCTGTGCCCACTGTGCCATCACCTGCATCCTCACTGAGGCTGCAGGCAGGAAAGAAGCAACTGTGTTTAAAGCCATGAAACCACACATGGATGTTACTAGTGATTCTGGGACCTCTGTGAGTGAACCCAGTACTCAGATTATCCAAAAGCTCAGTTGGGGTGACTGGAAATCTTAATCACCCACCACTGATGGGGACCCTGAAAGCTTGTCCCTTTGGTGCTCTGTCAGGGAGGTATCAAGACACAGTTTAGGAGGCTCCCACCTGTGCACAGCTAACAAAAACACCCTCCATCTCCTCTCAGGAAACGCGAGTGCAACAGGGGCCGGGATGGAGAGCAGAAAAATGGTCTCTTTTTCTACTTCCAACTGAAAGCGACCCTTCCTTGTCTATATTTGAAATCTGGCTGTGCCACTAGTCAGTACAGGACCTTCTTCCTCCACCCTTGGCTTCCTTTTCCCACTGCACAGGTGGGTGATTTTCCACAGAGTGCTCCTGAAGAACTCTGTGGGCATTTAAGAGCAGCCTCCCAGAAATGACAATTCTCTCAATCTCCCCCTCTGCACACTTTCAGCCCCTACCTGTAATCCCAGCTTCCCTCCTGCCTCTGTCTGATCCTATAATCTTTTCTCCCTCCCCTCTCTCTGCCTGCATCTCAATCCATCACCCCCAGGGTGTTGGGGGAGTGTGGGAGATAAGCTTGGAGCAAGGTTTGTGTGCACATGCAAACCTCAGGTGTTGGCTCCCATCACAACCAGCCTCTGAGCCCCTGCAACAGCCTCTGAATGCCACAGGGTCTCTGATAACTCAGCCTGACCTCCACCTCCAGTACCCAGTCCCTGAGCTCTCCGACATGGCTCTGAAAAGGACTCACCCAAACCCACATCCCAAGGGTGCCTTTATGTTAAAACCCACATAGCTATTTTTGGTCTGTTTACAGATGTATTTAAACAGAGACTAATTGCACCAGCACAAACTTGTCCTCACATAACTTCATTTTCATCCAGACAGAATCTTTTCAAGCAACAGCAACGAAACCCTTTCAATATTTAATCAGCTGCGTGGCCTGGCACAGCAGGGACCAGCAGCAGCTGCCTGGCGCAGAGCAGGCAAGGGGGGTGAGGGCTCCCACCCTCACCAAGCCTCTCTCCATCCTGAGAACTCACCTCCTTTACGAATTTGCTGTGGAAAAAGCCAAGCAGGAGCCCTGTTTTGGCCTGCTGCTTTAGCTGTGACAGCTTTCAAACAGCATGGCTTTGAAGCACCCTATTTTTCATTCCTCTCTTCCAACTTCTCAGCTGCTTTCCAGGTGTAAATCTTACTTTCTTTCCTACTGATCGCTGGGAAGTTGCTGTGCTCAGCTCCCTGTAATTGTGAGTCAGCAGGACTTGAGCTCTCTCCCACTTCTGTCTGGTTTTAAAGCAGGCAGGGTGTAAGCCTTGGCTGCAGACATGGCTTTGCAGAACTTGCAGGGGGTGTGAGAGGGCAAAATTAGGCTTTTCCTAATCTTTCCTCATGCCCTTAGTGCCTGTCCTGTCTGTGTCAGGGGGATTACAGGAGCTGAGAGGACATCCTCCTTCTGTGGGCTAGCTCTGCAGCATTCAGGGAACACTCTGTTGGTAGCTACCATGCTTAAGAAGGGTTGTTTGAAAAGAAAGCCTTAAGAAGGAGACCTTAGTGACTCACTTTAGTAAGTGGTCATGCCTGGCTTCTCAAAAACATGTCAAAACACCAAATGCCTTCTGGTCAGAAATGGTCCTTGAGTGTTCCTGACTACAGCCCCCAAGCCCTGTAACCTCCCCAGTCCCCCACAATCCCCAGCAGCCCAGCAAGACTCTGGCTTCTCCCTCCCCTGCTGGTGGGCACCCTGGGCTGGAGGTGTCTGTGCTGCCCAGCACCCCTGGGCACCAATCCAGGCACAGCCACAGCACAGGCTTGCAGTGTTTGAGCTCCTAAGAACAAAGGATCCTCTCTTGCTAGAATTGAAAAATAGATACTAACAACCAATCCTAAACATGCTTATCTAAAAGAAGAAAAAAGCACCAAAAGCATATTCAATTAGTGATAAATAATAAATACAAGATTAATTAAAATTACTCTGCTCTGAATTCCCATCCTCTGGCTCTGAGAACGCAAAAGGTACTCCCCATCTTCCCAAGGGTGGCCTGACATCAGAGCATCACCAAAGTCCCCAGAGGGCCAGTGAATGGCAGTGGTGATGGCAGGATTCCTCATGTATGTGCTGACCCCACTGGTGAGCCTTGGCTTACCAGGGAGGCTCAGGCTGAACCAAGCTCAGCAATTTTGGGTCTGTATCACAAGCAAAAAGGCTCCTCAGCTCCTCCTGAATGCCAGGAAGTAAGACTTTTTCAGCAATGGCTACACATCCAGAGAAGAAACCACTGGGATTTCTCAATCTGGGTCTGTATATAAATCATTTAACACCTCATTTACACATGTTCATGATTAATGCACACTAGATCCCTGCAAGGAGACAGTCCTGATAAAACATCTGTGAATTTGGGCTGCAAGTGTATGTGATGTGAGGGTGCAGAAGTACAAATGTACTCCCCCCCACCCCACCAAGAAATGGCTGATCTCAGTGGTGCCCACTCTCAGCTTCAGTGGAAGCAGATGAAAGGAATTTGGGTCAGATTTCCTCCTCTGAAGCGGGCTGAAAGCATCTGAGAACCAGTTGCCACTTTGTAAAAAGCCCACACCTCTTATGGCCCCAAGCAGCCATGAGCCCAAATCACCTCCTCTTGTCCTCCCTCCCACTTATCAGGGCAGAGAGAGCCCTGGACTTTGTACAGAGCAAATGATCACTTTTTGTGTTTATTACACTGTGAGGAGCCAGTTCCCCCATAGTAGCCTATATATCTCTTATTTTGGTATAAGTCCAGAGGAATTTTACTTATTTTACTGGATTTACAGCCCTGAGACTAACATCAGGCTCCAGCCACTCAGAAGGTAGCATGTAAATCTCAAAGAACTTTTATCCATTAGTATGAGTGCCTGGTGCAACAGATCCTCTGTGCCAAGTACAACTGGAGAAGAATACCTCCATTCTTGTCCCCCAATCATCCTCATGGAGGTATCCAATGCAATCTGTCCCTAACCTCATGCTTTGGCTGTGCTAATCCCTCTGGGAGATGTCACTGGTTGATGGAGGACCATCGCTACTTGTAGGATTGCAACATAAATAAGGTTCCTCAAAGGAATCACCACCACCTCCTCTATGGGGTTTTCCTCTGAGTGCCAAGGCAGAGGAGAGATACCAGGAGAGTCCTGCATGTCTGAGAATGTCATGGATATGAGTTCAGGTGCTCAGAAACCTCTAAGATGCAATAATTAGAGCAGTTAATCTGCAGCAGTCTGACCACCTGCCATAAAGAGCAAGAGAAATGCCCCATGGAGGAGACAGGTTTTACCCTGTTGCCTGGAGGGATGTGGTGGGAGAAATGCCTGAGATAGTCTGTGACCACTTGTGTCCTGACAGAGGACCTGTCTTTAATTTACCACTGCAGTACCAGAGCTCAGTCCTTGAGAGCAGGATGAGTGTGAAGTGTATCACATGCAGGAATAGATTGGCTCCCATACTTCTTTCCCCCGGTCAAAAATCTCCTGCAGGGATTCTACTCATGCTCTCACATTTTACAGAACAGGCCAGGACTGGGAAAGCCTCCGTGTTTCAGTGGTGCTCAGAGAACACCACTCTTCTCACTTGCTGTCAACTTTGGAGGATGGGAGGCCAAGGAGGCACCCACTGTGCTGGCAGTACGGTGGTAACCAGAGCTCAGACAGATCTATCCATCACCCAGTTGGGAGTGGATGAATTCCAGCTTCCTGCAAACCCATCTTCCACAAGAGCTGCTGTGAATCACAGCAAAACACCGAGTTCAACTGGAAACACTGAATCACTGAGAACCAGCTGTCACACAGTCCTGCAGCATCTCCTGTAGAAGCCTGTCCAGCATCAGGCTTGCTGCAGCCCCGACACAAAGAGGTATCCTGGAACTGTATCCAGAAGAACTGGCTTCTACTAACCAGTTGTGATATTGCCTGGGTCTCAGACTGGAAGACAGTCAATAGCCCTACTGACTGTCACCACGTCACTCACAACTTTGTAGATCTCTGCCACGTCTCTCTATATCAGTAGCCATATCTCTAGGTTTGCTCACCATGGTGAGCAGAAAAGCTCTCTGAAGACCTGTAACCCCTCCACTTTAATGAGGCACCTTAGAATACCTTAAAGTACTCACACATTTCAGCCACCTCCAAGCAAGAAAGGCCTTAATTTCTCCTACCTCCCTGGCATTAGGGCAATAAAGCACATACCCATGTGAGGCATGGCACCTTACATGTGGGAGAGTTTATGATGCCCAGTTGTAAAGACTCCCTTAGTACTAGAAAATGAGAAGAATTGTCCTCAAAGAGCCCTGAGCTTCCCAGCAACCTTGACCTGGCTTAATTCTCTTTTATAAGAGGTTCTTACTTCAATTTTAACCCAGCTCCTCTTTCAAATTCAACACAGCCAAGGGAATCTACAAGGCCACCCTGACCCCCTCTTCCTTCTACCCTCAACACCAGTGTGTTTCCACTAACATAAACGTGATCACTAAGTCGTGACTGCACGGGAAGAACAAACAGGCTGAGCAGATGGGTTGTGCGGGAGGAAGCCCTCATTTAAAACGCAAATAGCTGGTGGTAGTTTAGCAGATGTGGTAAGAAAAATCTGGAGAGACAAGCATGAGGTGACTGGATTCCAATTCCAATCAAATAATGTCTAAGTCTCCCTGGCAAGGAAAGGTTTCTATCTCCTTGATTACCTTCTCCGGAAGAGATGATGACACTGATGCCAAGTGCCATCACAGGAATGATCTGGAGTATTCTTCAGAACACTTAGGACCCCATATGACTCCCTGCCCTCACCAAATGAATTTTTTTCACAAGAGAAATCCACCTTTTATAACGCAAATGTCCATGAGAAAAGACTAAACTTCAGTTAAAAGTCATAACATTAATTCTGTAGCACATTCAATTCTGTTTCTTTTCAGAGACAAAGACTTAAGGATCTGTCCTTCACTTCCCCAACATCAAATCAGGATCTCTCAGGAAATAACTTTAGGACATTATAAAAATGCCTACATCCAGCATATTGTAATATTCGTTTGGCCCTAGAATTTCATCTTGGCAGAAGTACCAAAATTATCACAGATGGGTATGATGATTTTCTCTTTATAAACATTACAGAGTCATTAATTAAATGAGGGATATTAACCCTTCCAGGCAGCACTGCAGCAGGGACCAGGAAAGCAGAGTCACCACTGGCCAACATCCCAGACTGAATATGGGAGAAAAGTCAAATGCTCAAACACCAAACTAACAGCAAAGATACTCTGGCATCAGCATTACAGAAGGTTTTAGAAGATAATTCTAAAAGAAAAACAATTTCTAGAAATTTCGGGTGCTCAGAAATAACATTCCAGAAAACATGGAATGAAGGATTTTCAACTTTTTTGAAACAAGCCACGGTGTTTTGGTTAAAGGACACAAAAGGTGTCCTCTCTAGGAGGATTTCCTCACAGACCCAATCACCAACCCCTCAAAGATAACAAACTGGGCAATTACTGCACTCTCTCCTTCTTGCACAGTGCTGGGTTTCATTCAGGCAAAACCCCTTCCACTTGGCTGTGTTCTCTCCACCCACCATTTGCCAGACACAGATTCAGCACAAAAGATTGTCACCTTGAAACATGTGTGAAACAAAACCCCAAATCAAAACTGCTCAAGAGAGAAGGATCTTTTTTTTCCTCTAGATTTCTCTAGATTTAATGTAACTCGAAACTTCAAGGCCTCTCTAGAATAAGCACAAAACCCAGAGTGCCCCACTCTCAGTGTCACAGTACCTAACATCAAAGAGTAGGAAATGTGTAAGGTTTTAGCAAGTGGAGGTTTCTGTATGAATACATCATGAGAGGACTATTTTTATAAACAAGTCATCTCAGCAATGTTCTCCAGGAATAGTTTTCAACTCTGCCTGTCATAAATAAATCAAGAAAAAAAATTGCTTTGGTA
>JAWWTY010000016.1:6797058-6904044 GCA_035222235.1 Margarornis squamiger
ATCTCAGCAATGTTCTCCAGGAATAGTTTTCAACTCTGCCTGTCATAAATAAATCAAGAAAAAAAATTGCTTTGGTATCCCCCAAACCATATTTTCCCTCAGTTTTTGGGTAAAACACACGTCTGTCAAGAAGGTCATAGCTTGGTATTTGTCAGAACTATTGCCAAAGCTTCCCACTGTATTTTTCCTTTTTTTTAAAAAAAAAAATAATTATGTACAGACCTTTGCAGATTCAATATAGCCAGATTGCAAAGGCTGCTCTTAGGTTTATTATTCCCTGATCCTCTTTAAACAAGGGCCCTAAAATCATCTCTAGTGTAAGAGCTCTGCTGTCACTCAGCTAAGAAGCAGGATGCCCATTTTGAGAGTCCTGTGAGATTTACTGACTGGCAAACCTCTCATTTAGAGTAAGTCAGTGTCCAGGACACCAGATAGCTCATGGTCCCATCAGAGTGTAGTCCAGTGAGACCTTCTCCCTTCCAAACATCTTTACTTGCACCTATACGTAACAGCTACTGGTAGAACCTAGGGCACTGATTTCAGCAAAAAATTCATTTAGACTTCATGATGGAGAGAGTTTATCAGCTAGAAAGGTTGAGAGAATTTGTTAATCAGCTTAGGGGAAGGAATTTATGAATGACTTCCCGTAACTCCTGCAGACACAAGCACAGGATAGAAAAAGCAGCATCCAGGTAGCAATTCACCTAGGACTACCTCATGGAAATGATCAGACTAAAATGGAAATCAAGTCAGAAAAAAGATACAGTGTGGGCAATGGAACTGCATGTGAGCGAGAGCTGGTCCGGCTGCCCAGGCACACGCATTGACCTGCTCAGTTCCCAGCCTCTCACTAACAGTAATTAAATGTCTTTGATAAGCACTGACCCCTGGAAAAGCTTCAGTACAAACCAAATGAGCTTCACTGTTTTTTCTGTCTTTTTCTGCTCCCCTTCCTTTGCTTTTAACCCATGAAGTCTTACTACTTTTGCAACTGGACTGATTGCCCAGAAATGGACCAAAGAGAAAAGCATTATTGCTTACCAGCACTAGGAAATATTTCATCACAGCCATTCACCAGCCATTTCCCTTCTTTCTAGCCCGTGGAGCAGCTCCTGGAAGGGTCACCCCTTACTGCTAGGATGTCACAAGCCGGAGATTAGAAGTAAATGCTCTGCAAGCCAAGCAGATCATCCCGCAGCGACCACATCCAGGTACTGAATCACGAGCAATGGAAAAGTCCATCAGGCAGTAGAAAACACAACCACACACGCACACACCCCCCCAGCTACAAAGGAATAGGAGTGGAGGGAGGAGGAAGAGCAGATGGGAGGGGGGTGGCTGGGGGAAACCAGGCAGCGAGCGATGCTAACGTGACAGATGTGTTGACTTTAAGTTAAACAGGAAATTGAGGATGTTCAACGCAGGGTGGAATGACATTAGCTCACGTTAAAGGCAAAGACTTTCCCTGATCTTTCCCTTACTTGCTTTCCCTCTTCTATCCAGGCTTTCTCTAGTGATTTCTGGCTATATCCTCACAGGCAGAAACAAGCCAGGGTTGACACTGAGTACTTGTCTGACTCTATGTCTGGGGAAGGCAGGAGATGCAGGGCCAGCCACAGAATTTCCCATCCGAGCAGTGAGTTGGGAGATTGCTCATTTATTCCCTCTTCAACTCAAGTCCCCTTGACATTATTTAAACATTATCCTCCAGATGATGTGAGTAAAAGAGAGAATTCTGAACAGCAGGGTGAGGCTTTCAATTTGTCCCAGTTCTGGGCAGGGGAAAATACAATAGGGTCAAAATCCTCATTTAGGGTACGTAAGATAAACAGCAGAGAGTAGAATAAATTGATGTAAATGCAGGGAAAATAAAATGCCTTGATGCACTTAACTTCCCCGTGAATAGATCTGACTTTCCTGCAGTCCAGAAAAAGGGTGAGTCTGGGGGATGGCAGCTGTTCTATGAGGGTCCATAGGGTTGAAATCCAGGGGAATGCAACTTCAGGACAAGGTTGTAAGATGTCCAGGCAGCAGTAGAAGACAAAATGAATGGGGGAAGTCAAACCCCTGCACTGATTTCTTAGTTAAAGCCTGGAAAACTGAGAGAAGGAAGACAAACAATATTAGCTCTGAGCTAGATCCCAGCTTCTACAGATTAACGGAGGAAAAGAGTGGCTGCATCACAAGCCCACAGACAGAAAATCAGAAATGCCAGCTAGCTCAGTCTCCCACACAAGGACTCTGTTCCTGCTTCACAAGCAGGTCCTTTCCCCTGGCTTTTTCCACTGCCTTTGGCACCAGAAGGAAGAGCCCCCTTGGCATCCCTGATGGGTTGGGTGTCAGCTTCAACCCAGCATGCATAGCTGAGCCTTTCTCATTCATCTCCCCACCAAAGCTCTGTCCCAAGACCCACAAGCAGGGGTGACAAAAATGTGTCTTCTATGGCATGTACAGGCCCCCAGTACAGGCCAGATTAGTGACAGGAGTCTTATGTGGTTTTTTTTTTTTTTTTTTTTTCCTAGCATCTGTGCATTAGGAAAGGACAAAAACCTGCTATGGGCACTTGCTCCATAACTGAGTGAAATATTCAGGTTTTGATGCAATCCAGTCTGCCTTCCTGCCTGCATCCCATTCCTCCCCACCCCCTCCCTGTCCCTAACTGTGCTGTTGGCCTCCCTTCAACATTTTGATGGAGTATTGACAGTGATCCATTCGCACTCCAAACAGATGAACCTGACTTGCATCCCCAGAACCGCATTTGCAGAGCCAGCCCGAGCAGGTGGGTTTGGAGCATCTCCTCGGATGTATCAGCTGCAGCTCCAAAAGCATCCCTTTTTCTGGTTAGAGAAACAGCTTGGAAAAGTCTAGCAAGGATATTACACTTTGTAAAACTGCTGCTTCGGGTCTCTTGTCCCTCCTCCTACCTTCTGCCAACTCCCTCATCTCTGCAATTATTTATAAAGCTCTGTGTTCTTTCCTAATCGGGATGTTCCCTTTTGCCTTGCACGTCACTCGTGTGTTGCTCTGCGTCTGGGCCTGTGATGACCTCTTGGAGTGCCTGGCAAGACTGGCAGCAGCCAAATGAGTCATTAGCAACCTGCCTGCACCTCCCTCCCTCTGGCCATTGCCTCCCTGGCTCCCACCGAGCCCGGCTGCAGGCAGGGAGGCCTGGGGGAGTTTAAAGCTGTCTAATCCCCTGGATAATTCATGGAAAGAGGATTACCCATTCTGTGCAGAGACCTTAACCTAAATATAGACCAGCCTTCCCCTTGCATTGTAGCTCCTGTGGCACAGAGACATTTTCCCTGCACTGCTTCTCCATCCCATCAGCTTAGGGGTTAAATCTGCTCTTGCTCAAAACTGGGACAACCTGGTTCTAACCTATGGACTTACAGTAAAACCAGGGTTAGTAAAGCAGAGTTGAGACTGTGCTCTGTGAACACCAGCAAGATAATGCAGACTCACCCCCAGAAGTGCACTTTCTCCCTAATAAATGCCAAACTCCTTTGAGAGGGGATGGGGGAGTCAGAGAATATACTGTCTTACTGTATATTTGGAAACCAGTCATGGTCCCAAACTACAGAGCCTGACAGCAATGTATTGGAGGGTAGAAGGGAAGTGCTAAACTCAGATAATCCCACAGTAGGTTACAGCAGCCTGCCTGAGGACCTGGGAATAGTGACCTGGCTCTGCTGCCCACCCTGGAGCAATCTGGGCAGGTCACCAGGAACTGGGTTATTCCCCCTGCGGGAAGGGACAGGTATTTGCCAGAGAGCTGAACAGGGAAAGCAATAGTTAATGTTAGGATAATTTTCTTGCTTGCATCTAAAGACAGCGGGATAAAGTGGGGAGCTGCAGAAAGTATTCCTGATGGATTCAGCAGCTTCCTGGGAGACCATGAATCTCTCCTCACCCTCCTGTCGTTTTCTTTCTCCCCTCTGCCCCAGATGGTGAAGTGAGGTCTGACACAGCCACCACAGGCTCCCCTTTCCTACAGCCTTTTTTTTTTTTTTGGCTGTTAAGGTCCTTATGGGACTTTAGTCACCGTAACATTAAAGCATTCATTAGCACAGGAGTAATTCCATAATCTCTTCAGAAGAGAACAATTCCAGAGGTTCAGCTCATGATCTGGAAAATCAATTTGCTGGCTTGACGATGCAGGAAGAGGATTTTCAAGGCTGGCTTTGGCTTCCCCAGCAGGACTGTTATCAGCCCTGGGACTTGGTGGCCAGGAAGGGGCCACGCACAACAGCTCTGAGGGGAAGAGGGAGGACCTGGGGGTTGTCTTTTGGCTCAGGTGAGAAGGGAGCTGGGCTTACGCTGTGCCAGTTGCGGGATGAGCCTCAAAACCCAGACCTGCCTCACCAAGTTTTGCCCAGCTGTGTGCTGTACATGTGGGACAGCATCACCATAGATTATGGGGCATTTTCCTGACTTTTTCATCTCTCACACTTCATTTCACCAAAAGTAATGCTCCCAGCTCAGAGCAAGAAAGGTATGCATTTTCATCATTCTGCCTTTTCCCTGCAAGTACAGGCTAATCAATTTCTATTTTGAAACTAAACTCCTGCATCCCCCATACCAAGCACCAGTCCATGTCCTCTTCCTCTCCTTGTGGGATTTTTCACATCCATTTTGACTGCACTGTCAGACGCTGGGCCCCACACCCTTCCTATAGACATGCAATCAGATTTTCAGAAATCATCTGCAGGTTCAAGGCTAACTTTTGAGAAGCACCCAGCTGTGCACTTGCAGGTTCAGAACTGCATCAGAACCTGAGTGGGCTTTCACCTCCAGCTCAGCTCCTTCAGAAGATGTCAGGTACCAGAGACTTTCATTTAAAGATGCTACAGAACATAAATGGGTGCAAATTACTACTTCATGGAGCAGACCTCTCAGAACTGGGCAAGCTGAAGTGAGTGGAAGGCTGTTTGCTGGTTTTTGTGTCTATCATGGATGCTCCAGAAGGGCTCCCCCAGCACTCACATCATGCATTTACATAATTGTGTTTGGAAAACCTAAGGTGTCATTGTACATCTGATGTTCAGCTGAGTTCATCTAATAGCAGTGGACACACCTTTCAGAACAAGGCCATGAAGAGGGGAAAGACAGGGAGATAACTACGACCTCATGGATCTCGACACTTGGGATCCACACATAAGTGCTGCCGCCTATGGAAGCTTTCTTGCAGTGAAGGGAGACGTTCCCCTCCTCTTTCTGCTGGAAGATGGGAAAAGGAATCAGAAAAAGCCTTGCATGCTGCCTTTGTTCACACTCCTTCCTCTAGGTTATCCTGTAGGACAGTCTGACCACTGACAACCCACTGCATCAAGTGTTCGGGTCCCATGCCATTTAAGGCAGAGGCACTAAGGTATGTTTCCAAAGGAGCAGCAGACATCCAGCTGGATGCCTAGGATGATCAGTGCGGCATTATTGCATATCCAATATCTGGCTAAGCAAGCCAGAGAATTAACCCTTTTCCTCTCCTTTCCCCCAAATGGTAACACCAGGGATACAGCAGACATGAAACAGCAATTTTCATGCCATGTCAGACACATGATTTAATCTCATCCTATCTGAAATTTCTACTCTGACTCCCTGTGGCAGGAGACCCCTAGTATGTGCTTACAAGTGCCTGACCTAAACACAGTGAGGGGTCCCCCTCGGCACACAGAGAGCACTGCATGCTCCTCGCCTACACATTATTATCTTCAGGCTCTTACTATTCTCCTTTTTCTCCTGAGACGAGGTCATTCCTGACAAGTAACACCCTCGCAGAGCCAGTTCTTACCAATTATTTTTAATGGAATCTTGGTGTTATGGGTCATATTGCTGCAGTTTGACACAAGTAATAAAAATTTGCCTTGAACAACACTTGTCCTTTACAAGAAAAATAGTGCCTGCAGAGATGTGTGCCTGGATGTGTTACAGGCTGTGCACAGTCAGGGGAACTTCTCGCCACAGAACCCGCATCCCGCGGCAGCTCCCAAATCGCTGCTTTCTCTCTGTGGCTTCATTTAACCATTCCTGACAGAGGGGTTAGGAAAAAAACTAACTGCAGTTTTCAGCTTTAGCTACAGTTAAGCTCCCCTGAAGTCTGGGGAGGATGATGAAGGGAGTACAATCACAGTGGGTGCGATAACCAGCAGGGAAAACGGGACCGGCATCGGCGGGCACCGGCACACCCCACACACAGCCCTGGGGTGCCAGCACCCACACAGTCCCACGCAGCTCCGTGGGGACACGGCAGTCCCTGCCCCCAAGAAAACACCTTCTCCTTCTACCCCCAAGTCCACCGCGAACTGAACGCACACCGGGAGCACTCTTAAAAATTGCTTCAGCCCAAAGTTAGAACTCCCGAGCGCAGCAGCTCCTGGGCTCCCGGCACAGAGCGAGGGCAGCGTAACGGGGCTGGTTTAAATTACTCGCTCTCGACTGCTCTGACCCTCCAATCTCATTACGCCGAGTCCCTGTTCCCACCGATCCATCCCAACTCGGACACCGACTCTGCGCCCTTGAGCATCTTCGTTTTCAGCGGCATCTTTTGTTTTAGTTTTCCGCAGAGAGCTTTCCCCTGCCCCTAGAGCTGCCTCCCCGACACCGAGCCCCCAGGGGCTGCCAGTTCTTCACCCCTTTTCCGCGAAGAGGAGGGAGCGAGTGGCTCTTACCTTGGGCACCCCAAGTTGTCGGCGGAGCGGCTGCCGGGGCGGCGCAGCGCGGCGAGCGGCGCAGCGCGGCTCTGCGCTGGCATCTCCTCTAGCAGTGATGCAGTCCTGCCAGGAGCCGCATGCCAATGATGCGGCCCCGGGGATCCCTGCCCAGGAACCCCAGCGCTGGGAGGGAGCCCAGGCTGCGTGTCCTGCCTGTATCCCCGCCGCCCCCAGCCCGGCTGCGGAGCGAGCGCGGAGGCTGCCAAAGGGAAGGGGAGACAGCGAGGAGCTGCACAGCAGGCTGAGAGAGAGGGAGAGGCAATGCTTGTGTAATTTCATCGCGGTAATAAAATCCAACCCAGGGTCTAAATGTTGCAGCTCTCTAGCAGAGTTCTTCATTACATAGGGGATTTTTTTTTTCTTCTAATTGCTGACATACAGGAATGTTTCTAGCTATAAGTAGAGGGGAATCCCAGCATGACTGGGCATCCTTCATCTCTCCACTTAATATATTCAACTATTGCTAAATTTGAGACCCCTCTCCCCAGGATGGCTAAGGAAGGGACATGTTTCAGGGATAAACCTACCGTGGGATCAGCCTGTTCTGTTTAAAATCCCCTTGTGTTTATAATTTAGGAGCTCATTGTCAGAAGAGTAGCAGGAAATATCCTACTGTCCACGTAATTTTGTTCTTGAAAGAGACCATGTGGACACAACAGCATGGAACATAGTCTGCCATATAAATCCATTCACATAATTTTGTGTTATTAAAAGAGATAACCAGTAACATGAGAAGGTGCCTTAGTAAAGAGCAAAGCATGCAACTCATAACCAAGAAAGCCTTGTCAGTGCCCATGGGGGGCATGTCCACACCCTACATCATCTCTCCCTGCAGAGATGCCCAAATTAGTCCAGATAATGAGAGCAACAAAGACTTTCATTGCTTCTTCTACTAACCTAAAACTGAAGAGGAACATGGATTTACAGGCTTTTCAGAAAGGAAACAGGGATAGATTTACAAGGCAGAATCCCTTGTACTTCAGCAAAGAATTGGAACTGAAAGCCCAGCCACCCATCCTGGCTCTGTCAGCAGGTGACATCTAGAAAGCTAGGATCCCACTCTACCTCAGTTTCCCCATCTGTAAGACAGCAATGGCACCACTGGCTCCTCTAGGCTGCATAAACACTAGAAGGTATCATTCCTTTGGCTGTTTCTAGGGTCCCTCCACACACATACTTCACCTTTAGTCCCTGTCCTGTATTTCACAGTTTGATTCCCCCTCAGCTCACCTGATCTGAATCTTCAAATTCTGATCCACCCACTCAGCTCAGCTGATCTGAATCTTCACAGTCTGATCCCCCTCAGCTCACCTGATCTGAATCTCCAGCTCAGGTGTGCTTGTGCTTGTAATTATTGATGGCATTCCAAATTGGGCCTGTAAATTTTCTCTTTATCCAATGGCTTGCTGATATAGTTACTGTGACTGCGCTGGTGGCATCAGTTCCATACAGAAAATGCAGTAGGTGATTAATTCAGACTTTTTTTTTTTACACCTACTCATTTAAAAATTGGAACTTAAATACAAAGTTCAGCTTTATTCTCCCTCGCACAATACATTAGCTTAATTGCATTTTGTGTTCAGTACAGTGCACTGATCGCTTTGATGTGGGAGCACTTCAGAAGTCAAATTATTACCGGCGCTCCTGTATGCCACGGGCCAAGTATCAAGGCCCTGGCAAAGCTAAAAAGAGCCAGTCTATCACCATGTACTGAGCACTGTTTGCTTGCCTGTCACTGTTCCTCTGAGTCCTCCAGCTCATTAGTACTTCAAATTCTTCTAATCATAGGAGGTCTATTTGCAGGTGTCAGATCCATGTGTGGGTCATGCTCAGGAAGCACAGCACTGTTCATACTATGTTCCCCTGGAGAGGGCTTGAGCCACTCCTGAGATGCTCTCCCAGTTCCACCCCAGTTGCTGTTGAAAGAAGGCTGATGTGCCTCCTGTCACCTTTCACTTGCAGGAGAGATTGGAAGCGAGGAAAGATGCTGCAGGCTGGACAAAGGAGCACCCCAGTGTCCCTCCTGGGCTTTTCTCAATGCCCAGAAATGTCCCTGTATCCACTTAGCTTACTGTTTCCCGTGCAGGATAGATCTAGTCCAGGTAAATTGATATTAAACCTCATAGCAGAATGAACAGAGAGGGAGGCAATAAATCTGGGAAGCATTCTTTGCCACTGCATTGTGATTATCAGTGTTTCTAATTACCTCTGCACCCTACTGTGCTTCTCTCTGTTAATCACTGCTGCCCGTATCCAGGTATCTCAGCCAGGGAGAGCCATTTTCCGTAGTGCCATATGGTGCCGGTGGGGAACCTGAGCCTCACGGGCTGCCTGACATCCAAGGCAGCAGGATGGGGAGGCATAACATCTTTCTGTTCAAAAGAGCACATTAATAAAATCTGAAGCAATCCAACTGTTTCAGAGATGCAAAAAGTAAATGGGAAACAAAGCAGAGCTGCAATGAATAAGGGACTGGCATGGAGATG
Source organism: Margarornis squamiger (assembly GCA_035222235.1). Classification (NCBI taxonomy): domain Eukaryota; kingdom Metazoa; phylum Chordata; class Aves; order Passeriformes; family Furnariidae; genus Margarornis; species Margarornis squamiger. The sequence goes on from JAWWTY010000016.1 coordinate 6,806,255, forward strand.
GATGAAATTATGTAAGCTCTTACATCCCAGAGAAATAGGTGTCCGTGTAAAGGCTGATCATGCAGGTGTAGTTATCAACATGGTTCCACAGGCAAAGAGGACTTCATCTAACCCTGTAGCTCACTGAGCAGCCTGAGACCTCTTGGGGGGCAGGGTGGGTTGGGAGCTCTGGCCCATCCACGTGGATGGAGCAGAGCCCCACAGCCATAATCAAGTAATTTTCCTTTTTTATCCCAGCTACAGCATCAGGGCTTTCTCTTTTGCCTCCTTACACGAACAAGACATGAGAGACTCTTACAATGAGGTGCAGACCTGGATGAACTGGGGTACCCTCCTTCAGCAATGCTCAGATGCTGTGGGGAAGGTGTACAAGGGAAACTGAAGCAAAACAAGAAGTGGTGATGGAGCAGCTTCTCCAATGGCTTACAGGCTGTCAAGTGAAAGGAAGATAATCAGAGAAATGTATGACTCTAAAAATACACAAACAATGCATATTTCATGGCTCTGCCAGAACCATCACTTACACACCAGGGCACTTGCTGTGAGAGGCACTTGGTATCACGGAGTACTGAGTGACCAGTGGATGGTCAGGGCAGGGCTTCTTGGCTGATTTTCAGGGTCCCCTCCACACATGGGCACTCGCATATGTGTGTGGGGGGCACACACTCACATGCACACTCAAGTGTTCCTCTCTCTCACCCTGAGCCCTCCCGCACGGTCTGCACGAGGAGCCCCAGCAGACCTGGCCCTGGAGGCGCCCTTGTCCAAACAGGAGCCAGAACAACCAAGCTTTAACATCTAGCAGGGGTTAAACAAGTCCAAGGGATGTAATGGAAAATCCTTGAGCTGACAGGATTTGAGGCTGGGGGCTGCAAGGTGATGGCAGGAGGAGCTGGCCGTTGCCACCTCTCTAAGATGTGCAGTGATAGCAGGCTGGTGGCTGCTGCTCTCCACTAGTGACAGCCATCCAGACAGAAACAGTCCTTGCCTCCCCCTCCCTTCACCAATTCTGCTAATGAAACTTTGCTTACAAAAGCCAGAATTGGGCCAGAAGGGAGAATCACAGACAACATTTGATGGCACTTGCTATTACACCTGATAAGCAAGATTAGTAATGCAGGTAACGTATGCAATGTAAAGAGCTGTACAGGCATTAAGTCTAATTATTGGTTTTGCTGCCTGCTTGCATATGGAATCAATCTGGATGTCAATAAAATAGCTGTCCTCTGTGCTGCAGGTCTCACTGTAAAGGGGTAGCACTGCCAAGACCCACAAACAAATTAGGAGAAGAGAGCACTCAGCAAAGGGGGTGAGCCAAGCAATGCTGCATTCCCTCCCACCAGAAGGGACAGGGTTGCTGCCTGATGTGGGTAAATGGCCAGCTTAAATATGAGAGAAAAAGTGTTTTATATTGAACACACTGCAGCATGAAATCATGCTGAAGTCAGGGTTTGGGTCTGTGAAAGCACTTTTGATGGGATATGTGTATATATACATAAACACATATACCTACTGGATGGACCATGCTGGGTCCCTTGCTGGGTGCTGTAACAGCTGCAGCATGAACCTTGCCACCCACTGTACCAGTAAAAGGAGAAATGAATTACTGAAGCAAGGAGAAATGGGGGAAAACATCCCAATGCATCTTCTATTTTCCTCCAAAATTCTAAGCTCATCTGAGTAAGGCTCAGTTTACAAAAAGTATAATAATACCTTTTTTCCTTAAATTAGCCTGTCACTTTCTTCTTGACACAAACTCCTGATTATTGTAGTAACCCAAATGGCTGCACAGCCAGCAGCTCCTGGAGGATGAGGGAATCCCAGCACTACCTGTGCTGCTGAATATTGGCCCCGTTGCCTTCTCAGAAAGGTGAATCATGAGCATACAGGCTGTAAAACATGATCTGCACACCTCCAAGGCAAAAGGGTCCTGAACTATCCAAAACCCACATGGCAGCACTGACACAGACATTTCAGGGCAAAAGTGCATGATCACTGTGGCAATATCAACTTACCAGAGCTGGAAAGGTGAGCTGGAGAGGCTGTACCACACCAGAAAAACAGAAAACTAACATAATAGCAAGTACTTTGCTGAAAACTATTTGTGGCATAAAAGCTCCAGTTTTAAGAAGAGCCACTGCTCTTAAAAGGTACCACTGGCAGGTGCTGTGACAGGCCAGGGGATGTGATGTCAGTAGATGTCCTTCAGCAGCATCATGGCCTGTAAGTGCTTGAATGTAAGGAGATGAGGGTGCTTAAATTTCTCTAATCTGGCAGAAACCATTCTGTAAGACAAGCCTGAGTGGAAACACACGGGGATGTTGGCAGGTCTTGGTGTGAGGGCCAAACCAATGAACACTGCAGGACCTGGGCTGACAGCACTGGACTCACTCAAGAGTGGGGATGTCGCTGTCTCATGCAAAGCTCTGTTGATGGTAGTGCATCACCTAACAGCTGCATCCTCCAGGATCACCTTAAACATTACCATTTCTCTTTTTCTCCCCTTTCTTTTCCTCTTTCTCTAATGGTTCTGTTAGTCTAGGTTGAAAATCCCAAGTGCAAGTGCAGTGATCCTTTAAAGAGCAGCTCACATACCTCTTTCTCCCCTATTTTCATCTTTCAAAATGAAGGAATATATTGTCAGGTTAACTCTGAGTTTGCAGAGCTCTAATGAGTTAGGCAGAGTTTATTTATGTGAAAAGGATGAATGGTTCCCTACATGTTAATAGCACAATCAGCAACAAACCCCTCAGCATTAATATTTAACGTCCTTTGTTATGTACATGCCTGGCTGTTATTCAGAGAGGGCTGAGTCAGGAGAGCAGAAGCTGCTGGGAATTGAATAAGCATTATTTGTGGGATTTCTCTGAGTGGAAAATGGAAAGTAGAAAAAACATTGTTTTTATGTGTGGCAGCCCAGTTGTCAAGAAACTGCATTTCTGTATAGTGTATAATACATGCAAGAAATCACTGCACTCTGTGGCTTTTTGCACCACATGATTTCTTTAATGTTATTGCCTGCTTATTCTTGCCTTGTACACACACACACACAAGTATTAATTTTATGAGCTATGAAGGAGAAAATCTAATAGATCAAAGCCAGCAGACATCCCCTGCAAATTCATGATTAGTCATGTAACAGCAGGACATGGACATCTCAGATAAAGGCCAACCTTGCATATCCATAGCACAGTCTATCTCCCCTCTTTTATCCAGATTTCCAATGATTTAGATAACTAAGTAAAATAAGAATATGAATGCTACATCATTAGCACTTTTATATATACAGACAAATATATTCTCTGTAAAGCATTACATAAATATTAATCTTAAATCTGCTCTTTGTGTCCATCATGATACAGCTGACAGTTATAGATGGTTCCATCCTGCTCCCCTGTACAGAGCAGATTATCAGCATTGTCAGTAGCTTTACAGGTACCAGAGGTATGGCTGTTTTTCAGTTTCAATTGTCCATAAATGCTACACTTACAAGGCCTTTCCATATTTCCATGATTACTCTGTAACTATAGCAAATGGTCTAAGCCTGGTATACAGGCTCATTTCATCTGAGTGATTTTTAGGAACACTCTGTTAGATGTGGGTATCTAAGGGTCTGGGAAAATGTGCCATATTACATTACAGAGGAGTTAAATACAAAGCTGTAATTTCAGATGCAAAGGTTCAGGTTGCAGCTTTTTTCTTACTTGTCTGGAAGAGCCTTTATTCTTGAAGCTGTGCTTTCTGGGGAATTTCCTTCAGGGAAGCAGAGGGACCTCTCCCTTCTTCAGTAAAAGGTAGAGAAAAAAAGGAGCTTTGGTATTTCCAAACAAAATCACCTTAGCTGTTCACTCATGTCCTTGCTTCACATCCTGTGCAGAAGGCTGCTCTAAGCTGTATCAGAAGGGGCTTTAGTGATTTTAATGTGCACAGGACAGGAGCCTTGTGGGCAGAAGGCACAGCAGCCAGACTGCTTCCCAGCAATGCGTGTGGACAGGGAAAGGGATGGGCAGATATTGTCATAGAAAACAACTGGAAATTGTCTGACAAAAAAAAATTAAAAAATGATGATGATTCTAGAAACATTTCAGGTATTTGCACCACTGGTTTATAACTTTGTGGTATTATCAATCACCCCTGAAGCTCGATGTGAACTGGTTGTGTTTGCACCAGGGCAGAAACGAGATATAAAAATAGAGAGAAAGGGGGAAATTTCACTGAGTAGAATTGAAGAGGAGGTGAAGGAAAGCAGAGAGAAGCATCACTATGGAAGAGAGTGAGGAGACGGCGCTTGTGAGCAGCTGCAGTGGGGACCCGCCTGCAGCAGGTGGCAGCAGGGAGCTGGGATGGACGGATGGATGGATGGATGGATGGATGGATGGATGGATGGATGGATGGATGGATGGATGAGATGTTGCTCTGATCAAGGCAGACGGGACTCCACACAGGCCTCAGAGAATTTATCAGCCTCCTAATAACTTCTGTCCATCAGCAAAACCGTAAAAAGAACAAAATCTACAGATCACTCAGCATAAAGAACTGACATAGCAGCTGGCTGATGTGCTGGAAGTATCACATTATTAAGGCAGCAGATAAGCACTAGCAGTTATTTTTAATTTTATAGTTAGTTCAGTAGCTCTGTCCTAGTGCCCAGGTGCCACAGTCTCCTGGGTTCACCCTGGAAGAGATGTACTTGCTTTCCCAAAGGTGAAGGTACCCATTAGAAGGTGAGTTCTGGCGAGGTGCAGGTGGGGCTCTGCTGAGGAGATCAGCTCCTGCCCCAGATTTGCTCATATTCTGAATCATGGAGTCATAGAATAGTTTGGGTTGAAAGGGACATTTAAAGGCCATCTAGCCCACCCTTCTGCCATAAATAAGGAAATCTTCCACTTGAGCAGGTTGCTCAGAGCCCTGTCCAACCTGGCTTTGAACATTTCTAGGTATGGGACATCCATCATGCCTCTGGGCAACCTGTGCCAGTGTTTCACCAATGTTTCTGTTTGGACCAGACTGATAGGTGCAGATGAGAACACAAGTGTTCAGCTGCAGTTGTGGGCCAGCACATGAGCTGCTTTGAAGAAGAAAAGGGAGATTTGCTTTCCTACTTTCAGCCTGATTTTGGTATCATATTTGTGCTATATAATATCAATGTTACATAGAAACAAACACAATGATGATACACCCATATTCATGTCTGCCATTCCTGTTATCTGCAGGTCCTTCAGGAAGTCACTCACATGCAACTCTGCTCTCCATAGCCCCATGATTAACTGACTACTCCCTAAACTGTGTTCCCCCTCTCCTCGGGATCCAGCTGGATGCCAGTTGCATGTGCATGTGTGCCTTGCAACAGGAATTTCCTTAGCAAGGATTAGATAGGACTCCCCTTTCATCCAGCCCTCAGGGTAAGACAAAAAGGAAACCCACAAGCTTTTGGTTTTGCAACGTGTGTCATGGCTCTTTATTGAAGTTAATGAGGAAAACACACAGTTTGGGAGTTGCATGACTCATGTCGATGTCCTCTTTGGCTACATGTAAAACCATAGTGTCAGAGGCTTTCATCAGACAGTGTGACAGGTCAGCATGTGACCACAAACACCACTGCCAAGACACACAGGATTTGATCTTCTCAGTAGGGATGGGCACACAGGCTTGCTTGACACTAATAAAGATACTTTTGTCTTGTCCAGTTGGAAGCAGGAGTGACTGGATACCCCATGAGAAAGCTGGCTCTCATGTGATTTCCAGACCATGTTCTTCATATAACCTGACCTGGCATTAGAGATATGGCCCAGTCCTGCTCTGAGCTTCTGGGGCATCCACTGGCTTGCTGCTCCTGGCCCAATCTCTGAGGACAGTCCACTGTCAAGTAGTATCATGTAGGTGGCTTCTCTAAACACAGCTGTGCAGCACCACTGTAGAACAACAACCAAATAGTCATGTTTAGTGGAAAACACAGAGCTGGAACTGTTAAGCAGTATGCGGAAACCTAAACACAGTAGCTGACAACACCTGAGTACCAGTTGATTGTGGTGGGCTTGCCTGGGCACTGCAGATTCAGTTCCTGGCTTTCTTTTAAACACTTGCTTGTAGGTTCATCTCTGCCCAGTCTCCCTAACAGGCTTGGAGGCAGATTGTGCACCAAACTCACCCCTTTACCCCCACTCCCTTAATCATCTTCCTCCACCATGTGTGCAGCTGTCCAGATGTGTACTTGCTGCCTAGAAGTTTTACTTCCAATGCACATAATTTCCCAATGCTGCAAACAATCAGCTCCCACGTCTCTCTGTAGCCACAGCACTTCCTCACACAAAGAGGAGAGGGGAGGCAAAGGAGAGGGTCTCCCCTCCCACTTCTTGAAATCACTGCCTTGGAGTTTGCTGGCAATCCTTGCAGTGTGTCATATTCACACACTGGCTCTTCTTCCTGGGCTCTTTCTCTCCCCGTCTTGGCTGCCTGAAGGTACTGCAAAAGAACTGGAAAAGCCAAACCTGTGCAAATGTTGAAGATGTTTTCATTGTTTTATTTTTTTGTGAAGAAAAAAAGCCAAAAAGGAGTTCTGACTCCAAAATGCCCTTGTGAAAATGTGACCTTGGGTTGGATCAACACACCAGGCCACAAATAGGTCTCTGGTGCCTTTTGACAACCTCTCAGCCCAAAACACACACACAAAGCTGGGCTGGCTCAGATGGCAACACTGAGCAGGACCCACCTGCTTGCTCAGAGACTCCAGGATGACCTGCAGTCTTTGTCAGGATTCCTCCAGCAGCAATCCAGTGCCTGAATGATCAGAGAGGTGGAACTCATGCTGCAGAGCAGAACAGGGGACACAGAAGAGATGGCTGATGCTTCCCACAATGGGCAGTGCCAAATGTCCTCATTGCACGTATATAGGCAGGAGAGAAGTGAAACAAGTGTGAGCTCCACTTCTTTTCACCTTTTTTTTCCTCTGTAAGCACCTAAGCACCAGTTACCTTCCTGGGACTGCTGGGTGTCTGGATCCGGAGATGCTTCCTCTTGCTGGAGCAGCTGCCTGCTGAGAGCTGGGACACTTGGATGCTGCACCCCTCAGCAGAAGGAAGCATCTCTTCACCATCTCTAGTAGGGATGCAGTGCCAGTCAGCCAGCAGCTTCAGTTTTTGGAGTCCAGCCTTGTCCCTGCTTTGTTTGCTTCTTCTCATGGCAACAGACAAGCTTCAGAGGTTTTTCACCCACTCCTTTTACCTGATAACAGCCCTAAACCAGCATCTGTTTGCCTGGAGGCACAACTCCTTGCTGCTAGTTGGGACCTATTTCTTAGGAATTGTTGTTAAATGATGTCACTTTGGAACGAGCTCCCATGGGGCTGTGTCTGCACTACCTAAACTCCAAAACTGCCAAAACTTGCTACTGCTGATGTCCAAAGGGTACGAGGACAACCAGAGATGCAAAACACCTGGGATTCATCCCTAACTTTGTTCAAATGGCACTAGACAAGCCTCTTCTGTTTGAAAACTGCCTGCTGATGGTCAGATGTTAACGGGGACCAAAGCGCAGCTCAACCATGACAGTGGCAAAATGAGCTTGGTGAATAGCAGGATTAAAGTGGGGCTGGGTCGGAGCAGTAGCTTGGTCACTGCAGAGACAGGGCTGAGCTGCAGGCGTGGGGCTGCCTGTCCCTGGTAGGGGGGATGCCCACCCACAAAAATGTCACATGGATCCTGCCAGAGATGGACAAGGGGACCTCAACCTGCTTGGGGGAAGCAGGCTGTAGTAGGGGAAACATTAAGGCCCTTCACAGTGTGACTTTTTTTAAGGTCATGTAATATTTTAAGATTGGTACAGAGACCAGTTAGACACCATGGACACCCTTTGGACATCCCTGGAAGTGTTCAAGGCCAGGCTGGATGGAGCTCTGAGCAAACTCACCTGGTGGAAGGTGTTCCTGCCCATGGCAGGGCATAGGAACAAGATGATCTTTGGGATCCCTTCCAACCCAAACCATTCTGAGATTCTGTAATTCTATGATCTATGCTGTTGCCAGATGTGATTCAGCACCACTGCAAAGCATCGAGAAGGTCTCAGATCTGGTCACACTTGTCTATCTCCAATTTTAGCACAACACAACATCATGTTTTAACTCTTGGCTGGACCAGCAGCCTGTCATTCCCCCACAGTGGTGTTACTGTAATGGAGGTAGAGTCATCTAAATTATAGTACCATTTTTAAACACTTCTCTGATACATTTTGGCCTTGACCATGTTGGGTGTGGGACCCAAGACAAACACACAATCATGCACAGACACACACTCCTATGTGTAGACACCCTTTGCAGCCTCATGTTTGTTGCTGGCTGGTGAACAAGGGACCAAATGATCTGAGGGAATGTAACTTAGCACCAGGACCTAGTGCAGCACAAAATCCCATTTGGTGCCAAGGACTTGTGATTTATGCTTTTGTTTCTGCAACAACAGACAAAGGCATAAAAAAATAATAATAAAAAAAGAGCTTTGCTGGATTTTCCATCCCCTGCCAAGATGTGAAGCCGAATGGCAGTCAGTATTCCCAGCAACACCCACGGTTAAGCACCAGTGCTGTTGCCAACTCCTGCAATCTTATCACAAGCCCCACAGTGTTCGCTTTCCTTTCTTAAGCCCCAGCTCCTGGAGTCATGGGATTAAGCAGGCAACTCAGCTTTTGATTTTAATAGCAGTTTTTATCCCTCACTGTTAAGAAGAAAAGCTTGTGAGTGGAACAGGTTCAAACCTACAGAGAAAATAAACAAGTGTATCTACTTCAAATCTGGCAATTTTTAAGCCAATTTTATTTGGAGAAAGAGTTTTGAATATTTTGGAAAGCAGAACTTTTTAGCAGCTAAAAACACCCTTTAAAGAACTAAAAAAAATAGTCTCAGCTGAGAAGATACTGCAGGAAAAAAGTAGACTTGGTTTTCATGTCTTTATCCTGTCAGAAAGATCAGCAAAGGAAGAACATCTGGGTTCACTAGCTAAGGCAAAGCCCATTTTGTGTCAAGAGCAAACATTAAAATTCAAAATATGAAGACAGAGGCTCCCTAGAAAGAGACCTAAGCCCAGCAGATGACCCTGTCTCTGCCTTAAGGTTAGACCATGTGGATGGTATTGATCATTGCTCTAGAGAAGGAGAAGCAAGATCAGCATCTTCCATTCTGCAATGCTTGCTGCAAGGAGCCTTGTGCTGGAGTTCTACAAAACAGAGGGATGGACAGATGTCCCCAGCACTCACAGCCCCCAGACTCATACACATTATCTGTTCTGGCTCTCCTGTTTCTAGTGCAATTTATTTAGATCTGGAGCCACTTTAATTTTTTGTTCTATTAACTGCTGAAAGCAACTTCAGTGCAAAACAAGTAATTAAGAGCAATAATGATGCAGATGCCCTCAGAGAGGGGCCATCCCCTTTTTAGCTGCAATTTTTAATAATTTTAAGTTAAAAAAGCTTGTATGATCCTTGAACACATCTACAGCTTTAAAGAACAAAATGGGATGTTTTAATAGACTATCATGATAAATTGTTCCCATAAATGATGAGAAATGTTTAAATCAATAAAACGTTTGTTTAGATGTCCATATGGAGGAAAGATACAGTCTGTTGCTCTTCATATTGGATTGATCCCACTGTGTTAAATTACAGCTGGCTACAGCCCTTCATCGTTTATTGCACAGCTTGACAAGCATGTAAAATATTCACACTGAGCGCAAAAATTTTGAATGTCTGATCTCTGCATTGTCCTTGTCACTTCCTCCCAGCCAGGGCCAAATTAAAGGCTTCTTAATATGGGGGGAAGCTTTGCCACAGCTCTCCCACAAGCCTTTAGCCACGTTACCCAATATCCTCTCGCTGGCCTGGGGGATCGAGCAGCTGGGGAGCAGATGCAGGCAGCCCTTGACACGTGACGGCCTGTCTGCCCTTAGTCCTTGCATTTAGGGTTTATCAGCTGCTCTGGGCTGTTGATCATAAATACATAAATCCAACAGTAACCTGGTGTTAAAGGAGTAGCTGTCATTGGAAGGTGCCTGGTCTGTGTTTCTGAAGGAGTGACAGCAGTGATGGTGAGTGGCGGGAGGGGCAGCCAAGGCACCAAAGAGGGATCTGTGAGCTCTGGGTGCTGTTCCCACTGAGCCTGGGTGATGCCCAGCTGTGGCACTTGCCTCTTCCTCACTTCAGAACGCAGCACAGTGTGGGATGTTCCCTGTGACGACTGCAGAAAGAGGCCAGGAAGGTCAGGGATGGTAGATTTTTATATCTGTATGAAACAGTAGCCAAAGGACCCACGATTTGGAGTAAAAATTCTTGGTAGAAATGGATCTTGAAACTGAAGATTGCATGAGAAAGCAGCTGTCTGCACATCCCACTGCCCTGTGAAACCAGGCAGCCCTGTCACTCCTGCCCGGAGGCTGCTCTGGCAGAGACATGGGGTAAACAGGTAAGTCCATTACAGGAAAAAGCAGCTCCTGAAAACCCCACCCACCAGTGGTGGAAGGAAGGCAGCCCTTGTACTCCACTTCACTTGACTCTCTCCCTGCCAAGGATGGGCAGGGAGGGCCTTACGGAGGAAGCTGGGCTGTCACCCTAGTCCTGCCCAGGGCTGATCCTGGGCTGACTGGCAAGGCTCAGAGGAGAGCTCAGGTTGGGCTCAGACATCAGGGATGCTGCACAGCCTGGCTGCACAGCCCCAAAAGGCAGCACATCACAGGTTCACTTCAGGTGACTGCTCAGAACTTGAACCAAGCTTCATCAAACCTCTTCTCAACCCCATTCTGGGATCCCAATGAGTGCTACTGTGCATCCCACAAACTCACTTCTTTGTCTCTGAGTTTTGCCTTTTCCTTGGGAAATGGGTTCTCTGCAAAGCCTAGGCACTGCCAAGGCATCCCCATTAGAGCAGGGAAAGAAGCAGGCAAAGGAAGCACAGCTGATGTCCTGACCGGAGCCGGCAGAGGCCACTGCTGTATGCTGAAAAATAACTCCAGGCTGAGGTCTCTAGTGTGGGCTTTACTCCCAGGCATGCTCCTCACTCCAACATGTGTTTTTCTCCCTTCTCCTTGGTGTCACGTCTTGGCTCCAGGATCCCCAGGCATGTTGCAAAGCACTGGGTCACAGCCACTCTTTTTGCTCTCTGCAAAGGGGTGATGCAAGTGTCTGTGCCCCTCCCTTCCTCGCCCCCAAACTCACCATCATCACCAGACGAACCGTCAGAAACCAGTTCTAGTAAATGCAGGTCCCCAAGGGACTACTGCTCTCCAACCCAGATGTCTTTAAGGTGGTGTGATATAGTTTATATGAGAAAGCAAGAAAAGTGAAATATGGAGCCTCTCAGGCACGGTAGCCTCAAAAATGTGGCCGCCTTTCAGCAGGACATGGCCTGCTCTCCTGCCCTAATGCTCTGCCTGTGCCCTCTCTGCAGCACCTGCCCTTCCCACTGGGACTATGTTGCTTTGGGCTGATCCTTGTCAAAGCTCTTAACCTTCTGTATATTTACTAAAAAGATATAAAAATTACACAAATTAGGCTGAAAAATGTAATCCATAAAAGTATTGGTGCCCTGCTGCAGTTTTACAGCTCAGGTCTGTTTGTATGCAACCAGCAATGGGGAGCAACATGTGAGGTACCTTTGATGTTTGAAATGGGGATGGATCTGTGAAAAGAAAGCTGAGTTGTGCCTTTACTTTAATGAAATAAACAGAGAGGGGACTAAAAATGCCAGTTACTACTCTTGAAAAAGGCACCAGTGTGGAAAAATAAGTAGGGCACCATCAGTAGAGTCAACAGTTCTTTCTAAAATAACTTTATTTCTTTAAACAGCTCTCAATAAATTTTAGAATAGCTTAAAAAGTTTCTTTTCTTTTTAAGAGACAGAGGGCCTTTTTTCATTAGATAATGAAACAGTGTGTAAATTTTTCAGAAATCTAGCATTTTTTCAATGTCTGCCTTTTAGATTTATAAAGAGAAACTTGCTCCTTGTGCCTGTGTTTCATCATCTTGTTACTTCCAGTACCACGGGGAACAGTGTGCTCTCTCACAGTGTACTTGGGTGGAAATGTTGTGCCCCAGTCTGTCTCGATCATAATGAAATGTGGCTGAGCACATTCAGCTTGTTCCAGCTGGTGTTGTACTTCTCTCTGCTCTCCAAGTGGACATGTAGTCATCACAGGGTGTGTATGTACGGGGAAGATGCCTTCACAAAGGGCCCTCTGGGATCCAGACACTGAATTAGCAGTGTTGCCTAATGAAGATGCCGCTAGATGTGGATGTAGATTCAGTTCAGCCTGGAGTACTCTCAGTTTTGAAACCAAGCTTGTAGGACACTTAGGGCGAGAACTTAAACGGGGATAAGGTTTACTACTTTCTGTGTCAGTTTACCAATCTGTTCACTAATTCTGGCTTCTTTGATAAGCTATTCCAACATTTCTGAATATAAGTGTTAATTAATTGTTATTAACCATATAAAGGTGGGTCACTGTTCATTTCCCATGTATGACCTTGCATAGTCTCATTCCCAGTTCGATAACTGAAAGTGTGACTTCACAACCCGCTGCCAAGGTGGTGCCAAGCACAGAAGCTACCCAGCCTCAATTATCACTTTCCCTTTCATCCCTAAATAGAAAGGACACGTGCAGCAGCACAAGGGTTATCTGCCCAATTGTTTTGTACAAGCAGCTCATTTCTGGAAGAGATCTCTAACTCGCTTATCCACAGCATACGGTGCTGCAAATAAGAAGTCCAAACTTTCAGTCCCCTTCCACAGCAAATTAGGTCCAAAGGGGACTATCAACACTTTTATTCCTTGGCAGTATTTGTATCTTCACAGTCACTGTTTTTCCACTTTGAGCTGTGTGGGTGTATTGGGTGAAAAACTCTGTTAATCAACTGAAGCCTGAATCATTTAGACAATTTTGAAGTGTTACTTCTAACCCTTAAAACTGACCTCACCATGGGTCTGGCTGTTGCTTCTGTTGCACCAGAGCATCAAATTGATAGTTCTGCCACCACAGACTCAGAGTGCGTATCTGCTCTTAACTCTTTTATTCCTGAGGACACCCTTGACCAGCACTGCTAAAAGCACTGCACAAGTGTGGGATGTAAGATTGGTTTAGAGACTCTGTCTAGAGACAGTGGCTGGCTGGACAGGAGTTCAGGGGTCAAGAAGTAATTGATGGGAAAAGTGCAGGAGACATTGGGTTTTTTATGACAGCAGGAGCAGAAGAAAGCAACAGCAGCAAGATCTGCTCTAAAAGCTTAAGGGAATAGTGCTCCAGGAGGCAGCAAATTCCCTGGGGGCTAATAACACTTCAAGCTACCCTATTTTTTAATTCATTGTACTTGTTTCAGCCACTGAGTTAAGCAGCTGATGTTGAGTTACAGTGGAAATTGCCCAGGAAAGGCATGTGGTGTGCATGTGCACAGAGGTAATGGCTTTATCGTGACTGGCCCTGGGGGGTTCAGAGCTAAGCAAGAGCTCAATAATGGCTGCAAAGAAAATAAAGGGCTGCTCTCCATCTAGTGAGTGTGGGTCACATGGAAATGGCTACATGACTGCCAAAGAAAAGGGTTTCAGGCAGGAGAGTCAGACACAGCTCTGCAAGGTGTTAGATCACAGAAATCTCAGAGGGGAAAAAAGGATGGACACTTCATTGCTGGAGATACTTTAAGTTCAACTGATAAAACACTAAAAATAGAGTCTAGGGAACTAACTGAACTAGCAGAAGTAGTGTGAGGCTGTGGGGAAGCCAGATACGTGATCTAATGGATGTTAACCTCTGTGCTCCTGCAAAGCCATAATAATGCAATGCATCATACACATCTTCCTGCCAAACACAACCGGCTCCCTTCTTCACTCAGTCTTTCAGCACGTGCTCCATCTGCCGTATGACACAAGCCATACATACAATAAACCACTAAAAGCAACCAACGCCCTTTATAGATAAGGGAAGGTGATTAGTCTACATCCTCATTTTCAGTTTTATAATAACCATCCCAGTGCTCTGTTCCAGTGGACAGCAAAGCATCACTGCACAAAGATGTAAACCCTCCATAGTTCATTCAGTTTCTGTATCTCTCTCTTGTTCTCTCTTCCAGACTAATGATAAAGGTGAGTAGTTAGATGTTTGCTGCTTGTGGGCAAACCCCTCAGAGGCCTATAGGGCTTTGAATTTCCAGGTTCTTTCTGCCTGTGCTAGAAGACACAGGTGTTGAAAGCATCATGCTCAGGTCTGAGGAGCAGGGAAGACCATGGGGTTTTCTCTAGACTGGTGCTGACCAATGGGAATAGCTGAGAGGCTGCTATAGCCATAGATGAGGAGAGAGGATTTCCTCGAGTCACCTGAGGGCAAGGAGAGATGGGGAAAACTGCCACCATGCAGAGATGTAGATAGATATCAACAAAGGCCCTGATATTTTGAAGCAATTGTTCTTCCATCACTAGCTGTTGCATCTTGCACAATTAAATTTTGTGTGAGAATAAACATATCTAAACAAACATTTTGCAGAAGTAATTATCAGATGGCATATACAGTCATGGTAAATGAGCAGGCAAATTCTGCCCATGAATTCTTAGTTACAAAACTGTTTTAAAACTACAAGTCTTCTCAAAAATAGCCTTATATATGCACAGCAAGATGTCTTCATGCACAGCTGTAAACTTCTGACCCCAAGCTATTTTCTTTGCTCAGTGGTTTCAACATAAGCTGCAATATCTGCTTTATTCTTCTGGTCACTACAACAGCTGAGAGAGTAACTCAGTTCCTTTTTTTATTTTAAAGATGCTCAGAAAAGGAACCGAATGTGATTACAGGAGTAACCTGAGGGACCATACACTGGCACAGAGAGATGGGCCTCCTGGTTTCATTTTCAGAATGAGACACTTCGTGTGGCAGGAGTGTCTGTGGTTTTAATGATTACACAGTTGTAAAAGAATTGCAAATAGCTTTATTGATATTTGGATTAGTGGGTAAATCACAGTAATGATAGAGGGAGAGACCTGTTTGTCTATGTATATATCAGCTTTCAACAGTCCTTCATGAGCCAATCAAAGAAACTGTTCCCAATTTGTAAAAAGTGTAATTTCAATATTTTCATTGAGAAACACAAATGTTAACACCACCCCAACAGGCTCAACCCTTTGCAGGACAAAATTTGTTGTAGACACCTTTGTTCCCATCTTGGTGTAATAAGTAGGGCTGTTTTCAGGCATGCTAACTTGATTCTCTGCCCTTGTAACACTAATCCCTCAGATGTGGTTTGGAGTTGAATATATACATGCACCAGTGCTCTTGGCTCATGACAAATGTGTGAAAACGGATGCCAACATTTGGAAACATAGTGCAAAAGAGAGAGTCAAAATCAAAGCAAAGGATTTTGAAGGGCATAGTTATGAAGACAAACACCATCAAATCCTATTTCTATCTGCATATCATCAAAGTTTTTTTTTATATTTGAGACCTTAATTATGTGAGGCATTTAATCTCCTGTTTTGCTTAGTGATCTTGCTTGATGAGGTGCTTCGCAACTTTCCAATCTGTTACTGTAAGCACACAAATTACTTTCTGCTAACCCAGGCAGACAGTGGGAGGACAGAGAAGCTAATAAAAAGGGAAATACAGCTTTTGGTGAAGTTCTCAGAGATCATTGCCATTTAATCAGTCACAAATTCTCCAGGCTGGCAGTTACCCAAGACAGCCACAGCCTCTGCCCACCTCGCTACCCAGGGCAGATATGCCATAATGTATGCCATAATCAGCTTCACTAAGAGCAAGCTCAAATATGTCTAAGGATGGGTTAACTGCTCTGTGTTGGCAAAAGAATAATCAAAAAGTTGTGAAGACAAAGACCTCATTAGCTGAAGTCGTCTGCCAACTGTAATGACATCCTGGACACCTGTCAATGCAGAGCTGCAGGGACGGAGGAGGCTGTTTGATCCTAATCTCTTTCTTGCCAGTCTGGATCAGTTCTGTTTATGATCTATCAGAGGTTTAAATGACCACTGCAGTGGCCTGCTCTGCAGCCTGCAAGGCTGGAGATAAGTCTGCAAAAATACCCAGCTGACCTTGGAATGAGCTTTGCTTGGATTTGCTTACAGGTGGTGATCAAAAATACCATATGACGGCTGCTTGATGTGAAAGAGATCCCTTCCATACAAAAGCACGTCAGTGTGTGTTGCAAAACACAACTCGCTCAGCCTGGGATGCCAGAGATGCCGTATCCCATTCTTGACATGGGCTTCTTAGCCCAAGCTGGTAAGAAATAATTGAGAAGCAGTCTAGCATTACAGGAGCATAGGGAGACCCTGACAGGCCAGAATGCCAACCCTGCAATGTGTCCATCTCACAGCATGTCCCACACGCCTGCTGCTGCAAATAGCCATCCAAGCCTGTGCTGCCCCAACAGCCAGAGCCATTGCAACTGGAGGTAGAGAGGGGAACAGAGAAATTATGCTTTTATTGTGACGGTCCTGGTCTGGGGAATGTGGAGAGATGAGCATCTGTGAGCCTGGTTTCTCCTTGAGAACCTCCTTTGGCACTAAGGACAACCACCCTACCAAAGCCATATGCACATTCAGAATTAAGTCTTCAGAGAAGGACAGAGGAAAGAATTGTGATAATAAAAGTTGATGACAAGTAGCACCTCACGTGTCACAACATTACGCTTGTCATGTTGAACGATACGTCATCACCACATGCATACACAGCCCCCAGTGAATGCCCAAGTCTCTGTTGTCCTTCCTGGCATTAGGATTTGTGTCAATGTATTTTTTTTCCTATGACCCACATAGCATTTGTTTACAGCACGTGGTAAAGGCAGCTTCCTTTTCCCCTCTTGAGAACTGAGGTTATTTCAACCTACTGCCACAAGAAATATGCATTTGTTAACAGGCCAACTGTTCGTGCTGCTGAACAGAGATATTCAATGGCCTTTTGCACTTTTCTGTGATCTGAAACTGTGTTAAGCTGAAGAAAACCACGGTGCATTTTTGCTGAACCTTGTGCACATCAGCAGTTCTGGTGCAGAAGTATGAGGACCATCTGGTGGGTATATGCCCTCTTGCAGAGCTGGGCTGACTGGCAATAGGTACAGAACTTATGTGCAAGAAAATCAGGCTTCATGACACGATGAGAGGAACTTTCTGGCTTTTTATCATTTGAAATCTCTATAAAAGGAGTCTATTTTGTTCTCAAGATATGAAGCCAACTACAACAGTCTGCTATAGGTACATGTTGTAACACACAGGTGTTGGCAAAACAGCTGGTGGGTGGTTGATGATGGAAAATCAGAGCAGTTTTTAAAGCAGTTCATGTTCAGCCCATAGGTTTTGTGAATATGCCTGAAGTTGATGGTCTGTGATGGGAGCTTCCAGGCTGTACTTGGATTTCTATGATATACACATGCTTCCTCTTTGCCTTCTTGAGGAAGGCATCTCTTCTGGTACTTCTTTTTCATTTGGCAAGTTCATGAACATCAATAGGAAAAGTTTGGACAGATACTTAAGGCAAGGATATGAATGGGACAAAGTGATTACACATTTGGATAAGCTGGAAATATTTGCCATGACCTAAGGGCCATTAATTTCCACCACTCAGAGGACTCTCCTCTCTCACATTCTGTAGCTTGGGAGATCTCATCCAGTCCATATACACCTACTGAGAAAATCTGAGTAGTGGAAGTCAGAGATGGAGCACTCATGTTCTAGACAGAAAGAGATTTTCTGGATGTTACACACCCACACTACACATACGATTTCGGCTTGTTTCTCCCTTGGTAATATTTGCAAGACTGAAGCAAATATTGCCAAGTGACCTAGATGTTGACTATTTCTCTTACTGCCTCACACAAAAAGCAAATACACCCATCAGCTCTGGCATGGATTCAAGAGAAGCCAGGGATGCCATATGCATTCACATCCTGGCCACACGTGGTGATGGCAATAAATAATTGGTTACAAATGTGTGTGTTGCTTTCTTGATTAGTTGCTTTACTGTGGGATCTGCTATATTGATTAATTTTAATCTACTTTGTATGTTATTTAGATCTGAAATTGAGTGGAGTGCAGGGGATGAGGAAACTGCTCTAATATTTAGGGAGTATACTGCATTTGATTAATTTTATAGCTTGTGTTGATAAAAGCTTTTATCCTAGTCTGCTATCAATTTAACTCTCTGTGTTTGTAATTTTTTACTCCTGGGATCCCACGTAATTCAGTTTCATAAATTGATTTGATGGATGTTTTCTGATACTTCAATAAAGCCTTTTGGCATAGATTTGCCTATCCCTTGCTTTGCACGTACCTGGACAACAATCCTTGCTGAAGACATAAAATAGAATTGTATTAAATTAAAAAGATTATTGAAAAGAACAGGATGGCCAGAGCAGATGACTGTAAACAGTGTCCTTTGACAAAGCATGAGGTATAAAGCTGAAGTGGAAGAGAAAACTGTCCCAGGAGGATTAATGATAGTGTTTGCAGCCTGCACGTCCCCTTTCACCCTTCCCTTTCTGCTCCCTCTAGCACCTACTCTACAGGGCTGAACAGAGGGTGAACCTGCAGGTACAGCTAGAGCCTCTGCTGGGACAAGCAAACGCTGTCAGGTCTGGCAGAGGCAGTAAGAGGCTGTGCATGCTATTGTAATAGTTACTGTTAGCGCAGAATCACAGAATGCTTTGGGTTGGAAGGGACCTTAAGGAACATCTAGTTCCAACTCACCTGCCATGGGCAGGGACACCTTCCACTAGACCAGGTAATCTGAATATTATTTCTTAGCCAAGGCAGGAGGGGATGCCACCTTTTTTTGCAATACACCTGCATGTGCCTTATCCCTGTGGGATGGCAAAGCCAGTTGCAGAGCTCATCTCATTCTTTGGCTGCTTTTATTTCTTGTTTCTGTGTTAACTGCTTGAAAGCTGCAGATAGACACTCAGCAGGGCAGCAGGTGCAGGTACTACATGGACTTCACTAGATGGTTTCTTTGGTCTGGAGAATATTTGTAGCAAATACGTTGTGAAATTCGATGATTTGTGCCTGTCACAAATTTATGTGGGTGTGGTTCTGATGGGGCTGTCAGCAGAGACGTTCCCTTACCTGTTCTAAGGTCCTTTGAACATAAGTAACTGAAATGTTTTGTCTGGAAGAAAATCCAGTCTTTATATCAGAGCTTCCAGTGATATCTGTAAGGGGGAGTTTTGAGAGCTTGCTCTTAGCACAGCTTATCAGCACGTGGAGGGGCCCTGTGAGTTGCAGAGGTGGACTTGCTAGATGTGCCCCATCAATTGAGCAACTAAAATGACATCTGCATGAGCAACTGATAAGCACTGCCTCCAAGAATTGAGAAATCATCATAAAGAGCAGTGATGAGCAGCTGGGGTACATGGTGGGTGACAGCCAAATGCAAGCCTGCACTCCTCCTCCCACGAAATCCACATAGACCTTCCACAGAGGGGTAGTAGAACCAGGGAACTTTCTTTTAATTAATTTATTTAATATTGTAGGTCATTAAATGTTTGTGGTTTGGGTGGGTTTTACTGCAGTTCACCTGTTCCAGGATATCTCCTGTCCCAAGGGCGAACTCCAATGTCTGATGATTGTGACACACTAACAATTTTAACATTTTAACGGTGATATATAAATATATAGTACACAGGAATGGGTTAACTTCTCCTGAAGGCTGCTTTCAGCCACAGTCCATAATTTTGCAGCAAAGATTGTACTGCTCATGGGACTTTAGAGATGACATTGGTAGAGTTTGAAGGAGGAAAATGATACTAAAATCTCTTCAGGTGTAGCTGCTGTTATCTCAGCTACCAGGCACTGGCTTCAAACAAGCAGGGACACAAAGGAAACACCACACACTGTTGCCAGCCACACTAATGCTCAGTGTCTCAGTTTTGTAGCTGCTTGAATATGGTGAAAACAAATCTTTAATAGTTGCTGCTTCCATCATTGCACTGCACTCTGTTTTCTATTCAGTTGCAAGGGCAGCAAACGGGAACAATGTGCTCATATTGCTAATTCATGCCACTACACACAAATGTTCAGATTATGTTGTGCAGAACCAAATTCCAGTCTCATTCATGAGTGTAACTCGCACTTAAATCCAGTACCCTAGCATGAATCAGGGAGCCCTGCAGCAAAGTTTGTGACAAATTAAAACCTGAAAGAGGCAATGAAAGAACATCTGATATATTTTATTAATTTTTTTTATGGTGTTTAGAAAGAGACTTGGATGTATGGCAGAGGGTAGAACTCTGGGGAACTAGTGTCAGAGACGATTTGAAAGCAAATGATTTATCAGGTTGTTGGCATCCACAGAGTGCTGCACAAATTTCCCTTCTACTGCCTCCCTGTTTTGGTTTGTAGTAATACGTGGGTGCAGGCAGGATATTTTGATATAGAGAATTTGGGGGTGGATAACAATTTAAAGATCAGAGTGCAGACTAATCTTGGGGAAATGAGAGGTAAAAAGATGTGTTAAGTGCTGCTGAGAGCAGAGGCTGGGCATCTGAAGTGGCTGATACAGCCTTTTCGTGGCAGATGCTCGGTGGTCTCTGATTCCGGGGCACCAGGAGCCCTCCCACAGGCAAGTGGGACCTGGGCTCAGATCTAAACTGAGCCTCTGTTTGACCCCTGGCAGTCTGGGGAGATGCATACTCACCCCATTACCCTGTCTACCTTTGCTAATTCCCTTCCTAAGTCACCAGCAGTGCCTGGCACTCTGGGGATATGTACGCAGCTGGAGAAGCCCACTCTGGCAGGGAATATTTCTGATTGGAAAAATTATACCTTCTCTGACAGCCTTTTGATTCACCTTCTTTGACTGAAAGGACTGTAACGCTTTTGATGAATGGGGCCCATCAGCTGATCCTCCTGCTTTGGGGCTAAGCTGCTGCATTGTCTTTTCTCAATATTCTCCATGCTAATTTCCTTTCCTCCTGTTTAGAATATTATCACTATGGTAAATGCTCCTGGGCAGCCATGCTGGCAGATGGCCCATACACCCTTCTGCTGAAAAGACTCCCCAAAAGCATTTCCAAACTATTTGCAAGAACAACACATATGAGCTCATATGCAAGGGCATGTACACATGGGCTGGTACATACTCATCTGGGAGGTCAAGCCCTCTCTTTGGGGTTTCTGACTCCCACAATGTGACTGGGGGGCATATATAGCAAGACCAGGGCTGTGTCAGCTCCAAGCAAGGCAGCAGAAAACACACTGGAGTTGGCAAGCAAGATGTTCCATTGATGGGCATCCAAGAGGGTAGAGCTAAAGATCTTGGTGTGTGTGTTATGGAAAGTTTTAGACAGGTGTTATCTGTTACCACGATACCTTGCTCACAATTGCTTCAGATGGGATGAGGTAGGTTGGGCTGGGCTGGGTTAGTCATTGTTTGGTTGGCACCTTGTAGGGGACAGAGATTCGTCAAGAAGTGGCTTTTCACTAGATGGTGCTCTTTGCTGAGCCATCTCAGTGCCTGACCCCTCTTCTTGGATCTGGGAATTTCTAAGTGATTGCCTCATAAGCCCATTTTGTAAAAGTGACAGGAAGGCAAATAAAGTTTTTCCAGGGTCCCTGCTCTCACGTGCCTTATCCTGTTGGAGCCATGTAAAAAAAAGTATTGCTTTACATCTGGTTGTAAGGGGTCTGCAATACTGGTACGTTCCAGTCTCCAAAATGACCACAATGCACAAGTGTTGAAACCATTTTTATTATTTCAGTTGCTTTAAACTGAATCAACAGTGCATATTTTGGAAGCCAATGCGAAGTTCACACACAGAGTTTTCAGTAGATAATCTTCTGCACTGTACACACTGTTATTATTTCCGTTCTACCTAGAGAGAACATGATGTACGGGAATTACCTGCAGCTTTTGCCCAGCGCTCTGGCCAGCAGCAAGCTCTCTTTCCAAAGTATTGTGAAGTTTTTTTGGGGTGGTTGCCATGAGGTGAGACTGCCCAGCTGTGGTGGGGCAGAACACGCATGTAAAACTCAGCGCTGATCCTGCCTTTGTGGACGTGATCATCGGGCCACTGCCAGGACTAGTGGGACACATGTGTGTGCAGTAGGGGAAGCCAAGTGGAAATGTTGGGCCACCACATGTACACATTTCCAAAGAGCTTCCAACAAAAACGGTAACTGAAGGCAAGTCACCACCACAACAGATCATTCATCTTCATTCCGCAGGGCCTCCTCCAGCCCAGCCACACACGGACCACAGGCCACATGAGCTCATTTGCTAATGGTGGGTTGCCATTTCCACTGTTTTTCCGGGGCAAGGCATGGGAACGGTATGGGAGATGTTTCTCTATCAAACATATGCCCCGCACACAAGGGTAGGGGAGCTGGGAAAGAGGGTGATGAGCAGGATGAGGCTGTGGGCTGGATCGGTGGGGCTCAGG
Source organism: Margarornis squamiger (assembly GCA_035222235.1). Classification (NCBI taxonomy): domain Eukaryota; kingdom Metazoa; phylum Chordata; class Aves; order Passeriformes; family Furnariidae; genus Margarornis; species Margarornis squamiger. Next base: position 6,828,656 of record JAWWTY010000016.1, read on the forward strand.
GGGAGCTGCTGGGTTTGTGACAGGTACAGATGTGCAGATCCCATTCACATCTAGACAGCCTGGGCTCTGGGCTAGGAGAGGGTTTAACTGCTGGGGTAGGGGGGATGCCAGGAACCCATCCCCAACCAGGACAGGCTTTTACAGCCGGAGCTCAGCACGTGGGAAGGCAGGATCACAGAACCATGGACTGGTTTGGGCTGGAAGGGGCTCTAAAGATCACCCAGTTCCAACACAGGGCACCTTCCACTGGACCAGGCTGCTCGGGGCTCCATCCAACACGGCCTTGCCCACTTGCAGGCACGGGGCAATCCTCAGATCCCCCCTCAAATAAAAACAAACCCGCAGCACAACGCTACACACACACACACAAAAACACACACAAAAACACACACACACACACACACACAGAGCAGCCGGGGAAGCGGGAGGGGCCCCCGGGAGGCCGAAGCCCCGCGGGAAGGGTGGCCCGGGGGGTTCCCCGGCGCTCCCGGGGAGGCCGGCAGGCTCAGACGGAGCTTATCCCGCGGCGAGTGCGGGCGGTGGGCGCTCCGCCCGCAGCCCCCCGGCCCCGCACGGCTCCCCAGCCCCACACGGCCCCGCAAATCCCCACGGCCCGCACGGCCCCTGCACAACCCCGCAGGGCTCCCCAGCCCCACACGGACCCCCGGCCCCGCACAGCCCCGCACGCCCCCCAATCCCGCACGCCCCCCAGCCCGGCTCTGTCGGCGCATGCGGGGCGGGCGCGGGGCAGGGGCGGTGCCGGCTCAGGTTGCGAGGCGGCAGCCCCCGGCCCTCCCCTCCTGCTCGCTGCCCGCCTCCCCGGGCGGAGAGCACCGGCCCGGCCGCCTCCGCCCCCTCCCCGTCCCCGTCCCTCTCCCTTCCCACCCGGCCCCGCTGCCAGGGGCGAAGCGCCCGCCGGGCCCCGCGGTGAGTCTGCCCGGCCGGAGCTGGGCCAGGGCTGGGGGGGAAAGTTTGGGGAGGGGGCGGAGGGGGGGGCGCTCCCCGGGGACGGGCTGTGCGGGACCCCCCGCCCCTTCCCGCGCCCTCGCACGCTCCTCCCGGCCTTCCTCCTCCTCCTCCTCCTCTTCCTCGGGGCGGAGGGGGGGGTTTGTCGGCCCAACTTCGCGTGGAGCCGCCCCGCGCGGCCCCTGGTCTCCGCGTGGCTTTATTCCCTTTCATTTCGCGGCTCGCACTAGTTTTCCATCTCTCCGGCGTGTTCTCTCGCTTGGCTGCTCCCCGCCGCTATTGTCTGCGGGCCGGGGCCGGGCGCGGTCCCCCCGCGGGCACCGACACGGACACGGACACGGGGAGTGCCTCGGTGTGTGAGTGTGAGTGTGTGTTTGTGTGAGTGTTTGTGTGCCTCGGTGTGTGTGAGTGTGTGTGAGTGTTTGTGTGCCTCGGTGTGTTTGTGTGCCTCGGTGTGTTTGTGTGTGAGTGTGTGTTTGTGTGTGTGTGAGTGTGTGTGTGTGTGTGTGTGTGAGTGTTTGTGTGCCCAGGTGTGTGTGTGAGTGTTCCCCCAGGTGTGTGTGAGTGTTCCCCCAGGTGTATGTCAGTGCCCCAAGGTGTGTATAAGTGCCCCAGGAGTGTCCCCGGGCACACACACCCTCCTGGCCCCCACTCCCGTGGCTCCCATCCCCGCTGGCATTACGAATACCCGGGCCTGAAACCCCCTCCAGCCTCGCACACGAAGCTTGGTATCTGAGTTTATTCCACAGATACTGCAGAGTCCACCCGCAACTCGCTGGTGTCCGTGCGTGTCACCTTTGGGGCCGAGTGGCCTTTGAAGCCACTCAGAGGGTCATTGCTGTGGGGCCTGTTTCATGAGTTTCACTCTGCCGCTGGAAAATACTTTTTTTTATTTTTTCTTCTCGAGTGCAGATATTTCTTCTGGAGCAAATGCAGAAGTTTCTGGATAAGGATTGGGAAAGGGTAATTTTTCGTAACTTGTAACTGTTGGGGTTTTTTAATCCACCTTCTGTGACTGTGTTGCCCCTGCAAGTCATATAGAGGAGCTGGGATTTGGAGAGTTTGATTTTGCTGACCTCTGGAATTGGTTCTGCTCCAGTGTCCTTTACAAGGCTTCATGTTAGGTGGAGCTCAAAAGTGGAAAAAAAGTGACTTATAAAAGTTTTTTTTTTCTTTGAAGAGTGTGCTCTACTGATTCTGTTGTGGATGACCAGACAGGGACTCGATAAAGGGATTAGAAATCCTGTACTGCTGTAGGACAGTTGGTCGCTGTGGCTCTCTGTAATCTTCGTCAGCCGTAAAACTTTAGGTACTCATGGAGATATGCGATGCAGTAGAAATATGTAAAGCATGTAGCTTCAGAGCTGAGTTTAGACAGTTGGTCTGAGATCCATGGATGTCTTGTGTGCTGGGAGTTTTGGCTAACGTAATCTAATCGGTTTTAAAGGGCCAAGCTGCATTATTTCAGTTTGTGGTGACTGTCCTCAGTCCCTTGCCGGGTGTGTTTTTCCACCCTTGCTGAGCTGTTGTGGAATTGCAAGGGTGAACCAAGTTCCACATAGTTCCTTAAAGGTAAGGTACTAATAATGATTCATTTATTGTGATGTTAGAGGATGTGTTTCTTTATACATAGATACCTTAATAATGGGAGTAGATTGACTTTAACCTCATAACATCTGTACCTGGGGATGAAAGCTGCTGTTTGTACTAGAGGAGCATTCACTCAGAAGGTGCTTGCTGTGCTTTGGAACACTTCCATGGTGACAGTATCTTGTTTGGACACTTTAAGCTGGGTTTGTTTGGGTTTTTTTTTTTTTTTAATCACAAGGCTGATAGCAGGGTAAGGGTGCATTAGGTGAGGTGAGAATCACCTGGGCATGTGTTTTCCCTTGGCACGAGTTCAAGTGTGTGCCTGTTTTCCGCATTCATGGGTTGAGCTTGTAAGTCGCCTGCGTGTCCTTCCAGCGCTGCCCGGTGCTGGGCAGACAGGCTGGCCTGGGGCTGTTGCTGGAAGGGCATGGATGTTGAGTTCTGCCAGGCAGACAGGTTTTGTAGGTAGCCTGAATGACGAGTCTCCCGCAGGTAGTGTGGATGATCCGTGTTTCTTGACGGCGTTCCAGCCTTCATCTCCTGCCTGGCTCTGGCGGCCAAGGAACGGCCGGCATAGCCTGAGAGGTGAGGACACAACGTGTTCGAAGTAACAGAGTCCAGCCAGGGACTGCAGCCAGAGAGAAAGGCAGGAGCTCGATGTTCCTGATTTACAGCTTTGCTGCATCAAAGGAGGAAAACACAGTTAAGAAGTCAAAGCTTCTCATAGGAACAGAGCTCTGCCAGGTACTGTCCCATGATAAATGTTTTTAAACACAGTCTGTGTAGGGAAGCTTTGAGACTCAGGCATATGCAGAAATTGCTTCTAATCTCTCAGCAGGATATACTTGTGAGTAAGCCGTGTTCTGGTCTAGGGTGCGCTCCTTTGCTAAGAGGGGGATTAACTACTGTTAAAGGAATCTGGTTATTCTATCGAAAGTATGAATTAAGATAGTGGTCAATAAATTATACTAGAGGAAAAAACCATTGGTAGTTTTGGTGGTGGTGTGCACAGACTCCTGTCTTATAAAGGCAGTGAATGCTTCATATAATTTTCTTCTGGCATAATAAGTTTCAATAAATAGCTATTTAACAAAAAAATCATTAGTAGAAGCTGCTGTGTCTGCTGTACCTATCTCTTTTCCATGCTGTTTCCAGGACACCAACGTATCAGTTTTCTCTGCCTGGTATTTGGTGGTGATCCACTCACCAATGAAAAACCGACCTTGAAGCAGCTTGGAAGCTTTTCTGCTTATTACTGTAGCTGGTTATCTCTGCAATCTACTTGAGTGCTATTAAATGCTATTTCTATAGGGGTTCCCCACACAGGCAATAAATAGCCTGAAGTCAGCTAAACCACACAGCTGATTAGTATGGAGGAACTGTTTGGTTTTGGCTTTGCTCTGCTGGTGGAAGGTGGTGGTAGGAAGTTAAAAAAATTGAGTGAAAAGCTAGCTAGTACAGGAGGGCCTCTCTGCATGGTTGTTGGCCCATGTTTTACCGGTCTCCTGGACAGGGCGTTGGCAGTTGGTGTGGTTTCCAGCCAGAGGATAACTCCTGTTTGCAGGCACATGAGAGCCTGGATGTGGAAAGCTAGGGTGGAAAGCACCTTACAGTCTGCAGCTTGTGATTACCAGGTGCTGCTTGGTGCCAAGTGCTCATGTGCTTGCTTGCATTGATCACCTGTAGGACAGATAAGTTAATGAATGACGTTGTGAGGCAGCTGATAGCTCTGGGTGTAGATAGAGTTGTGCTTTGCTGTTGTGGGGTTTGCCACGGGGGATATAATCCTGTTGGAAGCCTGGTTCAGGGCTGGCGTGTACCACCTGGACATTCATGGCCAGGAAGCACTGCACTTCTTCTAAATCAAAACTTGTTGTTAGAGTATTAGATATAATGAGATTTTTATGAATAGCTTAGTCATGCTTCACTTTTTTTCTCCTCTAAAACAGCTGTCAACAGTCTCGCTGTGGGGAGGGAATCAGCCACTCCTTGTACTTACTGAATAGTCAAACACTTCAGCCTGGCATTGGACTTCTTAGTGTTTTTTTGAAACAAAGCCGTGGATGTGGCACAATGGCTTCTTTTTATTTATTTATTTGTTATGCCTGCCTTTCTCTCTTGCAAATGACCTTTATGCAGATCTAGAAGGCAAAGCACATCACTGGGAGTTAGCTGGTTAGTTACTTCAGTTAGCGATAAGAAAATATGATGGCAGTGCTCCAGGAAAAGCAGCTATGCTGGGAACTTGTTGCAGCAGTCAAGCTATACAGATCTTTCTCAGAACAATATATCTCTATATATTTATGGTACTTCATCAAGGAAACATGCTGACTCCTCTGTTTGTCTACATAACAAATATACTGCATCACCACAAATCTTGTAAACAGTTTATTGCCCTTCCAGAGACAGGTGGTGGAGGTGCACAGTAAGTACAACGTTCTCAGTGTCACCCTAAACTCAAATGGTAATTTTGTCGTCTTATGTCTTGTATGCTTTGTTATAGTTGTAAGAAGCCACTTCCAGTTCCCTGGCTGAGCCATGCTGGGGTTTGTGGGTCTGTTCAGGAACCAGCCTGGGAAATGGATTCCAGCTAGGAATACATGATTTTTTTTTTTCCTATGCAATTCATAGCTTGTATAAGTTAAGAAAAAAGAGTTCATTCTTCACCTGCATCAGTTCCCTGACTTGTGTTCCTTTGTGGTATCACAAGGAACTGCTGTGGCAATGGCTCCAGTGCTTGCACCAGGAGAAACCTGTAGTCTTGGAAGTGCTTTTCTGATTGCAGAGACATTTGACTGTGGTGCCCATCCCTGTTTTATAGCATGTGAAGATGACATGTGAGATAGATGTGTTCCTAAGATAAACCAGTGAGTTAAAAGTCAAAATGTTTTCTCTTTAAGTTCCTTAAGACTGCAATGATTTCTATCAGGAGTGAAGACACATCATCTCTGGAAAGTAAGTTCTGCCATTTTTTCTGATTTTTTTTTTTTTTAAACTTTATAACCATTTTAGTTAGGCTACTACATTGCTGAGGAACAGGGGAAGAAAGTGTAATCACAGATTTTTCTAAGTAGTCAACAGTTCTTAAAAAGTATTTAGTGTGATATCTTGCAAAAAGTACGCTTTTATTCTATTGTAGCTGTCATGTTGTGACATGGTCAGGCAGTCTAATAAGGCTATTTTATATATATATGTATATATATTAAAAACCCCAAACCTTAAAATCAAATGCTGAAGAGTTTATTGGGTGATTTTTATTACGGGTGAGAGAAAGCTTAATTCTTTGCTGGCATAGCAAAGTAGTTCTCACAGTCCTAACACTGAACTGTAACAAAGGCACTTCTCAAATACTGCATGTGGGATTGGAGAGGGTGTAAGGAAAAGGACCCCTCAAAGTAGTCAGCATCTCCTACAGCACTTGTGTTGAGGGCCTGAAATACAGTATATTCCAAGTATATTGGTGTGAGATTGGGTTTGGTGCCTCTGGGCAGCCTTCTGTGGGGTCCTGTGAGGGCTGCTGGCCTTGTGGGCTTCCACAGTTCACGGAGGACCTTGATTCTGGCCTTGGCTGCAGCATCCAGTGTGGTGCTTTTTCATGGGTAAACTTGTAATTCTGTAGCAGGAGCTCTTATGACAAAGTTAGTTCTCCAGGACCACTTGTATTTTTCTTGACTCTCTTTTGCCTTCATTAAAACTGGGAATTCACGTTTATATTTCTTCAAAGTAATCCAATTGCTTCAGTAAAAAAAAATAAAATTTGATGATTCTGTAAGTTGTTTATAATAAATAATTTTCCTATTTGGCTGCTTTCATCTTTCCAAAACTGGTGATAATTTTTTAATCAGTCAAAGTAGCAAGTCACAGTTTTCTTGTAGGTTTGATCCTTGCATGAGGTCTCCTTTTGATTTCATTGAAAATTGTGAGCTGGTGACTGATTGCTCTTTGGATCTTGTGTAGTTGCTCTTTTGGGATACTATTTAAAGTTTATGAGTGTAGGTAGTTGCAAATAATCCACTGCATCTTTGTTTCAAGCACTTGTGAAATTTTCTTATAGACTATGCAAAATGTTTAGCATTTGCCAGAGTCCTCGACTGCTTCTAATCTCTGTTGGTGTATTTTTCTGACTACATTCAGGTGGCTAATCTACCTTTCACAGAAGTCGTTACCCTTTAGACTTGTTGCTGAACTGTTTTTAACTTAATGTTACATTTGCAAAATACATGGTAAGGGATCTTCCCAAATTGTTTTTTAATGTGAGATGGTATTTGCAGTGTGACAGCACTGCTGAGATTAGCCTGATCCAGTGTAAAAGGAAGGATTTAAGGATTTTCTTCTGTAGCAGCTAACTCAGGTTTTATTTCTGATTGCAAGGGAAAATAAAATAAGCGATGAATACTTATTTAATTATGAGGCTGAATTTTGGTCAGAGTTTTTTCTGTGAATGTGATTTAAGGTGATCGTCTTAAAGTAGAAGGCTGTAAGTCATTTGATTATGATTTTCAGAACTGTGTTAAAAGGGCCTGTGTTCAAAACTGTGTTAAAAGTGCCTGATGTGTCATATTGGAGTCCTCTGTGCTTTTTATCACCCATGAATAATGCAAATTGGAGCAGTAAGTTATGTTAAAATCTGTGACATAGTTTGTAGATTCAGTCTAAACTGTATCTGATGTTTCTGGCAAAGTTACTTGGGAAAGTAAATGTTTTCCCCAACATGTCTCTGCCCTCGGTGGTGTAACTGTTCTGTGAGTCTGAACACTGCAGTTAATAAAACCATTACAAACAAGGATTTTGGCACAGACCAGTTGTTCTAAACCGGAGTGTCTTCAGACTCAAACTACTGACTCACCCGTTCTTTTTCCATGGATTAACACACCTGGCATGTGTCACGTATGGATGCTGCCCGACTCATCATGTTCTTGTAGGTATCCCTGTTTTCTGCACAGGGAAGACCGAAATGGGAGTGTGAATCTGCACAGCAACCTTCTGTGGTTAAAAACCTCCTGATGGATATTGATGCTGGGCATGGATTTGTCCAAAGACTCCTTTTGCCATGTCCCTGATGCTGCTCTGCTTCAGCCATGTGTTAGGGCAGCACAGAGTGGATCTTTGTGTGAAGTCTCTCCCTTCAGGACAGCCATACAAAAAGCTGTGCTGGGTCATGCCTGGCTGTCCAGCCTTGTTTCCTGTCCCATAATGTTGGTTGTGGGTCCTTGGGGAGGTGTGAGATCAAGGCAAGTGGTCCATGCTGGTGACCGTGGGCATGGTGGGGTTCAATACCAGGATGTGTGGCACATTTGACTTCCCAGCACATGCAGCTGTCAACACCCAGTCAAATCTTGGAATTTGCTGTCAATAGGAAAAGAGGGAAAATAAGGGATGCTGAGGTGTGGGATTGCTGAAGGGAATGAGTCTTGCTTTATACACTGGTTTCCCTCCCGAGTTTCCTCTGGGATGCTGAAGCCTTTGGTCCCATAATAGCAGTGGGACAATGAGTGCTTGGATGGAGGAAACAGGTGTTAAAGGAATGGGGGAAGTGATTTATTTCTTTGGGGGAAGGGGGGACAGGATGGCCAGATTTGACTCTTGTGCAGAGTAATTTCTTTTGGTTCATGAGTTTGTGCACAGCACGCTTCCTAATTGCCAGATCCACAAGTTAAATGGCAACAAAACTGGGACTTGTCCTCTTTTTGAGTTAATATCACTTAGTGAGTCAGCTGAGGAGTGAGGCTTACGTGATGTACCTCTGATGTTACGTGATGAATTTTGTTGTTTTGTTCCCTGGTACCATAAATCTTTCAGCACAGCAGAAAGGCTGCAGCGCTGACGGCACTGGACATCTTCAGGTCTGCACTTTGTACTTGGGAGAGCTGTTTTTTAATTGTTTTAAAACACCAAACTGGAGATGAATGAGTTTGTGTGACCTAGATTAAAACAGTTTCTGTAGTCTGATCTGAAGGTCTTTGAGTTGGTCCAGAGGGGGATTCTGGAGATAAAAGTAAAACCTACTGGCTCACGTGCTGTGTGGCAGATGTGTTTGCATCCGTAGCTGAAAGACTTCCCATCCGGGGAGTAATGACAACACTCCATTTCCGTGGGGTTTTCAGCCTGTGCAGGAGCGTCTCTTGAACATGGGAGTCAGTTTTTCCATCACTGAGTGTTTTGCAGCCACTCCACCCATTTTTATGATGAGTGATCATCGTCTAAGAGCACAGTGGAACACTAGAGGTGGTGAGCAAACCTTTTGTTGCATTCAGTGTAAATGTTTATAGTTTCTCTTCTCCTAGCAGCTGCAGAAGAGGTAGGATGTCTCAGCTGGGCAGAGAAATAAAAGACTAAACCCCTTTTATATGTACTGTCATAAAAAAAGGTCTTGTGTAATAAACATTCATTTCACATGGTCTAGATGTCTCCTCACACTTTTGTGTGAGTCAAGGTGAAATGTTACTGCACGTTTTTGTTAACTGAAGGCTTTTCTATATTAAATAGTGCAGATGCCAACAGGAAAGTAAATACACATTTGTCCTCAGGCCCATCGTGGGAGGATGCTGAGGGTTGTGTTGGTACCCACCATATTGCATTTATGTGCTGGTGGCTCCTGCTGACTTGGGCACAGGAGTGTGAATCCACTTGTGCAATGGGGGCTTGTGAATCTCCAAAGTCTGGAGCTGCTTTTTCACCCTGGCTAGAGCTACTAATTAATTCTGGAAGAGTCTTTTGGTTATGTAGTCTGAAGAAGGGTGTGTGCAGCACAGAGGCTGAGATTTGAGCACTTAACTAGCTTAAAAGTGCTTTTAACTGGGTTAAAAGTATGTTCTTGAGTGAGTGCCTTGTTTCTCTGTAAGATACTGGCGGGGAGTGAGGTGATGGGAGCAGATTTTTTGAGAGCTGTTCCACAGTTAAAACAGGGCTTTGGTCCCTGTTTTCATGAGTGGTATATTAAGCTAGAAAAAGAATAGTTCATTGCTTGAAGAGCTTACAAGTTAAAACTGTGGATAATAAATATGCTTGCATGGATGTTAAGAGGATTAATTATTTGTGAAGTGCATCTAAAGTGGGAAAGTTAAAGAAGAACTTAAGTGGTACTGGCTGCATGTCACATAGGTCTCAGAAACTTGTTTCTCTGTCCCTCTATTCAGTTTGCAAGCTGTGTTTTTTGATTGGTATGAAATTTACCTGTCAGTACCATATTTTTCTGTGTTTTGGGAATTTTACAATTTACCTGTGGGCAGTACCTTTAAGGTGGTAAAATGCTGTCTCTTTAGACAGCGTATGTGAAGAAAACGTATCTTGCTAAACGTGCATGCTTCCTTCTGCAGCTGGAATGGGCTTTATTTAAACCGTGGAGTTTAGTGCTTAGACCTCCCTGGTTTTTCCTTTATCAGATTAGCAAGGCTTTTGGCAGGACTTTGTGCTACTTTTTCTTAGCCAATCGACTTGCATGTGAGTGTTCAGTAACTTTCTTGCTTTATAATCTCAAAGTTCAGAAGTCATCGGGTTGTTTGAGACTAATAAGAGATCCTATCCCAGCAACAGCTTACGGCGGGTGGAGAAATGGAAAACACTTGAGTAAGTGGAGAGCAAGTTTTGAAATGAAAATTCAAAACTACTTGAGGAGGATGGAGGACCTGTGGCAAAGAAAGTGCTTGAAATTGTATATGTCTTCCTGAAACTGCAAAACATGAATGTGGGGTTTTTTTTTGACCCTTTCTATACTGGATTGTTTGCAGGACCCATCCCATCTGTAATGTTTGTTAATACATATTATATCTATAGATACATATATATGCATGTGTAATAGATGGCAGATAAATAGCAACTTTACAGTTGCACTGTATGAAGACTGAGCATTTGAAATGCCTAAAATGGATACAATTTACCAAGTGAGTGTAAACTGATAAAGTTTTTAATAACCTGCTTGGAAGAGTCTTCATTTTTCCTCTCTATCCAGGAATTAATTTGTAAAATTTTTGCAGGTTTTACCAAAACCCTAGTCTGATCAGTGCTTCTGATAAAAATTAAAAAAGAGTAATACTGTTTGTATACATACCTGTGTGCATTTATGCCTTGGGCTTGTGATATTTCAGTGCCAAGAGAAACATAGGCCATTTTGGAGTAAATGTGCTCTAAGTCTTTTCGAATTTTTTCTTTGGAGAAGTACATCACTTTGTGTTTGCAGTGAAGGAAATAAATTGTTTTCTTTGTAGGAATTTTTCTGACTCTTAGATAAGTCTGGATCTGAGCCATCGAATGCCATAAGGGAAGAAGGAGACTTGGTTTAGCATTAGATAGAAGTTGGGATGAGGAGCAGGAGCTGTTGCAGTGTGGTTGTGTTAATGTGGCTGTAATGGTCAGCAGAGCAATGTTTTAAACTTCTGCACAAGAGATGTACAACTCTGTCTAGCTGGGACCTTGTTGCTTCTGGCTGGTTGGCAAAAGAAATGCCCATGATGGAGAGGAGAGAAAGAGCTGTTGAGATGGTGCTAGATGAAAGCCTAGCAGGGACAGGGAATTTGGGAATACACCCGAGCTGGGGAATGCAGTGGCGAGCTCTGGGAGTGTGCCTTCCAGCCAGGGAGAGTTGCAGGGTGGCAGAGATGGCATGGACCACCCTGCATGTTGGGAACTAATTGTCACCTCTGCTTCTTGCTCGGCCTCAGCATTAATGAGCAGTGCCTCATTCAACAGCAGCCTTTTGGATGTGCCCTGGGCACTAAGCAGTGTCCCATGAAAATGCAGGAGTAATTCTGTTTGTACCTTGTCCGTGACTTCAGCAAACTTGAATTCACTACTTAGTGCAGGATTCTGAACCCCTGGTGCTGTGATGTGCCAGGTTCTGGGTGTAGCTGCCTTGGTCGGTGTCCTGATGCACAGGCAGGATTGGAACAGACACTGATTTCTCTTTGCCTCTTTAAATTACCCACGTCAACTCCCTGATGTCTGTTGTTCAGAAAATAAATCTTGTCTGATACATTCAACCCAGAAAAGTGCTTATATATCCAGCAGCCAGGAAATTGAATGAGTCCTGATCTATTCTTAATTTCTTGTGTTTCCTGTGGTTTTATTGTTTGTGTTACCAGCCCTAATATTTACATACTTTTGAATGAGCTTTTCTTTTTTTGGAAGATACTGCTTTGTTTGTATGTCTTGCAGAACAGGTTCTTCCATTTTTTTTCTAATAGCCAAACAACTTACTTTCTCAAAGGAGTAGGAGAAAGAAAAAAGGAAGATTATAGGAAACACCAAAGGGAGATATCTAAGAATAGAATTTTTTTTTGCTGATGATATGCTAAGACTCATTCTAAACTTGCATCTACCCTTCCAAATGTCCTTGGGCTCTTTGAGAGTTTTCTAAAACTTCTTGCATATAAAATTAAGTAGCTGTGGGTGCTTTATCTGAATAACAGATGCATTTATAGTTGACATTTTAAATGCAAAGGTGATTCTGTGAAAAATGCTTGTAAGAACAAAGCTGTAGTTCCCACTGAAACCCCAAAGACATGGGAGTCTGCTGTGTTAATGTTTAAAAGCAGTGCTGGTGAAGGTTGTCCGTCTGTGTCTCTGGAAATTGATGTAGCCTTTTCTCTCTGCAAAGTGAGGAAGATTTCACAGTTACATTCCCTGTCTTTCTTCTGGATGTGAAGGAGTGATGGAGCTGATGTTCTTCAGGAGGTCCGTCCCTTGGTACATAAGCTGCCTTTTCCATGGATATTTGCTTTCCTTTAATAATCCTTTAGGAACTAATTTGAAATTGCCAATTTTTTTTTAAAAAAAGTGTTCTTCAAAGAATTTGTGATCAGTCTTTATTTGGAGGTATTACTGTTCTGTGTTGAATTTCAAAGTACTCTTCAAAAATATATTTCTTTCAAAAAGTAAGACAGAACTTCAGGACTTTGCCTTTCAAATCTTTTCTGCCTGCCATGAAATAAAACCTATTTGCACGTTGATGAATAGTGGCTGGGAAGCTTGTCTGGTTCTGCAACAGGATCCATAAATAGCATTAGTGTCTGGTTTACTTTGGGAAGGAAGGTGTCCCGTTGTGGCAGTGGCAGGAGGGGAGCCTTGCACTCACTCCCAGTAAAGTTGCCCTGTCTGGGCAATGTTCACCAGCACGAAACTTTGAGAAACACGATACAGTGTGTGTGCTGAGATACAGAACCCCTTTGAAAGCTCAGGCATGAACTGACATTCATAGAAATGGGTAATAGTGGCTTTTTTATTTTCTCTCTACCTCTGCTGCGGGCTCAGAGAAGACTTTGAGGATCCTAACGCTAGTGTGAAAAAATGCTTTCCCCATCACCCTTCCTATCCCTTGCTGCAGGGAGCACCTTGGACGTGCAGAGCACATTATTGCATGTGGTCCATGTCTAGCGCTCCAGTGTGTTTGGGTGGATGGGACCACTCTTGGAGTAGCTGTTCGAGTTGCTGTACTGCATCTGGCAGCTAATTCTCAAACCTGCTGGGTCTCAGGATTGAGGTTTGGACAAGTGCCTCTGGAATGTACCCTTCCAACCATTTGAAAGGGTATTTTCAGGATTGGTCTTCAGAGTGTTGGGTTTGTGGAACAATTGCTAAAGGAAAAACTGTATTCTGTGCTAGATTAAAAACCATTTTATTCTGGAATATGGAAAGAAAAGGTCCAGGTGGTTCAGGGATGGCACAGTTAACTATCTCTGGTACCCCAGGAGCAATCGTGTGTGCAGAAGGGGAATTGTTGGTAATTAGCTGGAAGCTGATGAGGCTCAGAATGCTGGCATCCTGTTTGGATGGCAGTGGGCAAAATGAAACCAGGCAGAGTTTCAAAACTGGTAAAAAAAATAAATCCATTTTTGCCCCCTTAATGATGGTGATGGTACAGTGCTTCCTTGCTGTATGGTATTTTTCTTTTCTAAACTGCTTGTGGCATGGTTATTGCTGGATATTGTGAAATGTAAATAACGCCAAGGTAGTGAACTCGGCATTCCCGGCTCCTTGGCAGTGTTCGTGAATGGAAACATCTGGCCGAGTCCTCTCTGGTTCCCCTCCCTTGCACAGCTGCCCGCCTTAAGTACGGCTCAGTGCAGGGCCATACGTGCTGCAAAGTCCTGGAAACCTTCTCCTTAGCTTTTCAATGTGTACACCACACAAAATGGAGGAAAAAACAGGGCAAAGTGTGTGATTAATTTTTTTTCACCTGTGTGAGGATTGTAGTGCAAGTCATTAAGATATCTGGTGTTCTGATGCCGGGATGTGACATGGGACAGACCTGGTCTCGTGCTCCTGGCGCAGTCTGGCTCTCCTCCTGGTCCATGTGTCTCTCTTGGATTTCACTCTCAAATCACAACCCCTCACTTGGCAAATGCATAACTATTCCCTGTCTCTCCTGTTCAGATTATACGAATAGGCTCTATAAGCTTCACTGGAAAGGATGTGTTGGTTAGTGGGCCAGGAGATGGGTGATAAGAGTTAAAATGTTTTTTTACATGAAATCACCTCTAGAGAGGAATGGGAGCAAAGGGGACGACATCAAACTGCACCAGCAAATGCAGAAGGAGGGCAGGAAACCACCCTGGCAGTTCACATGATGTTTTTTGTGAGCTTGGGTGAGAGATCTCAGTAGCTTTTTAGTAAATGGGCATTTAAAAAAAAAAAACCAAACCAAAAACCCAAACAAAGCCCCAAAACTAAGCAACCATGCAAATAATGCAGGAAATACGTAAAGAATGTTTTGTGATTGGGAGCGATAGTAACTGGGGCTTCAGAGCTTCAGGTTGGCTACAGGATGTAAATACTGTATGGGTGGGTGTTATTGACAGTTTTCACTCTAAAGCAGACTTTGTAAACTTCAGACAGTGCTTTAAAGTTGTTTTCATTTAAACTAGAGAAATTGTTATGAATTTTGTCTTGGTGGAACTCAAAATTGAGATGTCTTTACAAGCTGCTTTCATTTTTCTGGTTGCAATTTTCATCATAAATTGGGAAAAATGGACAGGAGAGGGAATGGGATCCTCTTGTTCCTTTCTAAAGGTAGAAATATCAACTGTTTTTCTCTCTCACCACTTGTGTGTGTGGTGGAAAAGGAATGTCAGTTTTTAAACAGATCAAATGTCTTTCTAGCACATAGCATTGGTTTGAAGTGAGACTGCCTGGCCAGGTTTTGATGGGTTAGGGATATATCAGGTGAATTAATACAACCGTCTGTGATGCATTTATGAAAATTCTTTTGCATGTTTTTAAAGCTTTCAGTGGTTTTTTTCATTGCTGTCAATATGTAAAAAATTATTTCTCCAAGGGAAACCTTAACTGTGCTAGCCAGGGAATAATTCTGCATGCAATATATCCTGTTCTGAAAAAAAGTGGGTTATTCGTAACGTAAATTATGTACTCAGAATTAAGTAAGATTAAAATTACAGTGAAGACAGGCTAATAAGGGTTTTACTCTGCTGAGGAATTTGACTTAAAGCCTGCATTGGAGCCTGAAGTTGAATTCAAGCTGCCAATTCAGCTGAAGTGTAAAATGCCTCCCAGTCTTGACTGGAGAAGCTAATGCAGACTTTTAACTGAATTACATTTTTTCCCCCTCTCCTTTTCATTGGACAGATTTGTAAAGAATTATTCTGGTGTTTTTATTTTCCCCTCCGAGTCATTCCAAAAGCTAATACAAAGCATCAGTGCTCAATGGAAGGGTAGATAGCAGAAAACTTCTGCAATCTCTAGTGTCTCTTCAGGATTTCCAGCGCTGTAAATAATTACTCAAGGTGAAGGTACACTAAAATTATTTGATGAACAGGAAGTCTACAAATAGCCGTGGTCTTTTGCCATAATTACATTTGCAGTGGTGCAGGTGTTGAGCCTTACCCATAGTCAGGAAAACCAGTGCTTCAGATAGATAAAACTGTAAGAACATGTGAATAAGGAGGCAGAGTTTGAAGGAAAGTTGAATTTAAAGGTTTAAAAAATAAAAAAAGGTTTCAGGAGGTGTGTTGCTGATGGCACTGATGCAGTGGCTTGGCTTTGTAACAGCAAAACAAAACCATCTAAATGGTCTCATTTCTCATTTTGTCTCATTTCTTCAGAAATGACAAGATACCCTTATTTATTTTTTTATGGATTATGGTGGTCTTAGATTGACGTGCTGCTGGTTCTGCTCAGGAAAGGCTCCTGCTCTTGTCCCGGGGCTCAGTGATATTTGTTCATATGGTAGTTTTGGCTCATGCTTCTCACCCCCAAAGCTTTTTTTAGCTCATATGATGCAAAAATCCTTTTCTTGTTTGTGTTGGTGATTGGAGCAGTTTAGTGTGAATCTTGAGCAGCTGGTTAGGTGACACCCCACCTCTTCTCCAGACAGTGAATGTTAAAACACTTCATTAATACTTGAGCACTCTCCATGAGATGGCTGAAGGAAATGAAATACTATCATTAAAATAATGCTGTCAGAAATGCCTGAAACCAACTATATTGGGAGACTGACTCATCCTGCCCTTCCTCTGGGAGCATGGCTGGATGCAGTGGGAGGCTATCCTGGTTCTTTTTCACAACTTCATGACCTTGTATTACCAGCCCATGGGTTTATTTGGGAACAGACTGATGCAGGAGTGAAGATGATATGCAAATAGGAATGTTTCTGTGGGTGATGCTCATAGTTGAAATGATCTCGGAGCAGTTATTTTGAGAGGAAATCTTGGCTCACATTCATGGAGCTGAACTACTGAGAGCGGCCTGTGATGTGGAAGAAAAAGGGATGGGGAGAAAGGAAGCAGGTGCTAAGAGGATGTGTGTATCAGAGAAGTGGAGCACCACTTGTGTTTATCCCTTCCAAGCCCCCTGTTTTTCCTCCCTCTAGAGATGGCCATTATTTCAAGTGGGCCCTGAGGTTTGGAAAAAAGATCTGGTATGTGTGTGAGGAGCAGCTATGCAGAAAATTGCTGTGCTGTGTGCAAACTTAGCATGGGAGTTTATAACTGAGATGTATGGTGATGTCTTCAGTTGAGTTCGTCTCTAAAGCTTTGGGGGACAGAGCAAAATACTTGTGTGGCAGCCCACATGAGCTGGTATAAGAATAAGTAAATACTTAGAAAAAACTGTTTCAACCTTGCTTAGTACTGTTCTTGAGCACTTCTCTCAACTTTGGATGTTCTTGAAGAGATTGCTCTTTCTTAGCATGAAAAGCAGTACTTAAGATATTTAGACAGAAGTGGTGCTGCCTCTCCAGAAAGGAATATTCATATAAATATTCAGAGTGTCCAGTTAATCTGGCAGGATTGTGACCAAGGAATGATACTGTGCCTGTGTGCATTTATACTGTAATTATGAATGGTTTGTGCTGTGAGACAGTGTGATGGCTTCAGTACTGCCTTTTTGTTATAAGTACAGTGTCTTCTGGGCTGTTGTTTAAAGACTCCTTTGGAAGCCTGATTTAATAGTGGAGCTGAGTGAATAATTCAAAACCTTTTTATCAAGTCCTTGTTTAAATTCTTAAATGAGCTCACCATAACCTTTTTATGTACCCCTCCTGCATGTGTCATACAAATATTAGAATAATTGAGTTTTACTAGTGCAAATGTTTCTGTGAAGCAAATTTTTAGAGCTTGATGTATGACTGTTTATGGAAAGGGGAATGTTAAAATCTCACACACCAGTGTCTATGCCAGAAACTTGTGCTGACTTGGGGGACAGGACCCTCTGCTTTGTTGGATCAATCCTAACTGAGCTGGTTTGTCAGATTGACTCATTTTCAGTTTAAAAGCTGAACACATGTATTTAAAGGAATTTCAGATATATCTCTCTTCCAGGCCATTCTACAAACAGTAGCAGTACTTAGTTTAAAATATTTGCTTTTTTTCAGATAAGTACTATTTCTGACTGTTTTTCCTTTTCTCCCCCCCTTACATGAGATGAAGCAGCACATTCAAAATGCATCTGCTTAGCATCACTGAGTAGCTTAACACAGGGATGCAGACCAGGGAAAAACCATAGTCGCCTTGCAAGCTTGGTCATCCCTTGGTTTGAAGTCCAGTCCAGGCTGGAGGAGAGCCTCACAGATAGGTAATTTGGTGTGATTTAGCATGGCTACTAACATGTATTAACGTTTGCAGACTTGCTGGTAAAAGCTCATTAGTGTTAAGTCACTTTTGAGTACTGATGGTCTTTAAAAGGCAAATAAAAACCTTACAACCAGGATGTCTGGAGAATTGGCATTCATTTGTCTGCTGCTTCTGAAGAAAAGTGGAAGACTTAAAAATTGAAAGCCAGCTTGAGAAGCAGGGGTAGAGGATTAGGTAAGCAGCTGGGGTGATGCTGTATTCTCAGTGGAGAATTGTTGTTTAATTGGTTACAAGAATTTAGTCGAGGCTGTTTATTCTTACTGCACACAAACCTTCTCCTGTGCATGCTCTGGCAGCCCTCTAACCTTCCTGGCACTGCTGAGCGTGTGCTGCAGCTTCCCTCGGAGAGGAGATGGAAAGCCCGTACTCTTTCAATGCGTCACGAGTTTGCAAAGCCCGATCTGCACGTACAGGGTTTGCTCTCTGAATTTTGGATTTCTTTGCTGATTTTCCTTTCCGAACTCTGCTGAAATCACCTTTAACAGTCTGAATGTCCTTACCATAGAACTGCCCAGGAAGGGGCTGGACTCCAGCCACTCGTAATGCCACATGCCCCTCGCAGTGCAGAAATCTAGAGTTGGAGGCTTGTGTGGCAAAGCAGATTCTGGCAGTGACAAAGAAACTACTCTTAAAATATTCTGTTGCCTTCAGTTGCAGCTATTCCAAGTATAACAGTACAGATGCTGGAAATTGGGCATCTGTGAATCCACAGCCAGGCCTATGATAAACATAACATGGTTTTTAGAAGCAGTAACTTCTGGTTTTTGGGGTTATAAAAAAACCCCAAGCCCTAAACCCCAGCATCAGCACAGCAACCAACCTTGAATTTGCAGAAGACGGGCAGTGAAATGCAAGAGCCAAGCAAACCTGTTCTTTTTTTGGCCTTCTTGAGACGGTTATATGTGTGAAGTCTTATTTTAACTGAACAAAATTAGTTGCATCCAGCTCTGTAACAGTGGGCATGGGCCTCTTGTGATTTTCTTGTAGTCTGTCAGCTTCAGTGGAAGACTGCTCTGACTTAGTCTGACTTCCTCTCATCAGCTGTAGCAACTGGTGCAGTTGGGTCTTTATCAAGCTGAAAATATTGGACCAAGAAACATCTAGTCCATGCCTCTTCATTTCTTTGTAATGCAGTATCAGCTCTAATTTGCCAGTGTGGGTTCCTCAGACCTGAAAACAAATGGGAGGCTTTGGATGGACTTTTGTCGCTTGTTTTTAATTAAATGTTGATGCAACAAGAGTTGTTTTGTGACAAGAAAGACCCAACAATCTTCCCAAACACGCAGAACAAGCAGGCTATGTCTTGCCATCCCATTACGACATTCCCACTGTAGGAAACACCCTTTGTGCTTTGATAAGCTTGTCCTTATTCATAGTGTAAAACTGCAAATTAACGTGTACAGTTGCTTTTGTGCAGGACATTTATAACAGTGCATTGTCTCTTCAGATTTGTGTTGCAAAGCCTGTGTGAAGATAGGTGAGCAGCATTACCCTTATTTACGGTGGGGGAATCTGACACTTGCCAGCATTTCTGAGATACCCACTAAATCTGAGTGTTTGCAAAGTTTGCTGTAGTTTATCACTGAAGTTGGTGATTGCAACAGGCAAGATCACACTGCAGCACAAAGTGGGGAGAGCGGGTGCCAGGTGGGCTTTGCCTTGAGTGTTGTGTCTGAAGAGATACAGGCTGGTGGCAGAATAGAAAGTGACTGTTGTCTCCTGGATCCCTAATTCTTTGATCACCAAGAAGATATTATATGACCACTGGGCAAACTGATCTGTACAGTATTATGCTGAAGTTTTGTATAGCGTATATTTATTATAACATAAAGGAGAAACTGGTTCAAAATAAGCTTTGCATTTTTTTGTTGCTTTTTGGTTGCATATGGAATTCTGCGAAGCAAGAGGTAATTTCTCAGTCCGGTCCCAATTTACATAAGTACCTTTAATACTTCACCCTCCCCGTGGTGACCTGTAGACCATCTTTGTTGGGTCTTCATGCCATTCTCGATTTGGTTATTGCCTCTTTCTGCCCAATGGAGATTTGCACTCTTGTCTGATTCAAACTGGTGCCTATTCAAATATGCATCACCTGGCATCTAAGTCTTCCTGTTCATATAACAGTGAAAAACAATTGAAAACCCATGTATTATTTTTGTTTTTATTGATCTCCTCTAGCATTGTCAGAGGGGAAAACAATGACTTGATGTGTGTTTGGACTTGATGGAGCAATGATGATGTATAGTTATCTTCTTTGTCTTAAAGCTGCATGTGATTTTCTGCTGTGGGTATTTTGATTCTTGTTTATTTTGGTCCTTCGTTTGAAGAAGAATAGACTGGGAGAGGGGAAGGAAGAGGCAGGGTTTACCCCTGTAACCATCATTGTTAGCCCTCACTTCTGGTAGAGCTTTTCTGCTTTGGCTCGACCTTTTTAAACTTGAGAAATGTGTTTTTGTTTGCATTTCCATCTTGTTGCATTTAAAAACTATTCTAACTATACCAGATTGTTTGAACATTAATGGGGGAATGTTTTTCAGAGTCTTGATAGAATTTCCAGGCAGCTTTTCATCCACCAAGTACTATGCTGGGCTCTCTTGTGGGGTTTTGCTGGGTTTGCTCTAAGAATCTGCAAAGCAACTGTTCAAAATTGCTGACACATGTTAAGTAATGTGGAAATCACCATCCTCCTCCATTGGAAGGCTGAGAGTACTCATGTCAGCAATAAGAACAGGATGTGACCCTGAAAATTATATGAGTAGTCTTAATCTCAAGACCATTTCTAGGCAGTGTCTTCCCTCTGATTTTAGCTAGTTTATGCTTGTGGTCTTAGGTACTCTGTTTTAAAACAAATATTTACTCAACCTCTTAGAAAATATCCCATTCTGTTTTGTCCATGTATTTTTGAATTATTCAACCACATGTGTGTATTTGGTGATGCCATCTTAAGAGTAAAATGTAGTTGAGTATCGGGAGAGTTAATGCTGCTTCTGACAGTAATGGTAGTGGTATAATGCTTATTAATGAAAAATCCATCATCTTTCACCTTCCTCCTTCAAGCCTCTACTTTTCAGCTTTGTAGCAGCTGTAATCAGCCTGTAGAACTTCCCTTCCTCCTCTCATGAATAAATCCAACTACCTTATCTTCTCTATCGGAAAGTCTTCCCTGGCTTTAACAGCCTCTGGAGGAGCAAATAAAAGGGGCTTTCACTGGCTAACAGGAAGCGAAATGAATGGAGGAACTTTTGATAATGCCCTGTCTGTCTGAGGGGGGGATCAGCCCGACTAAATTGTACCAGATTAGTGAATGATAGCGCTTCAGCCGGGGCCAGAATTATAAGTTTTTAATCTTGGAACAAGCAGTGATTTCTTTCTCCTAAACAGTGGTCAACTCCCTCTTTGATTTGGAGCCTTGCAGTCATCCATATTCAGTTAGTTTGGGTGTGTGGTTTCTTTCCTTTTTTCCATTTTTTTTTTTGTTTTATTTTTTAGTTTGCATTCATGAGTCTCAATGAGCCTTGAGGGCTTTTTTTGGTAGCAGTGATTTTGGTAAGACCTGTCATGGCCACATGCCATTTTTACCAGTAATTCACACTGTGCTTTGCATTTTTATGCCCTTTATGCGATAATGAAGTCTCGTATGTCACAGCTTTCTTAATATTGTTCTGTGTTCTGCTGCCTCAGAGTCTTTTGCAATTAGCCCTGGGGTGATTTGGGTATTTTTTTAGTACGCAACATTTTTGGTTTTGGCCACCTTCAGCCTTACTCTGTGTGTGTGTGTGTGTGTGTGTGTGTGTATTTGACTCCACCTCGCTTCCCACTCCACTTGGTCCAAATTTTCTGATAATTCAGCTTGGTGGGAGAGAGAAATGACTGAAAATCTAAATGGGGCAGCTTAGCTAATTGCCTTAGGCCTGACTCGTCTGCTGGATCACACCAGTTTTATTGCAGTCCGGCGTGATTGACATTTGGGGAATTGCACTGGTATAATGCTGGCAGCAGCAGTGAAAAATCTGCCCTATTGTTTCTGATACATTCGCTGCCTGAGGAGCACCTTTTTGTTACAAATAACTATCTGAAATGCAACTAATGGAATGAATGTACTTCTTTTTCTTTAAATCACTGACTTTTCATGGTCCTGAGGAAAAAAAAAAGTATTACCCTGCTTACTAAAACTTTGTCTTTTTCTATGTTTTTTCCAGGCTTTTTTCCTTGGATTTTATTACTGGGAAACTCTCTAATGACAACTTTGCTTAGGTAAGTGAAGCAAGAGTTTTTTTCTGTTTTTTTTTTTTTAAGAATCACTTCCCCTATCTTAACTTCTTCTGCATGTTGTGTTGTAATGTGGAGCTGCCAACCAGCTGTGCTGCGTGTGCTGTGGTTAAGGCTAGAAAGATGTAGTAAACAAAAGTAGTGGTAGTGCCTCTAGTATGACATAAGGACATTGTTTATTCATTTAATCAAATGAAGTGGACGTGGTGCAGAATAATGAAATACAGCTTTCATCTGTATATTACTGCATAGTCTCACCAATTTATAAAAAATTTCAGGAGATGCTCTGCATTTTGTTTCCACTGGGAAGTAAACTTGCTGGTATCACTTAATGTCATTTTGTTATGAAATGAAGCCTTAATACTTTCAGGTTTTCAGATATAGTGGCTCTTCCTGCATCCCTTTCTCTTCCTTGTTTCCCTTCTGGGCAGCAGTTTCTGATATGGAGAAATCATGAAAAGCTTGAGAGTTCAATATTTTTTTAGCCCAAAAGATGGGAGAACCCAAACAAATTTAACATCCCCCTTACATCTCTGAACCCCATTTACATATCTGAAATGCTGAATCCAAGCTGATCAGTGAATAACAAGGTTTCTGTTATTGCAAGAACTGGTCTTGCCTACTTCTAAATACCATTTCAAACCCAGTTCCTGTGCTGTTCCATAGCACAGGGGCATTCTCCTGAGTGCAAATCCAGTGCTGCAGTGACTTGTGTGATGGGTGGAAGAATTAATTGTGCTGCTGTACCAAAATGGACTGTATATTCCTTTCTCTGTGATGGAGAGAAGACTTGACCCCTGATGCAAGAGAAGTTAATCCCCAGATGTACAGCTAATTTGATGTATTTGTTGGAATTGTGTGTGATCCTGGATGAGGCCAAACAGTGAGTGCAATATTCACATGGGAATATAGTATCCTAACATCTATGTTGACAAAGATAAAAGTACGGCTGCTTTGTGAAGTGTCTATGAAAGTGTTTTTGTTTTTTCTCTCTGCCTTCTGCTGCTGGGTCTGTAGTAGTACCCACCCTCTCTCCCTTTTGATCTCCTTACAGTGGATGGTCAGCATGGCATCTGCTGGCCTCTGTTCCTTGGGATAATGGACCTCAGTGAAATAAAACTGTTTGTCTTAAACCAGAAGTCTTCTCCAATCTGCTTATCCCTGGTGTTTGTCCCTTTTGAGGGAGCACTTCAGGAGAGTGACTAGGTCTTTAGCTTGAAAATCTTTTGGGTTCCCTTTAGTTTTTCATTTAGGTAGTTTATCTGAGTTAATCTATCTGCCATTCCTTTGCTGAGGTACTGAACTCGTGCTATGTTGTGTGGTGTGGCATTTGTCTTCTCCAGAAACACACAGGATCTGGCTTGTGGCCTCCAAGCTGTGGGTGCTCTAGCAAAGGTGGACCTCCTGGTTCCAATAGATAGTCTACTTGGTGGTTTGCCAAATTGCAAGCTGGAGTGGGCTGTAAGACAAAGCTGGAAATGCTGGCAGCTTTTGCATTTTACTAATTCAGAAAAAAGACCTTAGCAGAATGATGTGTAGTACACGTCTGAGAGGGATTGTTGCTTGGGATCCAGCACTGTGTTGCCTGTGAGACACGCTTGCCCGTCGGAGCGTGCTTGTGGTTCTCCCAGGTCTCCCTGGACTGCTTGAGGAGTGACTAATTTGCAGCCTAAGGCTGTATTTATTGATGCTGCTGCCTGTCCAGAGGGTGGAGAGGACTCTGCAAACCAGGGAAGTATTTAGGCAGCAGTTTTAAATCCTTTTAACTTTGTATATTAGGCACATCTATGAGTATATGCAGACCGAGCTAATAAATAACCAGGGAATGGTAGTTAAGAGGAAAGGACATAATTAATTCTGTCATGTACTCTGCTTTAAAGTTGGGTCCAGAGCAGTAATGTGTTAGACAAGGAAGGTAAACACTATAATTATTCAGCAACAAAACATGTACAAGGCTGACACTGTTTTCCTCCTTTTGATATAGTAATTTTTTTGCAATGGCTTGAATATTTTCAGTGGTCTTAATTTGGTGTGATGGAAGGCTGATGAAGCCCTACCCTTTCCGAAGGGTTACTACTCCTTTATTTGAATTGAGTTTTGTATTAACGCTGCTTTGCTGACACAGAACGTGTGCTGTTCCAGAAGGCTCTTACTGTTTGCTGCAGTTGGGGTGCTTGGCTGTAATTCCTGCAATATAGTTTGGAGAGAGGTATTTCTGTTTCATCAGGTGATCCCTTTTCAACTCTCCACACTGCAGTGTTAACCCAGGTCAAATGTACGTGTCACATTTAAAAAAAAAATAAAAATCTCCTTTTTGTGGAGGTGCTATTAAAAAGCCAATAGGAGTTTGTTAACTTGTATATATATTTTTTTCCCCTCCCTCTACACCAGAGTGCAGAGGAACGGTCTGACTACAGATGCAACTTAATGTGGTCTCTCAAGGCTAATGTGTTGGGTTTTTTTACTGGGGAGAGGGATGTGGGGGAATCCTTGCTTTGCATCTTAAAATGTTTAAAGCTGTTGAGAGAAGGATGGTGTCTTTGCTAACAGGAATATTAGTCATCATAGAAAGTTACATAAAGCAAGTTAGTTAACTTTCCAGCTTGCATGATAACTGATAATAGGGAAAAAAGCTAAAGTGATTGTAGTTTGAAGCTCCCCTCCTATTATTACTCATAACACAGCCTCTCCCCACTCCTTCACACTTCTCATTTTAGCAAATTTCTAGATGTATAGTTAAACACACATGCAGAAAAACAAGCAAAGACTTCATACACCTATTCTTGTCTTAACTGTGCTCCACACAACCCAGCCTAGATATCAGAGGATCACTTGAGTTTGCATAAGTGAAGATACGTGTCTGAAGAGGATTGGTGTTGTGCAACCTCTCAGTGCTTCTTCCTGTGGAGTTTTCTTACAAGTTTTGCAGTTCTGGCTCTTCCAGCAGAAGTCTTGGGTAAAAAGCACTCATGGAGACACCAGTGGAATAGCTGATGCAGCTCAGCAGCCACCTCCTAAAATAAGTGGTGGAAGGTTGCCTGTTTCTCCAATATTTTCTTTGGAAGACAAGCATCTCCTCAGCATGTCCTTGGCTCTCTGTGTCTCCCTACCAAACTATAGCAATGAATACTCCTTCTTCCACTGGTCACAGCTGAATTTGAAAGTCCTTGATGTATTTCTGTGTTCCCTCAGGGTTTGCTGCTTCTGATTGCAGATAGCTTGCAAAACTCCCAGGAGTTCAGAGCGGAAGGGAGTTCTTCCCTTGTATGGATCCAAAAGGAGTTGCATGTTGCCAACTTGCATAAGATCTTTCTTCAAAGTATGAAAAGTTTTTTTTAGGGGGAGGGATCTGTTAGAAAATTATTAGCCCTTGGTGGGTGGCATGAGCAGCACTGACTGGAGGGGCTATTGTTCTGTGGTTCATGTGCTGTTTATTTTGCAGCCAGTGATCTTTTTTTATTGCTGAGGCAGATGGAGGGATTCCCAGTTCCACAAGCATAACCCTGGGAGAGATTAGTTGGTTTTAGGTTTCACCACTTGGATGATGAGGTTAGCATGAGACAGAGATGCATCCCTGTGTATGGAAATGGTCTTGGCCCAGATCTTGTCTGGCAATGTAAAGCCTGAGAAAGCACCAAGAGGTCAACTTCAGCCTTTTAAAGAATGTGATGCATGTTCATTTTGTGGCATGCATGGACTGTGCTTTTTTGTTTCAAAAAGGGTAAAAAAATTAGTTACAAGCTCATGTGTTTTTTAAAAATGCTCTAATTAGAGCTACAATTAGCTCTAAAGTAGAGCCTACTTTACAGCTACATAAATATTTATATCTGTGATACTGAAACACTAATAATAAAGAATCCCAAGAGGATTTTTCATAGCCACAAAGCAAAGAAAATGTCTCTCAGTCTCTGCCTCTTATCACCTTTCCTCCACTTTACCTGATTCCCTCCTACCAATATAAACAACATCTTAAATCTGAACAACGCGGGACTTCATTTTTTTTTTTTTAATCAATAACTGTCTTAATTAATTACTCTGCAGTTTTCATACTTCTTACAGAAATGATCTGCTCTGCTTGTGTCAGTTAAAGGTCTAATATTTTGATGGTGTCTAGAAAACTGGTGCTCTGAAACAAGCTAAAATGAACAGAAGCTTGTTTCCTTTTCGCTCACATGGGCACTTATTCACTTCCCTATCTGCTTCGACTTTGAAGACTGCTGAGGTTCTTCCTCTGTCTGACCCACTTGGCATAAGCAAGAGAGGATTATCTTTCTTCAATAGCCAAGTTTATAGGGCTTCAGCTTGTTCGTAAATAATCCTTAGAGTTTTCAGTGCTGCCTTTCTCCTTCTGTCCCCTTCAAAACCGACTTGCTGTCATTTGTGTACAAATTGGGGAAATGCTTTTTCAGTCTCTAGATAGAAGAGAGAGTTGAAGTCACTAGGCAAGAGGGCATGGAAAGTGTACTGAGGAGATTTTGCTAAGTATCCATGATTGTAAGTATTTCTTGTGTAATTTCTATTTGTGTCCGTAGCGCAAGAGAGCATGAACTGTAGAGGAGAGGTTTGCTCTGCTGGTCCTTGTACAAACACGGTTCCAGAGTACAAAGTCAGTATGAGACAGAATACAGGACCTGGATATACAGAGGCATCTTTATGGGAACATGTAATTTTTTTATGTACTTGAGAGAAGGACAGGGTGTTGCTCTGTCTTGGCTTTCACACTCGAGTACCTGCACGAGTAATTGGTTTGCGTGTGTGAATGGTTGTTTTAGGCATTCAAACTCACTTTCAGCTTTACTGAAGATAATTTTTTTATTTTTTTTTTTAATCTGAGATGGAAAGTTGCAGTGTTGCTGTGTTTGGGTTACAACTGTGGTACCTGTGCAACTCTTATTTACTTCGGACTCAGCTGGAGCTGACCTTTTCTCCTGTTCCCATACAGCTGCATGCTGTGCCATAAGGGGTTTTGTTGTGTAGCTATCAATAGCAGAAACCGATACAAGGTTTTGTAGAATAGACAATTAATTCTTCTGCCTTAATCTAAAGTTAGTTTGAATATTATCTGAAACATAAAAGGCCTCAAACCTTTCTCTGAATTTTTGTACATCCCAGTCAGGTGAGTTTAACAGAAACCAAGTTTCATCTATGTTCTGAGCTCGCTACAGTTAATAAATCTTTGAGTTGTGTTTTGCATTTGACTTGCATTTGTAGAGGCAATTCAATAATAAGAGTAACAGAATAAATATCTTTGTTATGGCCTTTCCTTAATGAGAAAGTGGTGGTTCAGCCAACACAAATAACACGAGAGGCTTGCGGTCATAGTCTTGCTGTCCTTAAACTCTTATTTTAGTGTTTCTCATTGCCTAGAGTGGGCTCAAGTGGGTGCTTTAGTCCCTTGGTTTTGCCATGAATGAATCTATCAGAGAAGATTTAGGGTGGATATTAGGAAAAGGTTCTTCATCCAGAGAGTGTCTGAGTACTGGAACAGGCTCCCCAGGGCAGTGGTCACAGCCCCAAGCCTGTCTGAGTTCAGGGAGCGTTTGGATAATGCTCTCAGGCACATGGTGGGATTCTTGGGGCTGTCCTGTGTAGAGCCAAGAGTTGGACTTTGATGATCCTTGTGGATCTCTTTCAGCTCAGGATTTGCTGTGATTCTATGAACCAAGGTGTGCCCTCACATCTGCTTTCTCCTAGTAGTTTTGCATTAGCCCAGTGTGTTAAAGTGTTGGCTTGGTTCTTCCTTCTTTAATTCTCCTGCATCTTCTATTGGTTTCACTGCTGCCAAAGCACAACGTGGATTTTAGTTTTCTTTTTCTTTCTGTTTGCTGGACCTGGTGGGCATGTGACATTTTTGTTGGACTTGGAGGTTCTGCAGACCAACCTCCCCTGACTTGAACTTTCAGGCCTTGTGATCTTCATGTGGTCCTTCTGGCCTCTTGGTAGCAGGAGATAGCAGCCCTTTGTGGAAAGATGGGCTGTAATTTTGTCCTGCTTTGACCATGTGGGATTCTAAGTAATTCCTGAGATGTACTAGTAGTATAAACAAACAGTTTTGTTTAGTGTAAGCTCTTTATCCCAGTAGGATTGAAGACCTCTTATAAAGCAATCACTGTAAATTTAAAACTAATATTTGTCATTATTTAAATAAACATAAATTGGGATGGTATACAAACAACCCAAGTTCCCAGACCAGGAACTTGAAAGACAGACCTACTTGCATGTGGGCTGTGTATTTGTTTGTACATTTCCCTGTTAAACTTAAGGCATTGCACACCTAATTAATACCTTTTTGTGTCGATAGAATGGATATAGATTCCAATGGACACAGATTTTAGTGCTAAAGTTACAGGATACATGTAGGAACATGTAGGGTGAGTAGATATTAAGGATGGCAGATATTTTTCAGGTCTTTTGGTGCAACATCTTTGATACACCAGTTGGCTTGATACAGAGGACACCGTATCTAAGCCTTCGAGCTGAAAAGGGTGAAGTATTGCGTAATGTGTTGTAAAAGATCCACAAAAGCAGATGAGTTATTCCAAAAAAGTAACACTGGAAAGAAGTTTCTGTGCCAGGCTGTTAAACTTCAATGCTGTCTTAATTAGAAAGGAAGAAGCCTCTATTTTATGAAGTTTTCCAACCCAGTTGAAGCTCTATCACATTAGATGCGACAACAAAATGATCAAGCACTTGTCCGGATGCCAGCAGCCTTGTACTTCCAAATTAATTGTATTTTTATGAGTCAGTGTTAACTTTTTGAAAAATAAAGCTTAGGCATTGGAAAAAGCAAATGCTGATGAATATGGGAAGGGATGGGAAGAGAATATCGTGTTCTTGGTAATGAGGTGATCTCTGGAGCTCTAGTTTTGCTTACCAAGTGACTATTATTTTTTGTGTAAAATTTTACCTTTGAGGAACTTTATTTTGGGAGGTGGAGGAGTCCATAGTGCTTTCAAGGCCTGAGTTCAGTTGATACTCTTAAGAGGGAATTCAGTGTTTCATAGATGTAGGGTATATGAGCTTTTTTACTTCATCAGGCTTTTCAAAAATGTACAGATTTGCAGATGTGTGAGGGACTGGGGGGAAACCCCTGCCTCTAAGTGGTGGTAAAATTTAAAACTCATATGGTTATGGCTCTGATCAACATTCATTTCAATGTTCCCATAAAAAGCTTATGACTTGGCAGGGTTTCAAGGACTGAAAAGAAAAAAGCTCTATATACAACATGTTTTATTAATGTTGAAGGAGTAATGTTGCTGTATTTCAATGTCTGCCACTGCATAGAATAAGTTCTGTTTGGCTCTTGTACGCTTTGACTTTTCCCCTGAATAAAACAAGGTGTGACTTCACATCTGCGTTTTCCTAGTAACCTGGTATTAACCGGGTATATACATATTTCCAAGTTTTGGCTAGGTTTCATCCTTTTTCTTTCTTAATTCTCCCATGTTGCAGAGTATATTCATGATTCTTGACCCTCAACTGAAACTGTAAAGTGTATTTGCATAAACCTTGATGTTAAGCATCACATCCCACTTACTTGTGATGACTTTTTGCCCCCTTTTAAGCTTTATGTAAAGGTGAATTTGAAATTAGGCAGCTGAGAAAGAAGTCATCTGTTAAAACTTGGCAAATGTGGTTGAACTAATAAAAGCAAATTTTAAAAAAATACTTTTAGGGGAAATCAGTACTGTAAAACATGAGCTTTAAGATGAAATTGCTGAAGATAATTTGTGCCACCAAAATGCAAGGGAAGGCAGATAAGACAAGTCAAGCACAAAATCACAATTTACAGCCACATACCGGTGTTACTTTGGTAAGATTACCTCTGCATGGGGCTTGGCTGGCGATCAAGGAATGGCTTAGGGAGACGGCTGGAGTGGGATCGCTTGCGGTGTGCGAGGCATCGGGTCACGCTCTGAAACAGGAGTCTGAATTCAAGTTCTCAACACCGGCCCCTTTGAGCGAGCGCTGTGCTGCCTGGCAGTGGGACACAGCCTGCGGCTGCGAGGCAGGACAAGTGTGAGTATGGGACTTCGTAAAAGTAATCTTTATTCCCTAAGTTACTGTGCAGGTTTGGGCTGGAGCAGAGTTCGTTTTCTGTGGAGTAACTAATATGGGGCTGTGTTTTGGCGTTTTGCTGGAGACAGTGTTGATAGCTCAGGGATGTTTTCATTATTGCTGAGCAGACTTTACACAGAGCCAAGGCCTTTTCTGCTTCTCACCCACCCCACCAGCCCACCAGTGAACAGGATGGGGGGCACAAGTTGTTGGGAGGGGACACAGCCGGGACAGCTGAACCCAGTGGATCCAAGGGATATTCCAGACCATATAGAGTCATCGCTGGTTTATAGAGCTGGGGAAAGAAGGAGGGGGACATTCAGAGTGATGGTATTTGTCTTCCCTCATCATCATTACATGTGATGGGAGCTCTGTTTTCATGGAGGTGGCTGAACACCTGCCTGCCCTTGGGAAGTGGGGAATGAATTCCTTGTATTTCTTTGCTTGAATGTGTGGCTTGTGCTTTACCTATGAACCTCTTTTTCTCACTTCTACCCTTCCAATTCTCTCCCCTGTTGCACTGGAATGGGGAGTGAGGTAGTGGCTGTGTGGGGCTTAGTTCTGCCTGGGGTCAAACCATGACAGTTTTCATACTGTTAAAAATTGAGATAGCTATATCTCAGTCTTGTACTTCTGATTTGTGAGTACTATTGCTTAATTAACAGTTTTGAAGCACTTGAAGCGCTTTAAAAGTGCGGTAGGATTGTAAAATATTGCATTTGTGTGTGCACAGTCCTAAAGGTGGAGATTGCCAGCTCCTGCTCTGTGAGTGCTTGGCTGAGTCGCACAGGCTCTCCCTGACCTGGCTCTCTCTGTTTGCTCACTCCTCCCACTTGACCCAAGCCATCAGCTCTTTCCTCGTCCTCCTTCATGTCATGGGTTTGTCAATCTGTCCCTTGAGAAACAAGCAGTTCTGTGCATCAAGTGTTCAGGGTCAAGGTGGATGGGGCTTGGAGCAACCAGATGTCGCGATAGATGTCCGTGCCCATGGAGCAGGGTTGAACTAGGTGGTCTTTAAAGGCCCCTCCCAACCCAGCCCATTCTATGATCTCCACAGAAGCCTCTTTGAAGCTAATAGAGGTTCTTATTACCACTTGCCCTGTTCTAGGAGTGCTTATGGACATCTTGACACTCTTCCCCATTCCCATGAGGTTGGTCTCTAGTTCCTGGCAGCAAACAAGATTTTTCTTCCTCCATTTCCTTCCTTGTCTCTCCCACATGCCCTGCAGAGAGTTCAGGCAGTTGCCCTTTAGGGAAACCATTAGAACTTTTGATTTGCTTCCCTGGAAAGGAGTTGGGTGAGCCTTAGCTGCTCTCCTTCCCGTGGTGGGCATGCGGATCCCTGGAGCTGAAGAAGCATTCAAGGGCAGCAGTCAGACTTGGACTGAGATTGTGGGTGGATGTGTGTGTGGGTGAAGGCTACAAGCCAGAAGTGTTTTGGTCTGCCTGTGGCAGGAACAGAGCAAGAAGGTTCATTTGGAGACGATGTGACTGTTGTGCTCCCTCCAAATGCAGTGCTCCCTCTGCAGAATCCAGCAGTAATGGCAACTGCTGCCTTTGTGAGACACTTGCGTTTATTGTGACCTGTAAACACTTTGAAACTTTTTCTTTGATATTCAGCAGTGAACAGCTGAAAACCATCCATGTGAACATGATTTGATTAGTTACTTGAAGAAATTCCCACTTCCCAGATCAGAGTAGGCTGGATTTTTCAAGAGGATTAATATGTTATCTGCAGATGAAAACAGAAGTTCAGCACTGGAGTGTCTAACAAGGGATGTAGAAATACCAACTGCTTCACCAGGGGCTAAAATCTCTTTGTTTGTAACCAAACTGAAGCTCCCTGGGACTGGCTGGTGTTACCTGCAGCGCTGGCAGCAGCACTAATGGCCGGCATCCTCTGAGAGAGGGAAAGCTCATGTAACTTGGTCTGCTGAGCCAAGGCTTTAATTCAGGCGTGAATAAAGCAAGGAATTTGATCAGGCTCCTGCCATCGGTCACACTTTAAGCTAAGTGAAAAAGAGTAGAGCTGAGATACAGTACACAAGGTTTCTCTTGTGAAATCTGAAGTGTTTGGCAGGTCCCTGAAAAATATGCATCAGTAGTCACCATCAAGTTGCCCTGTACTCTGGTTCAGCTCCTTGTTGTTACCCTTGTGCAGTGAGCTCACTGCATGGATGGTATGGAAGAATTTAATTTTTTTCTTTTTTTGTCTTGTCCTGTCCTGTCAGCAGGTTTCCTCAGTATCTCTTAATCTTGGGTGTTTGTGGGTTGACATGAGGTGTATGTTGAGTTGAACTTAATTCTAAATTAGGTCTATACTCAATGTAGCAAAAAAAGAGAAATTCAGTTGTGCTGGAACCCTTGGAGGCATTATGTGGGCTTTCTTAAAATAAAAGTCAGAGGAAGAGAAAGAAGAATAGATGGTTAAGTGGTTTCAGTCACTATTAATGTTTGCCTACTGCAGCAATAACTTGTATTTCATGTCTTTTCCCAGGGGTGGGAGAGGAAGAAAGGGAAGGGGGAAGTTGCTTGAACAATTTTAGTTAAACTTAGTTTGCGCTTGTTAAACTGGTGTGTGTGTTACAAAGCTAAGTCCTAGGGCTTTTTATGCTCAGCTGTGTCCAACATTCCTGTGAGTCTTGGAATTGCAGTCTCTTGGAAGATCTAGACTTGATTTGCCGTTGTCTTCATGGGGCTCCCTGTGCAGCAGGACCTGGAAAGTTGGCAGTTTTGCTAATTTAAAGTATTTCTCGTCTCCTGGCACTGCTATAAGGTGTCATGAACATTGTCAGCAGATAAAACTTTGTTCTGGATGCCTTTAGCACTTGTTGCTGTGCTCCTTCCCATGTTCTTTCCAGACAGTCGTTACCACCTTTTTTCTTTCTTACTGCATTTTTTCCAGCAGTTTGTTTAGCAAGGAGCGACATTCTGCAAACAAATCAAACCTGGTGTAATCTAAAAACCTCAGGGCTGACCCTGCTGTGAGTGGAGTTTCAGGTGGGGAGATGATCTCAACGAGGAGGTCATCCCATGACCTCCCGTGCTATGGTCTGGTTCATGAGTTGTGTGTCTGCCACTCACCTTGGCTGGCTGGGGCTGAACCTTGGCTGTTTGTGCCTGTTTAAGAAGTTAATCTTTCTGAAAGGCGCTTTGCTGCTTGGCGTGGTGTGGTTGCCTCAGCTACAGGAACATAAACCAGTAACACTGGGGAAAACAGAGGGATAAACATTTGCTGATCTTTATTTGCGTGAGGAATTACAAGAACCTGGGATACATTTAGTGACTTGGAACAATTTTTATTGAACGCTGGCTCAGTCATGACCTCCACACATTTGCATAATGAAACAAAGTACTCAAGTCATTGCAATGCAATAAGGAAAATCTGTTAAGATTGTAGTCCCTTTATATTGCTAATCTCAGTCTGACTAACAAACTAATTTTGCTTAATCTGTGTTTTTTAATTAAACATCCAATACTTAAAGGGAATAAAGCACTGGCAATTAATCAAAGCATCTGTGAAGCCTGACCATTGGTCTCTGTACTGCACAGGTTGATATTTTAAATTAAATGCATAAAGGCAAAGGAAAAAGGGATGAATATAAGAACTACAGAACTCACTTGTTGGTGTTCCTGTGAATTGATTGCATCTCTAGTTTCTCCTGAACTTATGTTCGTATTGCACCATGGGATAGTTGAAGTGTCACGCACTTGTGGAGTGACATTTATCAGTGGCCTCCTAAAACAAAGTTGACTTATGCTGTAACCTGTCCCTTCTCCAGTGAAATCACGGGTCTGTTTGGCCTTCTACCCAACTGCTGTAGTCATGGAGATTAACTAGACTTTCATGGAGGGGGTGGAGGAGTCCGGAGGTTGTGGGATCTCCCTCCTTCGTGAAAGTTCTGCTGTGCTCTGCATCTTTGCTGCTTGCTGTCTCTCCCAGCTTCTTCTTGAGCCCTGGGGAAAGGGGTGAGCAAGATGTTCATGTCAGGGTTGGAGAGTGTGTTGGGAGTCACTCAGTGACTTTTCCATTTTAATGTACAGTGTTGGGGCTATTTGAGGAACTTTAAAATCACATCCTATAGAGTAGATAAGATAAATGCAAACATGAGCCCTTGTGCATTGTCCTTTTTTTGTGTGATAAGTGATGCCACATGAGAAGTCTTCTTGCAGACATATCGATGGGGTGCAGGTTTCTTAGGCACAAATAGTGATGCAGAATGATGTTTGCTGACACTTATGGATAATACTGGAAAAGCTGATATTCTTTCCTGGCTCTGTTAACCTTTGTGCTTAGCTTCTGTGCTGCTGTGACCTTCTATGATCTGTGGTCTGTATGTTACTAGAAACATACAGCAAATAAACTTGTCCAGGCAAGAACATGACCTTGATGCACAATCATTACCTAGAGCCCTAGGCCTGAAACAATTATTAGTGTTGAAGATGACGGTAAGGAGTCATCTTCCAGGTCTGTCTCTATATTTAGTCCTTTAAAGGTTTTAGCTATGCTTTTGGACTATAATTTTTTTAATTGCAAGGGACATAAATCTTGTTTACAAGGGAATGCAAAAAAACCCACCCAAACTTCTTTAATTTCACAGTACATTCCTGGTTTTACAAAAGAAAAAAGTGCCTGACAGAGATGCTGAAGAGTTTACACCTTTTGAAGCTGTATAGAGATGAATATTCAGCCTGTGAGCCAGGAGCAAGCTGCAGCAGGGATTATGTGAGAGCTTTGTGTGGGAGGAATTTACTTCCCATGGTTTACAAAGTATAAAAGAGAAGACCCCTCTTTCCTTGACAGAGTAGCCCTGCTAAAGTCAGAGCTGCTTTTCATATGGAGGAAGATTTGGAGATTGCAGTCTAATTTAGATGTATTTGTTTGTGTAAGGCTGGCTTGGTAATACAGATAATGCACAATTTATTATGTCTGTTAAACTTTCAGATTTCCATCGAGTTTGAGAAGAATTTATTGGAATTTATCACTCTGGAAAATGAGCCTGTCATTTCCTGAAGAGTAATAGAGAATATTGGCAAAGATTGTAGTCTTTCAAGACCCAGCAGTGTTTCTGTGTGGTGTTTGTGGGCTGCCTGGCACAAGAGTGCCTGAAAGGGCAGTTTTAGGCACTGTAGTGTAATAATATCTAACCAACCAAAGCATGGCTGGTTGAGCATTGCCAAAGGTTCCTGACTTTGTCCGTGACTTAGAATGCACAGGAGGAACAAAGCACTGTAATGCAACATGGGAGGGTCGTGGAATTGCCTTTTCATGGAGGAACAGGGAGCTTTCTGCTCCCAAAAGAGACCTACTGTCTGCCCCAAGGATCCAGCATCAGCCTTCATACCTTTTTTTCCACAATGCTTTCAGGAGGGTGAATTGGAAAGGGGAACCTCTTCACGTGAAGCAAATGTGAGTGGCACTCACTGGAGATTGGATAGAGTTGGCTCCTTAAACTGAGCAAAGGTTAGAAAACAAACTTAATAACGCCTACACTTTTTTGAGGTACATTCCTTAAGCTTCTGTGGTTGGTCTGTCTTGGCATATAATCATATTTCTTTACTGTGTTTGAGCAAACTCTTTGAATTTTTTGCATGTGTTGAGCACCTTTCTCAATCCTACTACACGTGACCATTGTCTGAGCACAACAACCTGGATGCTCATTGTTTCCATTTAAGCTGTGATGCATCTGGTGACATTTCTTTGAGAAAGTTTCCTCTTGTTGCTCATATTCTTCCCCTCTGAAGGCACAGGGTTATATTTAGTGTTTTTTCCTCCTATTGCTCCAGTTCAGAAAGTGCTGGAAAATTCTCCAGCAAAAATCACTGAGGATTTTCGGTCTGCCTTAGGGAACTTTCCTTCCAGTCCTCGCCTCTGCCTTGCATTGCCTTGTAACAACAATGCTTCCCCAGGAACACAGTGTACCTGAGAGGCAAGACCTGTGCTTGCTTTGGTGGTTAATCATCCTGGGTGCTGGTGGAGTAAAGTTTGTGGGGCCAATGTGATCAAAAGCCAGTTTTTAACAAGAGTGAAGCTGGGTGTGAGAGCTGAGTGGCTGGTGTGATCCTTTCAAATGGGAAAAAACACCAGCTGCTGGGTTTTCAGCTTTATGTTTGGGGGAGTAAAGGACAGTAAGGTTCATTTTTGTAAGGCAGTTGTATATTAATGCAGCAGCTGGACCGAGGAGAGCCAGCAGTTTCGATAGACGCATGAGCAGCATTGTGCAATGCTGCCTCTGTGCACCTTTAGTGGTCATTCCTCTCATGCTCCATCCACCCAATACAAAACATCTTCTGGGGATGGAAACTAAGGTGGACTCACGCTGTTTATTCTCACTGAGGGGTAATTCTCGGTGCCTTATTTTTCCCTTTCCACTGCTCTCCTCCAGCCTGCTTTTGCTGAGCTGGCTTGGAGCTGGGCTGCTGCTTGCAAGGCAGAAGACATGATGTAGTGTGGGAGCAGCTTCCTGCTGACAGAGTCCGAGCTGGTGATAAAGAGAAGTCCTGAGACATTCTGCTTCAGACCACAGCCCAGACTGCTCTCACGCTCCCTTCTGTCTTGTGTTTATCATACCCGCTCCAAGCAGTTTAGGAAGGGGGTGTGTTTGGGTTGTTTTCATTTAAGAAAAAGAAAAAGATGGGAACATTTGGTCAGTCAAGAGAGGTAAGAGTAGTGAAGGTGTTAAAATGTCATATTGTTGATCAGAGAAATTTGACACATTTTAGACACAAACTGTTGCATTGTAAATTTCATTTGCTGTACAACAGGTGGAGGAGGGATGTTTTACTGCAAGAGGAGACTGCAGGAGAGCTCAGTCTTACCTCTCTGGGTTGAGGGCATCCCAGGCTTCTAGGGAGAAATTCGACAAGGGAACCAAAACAATAAAAAATCCCATTACCCTGAGTCTTGTAGAAAAGCATGGCTCAAAGGCATGGCTCAGCATATGTTGTGTTGTGTGGCTCAGACGCTCTGTGGTCAGTGGTAGTCTTTCCATTCTGTTTTTATGTAAAGTGGCCACATGTCCAAGTTACCTGACTAAAGGGACTTCAAAATTACTTCTGGTTTTGTCTTTATGTGCATCAGGGCTACCTAGTAGAGACACATGCTTGCAATAAAAAGAAAACTGAATCTGCATTCTTCTCTTTTGCTTTTTTGTGGGCCTTTTGGTTCATGACTCATAGGCTTTTGTAGAGGCTTCTGAGCCAAAAATGCAGCTGCATTTTTCTGTGTCACATGCTGCCTTGCCAGGTCCAGTAATAGCAACTATTGGGCAAGAGAGAAGAGAATAATACAACCTGCCTTACCGCAAATGTGTGTGGAATTGTACTCGTGGGAAGTTAAAGATGATTTTCATAGCAAGCAAACCTTTTTATGAACTTCCTCCAGTGCCTCATCCCTATGCATGTGCTGCTTGTTAACACCCTGGATGCTTGTGAAAATAGCACAGCTAACAAAGGACGTCTCTATGGTTTTGTGATGGTAGACCTCTTCTCAGTGACTGAACTGTGAGATGTTCCTGGAAGAGTAAGATCCAGCAGTAGGGGAGAGGGT
The DNA here is from genome assembly GCA_035222235.1 of Margarornis squamiger. NCBI lineage: Eukaryota > Metazoa > Chordata > Aves > Passeriformes > Furnariidae > Margarornis > Margarornis squamiger. The sequence continues at coordinate 6,866,168 of JAWWTY010000016.1, forward strand.
TTGAATTACAGCTGGAAAGCATTGAGAAAGGCATCCTTTTGGCAAGTATGTTCAACTGAGGAAAAGAAAAGCAAACCAAGGACCTTCTGGATCCTTCAAGTGGCCTTCATTCCCTGTGTAATGCATATGTTTCCCACAGCAGTTCACCAGCATGGTTTGCACATCTTTAGTCCCCAAAATGGTACTCTTGTCTTTCATCTCAGATTTTAGTTATGCACTGCACCATGAGATTTGTCCTGTTGAAAGACAATGTAAAGAAGAAATGAAGTAATATTCTGAATCACTTTAAAATACAGTGATGGGTTGGCCCTTCTTTAAAACCTGGAGAAGCTCTGTGATACTCACCACTTGCATCTGATCAGAAGACAGGCTGTAGGCTTTGAGCCATGTGCGGTTTTTTCCCAATTCAGCAGTTGTGTCCTATGTTGGCTCCTTCCCACAGTATATTGAAAATACAAGGTGCTTTTAGTGTTTCCTAAATTTGTAACAGCACTTGATATTTAGCCCATGTGTAGCTGTTGTGCAATATATATTCTTTCCTAATACACAAATTTTGAAGTGCTTTTCAGTACTTTTCTGTACAAGCTTATGAAACTCTTTTGTTCTATTACTAAAGCATAGCACAGACTGACAGTAAACAGTATATGTTATTGGTGAAGAAAAACAACCATCTTGGAGGCCTTTATTTTAAAGATTGCTTTTTGTTTTAATTAGAAATGCTGTCAACTTGCTAGCATTTCCGAGTTTCTTTTTCCCCACTGCAGCTTGTGGTCTTTCTTCTTGGGAATATAAAGATAATTCACATTTTGTTGTTCTTTGTGCAAGATAGTGGAATGTGAGGTTTGTCCTGCTGCTGCATCCCCTTATGTTGGAGGTGTTGGCCAGAGAAGGTCCCCATCACCATAGGGAAGGAGCACACCTGGACCTGCAGCCAAACAGCGCTGCAGCACTGCTATTTCCAGCAAGGCTGGTCCCAGTACTGAGCCCTGAGGAATGCTACTTGTCCCTACTTTCCACTTGGACATTGTTGACTGCAACTCTTTCAGTGTAACCTACCTGCCAGCTTTTTGTCCACTAAGTGCTCCATCCATGTAATCCATGTCTCTCTGGTTTAGAGACAAGGATATCATGCAGGACACGTCAAATGCTTTGCACAAGTCCAGGTAAATGATGTCTGTTGCCTTTTCCTCCTCCACCACTGCTGTAACCTCTTGTAGAAGGCCACCAAATTTGTCAGGCATGATTTGCTTTTAGTGGAGCTCTGTTGTTGTCACTAATCACCTCATTACTTTCCATGTGCCTTAGCATAGTTTCTGTGAGGATCTGCTCCGTGATCCTGCCAGGCACTGAGGTGAGACTGACTGGCCTGTAGTTCCCTGGGTTTCCTTATTTCCCTTTTTAAAAATGGGGTTTATGTTTCCCCTTTTCCAGTCAGTGGGAACTTCACCAGACTGAGATGACTTCTCAAATATGATTGTAGCAGCTGAGTGGTGATTACCAGAGGAAAAAGACATGGGTCTTGCTTGATGTGAGCCATCTAAAAATTCAAGGAAGTGCTAGCCAAGCTAGCTGTGCAGAACTCTGCAAGCAATAAGATGGGCACCCATGCATGATCCTGCTTCTTCCATCCCAAAATCACTGAAACAATATGATCTGTAGACAGGGAGGAGATGACTGACTAAGACTGTGCCCAATTTTCAGAAGCGTAGAATTGGGTGATTGGAGTCTTTCCTTCCACGTGCCCCCCAGGTAATTTTTACTCTGTCCTTCTTGCAGTAATACAAACTCTACAAGAAATTTGTTAAAAAGCACTGGCTTTGTGAAGTTTCCAAACCAGGTAAAATTGTTGTGATTTCTACATCAAAACTCAGCCTAATGGATAATTGTGGATGCCACCCACGTTTAGAATGTGCTGTTTGCTTTGTCCTAATTCTCTGGGCATTGAGAGAAGGAAGGGTCTGGGAACAGAGCAGTAGCTGAACAAACCAAGGTGAATCAAGGGCAGAGTAGGAGGCTTAACTTGCAATTTCCTTGTCTTTGTTGGTTTAAGTCTGACCCTCCACATTGTTTAATGTTTTGTATTTCATTTCCTTGGTTTGCTTAAGGGAATGGTTGGGGCTGGCAGAGAGGCTTCAAACCATGGTCAGTTGGGGCATGCAAGATTTGAATAAAGAACCTGGTTTTTACTTCCAGTTGGAGACTTTAATGTTTTTTTAAAATAGGTCAGAGAAATTTGTTGCTGGTTCAGGTGTGCAGAGAAACCTTTTAGTGCTGGTTGGCTCCTCATTTTGTTCTGTACCCTTGAGAATGAAACAAGAAAGTCCAGCTTCAAGTGTTCTTGCACAGCAGGAGCTAAATCAGTGCTTTGGTGATCAGAGTCTCACTGGCAGGAAAACTGGATTTGATCTTTTGCTGCATCTCCATGTTGAGCTTTTGTTTCCAACCATATCACTTTGCTCCTTTCCTCTCCTGGTGCTCTGGCAGTTGAGAGGTGGAATTTGTAAAGGAAAACAGCTGTAGTTCAAGCTGTGGAAAAGTTACTGAAAGCAAATCCCTTGGGGTTATTTGGCTTAGACTCCAACTTTGAATTGCTCCTGTAAGTGTTTAGGAAAGAGCCTAATCCTGAAGTTATGGGCTTGAGGGGAAAGTGAAGGCGAAATTCTTCAGCCTGCAACCGAAGCAGTAGGACTTTAATTGTCCTAATGCTTTCTTCTGACCATAATGTCATCTCAAAAAGGAACAGAAAGGTCTCATCCTAAAATAAATAAAATTCAGTAGGTAGATGTTTGTCTGCTGTGGAAACACTGGAAGAACTTTGTTTTCTCTGTTTCAGTGGTTGACCCCACCTTTCCCATTCCTCCTTAGTCACATGCATGCCCCCTTGGGTTTGCATGGGAAGATCTCTGTTGCCTGGGAGTTAATCATCTTCTGCTGGTTGTCTTTCCTCCACCTGAAGTTCTCTGGTCATCTCTTCCTCTTGCGCCACCAGCAAGAATTTAGATGTCAATAAAGAGCCTCACCCTGAGGAATTTAGATGTCAGTGAAGAGCCCTTCCCGTAGGTCCCTGGGGAAAGCCCCGGGTCCCTCAGCCAGCTCCCTTCCAAGCACACAGAGATGCCTGAGGGGCAAGCCCAGGGCTTTCCTTGGGCTGTCCCAGCACGCCAGCCCCTGCTCCCATATCAGGGAGCCCACTCCAGCAGAAAAATAACGTGGCCGAAGAAACATCAGCCTAGCTCACCCTTGCTCTGGCGAGCAGCAGATGTGTGGCTGCTGGTGACTCAGGGGTGAGCAAGATCCCTTGGTGGCAACTGTTTGAGGTTGGCATAAAAAACTTGTTGAAACCTCACCAGAAATGAGATCCCTGGCTTGGCAGCTGCCTGCAGAAAGCTTAGCTGTGTCCTTTCCTGGTACTTATCACTGTCAGACCTTCCCTGAATGATCTGAGATCTGTTCACCTTTCGCAAGGCTGTTTAAGAGATTTTCCATGAGGCTGTGGCTCTCAAAGAAGGAGCCTTTTTTCACCTGTGGCAGAAACCACTTCTTAGGATGTGATGGGTAGTCTGTGATCTCTAGCAACCTCTAGTGCTAAATGCTTGGGCTGTAAACTTGGACCCCTTGTACTTTTTCTTTGGTGGGGGTGAGAATCAGTATTTGAAACACTTAGGAAGATTGAATGAATCGGAGAATGTGTGGGGATTTTCTCAGAATGCTTTTCTTCATCTAAACCTGTTATTTGTTTGGATTTCTGGGCAGACATTAAATTCTGGTGTCTTTATGATCTGTTGTTTGTAGTTATGCCAGCACTTATTCATTTATGGAAGCATATTATTTCTTATTATTTGCACATAGGACACACTAAAGTTAAATTGGCATCAGTGTGTCACTGCTCTTCATGGTCTATCTCTGCTTTTCTAGTCCTAAACATGCTATGGAAAAAGTGCATGTGCCCTTAGACGTCATGGTGAGCATTGTAATTGAGCGTATGCTGGAGCACTTTGTAAGTATAGATCAGAAAAAACGTTGTTTAGCAATAGATGTTATCTGTGGAATGACATCTAGGTTTAAGTCTGCTGCTGTTAAGGGCAGGGCACCTGGAGGGGGAAAAAAGAAACAAAAGTAAAATCGTTATCTTGAAAAAGATAACGCAAGCATCAACAAATGAAAAGCACAGAGAATAAAAGCATTTGACCCAAGGTAAGAATAATATTAAATACTGTGGTATGACCCCTGTCTTCAAATGTTCTCTTTCAGAAGAAAATAACGAAGTGCTGAGCAAACTGTTGCCCTCAAACCAGACAACTGGATCAGTGGGTTAGACACTGACTGAGGATCACTCAGTTTGGGCACAGTTAGGAACAGGTATCCATCTCACGAAGTGGTACTTTATGGAGCAGTACTTTTGCTTCTCTGTGTTGTCGAGTAGGAGATTGATTCAATCTCTTGGAATGGCAAGTAGATTATTGAATCTATGGCATTAAAGCATCCTTGTAGGGCCAACCTAGTGAGCACCTGTGTGTGGCTGGGAAAAGCTCCTCTGGTGCCCTGTACAATATGCACTCCGTGCATAGAGGTGATGCTTTCTGAGACCCTCAGTCTCCTGCTGGTGTGCTGTTGCTCCACACACCCTGTGCTCATGGAAAAGTTGCTGTGTGTGCAAGATGGTTCCAGGGGTGGCAGCTGGGGCCGGGCTGTCCATGGTACAGGCTGTTGGCTGGGTAGACTTTAGCACTGGCATTGTGCTCCCTCTGTCCATCATCTCTATGTGCTCCTTTGTCCCTTCTCCCCCACTCATAAGAAAGAGAAGTCCTTGGCCAGGTGGCAACAAGTGTGTAATTGCAAGCAGGCTGTGATCAGCTAAAGCAAAGCAAGGAGCAAAAACTTACCTGGTGTTAAAAAGTATTGCTAAGGCTATGCATACTGTATCAAAAAGACTGTGTGATTGAAGACACCCTCCCACCTCAGGAAGACCTGTCAAATATTATTTGGGTTTTTAATTGCATTTTTTTTAAGTTTCATTTTTGTTTTGGTACCAGGTAAGCCCACTTGGTGCTGTGCAGGGTGGCAATCAAGTCCTGAAGAAGGCAGGGAATATCTGACAGGAAGATTGGCCACAATTGCAGGGAGATCCAAACGGTTTGGGGCTGGGTTTGCAAGAGGTGAATCACCACTTGCATAGATAGGTAGATGGGCACTTGAAAACACTACATGCACGTGGAAATGCAGGTAGTGCCTTTGCTTTATTGCCATCTGCGTGCTTGGGTAGTGCCCACAGCTCCTGTTGACTCTCAGGTGGTGTTGCACAAGTGGTCATTTACAGGTGCACTGGGAGAAAGGGTGTGCCCTGGCAATTAGTTGGCTTTAACTTCTTATTTCTCCTTCACTGAGCAAAAAGCTCCTTTGCTCTACCTGCTTGGGGCAGATGAGGAGGAGGGTGTTCTGTTGGGCAAAACTATTGTCATTGCTTTAACTAAAGATCCTTTGCTTTGGAGGGTAGCTGGGGGAGAGCTACAGTAAGTCCAATGAAGGAAAGTACTGGCAGGTACGTCAGCAGAGTTGCCCAATAGCCTGGTGTACCTGTAGTAGGATTTGGTAAGTGACGGTAGCCCTACTGTAATTTGTTTTTGTTTTTTTCAGGATGCCTAGCAGCTGGTAGTGAAGTCATCGTAGTGCTAGTTTGGTGACTCGTTGTAACTCCTGATTAATGATAAAAAGGGGAGGAGTGCACTTTGGAGAGAAGATAATGAGTAGGTCTTACTCTGGCCACCTCCAACACGTGAGAAACACATAAGGAGGATGCAGGCACAGCCAGGATTTCACTTTGCTGCGTGAATGCAGAGCAGTATCTGGCTCAGTTAAATTGAGGCTATATTTAGTGTTAGACTTCAAACTGAGGTTATAGGGACATTGTCTGACTTGTTTTGGGAATCTTTTTGCTGGTGGCAGAAGTTTGCTTCCTCCTCTGGCGTGTGCTTGGAGTTACAGAAGCCCTGGGCTCTTTGGGTACTGGGAAAATTCTGTGCCGTGTGCTAATGCTATTTGATAATGTCCCTTGCTTTTCTACTCATAATACACTGCCTTGCTATGACCTGCCTCTTTAAAGATGTTTTTGTTACAGGTGTCTGTGTCTGTAGAGGGGAAAAAAAAAGGCAACTGAATGAAAACAATCTTTTTCTGCAGAGGGAGGGAAAAGAGGAGTTGAGCTACATGAAAGCAAATCTGGTCACCTGCTGAAGAGTTTGCAGGGTAGAAGATGCTCTGTGGTTGCACACTGGTTGTTTCCAGCCATCTGCCTTGATGTAGTAACTGCAGATCTTCATCTACAAATGGCTTGTAACTGCACCCTGTGCTACCTTCTGCCTTGGGAAAAATGTGCGGGAATAATAATATGTAGAGGTTGAGTATCCATTGTGGATTTTTATAGAGTTAACAGTTTATTTTACAGGTGAGAGAGGAATAAGAGTATGGCATTTTTCTACTAAGATCAGTGACACACTAGTGACATTTTAAAGGGCTTCTAGATAAGGCACAGAATCTCTTCTTGAGGCTTTTGTTTGAACAAGCATCTGCAAATATTGGTAAGCAGCTTCCCAGCTGATACTATCACACTTACCATTGCAATTTTAGCCCTGTCAATTTTCTTTTGAGCTCTTGGATATTGAACATGTGTATTGACCATGCCACTTGCTGCTTTTTGAAATCCAAATAATACTTCTCAGCCCTGCTGCTGACATGGTGCTTTTCATCTGAGAACTTTACAAAAAGAAGGTAAAATTACCCTGCTAAGCTGCAATTTGGTATTGTGTTTATTGATATAAAAGGTCGATAGAACGTAAAAGAATATTTCAAACCAAATTATTTCTCCCTTAAGCTGTATCAATGCTATGAATAGAAATCAATACTATCTGGAAGTATTTGAGCTTATTCAGTAATAAACCTCAGTCAGAAATCTTGGGGTAGAAGCATTCTCTGCCACATGAATGGCTCATACTGAGTTCTTATCAAATACCTAAATTGCCTTATTTTATGTCAGTTGATGGATGATCTCTTGTGTTAACTCTGTGCTGATAATGCTTTCTTAACCAGGGCTGCAGCTGCAAGTTAAATCACATGGCACAATGCAAAAGTCACCTCAATTGTCAACTGAACAGGTTTCACTGGAGCTATGTCATCTTTGTGCAATGGGGTGTTAATGCTGGGAGGAGCAAGCGCTATGTGTGAGATACAGGTGGTTGTTAGGTTAGGATAGGCGCTTCAGATGCATCTGTTGAGTTTGAATGTGGATTTGGGAAGAGGGACGACTGATTTGAACATCTCTGCTGTGGAATCCTTGAGCTTCTGGGGCAAGGGAGGTATGTAGGGTGTGTTACAGTAGATCTCACATGTTTGGAGTCAGCTGATGGCTCTGGGAAAACATGATCTGCACTATGCAAGTCTGCAGCTGGCTGCCTAAACGCTGAATTGTCTGAGCTGTTGTGTAACCCACCCATAATCTGAGTGCTGGGTTGCAGGTTTTTGTTGCATCATTAAACCTTCTCTTTCATTACTGGTTTAGTACCATTATACAAATCTCATAATTTATATAATTAAGTGCTGGGCAGCTCCTGTGACATGTTGATTCGAGCATTAAAGTGACTTAATGCCATGGTTGCGTGGCTGGTGTTTGGCAGAGCGGGGCAGCTGCGCGGCAGTGATGGAGACCAGCCGGCTTTTGAAGAAAGCGGGGACGTCACTGCTGAGTGGGTGGGGAGGTGATACTGGCCAGATTGCAGACAGTGCTGGAAGCCATCTGCAAAGCCTTGGGCGAGTTGTTTTATTTTCTGGCCCTTTGTGTCCCCTCCCAGCATTTATCTGTTTAACCTGTAAATGTGATGGCGAAGGGTTGATTGCTCTGTGGCCCCACGGCACTTGGCATGGAGGGACCTTGGTTATGGCTGGTGCTGCAGGGGGAGACAAGAATATAGATTTGCACTTTGTTTTATACCAAGATACCTCCTTAACGCAGAGGAGAAAGGCTTGTATTAATGTATTAATGTTATATGCTGGTATTCGGTTTCAACATGTACATGTTCTCTTCCTTGACACAAGCTTTATAAGTAGAGTAAAAGTTCTTCATTTTATCATTTTTTTTTTTTTAAACTGTGTGGAAATGAAAGTCCATGGAGAAAGATTAAACAAGAGAATTGTGCAGGCTTCTCGGCTGGAGTCAGAATGCCTTGCAGCTAACGGTGAATTTGGTTTCCTTCCTGTGGCAATAGAACTGGATGACCCTATGTAGCTCAATTTTACATATGGGCATTGAGAAAGAGGCCATGTTCACTGGGACAATTATGAACAATGAAAGCATGGGGATAATGTCGTAACCTTGATGTCATGTCCTCACTTTGAGCAGGGTGATGGACCAGACAGCCCTCCAAAGTGGACTTCAAACTGAAATGTTCACATGATTTTTGTGTTCAACCACTCTGCCTTTTCTGAGTCCATATCCTGTTCTGGGGATGACATGTCACCTTCCCAGGAAATCTTCAGCCTGTCCTGTCATGAGCTGCACCCAGTATTTCAAAGAAAATAGGCCTGTTCTGTCAAGTTGGGCTGTGGTTAAGGGGCATTTTCCTCTGCCTTGAGGCATTGTATTGGTAGTTCTTGACGATGGCCATGTTGAAGTAGTCCTTGCCTTCACTGTTCATGCTTCCTCTGTTTCCTAGTTTTCTGAAGGAGACTTATTTTGGGCTTTGCCCCATACTACCAAGAGGGCACAACTTATTGGGAATGTCACCTGAGTATCATGGTAGAGAAGAGGGGGAGAAGAACCTGTTGCAGAATTGAAAGAGCTTTTTAGAAAAGAGTGTTTTAGAAGTACATGTGGACTTGAGATATTACTTCAGGCTGCTGCTGTTTGCTTTCCTTTTTAGCTAATCACTCTGGTAGTGGACACTGGTAACAAGGGGGATGGTGGTCTTGCCATGGTGGTGCAATGAAATGTTAATCTGTTGCACAGATTTTAAACTGTCCATGAGTTAAGTTATAGTATTTCCCGCATTTAGTCGTGATGGTCTTGTGGAAACAGTTTGAAGTCCTTATCTCAGTCCTTGTGTGGTTTTACAAGGCTGTCTGAAAAGAAGCTGTTGTTACTTAGGATGAAGGTGGTGACAGGCTTCAGTTTAAGAAGATCACATTTCTGGACCAAGTCCTGCTTTTATTATTAGTAAGAAACTGTAAAGACTAACAAAAATATTATTGCTTTTTCTTTTTCCTTCAATTTTGAAGGCTAAAACCTTGTATACCTTTGAAAAGCACTTGTTCAGGACCATGCTCTCAGAGGTCTGGGATTTTTCACTGCTTGCAGAGTCCCCATGGCACCTCATCTTCTCCTGAGTTAACAGATTGCTGGTGTTACTGCACAAGAAGAATTTATGGAGCACAGGTTGCTGTGAAGAGGGAAGGCAGAGAACCGTAAAGCATCCCTGATCTCTTTGTTTCACTGCTTTGCAATTGCTGGTGGAAATAAAAAGCAAACCCCAAACTTCTTTCAGTTTTGTATATATCTCTAGAGAGAAAACTTGTTTCCATCCAGGCCTAGAGGAAGCTCTTGGTTGCGTGCATCCTTGTTTCCTTTGAGTCCAACATGACAATATTTCTGTTTACAAGTTAAAGGCGACACTGTCAAAAGAGCTTAGGTTTCAAAAGTTAACTTAGTGTATATGAAAGAATTTGTGTCTCCCATCTCTTAGTAATCAGGATTAATGGGACTCCAGTTAACATCTTAATGTTATTGCTTGCTCTGAATTGTGTACAGACAATGTGAAATAAGGATATATTTTACTTTCTATTGTTTTAAAACTCTTGGCTTTTCTTCATCCAGTATGCCAAGTCAGATGCTGCTCTCTAAACAAACCTATCATTTACTTTCAGAGGAGCATTGTGTGTGTGTGTGTCAAAATGAGAGGAGTTGCAATCTGCCCTCTACTCTGCTGGTGCAAATGTAGTGTGATGCAGTGGCTAGTGAATCCATGTTGCATTTACAGTTGTCCAAAGCAAAGCAGATTTTAGGAAAATAATACCTTATTCTTCTGTTTATATAGAATCATAGAATTATTTAGCTTGGAGAAGTCCTCTAGGATCATCAAGTCCAGCCATCAATCCAGCACTGTCAAGACAACCACTAAACCATGTCCCTAAGTACCACATCTGTATATCTTTTAAATCTCTCCAAGGATGGTGACTGCTTGGGCAGTTGTACACCCAGCAGTTTGGGAGATGAGGAGAAGTAATGTTTTCCTTGACGGCTTTTGATACGAAAGTGTGAGGAGGTTTTAGAGTGGGTAACAGCCAAAACTCAGAAATACTCCAGAGGTTTGTTTGGGTGCTGTAGTGGTGGGATTGGCTGTGTTTGGGCATCTTGTCTATGAAAAAGTTCCAGCTGTATCAAATAATCCCAAATAATCAGCAGTTCATCTCCCTAGACCATTAGTGCCCTCGTCTTGGTGCTGTTTTTTGAATTTGTTGAAAGCTTCGTGATGGCAATTACAACCAGATGGTGAGATAACTCCTTCGATGTGTCAAAGAGCTCAGCAGGCAGAGCAACAAAATATGCAACACTTCTCAGAAAAATAAAATGGGTTTGTGTTCAGGGAAAAAAGAGCAAGTTTGAGGAGTGGTTTCCGCTGTGCCGGGCACTGGGCAGTGTTTGGGAAGGGTGGGTGTTTGCTTGGGAGGAACCATCAAAGTAACTGGAAACCCTGAGGTCCACATGTTGAGGCTCTACCAAGCATGTGCCTTTGAGAGCCCCAACTGATTGCTCCCAAATAGATTTTTAACACAGGATAACTCTTTTTTTTTTTTTTTTTTTTTTTTGGCTGTGTCATTCTCTGCTGCTCATTTAATTTAGAAATGTAGAGTGAGTATCTTTTGGTGCTTGGCTCCTCTGCCTGTAAAAGACACATCAGATGCAGATCATCTCTTAAGACATTGGGCTCTTTTTTGGGAAAAGAAGTCATCTATTACAGGGCCAGTTATAATCCACAGGGCCGGTTACTTTGTCTTTTTAAAGCTGTAAATATCTGTAACACTGTCCTTAAATTTTATTTTCCTCTCTCTTCATAGAGATGTTTCAGTAATTCATCACTGACCTGGGTAATTTCTTTTTCAGCTGTCTTAGTATGGAGGGAACAAGACCATGAGCAGTGTGCTATCTAATAATCCTGTCCTAGCAAGGAGATGAGGCTTGCCCCCTATTTTTATTAAACCCAAGCAAAATAGATTTTATAAACACAAGTGTCAATAAGACTCTCCTTTACATTCTCATTTACTTCAGTGAGCAGTGAGTGACATCATTACTATCAGCCCTTTGGGCAGAAATTACCCAGTTACAGGTTGTTGGGAATGTTGGCAGAGCAGTGTAGAAACCGAGTTGCTTTTTATAAAACTACCATATGTCATCATCTTCCTGTGATGATACTGAGTAGTTTTTTATTTGTAAAGCAGAATGAGCTCAGCCATGAAACATAATTTTTAAAACCATCTTTTAAAGATTTGAAAAACAGGAGCTATGTTAGTGTTCATGTACACTTGGTAATGATTTTCCCAGCAAAGGAAGAGGAGGAGAAGAAATCCCCACGAGGAAATCCTTCTGAAATGGGTGTGCTTAGGCATGCAGGAGTTGTCTCATAACAGTTTGATGGGAAGCAGAAATCAGTTCTTTGGGGAATTGATACTTTGATGTGGACAGCCTTATTGATTGTGCAGACTCTTTACATATGGACCTAAAATATATGTTTAAGACTTTTTAATGTTATTTGCTGCTTCTTGTAGGAGTCTGAAAATTCTCACAGACTAAAGCCAGACAAACAAAAAACCAGGAGGAGGAAGAATTTTATGATTTATGTTACAGCTTTTCATTGCTAGGCCAGTTGATTTTCTTCACTTGCTAATACTTTCCAAGTCCTGAGCATCCAAGGGAGCTTTGCATGTGAGTCCATACGCACACCCTCATTCCATAGTGGATATGAGGAAAAACCTGCAGTGATTTGCAGTGTGCTCACCATCTCCTTTAGCAGTGTTAGCCCTACCCATATTCCTTGTTGGTTCAAAGGAGTAGCAGCAAACCCTGCCTTCTCTGCCAAAATATACAAATACAGTGTTAAACCCCAAGTTATCAGTGTCTCACAAACAAGTGAAACCACTGTATTGTTGTTGTATGTGCCTTGGAGAGAGCTGTTACTTGGAGATCAACATGGGATGGCGAGTAGGAGCCTTGGGTTAATGTTGCTTGCTTAACATAATTAATCATTGCTTTATCAAACAGTAACCATCTTAAAATGTGGTCCTGAAAGTAACACTACAGAAACGCCAGAGGGAAGTTCCAGTCTGTTTGTTTGTGGCTTTGAGGGTGGTTTTTGCTGGTTAATGAATCCAGAGAGTGTTTGTGCGCTCTTAACTGAGGTTTAAGAGTTCAGGTAATTCCTCTTTCAGCTCCAATAGTTTGGCATAAGAATGGAATTCAGAAATGTGTGACATTGCAGTGAAGGAATTCATGCACAGTCCTGATACTTTAAGAGGAATAAAAGTATGAATCTTTTTCTTTTTTTCCCAATTTGGTCTATGTCTAAATATATATATTTGCAGTAAAACACAGTACCCTCTAGTGCCTTGCAAAATACTCCCCCCATTTCTCAGCAGAATGGATAAAAGAGACTTTTATCCGTTAATCTTAAGAAAACATTTTGCAAAACCAACATTGAGGTGTTCAGATGATGCTGTCCTTGTGTAGATGGAGAAGTGAGATTTGTTGTGCAGTGTTTTACCTTCCAATGCAGTATGTTCCTGGCGAATTCACACAGTACAATTGATTTCCCAGCTGGTAACTAGTTTTGCCATTGTTACTTCTGTGCTTGTAATTGCACTTTGAGGTCGGAAGGTTGGCTCAGGCTGTGAGATTCCCAGATTATGGATGCTTTCCCAACAGGGAGGGTGCAGGGGCAGAGTCTCTATCTGGTAGAACAGGAGGAGGCAGTCGGTGTGTTGTGCTTGTGTTTGGTGATGTGTGTGCAGCCACAACCTTTCCTGGTGTGGTAACCAAATGATGGCCTGAGGTACCCTGATGACTTTGATTTAGCTAATAAAATCTCCCACACGGTGTTTAATAAGCTAAAGCCCAACCTGAGCTTTTTCTCATTTTGACATTTAATCCACTATAACTGCTCTTTCCAGGTGTACTTTGTAGACCAGGTTTATACCTGTGGATGAATCTACTGAGTAGATTTTGCCCCAGAGAAGGAAATGAGCCTGTGGAGAAGCACAGGCAGCCCAGAAGGGTTTGGCAGAGATTTGCTGGTGGATTTGGGTTTCATCTTCTGGCTATCACCTGCCACGATCTATCTTTGGTGCTTTTGTTCCTCTTAAAATACCGTGCCATAAGGGAGTTCACGAAGAGTTTGGTGAAGTCTGGGACGGGCTGTGTTGATGGATGCAAAGGACCTAAGGCTAACTTAGTGGCTTGGGATACAATGGTGGGCAGCAGAACAACAACTTTAGGGATAAACCAAATAGCAAGACAGCAGGAAATACAACTCAGCAGCACAGCTATTCTTAGGTGGTGCCAGATGCCCATGTATGTCTATAGGTAACCCTGTACATAGTGTGGTCATTGCCCTGTGTGTCCTCCTGGAACCACATGGGACTACAGTGGGAGGCAACGTGTGCCTCCTGTACAGCTTCCCAGATAAGAGAATGGTTTCCATCCCCCTTGGTGAAGGTGTTGTGATGCCAATTTGGGTGTTGGAGCCCCAACAGCTATGCTGACCCTTGCACCTGGTGACTCCTTCTTCCCTCTCTTCCAGGAGCTGAGTGTCGTGACCTGCCCTGCTCCTCCCTGCTTGGTGTGGGAACGACCTGAAGGACGTCTTGGAGCCACCTGTACTGCTTCATGCAGTTAAAGTAAGGTTAAATGTTTTGGCAGCTCTTCCATGTAGAAAGGAGTGTTGAGGTGAGGGGTTTGGGAGAATAGGTTTGCCCATTGTCAGGCTTATCCTTGAGAGCAGGAACGGATGCTGATATCAAAATATGTGTTATAAGCAAATTCATCAACTTATTTTGCCATGAAATAGAATTTCTTTGTGGTGGAAACAGAAAAGAGATGTGTTGTCTCGCCTCAGAGAGCCATATGCCATGGTGTAAAATAGCACTTAACACTTACAGCATCAGCTGTTTCTTGCTAATACTTTAAGATACAGCTTTCATGTCCCTCAGCAGGCACATGGTTACAGCCCAAGGATTTCCATGGGAGCCAGTCAGGATCAGAGCTGAGGTCCCGCCAGCTGCTGGTGGGATGTGCCTGCTGGTCGGCACAAGGGCTGTCTGTCTGTCCTGGAGCAGTCGTGTTGTTGAGGCTTCTGCGTTTGTTTTTCAGTTAACACCAGCTTTTGGTGTGGTGAACCAGATCAGGGGATGGATCTGACCAAAAAGCGAGCATATGGTTATTGCAATACTGACAGTAGCTGTTTTGACTCATGGAGTTACACCCATTCTCTCCAAAAAGACTTGAATTTGCAAAAGCTACTAGCCTGAAGCAAAGAAACTCGGAGAGTCTTGCCTGGAAATGGGTGCTTGCCATGTTTGAGCTCTGTCAGGGGAGGGAGGAAAACCACAGCAAGGTGCATCTTTCCTTCAGCCACTGCCCCTAACCTGTTTACCTTCTGCAATACCTCACATTTTCCGTGGTCTTGCCTAGAAGAGCAATGCTTTAATGATACCGAGTCCAAATCGTTTGGCGTTACTGAGCTATGGCAACAGCTGAATGGATTAATCATAAACTGCTGTTACTGTGGAGAGACAAGTACTTATTGTAATTATTTGGGTTTCCTATTTTCAGTAAGATTGAGCAGGGGAATGATACCTATTTTCAGACCTTGGGAAAGAAATGAGATCTTTGGCAAAATTACAAATGAAACCTGCTTTATCAGGAATGAATAAGTGGCTTGCTTAGAGCTGGTTTCCAAGTTCATCCTGTCTGAAGGAGGAACGTACGACACCAGCTGCAGAGAAGCAATTTGTGCCTTGAGTTGTCATAGTGTTTCTTAACTTTCTGCTGATTTTGGGAGCACAGTGAGCTTGCAGTAAGCAGTGCTTGATGCTGAGGAAGATGCCAGACGGGTCCTGGTGGTGACCAAGGGGATGGCTTTTTGTATGGCAGCAGGAGCGAAATCTCTGGGGAGGCACAGCAGAGGCAGGAAGAGCTTCTCACCTGGAGTCCTGCCTGGGAACCAGCCTCTGCATCACGTCTGATTTCTGGGTGTGCCTCCTCTGAAGGATCTGGGAAAACAAAAAAGGCTAAACTGTAGTTTAGGAGCAACATTCTCATAGCCTTTCTTTTTTCTGCCTGCTGGTCTAGTATTTCCATAATTGGGCTTATAATGGTAATCTTTTCATTTCATTCATAAAGTGGTTACCGCTTAATGAACTTCATGTTAATGAGCTCTGTAACATTTAAAATAGCTGCATAACTTGAAAAAAAAAAATAAAAATCATCCGCAATGAAGGGACAAATTTCCACTCCCCAAGCTTAATCCTGTGTTATAATTGTGGAGAGGTGCCTGGCTGGCGAACAGCTGCACAGCGTGGGCTCTCCCTTCTGCAGAGCTCCTTGTCCTCGAGCTGGGATAATAAATGATTTACTGGAAAGGCTGGGACCTGTGGGCACTTAACCCATTCCATTCCTGGGGGACCGGTGTGAAAGGCCACTCTGTAAAGGCAGTGGAAAGAAACTATTTCAGGTGTGAATTGGGGTGTTTTTTTTCTGCAGCTCAGTATGAGTGAGCTGCAGAAAGGCTCAAACGGAGAAGGTGGGGTAGTGGAACTGGTTACGAACTGTGCATGCTTGAATTTTTATTATTTCATGCTTTATTTTAAAATAGGATTTGTTCTTTCTTTTCTGATCTAGGTATGCAATACATTCCGTTGCTTGGGGTTTTACTTTCTGTGGGGCATTCCCTGGATGCACTGTAATTCAGTGTCCTGGGAAGAGAGCTGCAGCTCTCATTTTTCCCCTCTGGGAATGCTGCACCACATAACTCCATCACTGCACTTGCTAGGGGAATGATATGCTTGTTTTGAGAATATTGTCTCAGAAAGGATGTTCCAGCGAAACGAGCAGGTTGTGTCACTACCTAAAGTATTTGCTCAGAGAGGATTATTTTTCCATAGTTTTGTGAGTTGAAGGAAGAGGAACAATTATGAAGGAACAATTTGTAATTTTGGAGTGGTAGATGTGGTTGTGCTGTGTCACAGGGAGTGAGATTAGCACAGCTACTTCTGTAGGAAACCCAGAGTTTCTGGTGAAGTTTTCCTCTTCTGGAAAAAAAAGGTGCCAACCAGGCTTTTCCTGAGTAAGTCTGCAGTGCCTGGATCCACAGTGGGAGCATTTGCAAAAGGGAGCCTAAAGGGAAAAGTGAGCCTGATGTACTCCTTAGAGAGGAAAAGTACATTGTTGGGCACTGAAGCTGCTTTGGTCAAAATGTGAGTGGAAACATCTCCTGGATCTCAGTCTTGATGCCAGTTTTTCCAGCTCTGTGGCTAGAACTCTGTACTGTAGAGGGTTAAGGTTGGTGCATGCACTTATTGAAATATGCACTGGTAACTACCTGGTTTGTAAATGCTAGGAAATATTTAATAATATTTGTCAGCATAAAAGCATGCATGGTGCTTTGGGCATCATGGATCCTTTTCTACTCCCAACCTGTGGTTTTGGGAATGCAGCACAAATGCCATGGTTTGGGGAGCCTTATTATTCAGCCCTGGGACTTGGAGATACTGTTTCTTTTACTGAAGCCATCATTGCTCATTGTAGTTCCTAAAACAGCACAGCCTTGAGAGTTGGAGAATAGTAAGGTGGAGAAGGCTGGTTTTGGGACACATGGTCAAGAGCTGTTGGAATCAATACTTGGGAGGGTTTGCCCTCTCCCACTGCATGTGTAAGGCTGTAGGCATTTCGTTGCTGATGACAGCTATCCATCATGTTTATCCTTTTATAACTGTGGTGAAACACTCCCCAAAGCCTGTTCTTCTCTCCCCACCATTCTTCACCTGGTCTCATACTATGCATCTCTGTTTGCAAAGGTAACTAGTAATTTGCATGATGTTGCCAAGCTTGATACCTGGGGGTTTTCATGATGTTCCCAGTTAAACCCCCAAAGTCAAGAATCACTCTTGCAAACGTGAGCTGGTTGTCACTGAGAGCTTTCCCACAGTTTACTGCCAATCTGTTTTGAAACAACAACAACATGTATTGGAAGGTATAACCTGGATTTTGCTCATTTGAAGAGGCAGCTAGAATGTCTGCGAAGGATTTTCTGAAAGTTAATATTTGAGCCTGGGATAAAAGTCTCATGCATACGTGAAACAGCTGCCCCAGAACCTGTTGGAGGACTTAATTTGAGTATAAACATATGTGTGCTTTTGCGTACATGGTGCTCTTTAATTCAAGTTGACTGTTAGGTCTTAACTTTATTAGGATGTAGCTACTTGAGCTGAAGATGTGGTCTGTGATTTTTATTTTATTATAGCAGCATGATAGTTCCTTTAGAAATGTTGTTTGGATTTTACAAATAGGTATCTTAAGTATTGTTTGCCCTTAGTAATATATTAAAGGAGAAAAATTGACAAGTGAGGGCAGGGTTATATCAGATTACAAGTGAATTGGTTGACAGTGTGTGTATATTGTAAAATGGGAAATTAATCACCCTGTGTTGATGACCCATGGACATTTACAAAAGGCTGGTCTTTCTGTTGCACAAATAGATTCCGGAAACAGGAAAGAGGCTTATGACAAGAGGATGAGATCAGTTTGTATAATTATAGCTGGCTAATAATCCTTTTACTCTCTGTTTTTCCAACTTTTATAATATCTTCCTTTATTTGAAATCGGGCATATGGACTGCAGAGAGATAGCTGCTGTGATTTGAGTGGTGTAGGTTTGTTTTTTTGTATCTGCTGATAGCTGAAGAGATGGGAGCAGGAAAACCAGATGTGCACGTTTGAGAGGGATCTCTGCCTTCCTCTGCCAGGCATGGGGGACAGCACCACTTTTATTAACCCTACACTGCTTCATCTCTTTTCAGGCTGTGGGCAGGATTTAAGTAGTGCATTAAATGATGTTTTTGACAATTATGATATTGAAATGGTGCAAAAAGAAGAAACTTAGTGCTGAGACTAAGGGTATTTGTCTGGGTATTCATCTCTGGAGTATGGCAAGGCTGGGTTGGGGACTTCCCATGGGTAAGACTTAAGCTTATTTTTTTATGCATGTGTGTGTTATCTGCTTGCCTGTATCTTAACTTTGTGCTAAACTTCATTATTTTGGGAAGGATAATGGGAAAGATTTGGGTAAGGGAAGTGGTGTGGCCAAGGGATCAGCTGGAGCAGAGATGAATACAGCCCCTGGGCAGCCCAGCTCCCAGCCCAGGAACAGTGTGGTGCCAGTTCCTGCTGCCAGGAAGCTGAACTACATTAAGCAAAGCAAGTTAATCTATATCCAGAGCATTTTATTAAATCATCAGTCAATTAGTGACGCTCTGTTAGGTTGTGCTGCAGTGAGGCTCCCAGCCCCTCTGCAAGTCGTGCAGCTCTCACAGCTTCTGGGTGGGCTGTTGTAGGTGAAGGCCACAGTACTGAGGTTTTCAACACTGTTAAAAGGAAAAAAACCCAAAACCCCAACAGATTGTAAGCCAATTTTGCAATTAAATATGCGCTTTTAAATTTTTTTCCTAGAGGGAAATGGCTGTTGTGAAGTTTCTTTCCATTTTGTGAAAGGAATCTGTGTGTGTCTGGTTTTCCTGAGGGTGGCTTGCTGGGTTACCTCTGAGCCTTTGGAGGAAAGCAATGGGAGAGCCAGGCCAACACAAAACACCTTTGAATCTCCTTTCCATCCCTTGCCACCAGAAGAAACTCCTGAGTATCTGTAGATAAATGTCATCATATGGTTTTGTTTGCAGACAGGGCACAGCTGGGAAGCAGTATCACCTCTGGAAATGCTGCATGAGGGATATATTTTTATTCCTAAACAATAAATTTAGTGAGAAAACATAATGTTCAGTGAGTAACATAAACTCAAATGATTGCACACAAATATCTGGGGTTTTTTTTAGTTCTAAGCTCAGTTGTGATAGTGAACACAATTCTGCAATATGCTGGTAGCTTGTTTGCTGCTACAGGTTTGAAGTATGGTTTCTGGTTTCCTCACCTCCTCTCCTTTCTATGATCAATGACTTTTGCTGGTGGCATCACTTTCCTGTGTGTCTGCAAAATAAATTTGGGGTGGGTTACTTCTCCAAATCCTTCCAGCCTCCCATTTCTGACCAGATATACAAAATTGTGCATTATTATAGCAACGAAGAAAGTCATTCTGTATTTGGTAGTACGATGCCTGAAAGGATCTATCTTCTGTCTTAGGGTTTATTTTAGTCACTGCAATTGCAGCTACTCTGTTTATACGAATTTCTCCATGCACATTGTTGAAGAACTGGGTTATGGGTTTGTTTCTCCTGCCAAAGCTGTTTGTAGGTTTTGTCCTGGTTTTTTTCAGTCTCCTCTCATGTGGATTTTAAGGACATGGCACTAGTACACCAATTAGGATGCTCATTCATTTTATGAATGGTGTGTACTGATGTTCATTCAGTGTAGGATGAAACTTGTGGGACAGAGTGTATGAGTAAACCCTTTTCTCACCCAATACCACAGAGTGAGAGTAACTGCAGGTCTGAACTTTGCAGGAAGATACCCAGGAAAAACACCACACAGGAAAAGATAAGTAATGACATCAACCTCAAGTCATCGTTTCTTCCCATTTTCAAACTTTTTGCTACAGGTAAAAAGAAGAAAAGAATAAAATCCCCAAACCAAGAAAGGCCTTTTTCAAATAATTGTGTTGTAACAAAAAAACAAGGAGACTGATGATGGGTCATAAAACACAGTAATGTCATATACCACTCAAAAGTGTAATTCCCTTGACACTAAGGGAAAACAATAAACTTATGAAAGACGTTGCTATTTTAGTTCTCTTTGCGTGCAGTCATGGCTCCAGCAGGAATTCATCTGTATATGGGCAGTTGGCCTCCTCTCTGGTCCCCCCACTTGCTGTTTCCCCATCTTTATTTATCTTGTGAAGTTTAGAGCAGCAGCTCTGCAGGGCCTGAAACCCAATCCTCTTGATATTTCTAAGTGCTTGATAGATTAACATTTCGTACAACCAGAGTGTGGAGGAGTGCCCTTGAGGACACTGTTTTGTTGAATGAGAAGTGATGTGTTTTTGGAATCTTGATTTATTTTTGTAGTGCAGCTGTATAGAAGGCAGTGATGCAGCTTGGCAAGGGTGGGTGGATATGTGCTCCCAGGAAGTACCTGGATTTCTTTAAACTCTTTTATAACATGTGTTTTATTTGCCTACAGGATGAGGATCTGAGGGTTGGCTATAAGGCAGTTTGTCCCACTATGGATATGTTTATTGGTGTCAATGGCACAGTACAAAAGAAATTCTACTTATGTCTTGCTCTCTTGCAGAAAATCAGCATCAATAGCGCTTTTCTAATTTCTGTGGGATATATGTTGTTTGGGCTAGCTAGCTGCTGAATTGTTACTCCAGAGCCTTGAAGTCAAATTTTAGTCCTTTCAAGGAGTGAAGTCCTTACAGACTAGTGTTACAGGATGATGTTATAAAAATTAAATTCTGTTACATTAAAAAAAGATAAATCCTCCTTTGGCTTTCATCCCAGCGATGCTGTGATGCTTACAGCTGGAAAGCCATCCTGCTTTCTCTGCATTTCTGTTTATCTACTGGAATGCTTTCCATGCGATCCGTAACCATCAGATTCTTCATGTGTTTTTTGGCTGTTCTTTCTTGCCCACAACCACAAGCTCTTTATGGCTAAGATCGGGTTGTGTGTTTTTTTGTACAGCTGGGAGTGCATGGGTAAAGCTTTGCAAATAAGGATCAATGTTTCTGAAATCAAATGTCAAAATTATAAACGAAAAGGTCAAGTGCTGAGTTTCAGATGAAGTTCAGCAAAGCTTAAACTTGAAGTATATGTGGAACTGAAGTTTACTTAAACTACCCTAAAACCGAACTTGAAAAGCTTGAAAAAACTCAAACACTTAAAATTGGAGTTTATTTAGTGCGTGAGGGAGAGGGAAAGGGGTAGGTAGGCTTTCCCAGGCATACCACATGGAAGGACCCCTTGTCCTGCTTGTTGCAATACTGTTCACTTGTTGAAGGTGAGGTCATTCTTGTTTTTGCCTATCCTGCAGCTCTTCTTTCTGATGAAAAAATATAAATTTTTAATGGACAACTCTTGAGAGTGACATAATGTTTTCTCTTGTCCATCTGTATGGTATAAGACCATACACACGGTTCGTGGACCCCAGCAGCCAGGAGTGGATACTGGGAAGCCCACAGAAACTGGGCAGTGACACCAGCATTTGATGTAAACCCAGTGCCAAAAAGTGCGAGTCTGAAGGGGGTGTGATGGGAAAATGGAAAAGTCATTTTGCCATTCCTGTCTACGTGGTGTTCAAAGCCTTCAGCATTACAGCGTGTGCATGGGCTGGGTTGATCTTGAGGAATCTGGAGGACCATTGACCTCCCTCTCATATTTGCCTTCAAAATATGTAATTGCCTGCAATGCCTAGAAGAAATAGCACCTAATTATGGTTAAATTAAGTGGTAGCTGGGAATAGTGGATGGAGAAGATTTTTTGCTTTGGCACTAGGTGTTTGTATCCCTTCCTACTGCCTGTGCTTGTTTGTAAACACTTCAAAGCAGAAACTTGGTTTGCATTGACATTTTTACAGCACCTAACCAATGAAGCCCTAATCCTGGATGAGTTTTTGGGAACCACAATAAAGCAAATAGAGGTTTCTTTCCTTTCTTTCTCTGTCAGTTACCATACCTAGGAAATGAAGAGAAGTCATTTGTCCTCAACCATGAAATTCTGGGCAAAATAACACTGAAGTTCACTAGAAGAGACTTTAATACAACTCACAATTCTTTAATGCTTAACAGAGCAGAAAGGTATCTGTCCATTTTGAGGAGGCTTCAGTAGCTTTCTGTTTTACTGACCTCTGCAGATTTTTGTAATGTCTAAAACCACTGTTGCTGTGAAGAGCTTGAACCTGGATTTTCATTTGATGTCCTACTTTCAGATTTGCAAATGGAAAGGATTTTGCTATGTTATCCTCAAGTGGAAAATCTAGTATAAATCCAGAAACACTGCAATATAATTGTCTGGATGTATATAGAGCATGTAAGGATGCCCATAGCATGACTTGATGTGCTGAGTGGGAGCTGGCCAAGGGAGGTGGGATTTATATTTGCCTGTTGTTGTTCATTTGGCTTTCAAGGTAGTTCGTGTGAAGTCCAGATCCTGCATAACCATTTTGAGCTATTCTTTCTGTAAGAAGGGAAATCTCAAGGTTGAAAATAAGTATGAATTGGACTAGATTTAAAACTATTGCAAAATATTTGTCCATCCAGTGGCTGCCTCAAAGGATCTTGTGCGGAGGGGCTGTTTTGATGCACAAGTTTGGCAGGTCACTCTGTCATTTTTAAACCAACTGGTACAAAAACATTTTATAAAATTAGGAGAGCGTGTGAAGGAGCAAGGATAGCTGGAATCAGCTAAGAAAACTTAGGCTGTGGTTTAATTTCTGTCTCACTAAAGGCAAACTGTGGGATTTGGACAGGAGCAAAGTGTGAACAAGATGCTGTATTTTTTGTGTGAAAAGCAGAGTGGTATTTCATCTATTTTAAAAAGGGTTTGAAGTATTTGCAGAGCATTACCAGTACTGAGACATGAGTAACAGCAGAAATTCCATTTTTAATTGTTTTGCATTCCTTCATCTTAGGATCCTGGATCTCTTAATACACACATTAAATGAAAACTTTGAGCTTTTGTTCAGGGTGAATATTTTCTGCTGCAATGGAGGAACTAATGCAAGAGAAATTCTAGTTCAATTGATTCAAAGCTCAATACAGGACTTCACCGTGCTATAGAGAAATTCCAGGGACAGACGTGAAAGAGGAAAGATTCTTGACTAAAATCACTCTCATAGGATAAGTAATAGCACTTCTTGACTATGAAAAATGCTGGTGCAGAATCGTGAGCATAATCTATGAGTCTTTCCTCAGTTTTACAAGGAACATTTTTGATGGTTTCTTCTTTAAATAGTTTTGAAATGCTTTCTTTAACAAATAATCCAGTGAAAGGGGTGAAAAATGACACAAAATTAACTTGAGGAAGGTGATAGTTGTGTTTCTTGAGCAGCGGAGAGAACTACAAATGTTTGCAAATAATTTTTTTTTTTTAATCTGGAAGTGGGGGAATTAGTGGAAGGATAGTAATTAAGGATTCAGAGTTGTCATAAAAAGCAGATATGAAGTGAGGGTTGCTAGGAGGAAAGATGAACTGAGATGGACATAAAGGGGAAGTGAATTTCACTTGGGGCATATCCTCAGTACCAAGAGTGGAGGTGAGTCAGATGAGCACTTTGCTCTACTAATTATTTTAGAGTCGTCTTTGCTTAATGTGAGGATAAATTAAAAAAAAAAAAGTTGATAGATCTTTGTTGATCCAAAGAAAGACAATAGAAAATTGCCATGTAAAAGTGATTATTGTAAAAAGTAATGTGTGAGTGCTAAAGCAGCTTGCAAAATAGTACCGAAAATTTTATGAAACATAGATTAAACTTGCTTTTTCTTTTTTGTTTCAGTGTTCTGAGGTCATGAAACTTAATCCACAGCAAGCTCCGCTATATGTGAGTACTAATTAAAATGCTTTTTTTTCCTCTCCTACTATTCCCACAAAATGCTTCCCATCATCTTTTTGGAGATGCTGCTCATTTTCTCTTTGCTCTCTGAGGAAGTTATTTATATTGATTCAGTTGCACATGCTCAGTGGTAAAGCCCAGGTAAGTCACAGAGCTCCTCTGGCTTTCCAGCAGACTATTTTAAATACATTTTGAGACATACAATGGTGTCTCTGTGCAGGTATCCCCCTGCTTTTATTTTTCCCTCCCCTGGAGCTCGTGTCTGCGCCCGTGTGACTTGATGGGTTGAGAGGTGGTGAGAAGAAATTGCCTGTGTGGAAAATGGGGCATCCCAGTGTGCAGTGCCTGCCCACTGGGGTCATATTTTTCTGGTTGGAGTTTTCAGACGTGGCAGGGAGGAACTGGAAGCAGCGCAGGGCTCGGCTGCAGCGGGGTATGGTTTACGTCAGCCTCCTGCAAGCTCATAACCTCCATGGCTCCATTAACAAGGAACAAGCTTCCTCTCGCTCTTGAATAGCAGCTTTGTTGCAGAACATGGGGACTGTCAAATTAGACCTGGCTTTGCGGGGGTGTACGAATGTGTGTGTTAAACTGGTGCCAAAGCTGCCAGCCAGCTCTGTAACTGTTTGCTTTCCATATTGCCTTGCCATGCTCAGGGCAGGGTTAGCTGCTGGAGCTTTGGTGCTGCCCACAGACCTCGCCAACAAGTGCAGAGCTGGATGCAAGGATGGAAAATTGGAAGGGAAAGTTGCTTGCAAATGTGGCTTTTAAAGGGAAGGAAGGAAAAAATTATCAGGACTGGTGATAGACCTGTATCTTGGAGAGTGTTGTGTGTTGTAAATAATGGATCATATTGACTTTTAATGCCATGGAAGCTTTAAATTTTGCCTATTTTTAATTACCGACTGGAAGTCTATATTGGAATTTTTTTTTTACTTGTTATGCTAAATCTTGTGCATGGAGCAGGATTAAAACACTACACTACTTGACTTTGGGAGAAAGGCTTTCCTGTAATATACCATATTCTGTATTTTGAAATTAAATGTTGCCTGAGTTTTGTTAAATCTCAAGCCTATTGAATTCACCTTAACTTTGAAGAAACTTAATTTAAGCTTAGGACACGTGAAAAGAGAATGAAACTTATGTGCAAATATATGATGGAGTTGCTGCAGTGGAAACACGTGAATGGTGGAACGCAGGATAAAATTATCCTTATGTCATTTAAAAAGCATATGACTTAACTAATCAGGAAGCTTTGTTTTCTCAGTCTTATCTACTGAATGAGTTTATTTTCCCACTGTTTTGTGTGGGGTTTTATTTAATGTGTAATACTGGAGTGGTACACTTAGAAGTCCTCATCCCTGCGTGATAGGAGAACTGGGCTGAGGTCAAACATGGCCTGGTGTAAAATAATGACTGTATGGCACTCGGTGTAGTGTTTCTTTGCAATGCAAATAAGTTGATGACAGCATTATTAATACATCAATGACTCTCTTTTGTCTCTTCCTCCTCCTCCCCTAGCCAGGTGTATACCCAAATCAGCTCCCTTTCAAAACAAATTTTGGTGGCTTAGGAAATTTGAAAAGTCACTATTTAGTCATTCTGTTTGCGCTCAGTATAAATGCTTTGTACATTTTAAGATTGGTTTTGTTTTACACATGTTGCTAATTGACCTCTCATCTGAGAGTTGTTAGATATGAGCAGAACATAAAGGAAGATGTATCTTCCTCGTGGTTTTATTCTTCTGAAGGTAGACACAACAGTCTTGTGGCCTGGCCATCAGTAAGTGAATAACAAACTTCATCAGGTTCCTTCTTCAAGGTGATGGCAACTGTGTTTTCCACATGTGGGCTCCTAGAGCCTGTTTTCAAATAACTGAGAACAGTATCCTGTGAATTTCTCCATAAGGAATTTCCTATCTGTCAGTGACTGGAAATAACAAGCAATACTGACATGTCAGAGGATCTCCCTATATTTGTCTACTCTCAGGAAAATTTATTTCTCCCACACTTTACCCTTTTGTTCTTGACACCATTGCATTACATCCTTTACACTCTTCCTCTTCTGAGTCACTAGCTTAGATTCAGGATTACATAATTTTGTGTATTATTTTATTAAATCTTGAATGAGTTTTATTCTGAAAGCTCCATTAGATAGTTGTTTTTATCAACACCAGCATTACTGAGCTCCTTTTAGGATGAGAAAATGAAAAATGATGTCTTCAGTTCAGTTGCTGTAAGCCAGTTAGAGAACTAGAGCATATTTTATCCCATCTGATAATTACCAGGTTGCACCTTTAGTGCTTTGTAATTAAGAAATTTGGGAACCTGAGATGTCCAGTTGTACTTGGGACCAAAGTTTTGTGGGTGATGGAAAAGATTGTACTTTCACATACACGTTATTAGGAGAGTAGAGATTCTTGTATTATTCAAATCAATGTGCATAAATAGAAGGAAGACCACCTGCTGCATCCTTCTTGGTACTTTCCTTTGGCTGCTTGGACTTTTATCTCTTCTGTAAAAATCATCTGTCCTGTCTCTGCAGAGGTTGTGGCCACTGGAGGTCATAGACTGTAATGATAAGACTACTGGCGTTTGTAAGTGTGAAGATTAAGAAATAAGGTAGAAAACACATCCTGTAATAACAACAAGTGTCATGTTTTTGTGATTAACTAAGTCTCATTTAAACATTGTCTGACTGTTCCCTGGTTAATGAGGTTTCCAGGAACTGGAGCTCAGCATTGTATTGCTGCGGGTTTGGGCTGGGACAACCAGCTCAGCCTTTCCTCTGCAAACAGCTGTTCCCAGGGGCCAGGTTCCCCCAGGAGCATCGTATCTGTCACCCTGAGCTGTTTGTTGCCTCCCTTAATGCTATTTAATGAGCTACCCTGGAGCTGGGTGCTGCTCACAGCAGTGCAGTCATGGGGCAGAGGGGCTCGTGCCAGGAGAGATAGGGCAGGGGAGTGTTCCTCAATATAGCCTGGAAGCGACGCCACCAGAGCTCACACTGGCTGTAGGTCAAGCAGCTCTCCCATCCTGCCACTGTCAACACATCATTGCCTTTAGAAAAGGCAGGGTGACTTTGCAGAGCCTGTGGCTGAATGTTGTGGGGTGAATTTGAAATAAAGATGCTTAAACACACGCCCTTAAAATGGTTGATTTCTTCAGCGGCAAAAGAAGTCCGTGTGGCTGGACAGTCCTTTGGTTGCCTGCCCTCAGACTGCAGTTGGGAACATCTTTCTGGATGCTCAGATACTGGATTAAATCTAAACCTAACTTTTCTCACACTTCCCTTGTATTTCAGTGCTGTCCTGTTGATCCTGGAATTCACAGCACAGTGGATTAAGGATAATGTTTCAAATCGTGTTTCTGGTGTGCCTAGGACTTTGTGCTCAGGAAGCCGAGGGTTTCAAAGCTGAAGGACCAAGCTGTTTGTTTGCTATCAGGGCTGGGGTGGAACAGGAGGGTTACAGGAGTCTTTAGTTGAAGGGAAGTCAGGAGCTTCAGTTTTGTTTGTTTTTCTTAAGTATTTGCAGTGACCTAGCTGATCACCATCTTTTTATAAAAGTTCTCTCTACCCTCAAAAGTCAAAATTTCAACTTCAGCAATGAAAGGTACTTCCTAGCTCTTGTCAATTATTGGAATATCCACATCATCAAGGTGTATAGAAAAAAGGATGAAAAAAGCTCTAAACAATGGAGGTTTATTAGTAAGTGACCTTTTTATTGTTGTGATTCACTAAATTCTCTGTTTATAGATGAAATAGCATACATTAGTCACTTGGCTTAAACTTAACTGTTGCTAACATCCAGGCAAGTGAAAGAAAATAGGAGAGAGCTTTGCAAAGGTGAAGTGTTGATCTTTTTAGAAACGTTATCATTAATTGGGAGTCTAGCAGAGTATTCAGCAGGAGATATCATTACAAAAGGATCAAGGTTTCTAACCAAACTTTAATAAATATCAAGTGTGTGTGAAGGAATTGTCAAGGTTGAGTCAGCTGCATAGGGTCCTGAAAATTGTTCTTCAAAAGTGATGTGCATGGCTTCTGATTTCAGCCTCTTCTGGCTGTGGGGTCTTTGTAGTGTTACTAATCATTTTTCTAATCCAGTCACATCTCCTGCCACTCTGAAATTGAAGTTGATTTGGTTTTTTTTTTTGTAGAAAAATAACCTGAGAGCAGTATTGGGAATGAATGTTTTAGAAAAGGACTGGGGTGACATGCAGGGATAGCGTTGGGAAACATTAAGCTCATCTACTCTTGATTACAAACCAAGGCTACAACCTTAGAACTGCCTTTAAGAGGGGAATGTTTTTTTCATGGTGATAATGATCAGTGGGTGTGAAATGGAAAAGATTAGCAGCTGGAGAAGGATGATGTATTGCTGCAAACTTTTTTCCTTTTTCCTTTTAGATTAAAAGGAACAAACTTGTTTTAAATCACAGCACTCCTCCTTTGCATGGTTTGCCTAAGGTGTGCCCACGTTATTTGGAGTGACAAACCTAAATGTGTCATAACTGGTGATTGCATGAGAGGGCAAACACTTAATTGATAAAAATACTGCCATTGACTTTGGTCTTTAATCAGGTCTGTAGATGGAGTCTCTTGTCTAAACTGCCACTTAGGAGCTGTGTAACCTGCAGAGTTTCTCAAGGAGACTTTTTGATAGAGATGAGAGCTCCCACTTCCAAGGCAAAATGTCATGCAACTTAATGAGGTATGAACTTCAAAAGCCTCAGAAAGAATGCACTGACCCCCTCTTAATGTAACCTGGAGTTTGGGTACAGTAGGTCCTCTCTTCTGTTAATGAATGAACTACTCCTGTAAATTTCCCAGTGTGTCCTGCTTTAATCTAAAATGACCGATAACGCTTATAATATTTTTTCTCCACTTACATATTCATATCAAATGATGCCCTACTGAAATGCACTGTGTATTCCTGAGAAAAACAATTGTGATACCCTCTGATATTCATGTTTTAAGGAAAAAAACCCCTCTTTTGAATAAATATTAAAAGATTGAAGAGAAAAAGTTCCCGATACAGAGAGCTTGAGGCTTGTGGCAGCAGTGTTTGTGTCCTAAGTGTCGTGGCTCCCCGTGTCCCTGAGTGCAGTGAGGTGTTGTAGTTGTGTCCCTGAATCTGGCTTCTTGCTGTGACTGAAACCATCTCAGGTGTCACTTGTGCGTTATCGTGTGCTGGACAATTAATGTTCTTCAGAAAGCTTTACCAAGGGGACAAAAGGACAAAATGAAATACCTTTATAATTTCACAGTAAGATATCGTAATGAGATTGGCATCTGTGGTTTGGTTACTTTTCTGCTAATGCTAAATGTGTTTGTTTAGTGGCATTGATGGTGACAGAGGCCACTGAGATGCCTAAATATCTGAAGTCAGTCCAGCAGAAAAAGTAGAACATACCTTGCATGCTTTTGATGTGGGAATTTCTCACAAAGGTCGCTATACAGAAGTCCTGTCTTACTTTCTCTTGAGGTCCTTAGGCAGGAGGAGAACCAGCCTTGATGTTTAGTTTAGCTCTGTGGTGAGAGGATCTGATAAACCTCTGGTCTTTTATTTGTTGGGTATTTAATTTCTTCTTAATGATAAACTAGTTTTCTGCCCCACCTTCAAAATGGCTTTGAGTTATGAATGAGTGAAGGCCTCTGAGCACCTTTTACAAATAAAATATTTGCTTGTGTTACTTGTGGAAGAACCTGCTGCTTGGTTGGTTTTAAGAAAGTCAGCTGGGGTGCCTGAATTAAACTGATTTTTTGAGAGGAGCATATTGCAGCTTGTCTGGCTCTGCTTTCATTCTCCATGCAAAATACTTTCCTCACTAAACTGTGCTTGACCTCATCTTTTGAGTTTTTGTCACTTAGATCTTTGATTTGGATTCTTTTCATCCTCTGCTTCCCCAGCTCTGGTTTACATCATGCAGGAAGACATCCCTTCTGTGGAAATGGGTGTCTGGCAGCTGCCACCTGAGCTCAACACCGTCCCCTGGCAAGCTCCATGCTGCTTCTGGGTTCCCTCATACCTAAATGCAGACTTTGGGTGCACAGTTTGGTTATCATGGGGCTGATTGCTTGGCTTGCTCCTGTTCAGTGAGGCTTTCGCTAGCCGTGAGATCTTTGTGATGTTAGCACAGGGCTGTTTGGGAAATGGTCACTTTTGTCCACTTACTGAAGGCAACTTTGGCCAGAGAAGTCAGGCAAGGCTGCCAGACCATCAGCATCACCTTCCTGCAGGATATGCCCTTCCTTAAATTGCAGCTCAGTGGCCTTTTCTCAACCCTTCTTCCATATTGTCTTGAGACTAAAGGCACTGGTTATTTGGGTTCAAAGCCCTCCTCCCACCATTATCTATTTAAACTTTACTTCTGTGATCCTGTTTTGTGGATATGAAAGTGCTGGTAAACAATAAATGGTCTGGCTTGAAGTCTGGAGCACTTGTCTGAAGTTCTGCCCTTAACTCAACATTACTTTGCAGACTTATGTGTGAACTTTAATATGACTTGCAGAAGAAAAATGCCAGAGCTCGTACAGCTGGTAGGGGTGGGAAAGCAGAGACAATGATCTGCTTTTGGGAAGCTGTTAAATTGTTACAGCCTGTTTTCTGAAGCTGCAGAAGGAATCCTTATTTTGTCACACTATGTTGTATTAAAATTGGGTGAAATTATGTACATATCTTGGGCTCTGCATTTAGGGTTCTTTATTTCCTGTGGTAGCTGATGAGCTGGGTAATGCATGGACAATCACTAAGGGATTGTGTCCCATCCCCAGGGTCACTGACAGTGTTGCCTCCTCTCGGGAGGAATGAACAACAGAGATCAGGACTTGGGTTTAAGAGGATGAAGAAAGTCTTCATCTGCTCTTCCTTTGTGGAATGTATCTATATATAGAGTTCATAAATATTCTTGTTACCTTTAAAATGATCTAACACATTTCCCATCTCATTCATGGGGATACATGTCCCTGCTGTACTTCCTCTAACAGAGCACTGACAGTCCTGTTCTTAGACTAGAGTTCTGACTGATGTGAGATGCAGTGGTTATGAAGATGTTGATTTGATGAAGGCACAATTTTACATAATCTCTAAAATCCCCTGGACTCTACCTGCAGCATCTCTCATTGCTTCCAAAGGCTCTGCTGCATGGGGTCTCTCTGCAAGTGCTCTTCCTCCACCTTGCTCAGTAAAGCAATTCCATATTGTGCTTAAGTGAAAAATAAAATAAATGTGGATAATTGTATCTCAATGCTGTGCAGTGCCATCAAGTGGCAATTCTGTCGCAGGACATGTTTTCAGGGCTGCCTGTGTTCCCATCGTGGTTTTAAAGTTGCAAAAGTTTCATCTGTTTGTAGGTCTCTAGTTGTGGTCGGGAGGGTAATTCTTCAGGAGGATAATGGTTATAATGGATTCTGTTCTCTAATGGCAAAAATGTTAGTCTAAAATGTGCCTCAGTCCTTACAGTAGCTCTAAGTACAGTAGCTGTGAAATATTTAAAGACTGGTGGGGATATTTTGCAGCTGGCAAGAAAATGAGTGCTCTGAAACACACTGAGCTCTGTCTCTTGGAGGGTTTTGCTGTACTGTAGAGGAGGCTGAAGTACCA
Organism: Margarornis squamiger; assembly: GCA_035222235.1. Lineage (NCBI taxonomy): Eukaryota > Metazoa > Chordata > Aves > Passeriformes > Furnariidae > Margarornis > Margarornis squamiger. The sequence continues at coordinate 6,897,582 of JAWWTY010000016.1, forward strand.
GGAAAACACCCTTTTTCAGCTCTCTTCTGCCTTTGGATCTTAGTGTTCAAACTTGATAATTTTTTTTCCCTTTAAGACACCTCAAGGCTATTTGTGAAAATATTCCAGTGATAGGAGATTGTTTCTAATAATGTGTCATCATATGTACTTTATCTTCCAGGAATTGTGACTCTCTCCACCTCGCTGGTGCCAAGAGAGTAGCTGGATTTCTGTTAGTCACTGCACACATTCAGACTGCCTGCTGTTGCTCCTAAGCGCTGCAATTTTGTTGTTATTGCTAGGTGAATAATTAGTAGGAAATACTATCAATCACTCAGGCAGCTGGTAAGAAAATTGTCTGGTTCGGTTCTCTGAGTGTAGTGAAGAACAGAAGAAGCTTTAGGATGAGGCCAGAGCAAGACATTCACATCAATTTGAGTGTGTTTTCTAGGAATTGATTGAAGTAGTTTCCACAATTTCTGTGAAAAAACCTAACAGTAAGATCAGTATGCGTTGTGGAAACTGGATGGTACTGGAGGGGATATTCTGCCACAGAGAAATTTCCCTGTCTTTTGTCTTAACTACATGTCTGTGTGGTGACCTTACATGGAGACCTGCATAATTTAAAGGTCAACCCCCAAGGTGTTACTGCTTTTCTGTACCTCCATACCTCCTCCTCCTCTGTACCAGGGCTGTACAGGGCTTGTGGTGGAAGGGGTTTGGGGTTAGTGTCACTAGTTGCTTGTTCAGGCAATACAGGCCATGGTGACTGAGGACAGAAAGTGCACAATGCTTTAAGTGATTAGTCTGGCTAACATTTAACTGCCCAAATAAATGAAAATTAAATCAGTATTTTCTTCACTGTACTGCCAAATTCACCCAAACCATGAAGTTCCTATCACAGTTCTTTCCTGGGTGTTTGCATTGATCAAAAAAGAGTGAATGCCATTTTTCTCATCCTTTCTATTTTTCTCCTTAACTTTTGTTTTTGCATTTTGCTGGTAATTTTAGTGCTAATTTTTGGAAGTCTTTCTGTATGATAAAAATTATTGGAAATGGCTTGGCTGTTTGGTTTTGTGAAGGCTGGCTGTGTATAACAGAGGCCAGCACCAAGCAGATGCATGAAGCATCCTCTGTGCAAGTGTTGGTACCGAAGTGCTGCAGAGCACGTGGAGCCCCATGCTAAGGCAGTGATACAGCTAAATTAGCTATTAACAGCCCAATCTAATAACCTTCCTGGCTCTGTGTAGCAAAGTGGTATGTCAGGAAGATCTCTCCATAAAGATAAATCATGTGTCTCTTTCAGCACTAACAAGATCCTGTTACTTTGATGGATTTCTCTTGGCAGTCTGTAGAGATCTCCTTTGAGCTGCATGGATTAATATGTGTGTAATACTTATAACAGCATCTTGACACTCAATAAAGATTCATCTTTGAGATGATTGATTTGGAGGCTGACAAAGACATGCTCTGTCAAAGGATGTGGGCTACTAGCAACAGATTTCTTCAAGAGTGCTCATTTCAGCAGGAGTTTGTGTTGCTAGCACTGGCTCAGACTAGGAAATCCACCCCTTGCTCTCCTCAAACCTTTTATCTCTTTGCAAACAAACCCTACTGTGGGATTACACTCCTGGACTGGCTTGGGATGTGGTGTGGCTGAGATGGTGTTAATAAATCAGCTGTAATGATGTTGGTTCTACAGACAGGCAAGCTGAGGGTGTCCATGAGTGCAGGTCGCACTCAGGATGGATCTGTGGAAGCCAGCTTGGGCCTGGAGGCAACAGCTCGGGGCTATTTGTCATAAATGTCCGTGTTTTCCCACATATTCTTTTTGCCCGTAGAGAATTGAAAAAATAGCCTTCTGACTCCGCATCCCTACTTTTCCCTGCGGCAACATTCTATCCATCAACATGCTAAGCTAATCTTATTTTTGGACCAAATTCTTTCTCACCTTTGGGGGAAGAAAGTGGTGGAGAGAAGAAAGTTATTTTGCCTATATGTCAGTGTTTCAGTCATGGCTTTGTGGCTAGCATTGGAAGAGGAGATCACTTGGCTCAGTGCAGTGTAAATGAAATATGGAAGGTATCACCTCGATTTGTTATGTGGTGGCAGAAAAATATGTATCATCATTCTGCTCTTTTGGTGGCCTGTGGGCAAGACATAATGGTCTGTGATTGTATTTTCCAAAGAATAAGAGAGTGCTTTGCAAAATCTGGCTTTCTCATCACAGAGGGGCTCAGTATCCGTGCCATTAACCCGAAACCTTTTACTGGCAGAAATAATAGCACTGCTGCTAATTTAGAAAGGAAATAAGGTTAGGTCTGGAGATTGATTTATTATTTTTTTTTAATATATTTGTTTTATATAAACATTGGAGTAATTCTCATTGTCTTCCCTTGTGTTTGGGGTTTTTAATTTATTTTAAGAGAACTTATCTGCTTCATGCTTTAAGATCAAGGAGTTTGAAGTCATTGACTATGGAAAAGGACACAAATCTGCCCCAAACTTGGCAGCTTGCCATTCTATTTATTTCTGGAGCCTCTCCCTGGAGGTTTTATCTGCAGGAGGTTGCAACACTCCACCCCAACGACATCCATCTTTCTCCACACTCCTGACCCAGGTCACTGCCTTTATCACAGGGGATATCTCCAGGCGAGGAGGGATTTCTAGAGCTGCTCATGTTCAGACAGATTTCACAGCCCTACCTTTGTTTTTGGGGCCTGGAGTTCTGCAGAATAAACTGTTTGAAGTGATTTTCTTCCCCCCGCCAAATGCTCCTCTGAGTCAGTACTGGTGAAATTAAGGATGTCTGTAATCACTGCTGTTATCTCACTGTAACAGATACCTCTGACCTCCTCCCATGGTCCCTTCCCTTTATATATATGTGCTGGGAGCTTGAAGGGTAAATGGCCACATCTGGAAAAGGGGATGGATGCTTGAGGCTGCAGCATTCATATCCACTGACAACTCACCCCATGCCAGGACAGAGAGGGAAAGGGTGTTCTGAAGGTAGGACTGACCCTCAGGTTCCACCCCTCAAGGCTGACCTGTTCATCTGCTTCTGTTGAGGTGGGAATAGCAACCTGCAAGAATTTGCTGGACTAGGTTATTTCTTGCCATGGAAGAAGAGCATCCCGTGGCTTTATGAGGCAGCAGTAGCGATAGTTCCCTGTCACATCTGACTGGCTGGATCGCTTAGTCAGACCTGGAAAAACTGGGATCTAAGCATTTCTCAATCAGAAGGGTTATTCCAGCAGATGAGAGCACTGTCATGTTTGCTCTAAAAATAGTTGCCCAAACCCCCATTTCCTTTTGGAGTCAGGAGCCTGTGTGGCTGTGCCTCGTTTTGTTCTGCATGGAGCTGTCTATGTGCTGTGTGTGTCCTTCCCAGATGTTGGTCCCCAGGGGTTTAAGCACATGTTTGCACCAACCCAAAGTAACCTTTTATGGGAGAGATCTTCCAGGATACTTAGCCAAGATATGGACGCTGTCTGGGAGCAAAAGTTTAGCTGTTGATTTTGTTGTGTACTGCCAGAGGAAGATGGTAATAGATCATTGAGCATCTAAACAATTATACTTTTCTTTTTTCGCTGGATGATTTCTGTTACATTTTTTAAAGCTGCCTTGCAGTTGCCTCTTCTATCCTCCAGCTGCTTTCAGAGTCTTCTGCAGTTCTCAGTTTGAGGTGGAATAGTCTCGACTTTCCCTTTGATTTTGTCTAGCTTAGTTATTGTCGGCGCTGCACACTTTCCAAAGAAAACGTCATATGATTGAAAAGCCAGCTGTTCCCTTAAAAGCCATTTGGGTGAAAAATACTCGTGTTTGAACCATGATTCGCATTTCATTGATGGGGGAAATCAAAGCACGGGGATGTGAAAGGACTTGCCTCGTGCTGGAATTATAGCCCTCATGTCGAGCAGTAGCTGGGGTAACAGCAGGTCCAACTCCATCTGAAAATGAATAAATAAATGTACCAATGAGCCTGAGCTGAAGGAGGAGGAAGAAGCGCTCAGCTGTGATTGTGTGCTGTCCTCCTGTGTACAGTGAAGCTCTCATGGGAGCTGTTTAGGGCTTCCCAAAGGGGAACAAACAGAAATGCAATAAGCTGTGACCCAACAAGGATCTGATTCATGTTATAAGTAGCAAAAACAAAATAAAACTTGTTGCAGTGGCAGTTTACATTTACTCATCGAATCCATCACCTGATCCAACCTCTTCAGTAAAGCATCTGTAATAACTTGTGGAAGGAAATATACTGTGAGGAAGGTTTCTTTCTTTCTTGTGAATTTTTAACCTGTGGACTTTCCATTCAGAAGGTTTTTCCTGTGTGAAAAAAACAGCCAGAATTTGTTATCAGTGGTTGGCAGCAGAAATTTTGCCTTTCTGTTTAGAACAAATTAATCATTACTTGTTGGTGGTGTTTTCTCATTAAAAGCAGAATGTTAAAACAACACTTGAGTGCTGCAGTATTGCTCTCTAAAGCAAGCTTCATTTTCATAAGTATTTTTAGTCTCTGTGTGTGTGGAGGTCAGAGTGGGTGGTTAGTGGCTTAAGTAATGTACTTCAAAATTCCCAGTATTCCGTGGGGGGGAAACCAGCTCAAAAAATCACATGCTTCAGCTATAAAAACACAGCTTGCCCTTTTTTTGTGGTGTTTGGTTTTGTTTGTTTATTTGTTTTCAGAAACATTGACATTTGTTAGCCAGCATGCTAAGAATATTTTTTCCCTTTATATTTCATTGTACAAAAAAATACCTGTTTGCTGGTAGAGCCAATATCCCTCAGGGAACCTTTCCCACTGACAGTTGAACTCAGGCTTTTCATATAGAAGTCTTGAATTCTGCATTTGCCAGGGCTGTTTTCATGGTGCCAAATGATGATCAATTCCCTAAAACCAGACAGAGTTTCAGAGCCCAAAGTGGAAAAGAAAGATGTCTTTTCATGCTAACAACAATTATTTGTTTTTGGAAGGTGGATAGTCTTTTTAAGATGATAACAAGTGATCTTAATTCTTTTGAGCTTAAAGATTTTGGTCACTTCATTGTCACTTCCAATTATGGCTGAGGTCATCTATTAAAAAAGAAAAACAAAGAAGAAGCCTTTGAAGGTAAATAGTCCATTTTAACAGGCTTACTCACTCAGAATTGCTCATGCCTTGCCTACACACAATCCACATGCCTTTAACTGGAAAAAGTAATACCTGAAAAGGTGGAGTTGTGCTAATGCCAGCAAAATATGCTGACAAACAGGTGCTCTGCCTGGATAGTTTTGGAGTTTAGTCCTAGTAACAGCATTTGGGCCTTTTTAGAGATAATTGTATTTCTGCTGCCTTAACTAAGTCAAAGCTTCAGAGATGGGCCATTCTAAAATCCCTTTCTGAATTGTTTTATAGTTTAAAGCCCAAGGTCAGGCTTGGCTTTTCCAGTGCACCCATTCCTTGGCGAGACAGACTTGCTTTTGCCCTTTGGTTTGGAAAATGGAATATATTCAGAAGAAAGAGCCACATCCACCTTCTTTACATCCCGTTACAACTGTCTGAGACCAGAGATTTTTCAGATCCGAACAAGGGAGAGGGTGGCCTCTTTCATGAATGGACCAGGATGGAATGTTTTCATTTCCAATGGGCTTTAAGCCAAGTAAATATTAGTCGATCCAAACTAGTTTTGAAATTAAATTATTCTTATTTGTTGGAGCATTCCAGAGACTGGCTTTGATCTGTCTGTACTTTCACCAAAGGGATATTGGCAGGCTGGCCTCCCATTTCTAGCCATTCGGGATGAAAGAAGGGTTATAATAACCACCTTGTGTGGCAGTGATACTGAACAGATGACATTTTTTGGACAATATTAAATGAATAAAGGTAAACATACTTCAATTAAAATGTTTTTGGAGGCTGAATGCAATAGGGTTGGAAAGTCTTCTATGTGGGTTGGAGGAATTTGGCTGCATTTGTAACTGATTTTCTTTAACTCCAAAAATCTTGGAAAGAGTGGGGTTTGTTCTGTGTGTTATTTCCTTTCCAAATAAATACGTTGTTTGAATATAACTTAAAAATCGAATTAAAATTGGCAGTGAACAATGAAATTCTTAGTAACTAGGAGGCAGAGATGTGTGTTGAGGAAGGATGGTTTTTTGCTTCTGGGACCTCTGATCACCTCATGCACAGCGAGCTCTGCCAGGCACAGCACAACTGAGAGGTAGCTCAGATGCCACCTGTAAGTGAAATGAAGCACATTATCAGTATTACCAAAGATATTTGGAGACAACTTAAAAATTCAAGTAAAATAATGAATAAGATGCTCAGTGTTCCACTTTGTTGAAGGGTCCTCCAGAAGAGGTGGGAGCAGGGTGGAGGAGACCATCCCACCATTAAGTGCTGCTTAGGCACAGCTGAAGAGCCTGCTAAATTGGTATCAGCTGATGATAATTTGTGCTCCCCCTGGACTTAAACAGTACCTGAAATGAAGTGAATTGAAATATAAAG
>JAWWTY010000016.1:6904144-6917812 GCA_035222235.1 Margarornis squamiger
TTGGTATCAGCTGATGATAATTTGTGCTCCCCCTGGACTTAAACAGTACCTGAAATGAAGTGAATTGAAATATAAAGGAAATATAAAGAATGGAACAAGTTGCTTGGAAAGAACTTCTGAAGGTCACTTGGTCTGACCACCTTCCACCTTCAAAATGAGGCCAGGTATCTGTGTAAGAAGTTCAGCTATATGTTTTTTAAGTTGCAGCTTAGATTTCAGGTTATGTGGAACCTCTGGTTGTTGGGGTTTCTTACATGTATTCACTATTTTTTTGTCAATAACAAAGTATGGAAATTATCTGTAGCAATATTGATGCAAATTAAATTGCTTTTCCTGCAAACATGAGTAGCTTGCATGGGTAGACAGATGTCTTCCCACAAGCACTCTGGGCAGATTTGCTTTGCTTTCACAGAAATTGGACTAGCTGTACTTGATTTCTGAGTTAAGTAAAAGAAAATCTCTTTTAACAGATATCATGTTAAACACTCAGTGCTGTTGGTGAGTGTTCTGAAGTGTCACCTGCATTTTAAGTCTGTTTAAATACTTTTATGTTCATGCCTTAAGGGAGAAACGGTTTGAACAAAGACGGATAAAAGAACCAAAGCACAAAGGGTTTGTAGGTTAAAACTTGAGCTTTTGTTTTTTTGAACACCAGCTCAAAACTGGATCCATTTGCTTGAAATGGAATATTTAAGTTTTCAACTCAGCATGTGAACTGGTCATGCTTGAACTTAAAGCTTGATTTATTTCTTTTTGCACCTGTTTTTATTTTAACACAGACTGTACAAGATATACTTTTGCTACATGGTTCCTTTCTCCCCAGCTGGAAGTCTGGTCTGATATTATCGCGTGAGACCTTCCTGAAATGCACATTTGTAACTCTGCAACCTCTGAAAATGCAAACTAGACTCAGTGTTCCATTAATTTTTTTTTCAATTTTTTTTTTTTTTTTTTTTTTTTTTTTTTTTTTTAATTTATGGTATTCTTTGCTGTGTGTTACAGCACTGACCCACATATTTGGTTTTGAGACCAGGGGCTGGTTGTGTACTGCACTGCATAACCTTGTTTCTATCAAAACAAGGTGCAGTCCTGCCCCTGGCAAGAGGTACCAGACAGGCCAGATCAGAGGAGAACTGGACATGAACTTGGAGGAAGAAGAGTAAAAGGAGCTGAGGGAGAAAGGGGAGAGAAGCGAGACGGAGCGTGGGAAGCGATGCTAACATGGCATGGGTGTATGGGAGGGCTGGGAAGTCTGGAGTTTTCTGCAGTGGTGATATTTGACAAAGAGAAGGGACGAACTGAGTGATCTTAAGGAGACGGTTTTAAAGGAAGTTACATGTGTATTCTCTTGAAGATGCAAATTAGAATTACATAATCTGTAATAATAATAATAATAAAATCTTTTCCAGATTTACAGCCATAATAATATGCTCAATGGAGTGGTGGCAGAGAGCTGGCAACCACAGTTCCAGTGTAAAACTGGGGCATCCAACTGATTTTGATCTTAATAGAAAAGGGGAAGGAGGTCACGTTACAGACTGTTGTTCTCAATGTCTCATAGTTTATGTAATTTTTCAGGCTGATAAATGATGTATGCTGAGATCTCAGAGGCATTTAAAAGATGTGTAGATGTGGCACTCGGGGACATGGTTTAGTGTTGTACTTGGCGGTGCTGGTTAATGACTGGGCTCTCTGACCTTGGAGGTCTTTTCCACCCTAAATGATCCTGTGATTTTCTGATCAAATGAAAATACTTCACTTATTTCTGTAGTAACTGCAAGCCATCCGCTTTCCTTGCTTTCTCTTCTCCATGGAAAACTGAAGTTGGTGGACACTGCCCCTGTTCTTTTTCATGCAGGTGTATGAATTTCAGGTGTATTTACTGTATCCTGTGCTGAGTTAACAATGATAAATGTGTGTGCCCTTTATAAATACAATTTTTGCTGATAGAAAAGATGAGCAAAATGATAAAATATACTGAGGTAGTGAAGCAAACCCTAAAACTGATTATCAGATTTGGTGTGATTTTACCATATTAAGTTGCTATTTTGAATATACCCTGGATATTTCTACATGTCTCTTCCCAGAGCTGGGCTCAATGTATTTTCTACCCTGTTGACTGGCTGTGATGCTAGGGATTACTAGCATACGTAAAAATTAGGATGGACCTCAAGTTGTGTGAAAGGTGTATATAAACAGGGAGCGTTAGCCTTGTAAGTAGCAAAGTTTTATTTTATACAACGCAGTTCTTAGTCATGTAAACCTAACCTTGTTTCTTGTTCTTTGTCCTAGGGTGACTCTGTTATTACAGTGCAGCTGACTGAGGAAGATAAAGTTGAAGATGATGTAGTTTTTTATTTGGTCTTCACTGGATCAACTGTCCAACACTGCACAAGCACGAGAAAGATTAATCCTGGAAGTCTGGAGACAATTTCTCCTGGTAAACAATTGCCTTTCTTTGCATATCAGTGTATTAGTCTATGAGATTTGGTTACTACAAGTGGACTGGAATGTGAGCTGTTTCGTTGGTTGTCTTAGTCCTCATTTAGACATTCATAGGGAATAGGATACGTAGCTCAGATGACTGTTTTTGCCTTTTAAAAATCTCTTTCTTGATTTTGCTGGAATTATGTGACTATGAGATTGCAGTTATTTAATGTGTAATTATGAGGTTTTATTGTAGAAAATACGCAGTTACATTTACACATAGTAAAAAGGTTTTAAATGCATGAAAGACAGTGGAAGACACATTTGCAAGGTTAGAGATGCTGTTGGTAAGTCCTACCTACGCTTACCACCTGCTTGACTCAGTGAGGCTCATTGCTGTAGGCCTGGTGCAATACAACCCTTTCCCCTAAATCCTTTTCAGCTCAGCTTCAACACAGCATTTCTGGAGCTCTTGCAGGGGCAAGGGGTGTGTGCTGCTTGGTGCTACATGAAAGCCCGCCGCTCTTTTTAAGCCTTCATGCCACCAGCAAAACAAAAGAAATCGGTGCAGCATTTCCCTTTGGTGACTTCAGGACCGTGGGAATGAGCGTGTTCCAGGCTGTGGTTCTTACCATTAACCTTTCATTCTGACTTGTTGCTATGCAGCACATTGCTACCAGTGTGAGAAGAACGCCTGACATTTTCACTATACACAGGGTAGCTCAAGCCATCAAGTGTTTTTCTTGGGTTTGTCTTTTTATCTGCTTTCTAAGTTTTGTTTTATGAGAGATGCACATGGAGTAAAATTTGGGCTAAAGAGTTTTTTGTCCTGGGAATGAGTGGCTAAATGTTGGCCACTCTGTTTTTTTCATTTCCTTCTCTTTTTGTGCTGTTCATGTTGTTCAGTTGGCTTGGGAAGAGAAGTCTTTTTATGGTTACTGATGACTGGAGCCCCGTGCAATCAATTAGATTAGTGCTTATTTTCTCCCAGAAGAGGAAGAAGAAGGGAGTGATTCCTTCCCTGCTTTTGTGTGGTGGGCGTGGGGCTCTGCCAGCCCCGCTTGCAATGACCTCACTCCCCCTGGGGACTGTGGCTGTGTCGCCAAGAAAGGAACTGAAAAGCTTCAGTGTTCCCCTTCAGCCCATGTGGGAACCAGCATGCCTAGTGGGATTTCCGGGCAGGAGCAATGCTTTCCTATTATCCCGAGCCCTGTTGTCCCCGGAGCAGCAGTGGATGCGGCCGGGGGCGGTGGCTGCCAGGTGGTACTGGGGTGATGCTCTGGACACTGCCTCTCCTGCCAGCCCCAGATACAACTGAGCCATGGAAGGGGCTCCCTGGAGCTCATTTTGTTGCTGTTAGTGGGGAATCTGACTCCATTCATTTTTCAAAGGAAAAAGAGAGAATTTCTCTCAGTTGTTCATTTTGTAATAATGGGTTGTTTTGGTTTGGTTTTTTCAGCGAATATAGTCATGAGCTTGTGGCATGTGATGCTAGATAGGGAAGGGGGCTCTCCCAAAATACAGCTTCTATCAGATAAAGATTTAATGGACCTTTCAGAAAGTTACTCCCATTCTTGCACTGTCCAGGGCTGTAATGCAAGGGAAGAGGTGAGATCTCAGATGCAAAGCAACCATGTGGATAGATAACACCCTCTGCTGTGCTTATACCTCATTTTGAAGAAACTACCTGAGACAAAAATTACTTTACTGTGAAGGGGGTGCTGGGGAGAAGGAAAATGGGAAAGAATGCAAGTTTTTTTCATATCGTCTGCTGACACTGGTGTGTTTGTCCAGTGTTGCTTCAGCACTGACTGCTCCGATTTCAGTGGAACCATGACTTGTTTCAATCCAGCTCTTCCTTCTCCTCCTCCTCCTCCTTCCCGGACGCACAGTGAATCTGTAATGATGTGTTTACACTGTATATTCGCCAGTTGCCTTGGAGATGGTTGTGGTGACTCAGAGTTGGTGGTTATTTGACCTCGCTGCGGGATTAGCCATGAACAAGAGACAGTGTGTGCGAGACCAGCCCTTGTTTAAACACCCAGGCACTCAGCAAGTGCTCTGCAAGGAAACTCTTGCAAACAGCTTTGAGCCAAAATCTAGTACTTTACTTCCAGCTTTGAACATCTTTCGTTTGTCCCTGTGATGCAAGATGTGTTGCACGTCCCTGGGAGCAAAGCTGCTCCATGGGGATGGCTCAGGTGGCTGAAGGAAGGGCTAATTCACTCAGGAACATACCAAGCCTCTCTGCTTACCTTGAAACACCTCTGCTTCCCTCCTGGACTTGAAGGCTCCTCCCTCATTCTTCTTCCAAGTCCTCAGAATTTCATATGGTCCCCAGAAGACTTCAGTTGAAATCCATCTGGGGCTGGGGTGAAAGGAATGGCTATAATTCAGTTAAAGCTAATGTGAAAACAAACACAGATTTTTAATTTTCTTTTCTTGAATTTGTCAGTAGTTTTTTTGATGCATGGAGGCGTGAAAAACAGACAGAAAAATGTTTTGGTTACATTTGCTGCCAAAGTTAAGCAGAGTGTTTGAGCAAAGCTTTCAAAGAAAATCACATTAAAAAAAAATAAAATCTCAACAACATAAAGTTGTTATAGATGAAAAATTAAAGAAAATGGAATGGAAATAGAAGCTGTCAAAATACCTCCTAAATTGCCATTGTATGTAGAAATTGTCTACATCCTGAAAGACTTTACTTAAATAAACTCTCACAACTGCAGAGTTAAATGACTGCTGCATTTTATATAATTACTAGAGCAATCTGCCTCTTACTTATGCTATCTTTATCGTGAGCCTTAAACATTGAACATATATAGTTCACACTACTGTTCAAATACAAACTTTTCTTTCTGTGCATAATAAGAGAAAGGACTTCTGATTGTAAATTTATGGGAGCAGCTTCTTTTTTAATCTGAAGATGTGCCTAAATGTAGTGTCAGCAGTCAGGTAAAGGGCAAAACACCTACCTGTGTTTCTTCACTTGTTCTGAAGGATGGGATGGTTATTTATTCTGCCTTGCTATTCACTGTGTTAAGGGAAGTAATTTTCCCTTGTAAGGAACAGTTTCTCATCTGAGATGGTCAATCATCACTTGAAGTACCAAAATTAGCTACTGAGATACAAGAATTATGCAGTAGGTGATGCTTTATGTGCTTTCAGTAGCTCTTTTGCCAGCCTAAGGACACATCAGGTTAAATCATCCAACTAAGCCTCTGTTTGCCTTGGTGAAATGATACCAAAACCTTACTTAACTGTTGCCTTACTGTCACAGTTACAGTTCTTCAGTTTCTAAATGATCTGGTTCAAATTTTCACTAATTGAAGCAGTTTTCCTCAGTACCAGAGGCACTCTGTAGTTCTGCAGAACAATTTCAAATGCTATTTTATCAGACACCATGTTAAGGTAGCAGCCAGAGGTGTAATGGTTCTGGATACTGCTTGAGTTTGGATATTGTTGTTTGCAAAAGCTTGGTCATTGGAGTTTGGGTATTAAGAAAATACCAAAGGTCTGAGCAGGGAAGGAAGCAGAGAACTGATACCAGCTGTGTTGCTGTGGTTAAACTGTTGTTGGCTGCTGAAATTGTGCTTTTGGGGATAGATGTGTCTGCTTATATCACAGATGCTCCTCCTACTAGTGTTGGTCATAAACTGAGCTTTTCAGCAAGTCTTTTTCCTGTAGCAGCTGAGACTGCCATAATATTAATGTATTTTTTAGTTCCCACCATCTCTGCAGGGTAGGGAGGGTCACTGAGGCCAAGCAGATTGCAAATGGTAGTGCAGAAAATCTGTGTAAATCAGGGAAGTGAAACTTCATTGCAAGACAGCAGCCTCAACACCTGCCTCTCTGCTAGAGCAGCTTTTTCCTCACTGAGAAAAAACCCAACCTAATAACAAAAATCCTCAAATCATGATCTGGGAAACAAACCAGCAGAAGAAGGAACGACCTCATCGCTGTCCATATAGGTCAAAAGCCCCAACCACATCTTGTCATGAGCAGTGGAGGCCTCTAAGCATTGAGAAGCTCTTGGGCAGATTTGGGAGAATTTTCTTGCAGGACCTGATGTGCTGGAATCTTGAGTATTTGTGTGGTGCATCTAGTGCAAGTTTGTGTGCCATCACCGTAGCAGCTCTGTGATTGGGCACATATTTTGCTTTGCATTTAAAGTCTGGTGTGTTGTGTGTGGGAGATGCAGGGGAAATTTAAAATGAAATTTCACATTGGGACAGACAGCCCAGTACTGAAATCCAGAGCTGCAGCACCTCCTAATCAAATAAGTCAGGGATAATAAATACCCTATGAGCCAAGTCACTGAAACAAGGAGTAAGATAATTTTATGAGATATAATTTCCTTTGTGAGTACTGTTGTAAAGTGTTGTATCACTCTGAACTCTGTAACACCAAAATCACTCTTCTCTTGTTGGTTGATCTGAAAAGGTGCTGGATTCTTGTATAGGTTTCAAAGGGGAGTAGGATCAAAATTGGAGGTGGAAAAAGGGCCTGAAAGACTGACTGTCTGCTGGTAGCTGCTTGCCAGCAGTTTCCACAGGGCTGAAACACTCCCATTTACTTCAAATGCCTTGACTCACTTTCTCTCCATGCTTAAGCTGAGGAGAAGCAGCTTCAGTCTTTAACTGGCTCGTAATTCCATGGTTCTCAGAGTTGTTTTCTTTTATTTCCCTTTCTTTCTGCTGGTTAAAATGATAGATGAAAATTAATTTCAGTTAGCTTGGAAATATCTTCAAGCTCTTTTTTTTTACTGTGAAATCCTTTACATATGTTCATGCTTTATTCTACCACAGACTGTGTTTTCCCCTAAGAAACAACTCTTCATAGAAAAAGCTGTATTTCATGAGTTATAATCTTTGTACTGGTAGACCAAAAGGGTAAACAAGTTGCATAACAAATGGCCACTTGGCATTGGTTGAGGATTTGAAAATACTCCTAATTATGAAACAAAAAGCCCCCTAAAATAGACTAAAACAGCATAGCCAAGAGGATTTTTTGCTGTCCATCCTCTTTGGTGTATTTAATTGCTTGAGGCAGTGTAATTAAAAGGAAATGATGCCAGTACTTAGATGACATCAGTCACAGGAAAAAGTGATTGAATCTGTATTGAAATTATTTAAGATGTAATGTGTTGGGTCTTACACTTTCATAGGTTTTTAGGGCATCTGCAGTATGTAAAGGGCCTTAAAAATTCTTTCTGCACTCTCCATATTAGTAGTGAAAGGTTTAAAAGAAAAAACAAAGGCTCCTGTCCATTGCTGGTGCTGTGCCTGTGTATTTCATAAGGCTTCCTGTGTTGCACAAGTGAATATAAAAACTGTGTAAATCACACAGACATGCTTCAAACTTGGCACTGATTTTCCAAACCAGCATTTCTGAAGCAGAAAAGAAGCACTTTTTGGATGGTCAGAGGAGATCCTTTTGCTTCCCTGTCCACAAGCCACCAGATGGCAACATGTCTTGGATACAAATCTGAGATACTCCATGAGATTCACCATATTTCTTGTCTGACTGTCCTGTCCAGCTTAAATCTCTCTGTAAGACCTCTTTCAACCCAGCTCTGCTGTGGTAACTCAGAGGATTCAATTAGCACTGGAGTCCTCAGTCACCTACCAGGCAAACCCAAACATGTGCTTCCAGCAGGGCTTTAAATAGCTGCCCAGGCTGGGGGCCCATTGTTTGATAGCTCCAATGTGAATTCTGAAAATAGGAGGTTTGGACAGGATTTCCACTTTTGGAGGAGTAGGAAATGAAATCATCTTTTAGTATAGTTCTGCTTAGGGGGTGTTTTGTCTCCATGTGGGCCTTGTTTAACAAGAAAAAGTCAGAAGAGTTCAGCTGCTGCCCTTTTAACCACACCCCAGAATCACTGGCACAGGTACCAATTAGGTGGACAGGTCTAAGCTGCACATTAACTTGTCTGCTAATGGCTTACAGCTCAGAAGTCTCCACCTTTTGTCCTGCTCATTGTTCTGCATTGTTATCATGTAGAGGAGGCTATGTTATCATGCTGATGCATCTCCTCTCTTCGGGGCTAAGTACAGACAGACCAGAACACCATGTCTTCATTTTCCATTCTTGTACTTTCCCCACAGCAAGCTTCATTAAGTGTTCCTATTCATTCCCAGTAAGGAATTCTTTAGTTCAAGAGTTGTTGTCTCCTTCAAAATAATTTTTAAAGAGTGGTTTTATGTGAAGATGAGGAATTTGCTTTATCACAACAGAATTAGTTGCCTCACCCATCCCTGCATAGACTGAAATAGTTTTTTAACTTCTCTATTTTTCCTGCAATATGTCGGCACTTCTCAAAACCACTCCAAGTTGTGAATTGTTTCCAAGATAGAGTTAAAGTAATTGAGGAGCAGGAGGTGAAATGGGATACAATGCAATCCTGCAAGACCTCAGGGCTGAGTTATTTGACTTTTATTACAGTCAGGCCAGCATATAAATGACCACATCTAGTACCATGGCAAAAAAAGTGTGAAGATGGGAAGCATGGTCATACACATGAAGTTATTCTGTGCAGTCTGAGATGTCAGCATGGGAGAAACCCTGTTGTTTGTCAGAAGAGTTAAAATTTGAAGCAGGATACTGCTGGGTGGCACCAGCATGACAGTGTTCAGTATTTCATAATTTGCTTTTGATTGCTATTTTGGCCATAGGACCTGATTTCTGGAGAAGACTGAAGGCAGTCGGGAGGGCTGTTGAGTGGCATTGAGAACCTGCCTGCTTTGTAAAGCGTGGAGATTTCTCTTCCCTTCTCAGGGGTGCACTCACCTTTGTGATTTATTCAGTGAATGTGTTTTCAGCCTACCAAAATGCAAACCTTTATAAACAAGCTCATCTTTCTTCCTGACTGTCGTGGTTTAACCCCAGCCAGCATCTAAGCCCCGCACAGCTGCGTCCTCCCCCCTGGTGGTGTGGGGAAGAGAATTTAAAGAGTAAAAGTGAGGAATCTTGTGGACTGAGATAAAGAGATGTTAACAGGTAAAGCGGAAGCCGTGTGCAAGCAAAGCAACAAGGAATTCAGTCACCACTTCCCATGGGCAGGCAGGTGGTCAACCATTCCAGGACAGTAGGGCTCCATCACACATAACAATGACTTGGGAAGGCAAACACCATTGCTCCAAATGTCCCCCTTTCCTTCTTCTTCCTCCAGCTCTATACACTGACCATGATGCCAGATGGTCTAGGATATTCCTGAGGTCAGTTGAGGTCAGCTGTCCTGACTGTGTCCCCTCCCAGCTCCTTGTGTCCCCTCCCAGCTCCTTGTGTCCCCCATCCTCCTCTCTGGTGGGGCGGGGTGAGGTGAGGAGCCGAAAAGGCCTTGACTCTGTGTAAGCTCTGCATAGCAAGAACAAAAACCTCCCTGAATTATCACCACTGTTTCCAGCACACATCTAAAACACAGCCCCACACTGGCTGCTACAAAAGAAAAAATAATGCTATCCCAGCCAAAACCAGCCCATTGACACACCCAGGGATTGTTTCACCTTTTTAATGAGTCAGCCATTTTTCTGTCCCACATCTGGGGATGTGAATGAGGGGGTTACAGCAGTCGATAGTCAACCCTTCTGATGCTCGTGAACTTGGTGCTTAACCCATGTTAGGAGAAAGTCCTGCTGTCTGCCAGTCAGAGTGGAAAGGTGGTGAACAAGAGCAAGTGTCTGTTCTGGCACTGCCTGGAGTTCTTTGTGATCTTGGACAAGTTACTTAACCTCATAAAAACAGATTTGGGCTAGTTTTACAGATGATAACCACTTATCTCCTGAAAGTGCCAGAAAGCTTTCCTCACTTTTGCTAATGCTCTGGGAAGAAGGACTATTAAGTTCAGGTATTAGTCTTGGCCATTGGGTGTTTGATGCAGAGAGAAGCATTGCCCCACCCGTGATTCTTTCAGAAAGCTCTGGTATTGGGAACATGTTTGCTCACATTGTTCCTGTAGCAGTTTCAAGGCAGGGGGGCAGAGACCTCTTGAGCAATCTTTCTAGTATTGGCTGCTCCTGTTGCATACTGGCTCCTCTTTTGTTTGAGCTGTTTGCCAAAAGCCAGAACCTGTCCCAGATTCTTACCCCCAGTCTGAGATCTTCTCAGATGTGAGGAAGCAGAACATCAAAGCGTTCTGAGTGGTTGCCCTTTCGAAGAACATTCCCCTGGGTTTAGCACGATGCTTGTTTGATCCCGTGAGACGAAAATGGATCCTCAGGTCTGTTGACTCCTGTTCTAGACAGCATTCGATATCTGGGGAAGTGTCAAGAGAATCCTTGTTGGCTGCAGGTCAGGACATGGTCTTTTTGTCACCTTCTCTTGTGTTGCATTTTGCATCTGGTGTTTAACATCTGCTCCATCCAAGGTAACTTTGTGTACATCCATGATACTTCTCTAGTTGTCTCCATGGAGGAGCTTTCACTGTCCCACAGAAGAGCCATTTGGCTTTTTGACAAGGAAGTGACTGTTCCAAATTGTTTCTCTGTAGCTGCTCACAGTCCATTTTTGCTCTCCACTTCAATCCTGAAAGTCTGCTGACTTTCTGGCAGAGTAACTGTATTCTAGGTTATTTTGCAGATGGGATTCTTATGGGAATAGACAGAAAATAGTTTTAAAAAAAATTTAGAAATCAAAGTATTAGCTGTTCCATGCTATTAAGGAATCTTTCATGATGTTTCTTTTTTTTAAAACTCCTCATTGTAGCAAACTTTCACGGCTCTGCCTTAGGGAGAGCCCAGCTCACAGCACTTGAGCCAGATTCCTTAGGCTGGCATGGCCTTCTCACAGCATGCATAAAGCTCACTGCTTTGGTGGAGGCTATAAATAAAATTAACGTCTTACCTGCTTCGTATCTGGCTGTCCTTTGGAAGATCAGTGAAGCAAGAAGATGTAGAGGGAGGGATGTACAGTTCTAAGTGGCATTAAAGGCAAGTTCCCCCAAAGTTGTACTGTCCCCCCACTTCCCCCTTGAACATTTGAGGCTTCTACTGTGAGGATGAGTGGGGTTTGTGAATGGGTTTCATCTGAGCTGCTGAATTCCCTGCCCACCCATTGAACAGTAATGTATTAGAATGCACATGCAATGTTTCCAAGAACAGTAAAAGTAGATCTTCCTACCCTTATTCTTTTTTATAACATCAATACTAGCAAATCTGTGCCTTCAGTTTTCACATCATCCTCTTGCTAATAGATGCCTCATGCTGGAAGGAAAGAAGTTTTCTCACCTTTCAGCTTCAGAGCCTCCTGGTTGAACTGAGTTGTTGCAGCAATATCCATGTGTGTTTTGCTCCCCTTCTACACTTGTCTTTGATACGTTTCCAGCCGCATTTGCTCTCCTTAGGAAGCCACGCAGCCTCATCTCTGACAATTTTGGTACTACCCGCAGCGTCCTAATAGCAGTTTTGACCTTTCAATTAACTTCAGGATCGCCTCTTTCAGCACACAAAACCTGTACAGATGCCAAAAGCCTCAGAACAGATTTGTGAGTTTGGCTGAAAGACCATGAAGATTAGGGACATATTTTCTCTTTTGTCAGGGAAATCAACAGCAAAGGGCCCTGACAGAAGAAGGAAACTTTCCCACTGACCACAAATAGGGGCTTAAATTGAATTTTCAAGCCTTTAAAAATAAATCGTCATTTTGTATTTAATTAAGCAGGGTTTCATGAATGTGGTAGTATGCTGAGGTCATGGGCAAAAAGAAGCTTTTCCAGTAATTAGTGCAGGGTCCATGCTGTTCTGGCAAAAACAGCCATGACGTCAGTCCAAGCCTGGAACAAGAAACTGTGCCACACAGTGAACTTGAAACACAAACCTTATTATTGAAGGGGCATGTCTGACAACTACAAAGTGCTGACTGTGTTGGACACATGGTATATTTTTCCTTTTAAAATTGCAAAAAGGTGTTGTGGGGTTTGGATTTGGGGTTTTTTTGAGTTTCTGAGTCACTGAAATTGCTGCTATGCCACGACCTCCTTTCTCCTGTTCCACTCTGCCTTAAATAAATAAAGGTATCAAACTTCCAACTTTCTTGTTTTGTAAATATGGAAAGTGGCCATTTCCATGTTTTTATTTAGCAGAAGCAGCTTAGTTTTAGTTTAGTTGCGTGAACCCAAACAGAAGGGGCAGGTGCAGCAGGGAGCAAGTACAGGGCATGCCTGGGCAGGGCAAGCTCTGGTAGCCATTTAGGTCTTTGTTTTAGGTGAAATTCCAGTGTTTTCAGTGCAAGCCAAGTGTTGTGACAGCATTTGGAGTATGTAGTTTTGCAGCACTCAGATTCTGGTTTCTGATGAGTTACTGGAGTCCTGTGGAGCTGGGAAAGAGAAGTTTGACCATATGATCTGGCTTTTGGTACGTTAGCAAAATCTATGCTGGAATGATTTAACACTCTTGAGTTTGCTTGTCACTGATCATATATAGCCTGGTTAGGTAAGGGTGGCTGATAGTTCTTGGTTTATATTGGGACAGAGGAGAGTTATGCATCTTTACACATCTTTTCCTTTTAAAGTCTATAAGAAATACTTATCTCTGATGATGCATATAAATTCCTGAGATAGTGTTCGTTTTAGAGTTGTGACCTTCAAAAACTTGGTTGTACTCGATTTAATGTAGACTATGTGTGTCAAAGGAGTTACTCAGTTGTTTTTCTTCAACACATGCTGTTTTGTTTTTTTTTTTCAATTTCTCTGGATTTTGTTTTGCAGGCCATGACTGCTGTGAGACGGTGAAGGTGGCACTTTGTGCCTCCAGAGAAGGTCACCCTGTTCTGGTTGTGGCAGAAGAGAGTTTCCAGTTTGTCCAGGATGAAGCCTACGATGCCGCCCAGTTTCTGGCCACCTGTGCTGGCAACCAGCAGGCACTGAATTTCACACGGTTCTTGGACCGGTCGAGACCCCCTGCTGCAGACGTGGACTTTCTGGATGAGAAAGTGGCTTTGGCGTTTCGGCACCTGAAACTGCCGGCAGAATGGAATGTGCTGGGGGCAGACCAGTCCCTGACCGGTGAGGAGCTTTAGAGCACAATGGGAGTTGTGGGTTGGGAGAGAGGTAAAAAGCCTGGGAGAAAAGGTTCTGGGCCTTGGGAATACCCCACATGCCTTTCAGAAGGTGTGGTGGCCTCTGTGCTCAGAGAAGGGACCTGCTGCATCTGCGTCCTATGCTTTGCCCTTCAGCCGACATAAAGTACATAAGGCACGGAGGGATGTTTTCTCTGGGTCTTTTATAAAATAGCACAACCTGAT
>JAWWTY010000016.1:6917912-7067839 GCA_035222235.1 Margarornis squamiger
CCCTTCAGCCGACATAAAGTACATAAGGCACGGAGGGATGTTTTCTCTGGGTCTTTTATAAAATAGCACAACCTGATATAAATGATCATACCCAAAAGGGGTTTTTTTGTGTAGCAGTGGTACGTGTATCAGCATCACGCTATACCCTGAAAAACACCTGTGTGTAGGAACTCCGACGCTCCTGGAAATATCCTTGTGCCACAAATTTGGTGCTTTTGGTAAACGTTGGTTTTATAGCACAGGTGCAAAGATTTTAAATGTAAAATAAATGTGAGTTTTCCTGGAGAAGTTGGGGCTCTTTCCCTGGAGGTTTATAACACACCCCTGGTTGTACATCAGCTGGGTTAGTACAGAAGTTCCCCCAAAATAAGCCTGGACAACTTTGTAAATATAAGAAGGGGAAGATGGGAAAGTCTTATGCTTCACCACTGCAGTGAGGGCTACTGAGAGCTTATAAATAAACCCCAAGACTGGCCCAAAGTCTCTGCTGGAGCAGAAGTGCTGAGGTGTTCTGAATGCTGTGGCATGTCCATGTTCTTGGAGTTCTTACATTGTCACAGAGGAGTAAAAGGAAAGGTATCAGGGGATGACTGGGGGGCTAAATCCAGTGTGTGCAGACCCTTGCTGTAAATTTTCAGGGTATTTTGGCAAATATTTTCACTTCAGGGATGTGACTATGAGGCATCTGTTATCTTTTATAGAATACAATGGCGTAATGAATAGGACTTGCATGTGGCTTGCCTGGTGCAGCAGGCTCAGTCCTGCTCACTGCAGCAGGGTTTTCCACAGGAGATTTGCCTGCTTTATTTTCCTGCAAGTTTCTGACTGCTCTTGTAAACCTGAATGTGCAAACAGGCAAGTCTCATGTTAACAGACGTTAAAAGATTTGATCATATTTAATGGTTTCTGGATAAAAATTCAGCAGCTGTCATATGTTTACAAGGAGATAATTCTTGGTATTTTTTTCATCTCTGTGGAAGTCGCTGATGTTTCTGTCTGCATTTAAAAAAAAGTTGTGATAATGCAGACATTTCTAGTTTAAGTGATAAAAATATGGTTAAAGTGATCTTAATGAAAATTTTGAAGCTCTGAATTGTTGCTGATTTTGCAGGAAGGCTGAGATCCGGTTTCTCTTTTTGATTTTGATTATTCTTTGGAAAATCAGCATTTAGGGAAGTCAGGCCATAGGATTTACATTGGTTTGCTCAGCATGTGCTTTATGCCTGGAAGTTGTGGTTGTGTGGAGCTCTGCATGCTAATGGACCTGTGGAGCATCCGTGGCATTCACAGTGAAAAGGGGGAGTTCTGTAGCGTTGAGTTCTGTAACTCTGAGTGTTTTGGCATATTGTGGTGAGGTTTTTATAGACAATAGTGAATATTAGTGAATAAATGTAATGGCATTAAATGCAACTTTCATCCAAGAATATTAGTCCTCTTCCCTTTTTTTTAGAGGCAGAGTTATTTTTTGCAGTGAGATAATTATACATAGGGAATTTGGGGGGATTTTTGTGACTGTGACAGGAAGGATTTGCATGTGTAAGCATCCTTTTGGTCAGAAAACCGTTTTGCTAGAGTGACATGAAGAGATGTCCCTGATTTATGGTGGAGCACTAGATTAGAAAAATGTCTGTGGTAAAACGTGGCACCCTTGTACTGGGGTTTGTGTGTTGTGTGTGGGAGAGAGAAAAGCACTGCAAAGATTGAAACTGTGGGAGCATTTGAACAATCAGGCATATTCTGGCCAGTGCCCTTGCAGTGGGAGCCACTGTCCTGCACTGCATCACTACCTATGAACAGCTATTCCAATTCATGTTTCACATTTCCCTAAATGTCAGCACCAGATAACTTCAAATAACCTTCTCGAAGGAGAAAATACTATAGAAATGAGAACAAAAGAAAATGTCAGATCCCTTCTTGAAAGATATTTAGTGCTGCCTCTAAGCTGGCATGTCTCTATGGGCTCTTGTGGGCTGGAAACAAAACGCTGCTGTTCAGCAAAACCTCTGAAGGCAGGAGCGAGCTGGGAGCCTCAGCCAGCTCCCTGAGTGCCTCAGCCTGATGGGGAACTGCTGTTCAGAGATGGCTGTTGCTGTCAAACATGTTTAAAAGTCAATTTTTTAAGGGCCTGAAGTCTAACTTTTGTAAAAGTTGGGAAATAATGGCCTTTCTGCAGGCAGAAGGTGGGCACCAGATCCACCATCAAGCACAGCTCCAGGCTGAATTTTGAGGAGGGGATGTCTTTATGTGGAGGCCTCTCCTTGCTTTCACCTGCACTCAACCCTGACCAGTGTTTGAGCAAAGGGCAGGGAGTTCATTGCTGTCACGCACCCCAGAGGGCACCCCAGAAGCTGCTAGAAGTGTCACCCAGTTCTGTTCCCTGAGGCTGATTAACTACTCTGCTGTGTCAGTAAACAAATACAGCCAGCAGAACTGGGAATGGGAGAACCTAAGACTCTTGACATCAGAGGTCCTTGGGTTCCATCCTCTCTTGCTGAGGCAGGCAGAGGGTACTGAATCATTTGGTTGGATGAACTGGATAGCAGAAGAAAGCCTGGCTCGTGGTGGAGCTGGAGAAGACAGAGGAAGCGGTGCCATGTGTGGTGCCATGGTCCTGCTCAGCTGGTGCAGCACTGCGTCCTTGCATTGCAGGGGCCAGGGAGGTGCACACCTGTGTAGGGACAGGATTTTCATTGCAGGTGAAGCATGTGGGCAAGCGTGTCCTGACCTCCCTCCTCCCTGCAGAGCTCAGTCCTTGTTGCTGCTGTTTGGGGACAGCAGTGTCCCAAGGACTGCCCTTCCCCCAGGCCGCCCAGCAGGCCTTGCTCTTCGTTATCTATCCGTATGAACTCAGATGGCATCTGTAAGTTCAGAATATCCATAATTAAGGATTACTCTTGTTACTGTGGTATTCCAAACACAGCATTTCTTTCAGGTGCCATATAATCATGTCTGTCTTAATAATTACAAGTGCACTGTAACTTTCCAAAGAACATAGTTGTTACTGCTGTCAGAAGGAGGGTTATTTACTGTTCTCAGTGGCATTTAAAGACAGCTGTTTAAATGGAACAGATTGTTACACTTTATGTCTAGAAATCAAAATTTAATGTATATTCTGAGGATTTATGCAATGTAAATAGAGGACTGTGATGTTCTATTTTAAATTACTGAAAAGAAAATAAGCTAACTAAAAAACCACAACTGAATATTTTGAGGTATGAGTAATGATTATGCCTTGTTTATGTTGAAGTGGAGGAAAAAAAGCAGGAAAAAACTTAGGGAGGATCTAAGGCTCAGGTATGAAAAGCTTAGAGAGCTTAATTGTATCACTAGTAAAACATATCTCTTTCAGAATATCTTGAAGTAATATTCTGACAAAACCTTTGTGGAAACAGTCTTTTCATTTTGCTTATTAAAAGTGAACAGTGAAACCCAGACCTATGGTTGCAGTTTGGGTTATGTGAGCTTTCTGAGCTGGTTAACTTAGGCAGAGGGTTGCTGTGATCACCACGATACGCAGCAATTCCCCTGGGTGTAAGGGTTGCTGTGGGAAGGTGAGCCAGGATTGCAGGCAGATAACCAGGAGACCATCTGTTTAGATAGAACCTTAACAGATTGCACTTACTGATGTGTTGAATATGTACAGCTTCCCAGAAATGCTGTGGGATAAGCACCCTTGTGCAGTAACTACTGCTTGGGAAATTAAACTCCCTGAACTCGCCAGGTAGGGGGTGGGTAGAGAAGAAAGTGCATTGCCCTGGTTTCAAATAGTCTGAATGGATTATTGGTTTAATAGCATCATGTACAAAACCAGTAGGATTTCAGTGTACAGGGCAATGTGAGTGTCACTGTGAAGAGATAATTCATATGGGGGTTTTTTTGCAGAAAAGGAGAATGTCTGAAGAGAGAAACTAACAAAAAAAAGTGTCTTATTTTAAAGTAAAAAAGCCAAAAAGTCTAAAAAAATTTTTAAAACTTTCAGAATTTGATTATTAGGAAGTAGCCTTTTTTCCCATGGGAGAATGTTACAGATACGCAGCTAATAAGGTTTTTCAGACATAGAGCTTTAATCTGTTCATCTGAGGTACTCTTTTTATAGTTTCTCATTGAACCATAGCGTAATAGTTACAGGTACTCTTTTTGTTGGGTTTCATATCCTTTCCAGTCTGCTGCTCACCTTCCGTGTTCTCTGCTAAAGGACTGTATGGCATAAATCAGCATGATCTGTTCAGTGCCAACAGCACAAAGTGGTTTGTTCAGCTGTAGTCCTTGATAAGATGTAAAAAGAATCTTTTCCATACCTAAATTTAGTGCCCTCTGCAGTGGAAAATGGGAAGCAGAAAGTAATTCTTGTTCAGACAGCATCTGAAATGTGCTGCTCAGGACTGAGATGTACCGTTTAGTCTGTGGCTGAGAAATTGTTGGCATGAAAATGTTTCTGTTCCCTTTGATATTAGTTGGAAAGGGGACATGAAGATCAATTGGTGTGCTTTGAAAAATGTCTCGTTTATCAGATTAAGAAAATAATTACCCGCACATCTTTTACTCACTGCACTCATAACTCCAAACACAACATCTTTGTTTTGGCCTTTCTTCAGTGCAGTTGTCTGCTGGACCCTTCCTTGTAGGACCTCAGTGTTAGGTGACAGCTTGTTTCTGGGGTTTTCTTACCCTTGTTTCACAGGGATTGATCTGAGCAGTGAGAACATTTCCAGCAGAAAGCAAGAATTTGAGGCCAGGTTTGATGGAAAGTTTTAAAATTGCCAACTATATATGATTTTGGGTAAGAAGCCAGTGAAGGTCAACAGCCCAGGAAGACTAGCAATCAGTGCTGCCCATTCCATGGCTGGCTGTTCCGTGGGGAGAGGTCTCAGGGCATGGAGGATAAACTGAGCAGTTAGGAATAGATTACACTCTATATAAGTGATTTTTAAAAAGGAACAGTAGTTTTTTTCTGTTATTTAATCAGGAATAAAATGCAAGTTTTTACTTGGTGTTCCTGTGTGTCATATCCAAACTTTTTTTTTTCTTCAATGCTTATTTGTTTTGAGATAGGAGCACCTTAATCCCTTACTATTAACAAAGTACATTTGACAGTCTTCTGTGGAAATTTTCTCCTCAGTTGCGCACATAAACTGTCTGTTCGTGTATCACAGCAGAAAAGTATTACACAAAAATAATATATCTGAAGTCTTGCGTTTTGCCAGCTGGATTAGAGTGCCCTGCCATTATGGGACAATAATCATATGTTTCAACTGTTGCCTATTACTAGGAAACGAGAAAGGAGCAAAACAGCCTTGGCCTTTTCAGTATCATGTGTCTTGTATTTCCACAATTTCCTAATTACAAGAACCTTTTTGTTAACATTCAAACGACAACCATTTTAAGATGAGAAGCTCGTGCTTAGTCCAGAGTAGGAGAAGGAGCTCTGGCTATTGCAGCTTTTGATATTCTTCCATGCCTGGGACATGCATTTTGCACCATGGTAGGATCTTAAAATCATTGACTGAATTTTCAACATTTTGTGTTACAGGCTTCATCCCTTCAAAGGTAGGAAGTCTGAAAGGATCTGTCCGTCTTCCTCCCCTCTCCATCCAGCAAAATGCCCATGCTTAATGCAGACCAGCTCCTGTCTAGTTTTGAGCAACACCCTACACCGAGAGATGCATTTTTCATTATATATTAGTAGTTGATCCAGCCCACAGATGGCACACACCTTTTTAACTGTAGCCATACAAGTTCTGCACGCTCCAGAACCTTCTAAAGCCATCGCCTGGGGCCCCTGCAGTTGCTGGATGTACAGTACTTTGTCTCTTTGCTGCCATCATCTGTGCCCATCTGTTAGGGTGGCCTCATGCCAGTTTATATGTTAGGCAGAGTCTTCCAAATAGGCCTGGATGGTGAGCTTGTATGTTTAATATGCTCCGATGGCAACATGCCATGTCTTCTAGTACAGATCTGTGCACGTCGTCGTCGCTCAAAGGCATTGGGGCAGGGCCACGCTCAGTTCATCTGCATTTGTAGACACCTCCATCCAAACTCTGGAACTACTGTGTCCACTAATTTGGTGGTAAAGAAGATTGGTTTAAAAGAATAAGGAAAACTCTTTCAGATGGTGCAGTCATATGGGCAGATTGGGACAACTGGGAGGGGACATTTCATCTGCGGGCATATGAGACAGAGAGGGGCACCCATTTGGCTCAGGGACAGCATGAGTATTTGTCTGCATGTTGCAGAATTTGCAGTTGGTCTGTGTGTTTAGTGGTGAGCCATGAGCTGATGAGTAGAAGATGCTTTTACGTATCAGTAAGGCTCTCAGCTGCAGGAAGAGGAAGCATTTTGGTCCAGGGATCTGTGCTTGTGCTTTGTAGCTCTGCCCTGCTCAGATTTTGCAAGACTGTTTTACTTAGGAAAATGATTTTAGTTTTTAACAAAGCATCTAAAGCAGGAGATCTCATGCTAGAACAGGTGTGATCAGACCAGTGCAACACATGCTTTATTTGAACAGCACGTCATGTGCTCTAACAGAAGTGCCTTTGTTCCTCCTAGATCTCTGTAGGAAGAGTTGTACCACGTTAATTATGCTGATTTTGCCAGTGTACAGGTAGTATGAGAGCTCTGAACATATACAAGTTCATTAAGTGAAACTTTAGGCATTTACTCGGGGTAATCCTACCTGTATCCACCCTATTCATGTTGCAGCCTCATCAGTAGCGTTTCCTTTATGCCTGTCTATAGGATGTCTTATTTTTCTTTTTTCTTCAAATCCAAGGCTGAAACCATTGATTCTTGTTGTGTTATTTCTAAATCAATTACACTCTGTAACATTTAATACCAAAATCCTTCTCATTACTTCCCCAAAGGCTGAGAATTTGTCTCTGAGAGAGCTCAGCTAGTCTCTTTTTCTCCGATCAGCTGGAAACCCCATTCAGACACACTCATGTATTCAGGGCACTCTGGGTTTGCTTTACGGTAATCAAGGGGTGGTTAGGGGGGAAGGATTGGTTTGTAGCCCAGAGACCTAATTTGGAGTCATTTGGAAGAGAAACGGTGCCAGAAAGCCTTTGGTTCTTGCATACAGATTAGTTCTTCAGGAATTGGTCCAAAAAGTTGGGGGAAATTGTGTGCTAGACAGGGGCGAACTGCCCCTTTTTGGTTTGTTTTGTTTTTCACTGAAGGTCTTAATGATGTCCCTGAAGAAAGTAAGTAAGCAGGAGAAACAACAGCACTTTGAAGAAGTGATTTCTCTTGGGGCACAGTTCTTAAGGAAAAAATACAAAATTAAATCCTAAAGCCATTTTGTACATGCATTTTAAAACTTGATATATAGGTTTGGCTGGCACCCAAATTAATAACCCAATAAATCATTTCTGTGATATTAAAGGGTTTATATCAAACGTGTTCATTGGCATGGCTTTCTGAGACCCAGTTGGTGCTTTTTTGTTGTTGCTGTCAGTCAATAATGAAATTCTTTGTTAATTAAAAGAACAAATTTTTATTTCTCACAGTTTTTTTAACCCAAATGCTTTTGCCCTTCATACAGAAATAACAGGCTTTGATCTGCAAATGCTGGATTTCAGCAGTGCATCTGGAGCTCATTTCTGGTTAAAGCTTTTCAGAGCATCGTTCTAGGGCTGCAGCTTTTGGAGTGGGGGGATATTTCTCTGAGATGAAAGCTCAGGCTCAAGAGTGACTTTTACCAAATTAGAAGGTCACGGTTATTAAACACAAAAAGCAGGAGCGGAGATTGGGAGTTTATAAATGCTTCTACTCAGAGCGATAGAGCTACTGTATAAAGCTGAGAAGAGTTGGTTTGAGGCATAATCAAACCAGGAAAGAAAATCCCTGGTTTTTTTTTCTTTTGTCTATATGAGTTTTTAAACTGTTCTCTTTTATAACTGCTTTGAATTTCTGCTCCAAATGTAATTGATTTTTTTTTTCATGCCTTGGGATAAACCAACATCCTATTAGATAACAAAACTGTCTGTCCCTAAAACCTGGTCATGGGAGTGAGGAGAAGACTTGGACATCTAGGAAAACCCACCTGACCACTTAGAAGTGCTGCAGCTCAGTGGTGGCTGTGGCTGTTCAGGAAATGGTGGTGTTTTCACATTGACTTCTGTGGTCAGTCTCACCGTAAGGGGTTCTGAGCACTTCCAGTCCCACTGTAGCCCGTCCCTTGCTTTAAAATAGTGGTGTCTCCTGGATGTTGGCAGCCAAGGTGTTTTTCCAGGTGCTCCAGGTTCCTTGGCTTTTGAGCTGTCAGCTTCCATGCCAGCCGCTGTGTGTGGTGGGGCCGGGAGGTGGGGATATAACATTCCCCTAACCCACAGCCTACAAACTCCCATTGATTTCTTTTCTTTTTTTCCCTTCCCAGAGAACATCCCTCGGGAAACACTGATGCATTTTGCGGTGAGACTGGGTCTGCTGCGGCTGACGTGGTTTCTGCTCCAGCAGCCGGGTGGAAGAGGAGCTCTGAGCATCCACAACAACGAAGGGGCAACGCCTGTGAGCTTGGCCTTGGAGAGGGGCTACCAGAAGCTGCACCAGCTCTTGACAGAGTAAGGATGATTTGGTGGTTCCTCTGCTGGTTTTCCATTTTCTACCATGCTTGGCTTTGCTGTATGTTATCACTGAATAGTGTCTAAGTGCTATACTCCACCCTCAAAGGCAATTTTTGTACAGTTTTGCTTTTACCTCTCTTGCTAGCAGCAATGGGGCCAGGTCCTGAGGGGTTAGGGGAAATGCAATAATATTGTTATGTTCTCCTTTTGTGTTGCACAGTGTTCTGCTTCCAGCTGTCTCATAAAAGCCAAAGTGAGTCATTGTAATATTGACTAATTAAGACAAACCTTATGCAAACACAAATGAAAAGGCTTTTCTTTGAGCAAGCACAGCTGCCCGAAAGAGGGGGGCATGGCAGGTGTTGTGGTGGTCGACTGTTATGTTCTTACTTTTTAGATATGGAGGTTTTTTTAGTTAAACAAAATAATGATTATTGTATTGAAACAAGGCAGCATCTTGTAGAGAATAGGTATCTTACCAGTATAGGTAAAAAAAATTAGGTAAGAATTAATGCAAACATTTAACAGAAAACAGAATATTTAACAGAAACTGTTCTTTTGTGAGTGGTCCTGAAAAGCAGCCAGGTCTTACAATACACAGCAAGTAACTAATGGCATGAGGATTTCTTGCACTTTTTTGCAAGGAATCCTTTGGAAGATTGCAAGTTAGTTTGGAATAGCAAATGTTTGGAGATCCAGCTTTAATGGCTGAGGCTAATAAAGACAAAGAGCTTAAATAAGTCTCGAGGGGGTATTTGTATAGAAGAAAATATTTAGTCTCCATGTGTGTTATTTTGATGGCTAGTTCTCTTAAGCTTTGTTATTAACTTTGTTTCTCTGAATTGAATTTTCAGATATGTGGGGTTTATGTTGAGTGACCCAAGGTCATGTTTAGGAGTCTGCTGTGTTGTCCACATTATCATGCAACATTTCTCCACTACGAATTGTAAATTATTCTGCTTTGTGTAGTTGTTGGGTAGAGTGTTAGAGGGCAGAAAATATAATCTGTGTTGCTGGAGTGAGTGCATTTAAGTTTCGTCTTTAAATTCAGCCAACTATATGGAAAATGAGGGTGAAAGAGGAGGTGCAGAGTAGGATGTGACCTACACTCTAACCTTCTGCCAGCCTTGCTGGCATTAATAAGAGATGATGACAGTGTT
Organism: Margarornis squamiger; assembly: GCA_035222235.1. Lineage (NCBI taxonomy): Eukaryota > Metazoa > Chordata > Aves > Passeriformes > Furnariidae > Margarornis > Margarornis squamiger. Next base: position 6,927,634 of record JAWWTY010000016.1, read on the forward strand.
GCTTTTTTCTCCATCAAGTTCAGTAGTCCTACTGTGAAAATGCAACTCTCTCACAGGCTATCTTGTAAAAATGGGATGTGCAAATTCATCCTGTAACTGCAGCAAAGTTCTCCAAGGTGAAACTAACCATGTTAGCAGGCTTTACATACTGTCAAGAAGCTTAATTTGGCCCAGACTTGATTATAGCACTCATGGTAAATACTGCAACCTGAATGTGAGTAGAGCTGGTAATTTAAGTAGAAATGGGAAGTAAAAAAAACTATTACAACAGCTATTTGTGTACTTGGTGGAATATTTCACAACTGGCTCCAGTACTGGAATAGCAGTTCTCACTCAGTAGAATGAAAAAAGAAGAGTTCTGGGATTCTGTGGCCCTGTGCCATTGCCTTTATTGGATATTGCTGGTGCAATCCATGCCATTTCTCTTTACAGTTCATCTTTGAAAATAATGCACAAGCAACTTCAGTAATGTTGCCATCAAGATCCCAGCTCCTGTTATTCTTAGTATATCCTTAAAGTGTTCATTAGGGTTTGTTTTCCTCTTGGACTGCTGGGTGGAAGTATAATGTATAAACATCTGACAGCCATGCCACAGGTCCCATGACAATGAAAACCCTCCTATTTCCATGAGGCCCTACAAACAGAAATCTATGAATGTTGGAAATCATAGTTCCCTTTCTCAGTGGGTGGGATGATGGTGGAGCACCATGCTATGACCTTGGGGCTGACCGGAGCAGTGGGAGCACTGTGTGACACTGGGACTGCCATGGCCCTTCCCCACGGGAGGGTGACAGCTGCAAAATGGGCACATCCTGGTTCCCCAGCAGAGATTTTTACCGTGCCGAGCGTTTTCTGCAGTAAGATGGGATTGAGGCTTGAAAATCCCTGTTGAGAGGAGAAATACAAAGTTTCAAAATGCAGAAAAGCAGACAAATTCCATGAAGAGAGCGAGTGTCACTTACGTGCTGTCAAAACACAAAGGACACTGTAGAACCTCCTTTCTGCCCTCTGCTTATGCGCACACTGTATAATCCATGCACGCAAATTTGGCACACAGCTCGTCCCACTCAGCAAAATACAGAGCAGCAACGCATGTTAGTGAAGGCCCCTACAAAGGAGTCATTATTTTAACAAGTAATTAAACTGCACTTTGCCAAATAAACGAATGCAATGTGTTTTGTGATGCATTATCTGTGGGGGGGATTTTATTGTTCCCTTGCTTGCCTGTTCGTAGGGCCCTGCATTTTACAATGATTCTCCCAGCCAGCACTGGGAAGGGGTGAAGTTTTGCCATAATTGGGATACAGTCATTAAAGAGCAGACACAAAACCTTCGCCCTTGTTACAGTTTTGTTGTGGTTCACCTGCAAAGTAGCTTGATTCAGCTGCAGTGTAAATATTTTTCTCAAAAACTAATTACATTTTGAATTTCTGTTTATCAGATGAACTTTTTTTTCCTGCTGTTGCAGTTCATGTAAAAAGAAAAGATGCTTTCTATTGAAATTTTTAAATTTTGTAACCCTTGAAGTATTCCTGTCTTTAGTCTTGAACTTGTGCTCTGGTTCTTCATCCTCAGACAGGAAAGATGCATAGGCTGGTTCTTTCAAGACCAAACCAGGGAGCTGTGATAGTGATCATGCAGGTCACCAGAGGTGGAAAGTGGGGTGCCAATAGCAGCATTCAGGAATAAGTATTCATACAAGTAAATAAATATTCACCACCAGTAAACATTCATGGGTTGTGTCTCATTCCTGAGTGTGCTTGTTTTATCTTTGAAAGGAAAACTGCACACCAAACATTGTCTTGCCGTGCAAATGGAATAGGAGAGTGCAAAAGGGCAGGAGTTTTATAGGGAAAATAATATATAAAGATTTATAAGTTATATTATGTATATAAGGATATATATAAGGATTTTTTTCTAGGAGGATTCTTGTTTGCTTGCTAGCAGTTTGATGATGTTTATATTTTTAAATACAAATTTAAAGACAATTTTTATGCATAATTTAAGTAAATTTTGTTCACTTGCATGAAAAGTTTGGGAACCAGGTGGTTTGCACAGCCCTCTGAGCTTCAAGGATTTCCAAGTGCAAGGGGTGAGTTGCAAAGTGCAGGGTCCTTGGCTGATATGAGTTGGGCAGTGCTGTGGAAAGGCTGGCTCTGAAGAGGCAGCACAGCTACGGAACAGGCGGGTGGTACTCTGTGAGTACTCTGTGAGTAACTTGGCCCCGCAGCAGGACAGCTGCAGTGGGCAGGAGCTGATGTTTTCCAGCACAGTAACACAATCCCCCTGCCAGCTCCATGTTCTGCCGGGCTCTGCACAGCAGCGAGGAAAATGGCTCCAAGACACAGCGAGTGTCTGGAATTGCAGAGAAGTTGGAAGTGCCGCCTTGTAAAACATACAAATGCTGATTTTGCTTCTGATTTCATTTCTGTCTACTAATGTGTTTCCCCCCCCAGTGAAGCCAAATGCTTGTAGTTCCTTCACAGCTGAGAGTGATTTATGTCCCCTGAAAAAGGGAAGTGAGAGAAAAGTAAAGCCCCTTTAAAAATAAAAAAAAATTCTTGTGTTTTTCTAATCCCTGCAAAGAAAAGTTTCAGAGTTGTAACAGTATTGGAGTCTTTTGCTATAATATTAGTTTTACTTTTGTTGGTTTCTCTGCTTATTGCTCTAAGGCACTTCTGCAGGGCTCTGGGTTTGCTCTTCCTTCAGATCTCCTGGTAAGGACCAGGTGGCTCAGTCTGTGAAGCTGTAAGTCAGTACAAGTCTGTATTTCGAAATCTAAACTGATTTAATTAGCACACATGAGGAATAACCCACTGGTAGCAGAAGGGTTTTGTGAATGTTTTGCAATCCGTGATTATCACTTGCTATTGTTCTGATTTTACATAAGTAATTGGTGAAGTCTGGGCTGTAATCTGTGTGGTGCCTCTCAAATAAGGAAGCTTTTTCAGTGGCTTTATTTTTATAGCTGAATACACTTTTCTGCTTTTCTGAGCCAGAGCTGCAAGAGGATTTGCCTTGTATGTCATTCTTTTTGCACCCCAATTTAGCACATCATTTAAGCAAGTGTTTAATTGCAGAAATATCCAGTTCATATTCAGCAGAGTTTAAGCATGATCTTAAAATCCAGCAGTTCTTACAGTGCCCTGGCAGATTGGGATGGAATTTGAAGATGGACATCTTTCACTGAATTTTGCTGTTAGGTTTTTCCATTAAATTCAGTCTTTACATAAGCCAAAGTCACTGGTTTCCTGGATCTGAAAACATCGCTGACTGCTGTGGCTTCGGTGCCAGGTGGTGGCAGCTGTATGGGAGCAGGGTGCTTGTACCCTGAGAAAGTATATGCTGAACCCTCCTTTTGTGTATGAAGCCTTGCTTTCACTGCGAGCTGGGAACTGTGTGCAAGGATCTGAGTCCCTCCTTGATCACTTGAGTTCTCCCAGTATTTATTTGGAGCAGAAGCAGAACACAGCTGGGGACGTGCAGGTGCTCAGAAGGTTGCCACCACACTGGCAGATGATGCTATACACATTTTTAATTTTATTTCAGGCTAAGCAGAATCAGGATCTGAAAGGTTTATTGAATTAATGTTCATGTTTCTCCATCTGTTCTTCTGCCCCAAACCAAACAACCAATCCTTTTGATTGCTATTTGGGGTGCTGGATTTAGAATATGGCTTGCTGTGGTGTGGCAGGAGAACAGTTGACTTTGTCTCTAAGTGCTGGCACAAGATTAACTTTCAAAGGTGTTGGAAGGGCAATGAAAGAGGACACTGAGAGATGTGTGTGTTAAGACTATGTTTAACTACAAAAGTGTGCGAGGATTAGTGATCTGCAGGGTCTAGTTCGTGGCTGGGCTGTGCATTGCTGAACTTTGGGATTTTCAATTAAAACACCATCATTTAGTTGGTTGAACTTAATGATTAGAAAGATTCTGTATGTCTCTGGGTTTCTTCTGACCCCAGCAGGGGAGCAGACTGGGAGCAGGGGGGACAGGGCAACCAGGTGTGAACATGATGGAACAGGAAGAGTTTGTGTTTCTCTCTTTCCACCTACTCACCCACATCATGCTCCAACTTTTACTGACTTCCTACTGTGTCCCACATCCCTGTGGAGACTTGTATTTTCATTTGTTGGCTCCCTCCTCTCCTTTGTTTTGCATGTATCCACCTCAGAATATGAAAGAGAGAGAAGGCTTTGTCCATGTGGTGGAAACAGCTTTTTACTGTCTCTGATTTCCTGCTTGGAAATTGTAGTCCTGGGAGATGAGCATGGAAACAGGCCTGTGAGGATGAGAAAGAAGAGATTTAGAAAAGATTTGAGAAGATTTGGTAAGATATGAGAAGAAAATTATTTCCCTCCCCCAGCAAGCCTGATCTGGAAGTGATCCCAAAAATTATAGGGGCCATAAGTGCTGGACAGCCTTGTGTGTTTGGTAAGTGATTATGACAGACAGCTCTGTTTCAGGATAAATTTAGAAAATGCGGATAAGTGGCTTCCCAGAACTGCTGTGGTTTTGGCCTCAGGCATGGGTTAGCTGTATTGGATACCCAGTTAGGATGCTCATACTTAGTCTCTGGAGCAGATTTGCTCAAAGTAGAGACATTCAAGCAATGGCTTCATCTCTGGGTTGTATTGCAGAGCCTGTGATCTCACTTGCAGCACACAGAGATGTTCTGCAGAGACAAGTCTTCCTTCTGTATCACTTGTCCTGATCTGAGATGCTGTCTTCAGCTGTAAAGAAACTGCTTGCTGGAGTAGTCTCCATGACTGTACTTTTGTATTTAAAATGCAACAAATGGCATCTGTTTTCACTCTTGAGTGTATTTTATAGATTCACCTTAAATTTCTGTTGTTTACTGATGAGACTTCAAGCTGACATTGAGTTCTGTGTTGGACCTACAGCTCCACATCCTGAGCAGGGTGCCCTTCTTGTTACAGAAGGTTCTGAAAATAAAACAAACAGAAAAGTGCATTTAATAAGTTACTCTTATGGAATGCAGGCTGTACTTTTTGGCAGATATTGATGACAGTTTGTAGCTGTGTTTTTGTATTTTTTTAACGTATAATTAACATTAGGCCTTGAGAAATGCATGGGTTTAGGAGCACAGACCCTTGTGGTAGGAAATACTGGACATGGTCCCTTAGGATATGTGCACAAACAATGGTTGAGAGATCAGACCAGCTTTTCTCTCCATGATTTTGCTACTGTCTGGTGTGTTGATCAATGGCCTGAAAAGTTGGCATTAAATATTTTGAATCCAGTTATTAAATGTTTAATCCGATATTGAAGGATAAGTTATACAATCCTGAATTCAGTTTGGTGTTGGAACCCACTGCAGTTTGTGTTTGCATGAAGTAGTATGAGGGGTTAGTCATTATTTCTGTATCATATGAACTTTAGCTCTTTCCTTCAGTATCAAAACTATTCAAATTAGCTAGCAGTTTGTAGAATTTTGTTATATAAGAAATATTTTTTTCTACATTCCTGAAGCATTTGGAACTTGGAAACACCTGAAGCTTGAATTCTGTGTTAGTTAAATCTCTTTCAGATTTGCAAATGGTTGATTGGTTTTAACCCATTCTAGCACATACTGGTTGCATGTTTTCTGAGTCTCATGTACGATGCATATTGATGGTTGCAGAAACAAAGAGGAGCAAGAAAGCGTCGGTGTGCACCTGCATGCAGGTATTTTCATATTGCTAAAGACTGTGGGTGCACAGTTGATCATATGTATAAAAAGCTTTCATTACCCCAACACCTCTGCAAATAGCATTGAAGTTCTATTTGGTCCGATTTCTAAGATGTCTTGGTTTAAATGCTGATGACTGCATTAAGTCTGGGTGCTGGTTTTCCCAGGAGGGATTTTTGGCTTGATTTAAATTACCTGTGCTATGGACATATTGTGCAGTCATCATCAATCCAGCTTCCCATCCCTGTAGGCACCACCGTTCCTTGTTTATCCCAGATCACAGTCTGTCTGATCTGATATTTTCACTGTGATGTGATAAAATGAGTAATAAAAAGAATGTAAGATTAAAATTCAATTTAGTTACATTTTTATTTACCTTACAGAAAAGAGCATCTAAATTCTGGTCTTTCCTAGCTTTATCTGCCAGAATGTTAGGGGCTTTGTTTAATATATTTTTAATTGATTTTTTAATTATTACTATTATTTTTTTCTTTGTCACATGAATCTAGAAGCTAGTGCTTTCAGAATAAACCCACAGCTGTAGTCAGGCTTGCAGTAAGATCCTAAGAGCTGGCAATGCTGTTGAGTTTGTTTTGTTTCAGCTCAGAAATCTGGAGGGGATATCCCCAGGAAATAACACCTTGAGTTCCCACACTGCATTCCTTGCCCCTTTGTAAAACTGTGGGATAAATCTTCCTAACATGAAGTTTTGCTTAACTCACTGAGGCTTTTTTGTTCTCTCTGGTCTCTCCCACCCTCCTCTTCCTCAGCCCTCCTGTTCAAACGTGGTGTCTCAGTACTGGAAGACACACCTGCTGTGAGCACGGGCACCACCAAAATTCCAACCCTTGTTACTGAGCTCAGTTTCTGCAGCTTTTGAAGGCAGGCAGAGCTTTCACTCAGTTTTTTTGTTCTGCCATTCTCACTTATCTTCCCTTGTCTGAAAAGTCTCTTGCCGTATCTGCAGGAAGCAAGTGCGGGCTTTCCTCTGCTCCGTGGGATGGGGAGAGATTCAGCACACGAGTACAGTGTGGTTCCTCCTTGAAATGAGAAGAGTCTGCTTGGGCAATGCTGGGAGGTTTAATTAAAAAATATTACCTGCTTATGTCCCCTATTCCTGGCAGTGTTCAAAGCCAGCTTGGATGGGGCTGGGAGCAATCTGGTCTAGTGGAAAGTGTCCCTGCGTGTGTTGGAACTGGACAATCTTTAAGGTCCCTTCTGACCCAAACCATTCTGTGATTCTATGATCTATCATCTTGTCCTATATGCCAGATGGGCAGGAGGTGATCCTGTGGTTTCAGCAATCTAATCAGCTCCCAGATGAAGCAGGGCATGGCCTGAGAGTATTTTGGAGCTTCTCCTCTCTGCCTGTTTGGGCTTGGCATCCTTTGAGTCACCTTTCCACAGATGAAGGGTGGGCTGGGAAGTCTGTCCTTCCTTGCACACAGCACTTTCCTTTCTGGGTTTACCTCCATGGGGCAGAAGACTGCAGGAAAGCAGTAAGGACCAGAGCTGGTGGACTTCTTCCAGGCTTTCTCAGGGGGGCATGGCATGGCTGTGCAGAGGGTAGAGCTGGTGAACACTATCAGTCCTTGCTTTTTTAACCAAGATACTTTCTTCTGCAGAAGTTGAGCTTGGAGATGATTCATGTGAAATTTTCAGTTCACTGGTATCTGTTACGTATTTTGATGGGAAGCTGTTGAAAAGGGAGAATGAGAAAGAGCTGACCCAGGATGGTTAAATGTCATAAGATAGATTTCCTTTTTTGCTGGCAGCAAACTGGATTTTGTGCTGAATGGAAGCAGATTTTCAAACTTCTTAAAGGCTAGAATTTGTATACATATTTTTGTTAATAAATCTTCAGTAAATATTTGCATATCTGTTTTTATCTCCTAGCAGACCAGCTTGGGTATGCACTTCTATACAACCAGTACAAAAATTCCAAATCTGGACAAAATAAGCATCTTTCACAGCCAGGAAGTACAAAATACATAACAGCAAAGCTTTTCTTCCTGGAAGAAAGTGTGTTTTTATCATCTCTCAATAAAACCCAGGGTTTGCAGTGAGACGTGCAGGAAAGGCACGGACGGTGAAGTGCAGTGTGGTAAGACAAACGAGCAGGAGTGTCATCATAGGAGTTATGTGGCCTTGAAAGTGATTCCCTGAGCAACAACAATAGCAGTGTGAAAACGAGTTAACGCTTGCAAGTCCCCGTTTGTCCTCTCTGCTGCACACCATAGTTCTGGGATGGAGCAGTGTATGAAAGGGATGATTTGAAGGAGTCAATAGATTGAGCCATTCATTTCCTTACCGTTTAATTTTGTGTAATGTAGGTGACTGCTCCTAAGAATGAGAACTTGGAGTTTGTACTTGGCTGGATGTGAGAAAGATGTTGGTTTCTCAAAAGGTTTAAAGCTGTTCATAAGGTGTAACACAGATTAGCAGCTTGAGTATGAAAAGAAACTGCTGTCTTTGTAATTAGTTGTTTTTGTCTTTATTTGATCCATCTGGGCCATGTGAAGGTGGTGGATTGCTGGAGGGTGGGCACACTCACGGTGTTGCAGGGAACTCTGCCTGTCATCTTGCTCCAGATTTTGAGGCTTTTGAAGTCTGTGAGGGTCCTTTGAGGCTCAGCATGTCATGCAGGGTGCTTTGTGGGTGCTGCTTTGGAGATGCTTCTAAGTGTCCTTGAAGCTGATGAGAAAGTAGAGCAGATTTATTGTGCTCAGTTCTTTTATCTGGCTGCTGTTGTCCCCATGAGTGGGACTGTGGGTTTTGTGCTCACAGCCTCGTTGTACTCTGAGAGGGGCCCTGAGTACAGTGCTTTCTCATACATGACATCTGAAAAGAAAAATGCTGCAGACAGAAATGTCTGTGTTTCCTTGATAAAGGAAGGTCATTTCTTTAGTCACTTGTAATGGCTCAGTTGACTTCAGTGCCTCTGTGGATTTGTACTAATCACCACCAGAAACAAGCTGCTTCATTCTATGGAAATATTGATTCTGCTTAAATCAAGCTGAAGGCAGTTGAGTTGAATGGTGGTGAATGGTGGAAATGGTAGGTTTGCTTTTTCTGAATTTCCTTTCAGATTTAACCCAAAGTGGGACACAGAAAGGAGTAGATGGTTGTACCAAGGCAGAGCAGGGACAGTCACTCCCACCACCATCACCTGCACAGGTTTTGCTGCCATGTGATGAACTGTCTGACCGTTTCCCCACCCAGCTCTGCCCATTCCTGTTGTTGATCATGGTGTCATTTGCTCATTATGACTTTGCTTTCTAAATTGCGTGGCATCCCAGAGAGGTGGTGCTGTGGTTTGCTGGTGGGCACTTGCCCATAAGAAAGATTTGCAACTTTTAAAGTAAGAAACCTGCCAGCAAAGGTGCTGAAATCTATGTGTAGTTTTACCTGGTTGATGGCATACATTTGCTGTATATTTATTTTCTTGAATTCCAAATTAATTCGAAAAGAAAAAAAAAGCACAGCGCTGCCACGTCCGGGGAAATCTGTAGCTGTGCTGCAAAGGGAGATCTGAGGATGGCTGGTCTCTGCAATGGGGAAGGGACACCATAGAATCGTGGAATAGTTTGGATTAGAAGGGACCTCTAAAGATCATCTAGTCCAATCTCCAACCCAGCTCTCAGCTGGGGCTGAGTTCTAGTAAATCCTGGTAAAAGGAAGACAAGAGAAATTCCCATTTCTCACACCCTTGAGCAGGTCAGCATCATCTGTTCCTGTAACATTCCTGCTGGGCTCCACATCTCTCCTCAGGGATTGGTGAGGTGCTGCACAAGCTGCTCTGTCTTGGATGATTAAAACAGATTTTGGGTTTCCTGAAACAGTTGTGATTCAAAACGAAATCTGTGAACCTGAAGCTTTAGATGAACACCTCAGTGTTTCTTCACACCCCTAGAGGGACGGTGTAGCCACTGTGCAGCTCAGTGAGACCTGAGGAATTACTGCTTTGAGTCGCAAGCTTGTGCAAAGTCAGGGTTTGACATTCAAAAATAGATGACTGAATAGAAATGTCTATTGAATACATTTACCTACTGAGTTATTTTTTCGTTCTGATCTATAGCATCTTTTTTTCCTTTCTTTCCTTTTGATTGTTACAAAGATAACCCATGATAGTGCTGCAGAAGAACAGCTGTCTCACAATACTGAGATCATCTTTGCACAGAGGCAGTTTCACAGTGCAAGTTAAATTCATTTCAGGAGTGCTATCATTTGATAGCTGTTGGGTGTTTGTGAGCAGTGTGCTTGTTTTGGTGAAGAAGTTGTGGCATCTCTATCAGTCCATACCAATCCTCGTTCCTTCCAACTTGTCTCTTTGCAGTTTTGTCTTTCAAGTGTCTGTTGTTCTGTCACAGCTGCTTTGTTAATCCTCACCTGTGATAAATTCAGTGTAAAAAGTAGCTGATGTGGCCTTTGTTGCTAATCTGTCATAGTGTGGGGTAAAAACCACAGGACCTTGTGAAACTAAGCTTGTGGCTGGCATTAACTCTTAAATCACATTAATTTTCAAGGCCAAGCGTGTATTTGTCTGTCTGGCCCTGGAGCCGGTGCTGCGCTTCGCTCCGGCCGATGATTAGATGACTGTCCAGAGTGAAGAAGAGCATGTGTGTCCTGCCACGCAGCATCCCCTCCTCGCCTGCTCATTAACCCACCCTTGTTTCGTGGCAGGGAGGAGGCCAGGGAGCCGGACTCCTGGAGCACCTTGTCTCACACGGTGCACTCGGGGCACTACAGCGTGAAGCACCACCGCGGGCTCGACGTGTACATGCTGACGGCCGAGGCTGAGGAGGGGGCCGCGGCCAGCTGGGAGAGGGACATACGGCACCTCCAGATGCACATGCAGAGCCACCAGCACGAGGTAAGGAACAGGCTGAAGTTATGAAGGAGAAGCAGAACTGGCTGGTTGCAGCTTGGCACCTGGGGAGGACTTTCATATGCAGGCATTCTTCAGGGCATATTTACTTAGGCACTTTCTCTTGATGTTGCTATCAAACATCCAGGTGGACACCTGCCTATTTTCTTCTTTTTTGAGCATGGGGAGATCTGATAAAGCTGTATTAGGCAGGAAGTGTTCTCTCTCAGAAGAGAAGCAGGCTTAGGGCTGTGCAACACCTGCTGTGTTTGGCTTTGTGGGCTCTCTCTGCTCCCTGGTCCTGCCTTCTCTATTAGCTTGGGACCTGCTTGGATGGGCAGGGAAACCTCCCTGGAGACATGCTGTCCTCTGGCAGCTGTGGGACAGCTTAAGGCAGGCTTTGGAGTGATTCTGGGTTTGTGGGCAGTGAGTACAGCGAGTGTGTCTCTATTCAGATGGAAAGTTCAGGGTCAGAGGGGAGTCTGAGGGGAAAGTCTCTGGGGTGGGTGATGGAGAAAATGGCCCTTTCTGTAGCAGCTCGGCATAGGATTCAGAGGACGAGCCTGCCTTGGCCACAGAAGGTACATGTCCATAGTGGTTCCTTCACTGTGTTCTTCTCAGACCCCATGGTGGATGGACCACAGGAGCTGTGGAACTTTGGAAGGGCTTCCTCTCACTGCTTTAAAGTCTCAGTTGGGATGGGAAGGTGAAACAGCAGAGCCTTTCTGTGCCATTTCTCAGAAACACCCACATGTCTTGCACAGCTGCCATCACTTGTGGGTGTTCCTTCATCAGCTCATGGATCTGCTGTTGCAGAGCTGCAGGATCTAATATTTTTGTTACTTTAACTAAGGGAGGGAAGAATTGTCTGCAGGTAGTTGGCTGGGAGGATGTTCTGAGACATGGGCCATCCTGAGCCATTTTCACCCTTCTCGGGTACCCTGGGTACCTGAGATGTTAATTACTCCTGTTCTCAACAGGAACTGGTGGCATGAGTAGCAAACCCAGGCTAACCATGAAATCTTTTCCCCTTTCCATCAAAAGACACTAAAGCATGGCAGGCTTATCCAGCCCGCTGCTTGTTTGCTTGTGCAAATGCCAGATGGGTACATTTTGCCTGACAATGAAATCAGAAATAGACTTTTCTTTCCACCACTGTTTTACTTCACATCTAATCTGATTTGAGTTTGGAAAGCAGCCCTGTAATTATTTCATTTAGCTTTATTTTGGGTCAGTTGAAAGGCAGTTGGCTTCCTTTGGTGATGGCTGTATTTTTCAGGCTGTCAGCAGCAGAGTGACTTCACTGTGAGGATGCTGGAACTGCCATGGCCCCTCCTTTTGAAAATCTTGCTTGTTCCCAAGCATGTGTCACTGTTATCTGTGTCTGTCCATCCTGGCTAAGAAGTAGAAGCATGATCTCCATGCTCTACTGTGTGGTTACAGCCACCAGACTCCTGGCACACAGCCCTTGCAGAAAGTAACTGCAGCGTGCAGGTACCACTGCATGCAGAGTCCTGCATCCCATCCCTGCTGCTCCATGAGCATGGAGATACCATGCCTCCAGTGCTCACCTGTCTTGGGATGCCTCAAAACCAGGGAGTTTTGGCACAGCTGACAGCATATGTGGGACCTGGGTAGCAGGATTATTTTGAATAGGAGGGAGATTTGTGGCAAACACCAGAAGTACATTTAGTGGTCTGTGATTCGGTCAATGATTGCAAATCTCAGAGCATGAAAAGACAAGTAAACACAATATCCTCGAGGTAGCAGTGATGATTTTAGCCACTGTTTGCATATGCAATACCCAAAAGCTCCCTGTGATGCAACGGTTAATGTATTGGCCACTTTAATGTTCTGGGGTGTTTAAGCTGACATTTTTGGTATGAAGTTCTATTTCTTTGAGAAGTCTTAAACAAAATTTGCAGGGAGCTGTTTAAGTTAGACTTCTAGGATGCATGTATCTTTTGGAATATTTTTACAAATAAATGCAAAAAAACCCCTCGGATTTCACTTAGTTCATTAGAGTTTTGTCTTTGTGGAGAGTCACAGGCACTTAGTGAGAAACCAGTGTGACCTCAGAAAGTTTATGGTGCAAAACCCCAAGCAAACCAAGGGAGCTCTGTGGGGTGTATGTTGAGGGATTAGGGGTTGCTTGTTAGTAAGCCACTTCTTCTAAGATTTGAAGATTGATATGTTCTCTTCTGCAGAGAAGAGAATATGAAAGGAGATACTGAAACAGGCGGTTCTTTTTAAGTAAAGGTTTGATTGCATCAAACTATGAAAGCTTGACAGAGCAGATGCTCTGGAAGGAAAATGTAGATTAGAAAGGAATTGAATATGTTGCTACTGTACCATGATAATGCATATATTAATTTTAATAGTGTGTCATTGTTTTGAAATTTTTGTTTCCAGTTAGGAAATAAATTTCAGATATTTAATTATGCCTGCAATTCTCAGGAATAGATTAGATTATTAGTTCAGTCCTAGGAGCAGGAGACAAAACAGTGTGTTTAGACAGTGTCAGCCAATGTCCACGTCTGAAGTAGCATTCTATCCATATAGGGAAAATTGAGTGATGCTGGCAAGAATTGGGTGGTGCCATCAGGCAGGGATCTGAAGTTGCTCTTAAGCAACATTTGCTTAAAGCCCTTTGGGACTATGCTGGTATATATTTGCATTATTTGGTAGACTGAATTCTCCTGTTTACTGATCTTGAATTTAAGTGCACTCAAGAAATATGACTACAGCTGCTTAAAGAGCAATTACCAAGATTGCAGTTCTTCTCAGTGGTAGCAGGTGGTGTAACAAGGGGGTAGAGGGACAAATTTCAGCTTCGGGGTGTTCAGTCTGACCGTTGGGAAAGAATTCTTCATGGGAGGGTAGTGTGGCATGGGAACAGATTGCCAGAGAGGCTGTGGGTACTCCATCGTTGGAAGTTTTGGGGACTTGGCAAGATAAAGTCATGGCTGACCTGATGTTGCATTGGCAGCAGTCCAGTCTTAGGCAGGTGGTTGGACTAGATGACCTTCAGATGCTCTTTTCAACCAGCATTTCTGTCATTCTAATAATTTCAGTATTACCTTGGAACAAAACCAACATGTAAAATACCCACTGAAGTATAGTTGTGACTGGGTGAAGTATATTTGTGACTGGGTGACACCAGGTAGAGGTACAGAGGGAGCAGGAGTCATATGGAATAGGATTATGTAGATACAGATCTTGCACATAATGGAGACAGGGTAATTGTGTGACAGAGTGAAGTAATATTTTCTCTTTTGTGTGTGTGTGTCTTGTTACAGAGTTCAAGGCAACAGCCAGAGCCTGTACTGGGGGATTCTGGAGACAGCTGTGCTAAAGGAACAGAGCCAGATGGTCACCTGACCACTACCTCTCAGAGCCTAGAAGAAATGACCAGAGAAGAAAGGCAGGAAAATCGATCTGATCTGGTTCACCTGGACATTGGGCAGCTCTCAGACCAAACCCAGCAGGAGGAGAAATGCAACAGCAGGAGTCTGGGAGCTTTTAATGATGCACCCAATGACTTGGTTAGCCTGGGGGGTGGAAACAGCCCAGAGTGCTTCTGTGAAAGTAAAAACACAGAGATATTGTGTAAAAAGGAAGAGGTGGGGCCAACCTCTGCTGAGGGCTCTGGGACTGTATCAGATGACAAGGACTGCACTGTGAGCCCGTGTGCAAGTGTAAACGGTGCTGTAAATCTTCCATCCTCTGGAAATACAAATGAGGCAGCTGGAATGACATCTGCTGGTGTTGTTCTGGATCAAGCTGGCTTGGGCAGTACAGATATTGCCCATCAGGAAGTGCAGGGTGCCAAGGAGTGTGCAGCTGGCAGTGCTGCTGCTGTGGTTGCAGCTGCAGGTGAAGCCCCAGCTTCCTCGGAGGGCCTGGATGTGGCCATGGGCCAGGCTGAATGCAGGAACTGTGCCGGGACAGCTGAGAGGGCTGCAGGCCAGCGGCACGGAGAGGATGGGATGGCAGAGGCTGGTGAGAGGACTGCAAACCTGGAAGAAGAATCACCAGCTAAGGAGAAGTCAGGCAGTGCTGTTCAACCCTTACTCAGTGGTTTTAATGGCGCTGAGTGTTCGGATGGGGAGGATGCAAACGTGGGAGTGGCACCAGCCTCTGATGGTACAAATGCAGATGGTGGCCCTGGCGATGTCTCTGTTGACCTTTGCAAGACTGGCAATAACAAAGAGACTGGAACATGTGCTGCCCAGGTAAATGGTGACTTCATGGAAAGCCAAGGCAATGCCAGTGTGACAGCAAGGCAGGATGTCACTGTGAGTACTGGGGAAGCATTACCAGCAGTGAATGGGGTGAAGGTTCCCACATGTGCATCAAAACCTGATCCTGGTTTGGAAATCTGTGGCAGCGGTAAACATGGAGAGCGAGAAAGGCAGGTGGAAGCAGGTTGCAGAGATGGAAAATCCAGCTTGCCCTCACTGGAAGGCAGTCTGGAAACTGGTGGCTCTGATGCTGAGCCTGAGAACAGTGATGTTGGTGGATCTAATGAAAGCCGTGCAGAACCTGTGCATTGCCAGGAGAGCTGTGAGATCGCTGGCCATGGGGCTGAAATAATGGAGAGCAGTGAAAAGCAGCCAACAGAAACTGGAGAGGAGGGAGGAAGTGCAGTTTCTGCAGGCGGAGGTCAGGAAGTTGGTGGCTGTCGCCTTTCTGCTGCTCAAACTGGCGTTAAAGATGAAATGGGCGACAGCATCAAACCAGGCACTGAGAGCAAATGTGAGCCTGCATTGCTCCCTCCAGAGGACACAAGCACAGGCCTGGCAGAGAAGGAGCCTGCCCAGACCGAAGCAGAGATAGCAGAAAGTGCTTTGGAGCTGAGCAGTGAGGTGAAATCACCCTCTCCCCTGCCCACAGGAGAGGGACCGGCTGTGAGTCCGGAGGAGGGAGATGCTGCAGTGGCACCTCCCGGGCCACAGGCAGCTCTGCAAGGTAACGACCCTGGATTAGTGCCATGTGCCAAGGGTGCAGACTGTGCCAAGGATAATTTAATGGGCACACCCTCTGCAATTCATAATGAGGAATCTAAACAAAACCAGGAAGCGGCGGTGGCGGCGGCAGGCTCGTCAGAGCTCTGCTGGCAGCGCGGTGGGGAGCATGGTGGGGTAGCTGCTGGCCCTGCTGGCGACCATGGTGGGGTTGAGGAGCAGGGCCTCTCTCAGGCTGAAGAAGGCAAAGCTGAGCCTGAGCGGGAAGCTCGTGCAAATGGCAAGGAGCAGGTGTTGTCAGAGGAGCTTCTTGGTGCTGTTGTGAACCCCTGTGCCTGCAGTCTCGGGGGGCCTGTGGTGGGCAGCAGCAATGTGGATGCTGGGCTGAAAGGCACAGTCCAACTCAAAGAAGCATGCCAGGCGGGAGCACTGGTTGCAGGAGAAGGCACCATGCATGGACCTGCATCAGCAGATGAGTCACTGGGTGCGGAGAGTGACCCTTGTCGAGGTGCAGGGCTGAACCAAGAACAGCATGATCCCATTCAAACCCTGCAACAAATCTCCCTGCACAGCAGCACCCCTGAGTTCAAGGACTCCTCAGAAACAGGAGCCCTGAGCGATGCCTGTGAGGGTATGGAAGTGCTAAGGCCGGTGGCAATGAGCCCTGTTGCAGCATATCCAGAGGAGCAGGAGGATACGGAGAGCGTGCTGCCCCGGGCAGCCCTTCAGCCCATCGCAGAGGAGCCCACGTGTGACAGTGACTCCAGCACCGACACCGTTTGTCCGGCCGGCGAGAGCGATGCTGGTCCTGCTGTGAAAGCAGCCCAGGGGGATGTCTTGGCCGAGCCCAATGGAAAGCAAAGGAGAGCTGTACCTGAACTGCCCTTCTCACCGTCTTCCTGTCATTTACTTGCTGTTGAGTCACTGGAAAATGTGGGAGTAAAGAGTTTGGTATCGGCAGACGATGGCTCCTCTCAGGATAAAGTTCCTAAAATGGTAAAAAGTTTCGATGCAGTGGTTTTTGCAGCAGAGACACCTTGTTCCTCTGAATTACCAGCTTCAGAAAAAGTGGGGCTTGAGCCCCAGGCTGCAGTGGATGTTGGAGTCAGCCTTAATGGAGAAATGGATTTAAGTTCCTCAGCAAAGAAGAAGAATGTCAGCCTGGCAGTGCAAGGAGCTGAGCCTGATACAGGTAGGAAAAGTCAGTTGTTTCCCACTTTTTAGTTTTTGGTTTGTAGGGGTGCCTCTAGCATCTCATCAGCAAAGGAGGGGAAGTAAGAGCTGGAGGCCTGGGTTGCAGAGGAGAAGTGTAGGTGTTTGGGTTTTTTTTCTGAGAAAGGAAAAATTTGAAGTTACATGTAAAAGCTTCCAATTCAAATGAATGGTTCTCGGCTGGCGCTGGAGGTAAGGACAGGACATCGTCTCCTTTGAATTTGTACAGAAGAATTTCTAGCATGTGAATCCTCCCTGGAGAAGGAGTGAATGGGAGGGAACTATTTGGGTTACTTTATCTTCAAGTTACATGCTTTCTTCTGGGCGTGAGGGTTTATTTCCTTAGTGCTATTCCCTCCCCTTTATTTTTGTTAACATGGAATCAGAGGGTACAACGGGGTTCTTCGCCTGCCTACTTGAAACAGCTGCAAATGTCTGTCTGAACTGCCCAAAGCTGTTTCCTAATTGGCGGCATTAGGTCATTTAAAAAAGCCAGCGAGCCCTACCCCCACCGCCTTTTCCGGGCTTCAGAGCTTTTTTGTCGGGCAGAGCAGCCGGTGGTGCTTTCCAGTGCATGTAAGCAGTGCTGGAACTCGGATGATGAGGTTTTCTTGCTGCCATCATCTGGGAAGCGGGACCGGCGTTCCCCGGGGATGAGTGTGATGGGGGACAGCGGTGGGACTTGGGGACAGCACAGACTCCTGGTGGCCATGCAGCAAGAGCTAATAGAGAACATCACCAGGTAACTCCAAAGAGAGAAACAAAGGGGTAAATTGAATTAAAAAAAAATAAAATAAGGGTTTGTTGCTCCAGACTGGAATTAAATGATAGGTGAATTTGGTACTGAAACATGGAGCTAATCTGATCTTTGTGTTCCACCTGTTCAGGCAGCTGTTAAGTGGAAGCAGCTGAACTTTTTCAGTTGCCATTTTTTTCCTCTGCTATGAGAGAATGATACAGTGCCTCTTGCTTTCCCAGTACTGAACAAACAAACAAACAAAGCATTTAAACGATTAAATAAAAAGGTATGCCATGATATAAAATATAAAGTTATGAAGTTATAAAGCTGTTTCACTGCTTTAATGCTGGGAGCTGTTTTTTTGATCTTAATGCAGGATGGGGTGATGGGAGAGGCTTTGTTCTGGTATGTGATAGCAGAATAACTGGGAGCAGGACAAAAGATTGGGGTGGCTCAGTGGTGGGTCCAGCAAATCTCCTTTTTCACCTTGAGTTCAGGATTTTTAGGATGTTTATGTGTCGAGAGATAACCTGTAACCATGAGTCAGATCGTTAGTAAATAAGTAGAAAGATTAGGAAGCTGTTTTCAGAAGGAACCTGTTTTAGTGCTGTGTTGGTTTGACAGTTCAATAGGATGGGAGTGGCTGTAACTCAATACCTGGCAGGGCTCCTTTTTCCTGGGAGCCTGCGGCTCTGCCGGCTCCCTCTGTACAGTCCAGGTCTTTATCTGTGGTTGGATTCTTGGAGGCATGACGTTGTCTAGGTGAGGCTTTACTAGGAAAAGGGACCAGCCAGTCCAATAAGATAGTAGCGAAAGTAAGAAACTGATGTTAAGGTATTATTCTGTGTTAGGATACGGACAAGGGTGGAAAAGAGGATGTGATTCTGTTACTGATTTAAAATAGCTAAGGATTTAGGGCTAAAAGGTCTTGGCATACAATAGTCAGACCTCTCCTTAAGCAAAGATCGTTCATTTGCAATGAGACACTGCATGAAGCAAAATTTCAACTGTAATACTTTCTCTTGAAGAACTTCAGGATTCTTTTAAAGCAAAATGTTAGGAAAGTCCAAATAAAATATTAGCTTAAAGCAGAGACAAGCAGCTGCTATGAATCCAGGCTTGCTTTTTGAAATATTTCTGAAACTCACCTCCTGTAAAGCAGCATCTAGAACTCTGATATGGCAGTAATTCAAGAGAACTGATTTATTGTTTATTATTATCGCTGTGTACGTTCTTCATGTTGATGTCTAGCCTTGGGTAGCACATTTTGTATGTGAGTTCAGTGGTAGCCTTCAATCCTTCTTTGCTGTGCCAGTGCTGGGGAGTTTTCCCTGCAGGCTGGGTTTATACAGAGGATTTTGTGTCCATGACAGAGTCGTTAGTGCACACAATGAATCACATCTTTTTTTGATGGAATACAATAAAGCCTTCCCAAGGGAAGTGTAGGTCATGAGGCCATTTCTCAGAAACACATGTAGTCAGAGGGTTTTATTGTCATGGTAACTTATCAGAGATATAATCAGCTGATAATTGCTGTTGCCATCACTCCAAATCATTGAGCTTTTTAATTTTTTATTTATACTGTGAAGCTGCTCCCAAATATACACCTGTTTATCTCATTGCCTCTGCTTAGTTTCCGTCTACCCCCAAAACAAAGACTTCAAAAGGCTAATTTCCTTATCCAGACAAATATCTAGTGACTGGTCACAACACTTAAGGAGTGTGATGGAAGCAGAAGATCCTGCTTTCCTAAGGCATCTCCTCATGCTGTTAGCTTTAGACTCAGAACTTCATTGCAGCTGAGTAATGGCTTCTGAGAGCACATTTTTTTGCAAGTCAGGCAGGTAGATATTACTCATTAAAAAGGAAGAGAGTTAGAATATGAAATTACACTGCAGTAGTCAGGCTGGGTGAGAAGAGAAGAAATGGCATGAGTTTATGCTGACAAAACACCTCAGAGTAGTTGCAGTTTCTTGGCAGAAACCAAACCTGGCAAGGTTAGATCATATGGTTGGGGTTTGTCATCCTAAATTGACAAATACTGTAATTACTGCTTGTTCCCTAGTTCTTCTCCTTGGAAACCTGTAGATCTGAGCATTTCAAGAAAACATTCATTGACAGATAGAAGAATATCACCTTATTTTGAACTTTACTAGTCTTTACCTCTTACTTATCAATGGTATTTTCCCAATGGAAAAGCACTTAGTCTTTCCTTCCCCTGTTAGAGTAGCAGGATGAACAGGTAACAAATGTCACTGATGGCATCACACATGCAATAAGGTGCTCTGTGCCCAGAGACCTCTGTGACAGTATTGTAGTCCTTTTCCTTTCAGATGCATTTCTTAATCGAAGTTTAGGAAGAAGTGACAGAGTGCAAAAAATTGTTGTCTTAAAAATTTGTTGCATTAGCTCTTGATTTTTGAGTCTGCCCGCAAGCTCATCCAGTTGAGACAAAATCATTGCAAAATCAGATAGTCCCAAAAATCAAGAGCAGACTTTAAAGCCAGTGGAAAACCATTGGTGACAGTTGTTACAGCAATTTTCCTGTGAAGATGGGAGGCCCCTCTTGCCAAATCCCTGAACGGGTAAACTCACTGCAAACATGTGTTGTCCTTAAGAAGGCGTTGTCATCCATCCAGTGTTTGTTTTCAGTAGAAATAGAGAGGGAGCAGGATTAGAGGGGGTTTAGCCCTGACACAGCCACTTTCCATCTTTGGTGAAATCTCTTCACTCCTCTAAAAGTGTCCTGTGTGTCGTGAGAGTCATTAGCTTAGGGTTGAAAGAGAATTAGGATGTTGACTTTATGTCAGGAGAAGGTAGGCAGGGGGAACCCCTGGGGAATGATGACTAATGAAAGTTTTGTTGGGCAGAGAAAGCAGCTGGGACATGATACTTGTACTCCTGCAGTGGTGACACCATCGGTGGAGCATGAGGAAAGAGAGAATCAGCTGGGACTTTGTAAACTCTAGCAGCAAAAGGGTTTGCCTTCCTAGTCCGGGCAGTGCAGGTGGGATGAATTTTTGCAGCTTGTGATTACTGTTTTTTCCAACACTTAAAATAGCTGTTGAGAAAAGGCAAGGCTGGTTTCTTGCATTATATATATTACAAGAAGAAAAATAGCAAAAATTCTGTTCTTTATCTAGATGGGTTGGAGCCAAGAAAATATGTGGGCAAATACATACAGATGTGCTTGGCCTCACCTTCAGCTTTTCAGGAGTTTTACCCTGTGCTTGCTGCTGTTTCATAGTTTCCTTCAGTCCCAACACGATAGTTGATAAAACTAATAACAAGCAAGAAGGAAAGTCAGGAATGAAACCAGATTATGGAAGTCAAATGGACTGGTTGAAGGGATTTAAATGGACTTGTTGGGCATTGGGTTTTCTTTATTTGTGTGTGTTTGTGGGTTTTCTTGAGACTTTTGAGTAAACACAAATGTTAGTAGCACTGAAAGAAGTTTAGTTTTAAATTACCTTTGTGGACCCTCTGTTTTTTCACAGGGAAGTTGGAAATGAAAACTGAGGATGAGGTGGATTTTCTGAAGGACAGCACGGCCTGCGAGGAAGTGGTGAGTGCACATGTTGTCACCTTGTCTCTTGCTGTGCTTTTTAAAGACATGTCACCGCTGCTGTGACCAGCCACCAAACCTGCTGGTTTCCTTTCTGTACCCTCTGCAAAGCTGAACAGTGTCCATCACAGTGACGTTGGTTTAGCCTTTTAAAAATAGTCTGTGCTTTTTTAGACCTCACATTTCCAACCGCTGGATTAAGCCACATTTATATTTTCTCAGCCAGTGATGGAGAGATTGAGCCAAGAAGTTCCTCATGTACCAAGATTTGTGTATCATTTGACAAAAGCCACGTAATGGAATGCACTTGGGGTTGGTGATGCTGTGTGGGGCCAGCAGCACCTTCAAGGTCCCTGCACCCCCTGGTCCTGAATGGTCCTGGAGAGCCTCTCCTTCCCTTCCTGTGCTTTGTCCTTCCACAGAGTTTTTGGCAGAAGGGACCATGGCTGCAGTCAGTGTTGGTGTATGCACAGACTCCAAGGTCTAACAACATCATTAGCTGAGAGCATTAGTGCTTTAGCTGGAAGAAAAATGAATAATGGGAAGGCATATAGGGATCAAATGTGGGGCAAAACCCCATATTGTTCCTGTTGGTGAAACAATATGAAAATGTCATGCCAGGAAGCAGGAACCTGTTGGCATTGTTTTTATTATTTGTGCTTTGCCATATTTTGGGACTGTTTGTGATTTTTAAAAAAAAAAGGGCTTGAAATGAACAGAATTTTGGTTTAAAGCACCTCTAATATGTATTCTGCTTTGTCAAGAGCTGCGTTTTCTTGGTCTTACCTGTCCTAGCTGGATTTGCATTTGCTCCTCTATTTTATGTGTGGTTTCTTGTACCTGAAAAAGTGTTTTGTAAATGCTAAATGGCTGTCAGCCTGTGTCGGTGCACGCTGCCTTTGAGCAGCTGTGTTTGTGTGTTCCCCTACCATTATGAAGCTCTTAAAAGAGAAAATACTGCAGGGATGAGTTCACACTGCAGGGTGGAGCTCCAAAAATCTTTGCTCATCGTGCAGTAAAGCTCTTTGAGCAGCAGAACAGTCTTGCCAAAGCTTGTAATAAAATCAGGTTTATTATGTTTTTAACAAGTTAAGGCTTAATTTCTGTAGCTGTTTGCTTGGTGAGTTAGCCAGGAACTAGAGAAAATAATTTTCCGAGCTAAAATTTGTGCTGTGTGATAAGGAAGTCTGTCATTATTGGAATGTGTGAGTGTAAAGATGCTGCTGATTTTTTTTTTTCTTTTTACTGACCCTTTATTAAAGGTAATTTTCCTGACAAATACTTAGGAATCTGGTAGTGAATTAAGATACATTTAGAAAATGTGAATTAGGACATTGCCTTTTCCTTTCAAACAGGGATAAAAGAATAGAAACTTCCTGAATTTGGCTTCCATTTTGCATGTTTTACAGGCATTTTGATTTCTCTGTGTGTGCTTTCTTCTCCCTCTCCCTCCCGCCCTGTCAAACACCTCTTTAGAAATCTGGCTTTTCCTAGGCAGGAATGGGAGTGCCAGGGGAATGGAAAGTTTGCTGCAGGACTGACAGGGTTTCCTGTTGCTAAGTTCAACAGAAACAAAATAACAACTGCACTATATTAAGGTCATTTAAAAAAAAATAAAATAAAAATGGAGTGTAAGGCTTATAAATAGAGCTCAATTCACACGTGTAGGCTGGGCTGGAGCTGGCCGGGGAGAGCCATTGCAGTGTGCATCTCCTGCCACGTCCTGTCTCTGCTTTATTTAGGGCTGGCTCTTTCTGTAGCCAGAAGTCTTCCAGGTGCTTGTTGCCTTCTCATTACAGAGCCATTTTGTGGTTAGTAAAAGTGGTTTTTCTCAACTTGTTGCAAATAGAAATGTTGTTGCTTGCACCTGGTCAGGGGCTGCGGTGCTGCCTTGAATGTTGGGAACTGCATTGGCTCCTGTTTTGTGGCTGAGAGTCTTGCACACTATGGAAAGCTTTTCAGATGCACAAGTTGTGAAAAAAATTGTTTTGGAATCTAAAAAGTGCGACTTCTTGTATGGTGCAGTCAGGCTGAAGGACAGTGGACTGCGCACCCTGGGAAGAGAAGGAGGAAAACTCCTCCTGAGCTGAGTTCTGAGGAATTAAAAATGGTGAAAAGTGTTTAGAATTAGCTGTATTCATGATGCCAGTGTTACATGTACAGTACAAGCTCTCACACTTTCTTCCCCTGTAGACATTTCAGAAGACTCTGCCTGAGAGAGGCCCTTATGCATGTCCTGGGAAAGTTGCTGCTGGAAAATGTTTAGGAAAATAATAGTCTGTAGGGTTATAAGCACTGAAAACAATGGAAAAAGGTTTTTTGCCAGTTAAAGGTTTTTAACGTGTGTTTCTCAAATTATCAGATTGTTTTCTCAGAGGTTATATCTGTTCACCTGTAGAAACTCTGTAACCAGAACTTCCCAAGCTGCTTTCAAGGTGGGCTGTGGGTTCTCATCCTGCCAGAGAGTCCCCTGGTCCTTATCTTCCTGCTTAGTTTGGGAGTCATGAGTAGAGCTAGGACAATCACTTGATGTGATCAATTAAAATTAGAGCTTAACATTTTTAAAAAAAATAATAACTCTTATGAGAAATTTTGTTTGGCTTCTGCATACTGTGATATTAAAATAATTTAAAATGGTGCCTGGTGGCTCCAGCATTATAAAAGTAAAGCAGCAGTTTGAGATGAACTGTACCCTGATGTGCTTCTCTTGTGTTGATCCCAGAAACTGGTTGTGATTCATTATTTGCTGATTCTTTGTCTTCACGTGGCAGGATGGATAAGGTTGCACTGCTGGGTTCATCCAGCGGCTTCGCTTGTCTAAGCCTGTGACTGAGAAAGTGTAGCTGGCTGACCCCAGGAGCAGAGTTTGCTGGGAAATAGCCTTCCCATTGCTTTTATTAATGTTATTAGTTAGTTCCTATTCAATTTAATGCATCCTACCTTTACCACAGGAATTAGTTTCTTACTAATGTCTGTGCTTTCGGAAGTTGCAGCCTGCTAGATAAATGTGGCATTTCTAAATACCTTCACAGAGAGTGAAGCTTGAAAAAGACTTGCACTTTCATCTCTCCACTGGTCCAAGTAGTGCAGTAATGTGTGATATATCAGCAAGGTCACTTTCTAGGGGAGAACTTGCAATATTTTCAGTCATGATTTGGAAGATGGAGCTGTGTTTATAACACTCAGATGACATCATGTTGGGAGGGATTGCAGGCGGTTGGGAGAACAGGGTCAGGGTTCAGAGTGACCTTAAGAAATTGGAGAGGGCATCCAGATAAGAGATAAAAGCAGCCAGAGAGTGATTCATTTGTAAAGGAGAAATCAAAATGCACATTTACCAAGTCAAGTTTAAGCTGAAGAAGGATGGATAGAAAAAAACAGAGGATTTTTAGTGGAGTACAAATGAATCAACACTAAGACGCTATTGCCAAAGAGCCAAATCTTGTTTTGAGTTATAGTGAAGGAGTGTCCTCCATAAGGTGCGGGAGGTGACTTACTCATGTGTGGCATGGTGGAGCCATCATCAGTGTCATCAAATCCAGTTTGGGGTGCCCTGCTCTGAGAAGGACAGGGGCATGTTGGAGAGGTGCCAGAAGGAAACAGCAAGAAGAGATTAAGAAATGTGAGAAGAGTTTGAAAGAACTAAATTTATTCACTGCAACAAAAAGAAAACCACTGTGCAATCTAGCAGTCTGCCAACATGTAATAGTGGTTATTAAAGTCCCAGATTGCCATGGCACCTTAATTTACTGATTTGCTAATTTGCCAGGATGATTTAGGCTGGATGTTGAGAAAACATCCTGTTATCATCATAAAACTGTTGCAAGACCACCTAGGGAGGCTAGGAAACCTTCCTGGGGAGTTGTTACAGATAAGATAGATGATGCCCTGTTGAGAGAGTGCCTCAGGGCTGTTGTTGCCCATTGGTTTTGGTTTGTAGATCCCCAGGTTTGTGCTTTGCTGAACAGGGAGAAGAGGAGGGAGCAGCTTGGCTGGAGCCTGGCAGGATGTGCAAGGGAAGGGGACTGGGATAACAGAACTGCAGGAGATGAAGGTGGGAAGAGGGGATGCACTAGACTGGGTGGAAAAGGGCTTGTGGGAGAGATGAGAGACCCACATGACATTGAGATGAGTGTTGAGATGGACAGTAGGTGTGAAGGATCCAGAGATTTTTCCTCTTCCACAACTGTAGTCTTTCTCTTCTCTGAATTCAGCAGATAAATGTAGAAAATTCTGGCCAAGGGGTACAGTGATACCCACTTTTAGTGCCAGTGCCAGCTGTTGGTCAGATCAAGTGGTAGAGAGATGCTCTGTGGCTCAAAACTACTGAACCTTTTTGGTGACTCAGGACAAGGGGTCGTTGTAGTTATCTAGGCTCCAGTTTCTCTTCTTAGGAATTACCTATTTTAACGAAACACTCGCTCTGAGGATCTGCCAAAATTCAGATTGTCTATGCACCCTGAAGTCCATTTTCTCCATCTGTATGTGCGTACATATATATGTGCTATAGGATGGTGGTTACAAATCCGTTTTCCGAAGGGCCTTCATAGGGAGCTTCCCAACAGCATAGACAATTTCAGAGTAAGTGGCTGAAGTGTTGGAAACAAATCAAAGCCAGGTCTGATGGTGGAAAGTCCAGCCTTAAGAATAGGCTGTGCCCTCACCCTGCCTCTTTAAAATCACTTGTGTAACTCTCTCTTTCTAAATGTTGTCCTGTAACTACAGTAAACACGGAAAAACCCAGCCAAAAGGGAGCTTGCCCTAAGCCTGGCATTAGTGCTAAAGGGTGACACAAACCCCCCCTCGGGTCACAGCTTTGGGCTAGTCATCTGCCAGGCCCTTTCTCACACCCACCAGCATCCTGTGTCTGCCCTGGCTGCTCAAAGCAGAGCCTTGGAGATCTGGGAGGAAATTGTGTCAGGCAGTCAGCCTTTAGTAAATTCATCACTGTGCAGGACACGTCACCCCAGGTTTCACTGTCTGTTCTGGGCTTTGCTGCACAAGCTGCAGGCAGTGAGAATAAAAGCAAAGGGAAAAAAAGTAGAAGAAAGTCCAACCAGAGTGAGATTCTTGTTTGGCCTTTGAAATCTGTAGCAGGAAGGCATTTATATATCTGTTGTCGCATTTTTTTTTCCTACACTTAATTTCTCTGGGTGCTGCAGTTCCGATGCCTTTCTCTCCCGAATGCTGATAATCCTCAGCCTGAGACAGTAGTTTCCAAGCTCAGTCACAGGATTCATGGATGTTAGGGAGGGAAGCAGGAACGCAGACACGGAGCCAAATCCCTGGCTCAGCGCTGAGATGCTGCGCCCAGGTCTGGCTCGGGGCTGGTGGAGGCGGCTCGCGGTGGCCACAGGGCTCGTGGCAGCCCACGCGCATCTCTGGAGGTGGTGAGTTAATCCTCCTCCCCTCCACCTTCCCCTTCAGCCACTGCAGGCAGCTCTTCAGAGGCGAAGATTGCTGAGTGATACTCTGGTTTTTCATCCTTTCCTAATTTTCTCTAATAAAACATCTGGCTCTGCCACCTTCCCAGTATCAGCTGCAAAGGGAAGTTTATCCCTCTGTTTTTTCACAGTCGTTGTTAAAGGCATCAGGAGCTACCTGCAGTTTTATTTATCCATCTGCAAACACTGTTGCTTCGAAGGCAGAGTTCTGTGCATATTCTTGCTGTAGTTTTGAGGTGGATCAGATGAAGGACAACTTTTTAATAATTACCATTGCTCACTTTTGGCTTGTTTCAGACAGAGGGGTTCACTCATACAAGTTATTTTACATCAGTGTATTAAAGTAGCTTTCAGGTGCTGTTTTTAGGATCAGGACTCCATGATTTTACCAGTTTGTAAAATCCAGACCTAAAGGATTTCCAGTATAGAGAATCCTGGGTTTGGAATCCTCTTCCAGTGGTTAGATACATTCATTTTTTATGCAGTCATGAAAGTATGGCTCCATAAAATAATGGATGCATAAGACTGTTACTGTAGCAAAGGAATGCTGGCATTGAATATTGTACCTTGAGAAGGAAAATACTGAGTTGTTTTGAATAGTCCAGTCTCCTCTATCCTATGTATTCTTTTATTTGTGTTTGAAATCTCTTAAAGTTTTGTGGTATAACTGTTGTACAGTAGACATGGTTACTGCACACTGAATTCCTGGTCTAAATATAGAAGTAATTAAGATGATAACATGAGAGACCAAATGTGGACATTTTGATGGAGATTGCGTTATTATGACAGATGGGTACTTTGGTGTATCACATCACTGAGTTTTTATCCTTCTGAAGGAACCTGCCTAGCTCCATGCTGATATTTTGGAAGCCAAAGTTGGTCCTCTACAATGTAGAGAAGCTAGCTTTTACGCTTTTCTGTAGACTTATGTTTTTTGCAGTTCATTGGAAGTTAACCACCTTAGAGGAAAAACTCATTAATACAAGAAATAAATTTTTAATTGTATTCCCATGCATTTGTTCTGGGGTTTTGTGAGGAGTCACAGAACAGAAAGGGACAGCTATCTGAGAGACGAGCAGGGACTCTTGGCTGCTGATGAAGGAGGCTCCAGCAACATCCAGGCATGGCATTTCTGACTTAATCTTCCAGCAAAGGATGAAAAGAATTGTGGGAGTAAGAAGGAAAAAAAGCATTGTTAAAACTTTTTCTGTGGAAACATGGAATCAAAATGCATGTAGCCATATGGTACTTTCACAGATTTCCCTTTTTTTTATTGTTCCCAGCCTTCTCCCCCACCCCTTTTAGGCTGTCTGCCTTCCCTTTGTAGACCATTTTCTTGCAAAGGTGGAAACCTGAATTTTCCTTCAGCATCTCTGCTCTTTCTGCTCAGCTCATGTACACATCCCAGTGTGGCCCGAGGCTGTGTTGCAGAATGTTTGTGGGGTCAAATTGCTGTTAAAACATCAGATGAGGTAAAAGCCTGGGTGACAATGTTTGCCTTTCATGCAGCTTCCTTGCTCACGCTGAGCAGACTGATGGCTCTTGGCAGGGAAATCCTTGCAGTAGGACAGGGCAGGTTGGTGGTGATGGAGAGGTCTTAAGCCTTGGGACTGTGAAACAAGAATAGATGGTTAATGTTGCAGTGGATTATTAAAATATCTTAGAAAGACTGAGTGATTTGGTATCCAAGCATGTGATACCTAAAATAAAAGTATGGGAGGGTTTGGGTGAGCTGTGGCAGCTGCAAGTCAGATTAAAACCCCCACGGGCAGAGCAGTGCCTTGGTGTTGTGTTTGGGCCATGGGCAGCCATAGCTGTTCTTACTGTCATGGTACCAAATTCATCAAAACTTTCAAGAAAATGAAATTTCTCAATTTTCGTAGAAGACTTCTATTAGATAACAGTCACACCGAAGAAGAGGTGATGTCTCCAAATGGCAGGTTCTGTATAAAGCATGGACAGGAGTGACATTTTTGTTGGGACCCCAGAGCGGGTAGACATAAGGAATAAGAGAGTTTCTTCTCACTGTGCTTACCTCCTTCCATCACCAGTTTGGTTTTTTACTGCTGTGGTCTGTGTTTCGGACTTCTGCTTTGGAATAACCCCAGCATGGAGGCTGTAACAAGAATGTGACAGTTTTGCAATGGTTTGATGAAATATACTTGATCAGCTGTATAGGAATTAGCAGATGGGAGAAAATTCTAA
Organism: Margarornis squamiger; assembly: GCA_035222235.1. NCBI lineage: Eukaryota > Metazoa > Chordata > Aves > Passeriformes > Furnariidae > Margarornis > Margarornis squamiger. The sequence goes on from JAWWTY010000016.1 coordinate 6,956,325, forward strand.
ACCAGACTTTCTCTTGCACTTGGTCTCTTGCAGTTGATAACGTTATTTCCTTCCACTTCTCTCTCTGCTTTCCTTATGCATTAAATTTATGCCTAAATAAGCATGTATTTGATGTAGCAAACTTTCTGAATTTCTCTTAAGCAGTGGTGAACTTAGCTGTTCCCTCTCTTCTTGCTTATTGTGTTTATCATCTTAGTGCCAGCGATGTACTCGGTGAAAATGGAGGCGGTAGCTGTGCCCAAGAGACTAATCCAAAAGACAGAGCCAATATTTCTGGGCTGCCTCGTTTGCTTTCTCTTCTGTTTGTGTAGTTTGAAATGGAGGCGTTGTTGCTAGCCTGTGTTTAACCTGAGTTATGCAGCTCTCCTTTCAGATCTGCAGAAGGTCTGATGTGTGGCTTACGGTTTTCTCAGCCTGGTTAGATATTCCTTCTCCATAAAGACTTTGCTTGATGTATACCCTGGTACCATTACAGCCACTTAATAGCAGTTTCTCCTTATTTATGCCCTTAGTTATTTGGGGGCATATTCTTACCTGCAACTTTATCAAATACTATGTGCCTCCCTCTTCTGGAGCATTTCCATCTTCTCTACTCAAACACTAATAAATACTGTGTTTGCAAGTACCATGGTGCTGTGTCCACCTATCTTGTACCAGCTGGCTGTGTTCTCCCTCCTTATGCGTTGTCTTTCCAGCTGGTGAGATAAGAGGCAGGAACACGAAGCCTCGCCCTGGATCGCTCATTAGTCTGAGCCCTGGTACTGAGTCTGCTTAGCATCAAGTGACTTGTTTTTCTTCTGTCTGAGACTGTGCTTACCTCCATAAATCACAAAAAGATCATAATCCTGACTTACTTGACACTGAACTTTTGCTTGGTTTCTTAACACAGCTGGACACATTAAATGCCTAAAAGTGGTTGGGAGGAATATTTCCAAAATACACATTTTCAAAGGCTGGAGGTGCAGTTCTCTGAAACGTTGGTTTCAATCTGAGATCTTTAAGGGTGTAGAAATCTCTCCTGTTCCTCCAAAATACTATCCTGCAGATCACACTGATTTTTATCAAAGGCATGGACAGGGGTGGGCTATTAAAATCTGCTGAGATTAAAGGAGGGTTTCTTGGTGTTTTGTTCCACTGTTATTTTTATCTTTAACTCGCTGAGATGAGGAAATACTTACTGGCCTGCTTGCCCAGGAGGCGGTAGATAAGTTTTAGCTTCAAATGCCTGCACGCAAGGGGTAAAGCAGAGCAGTAATATACCTTTTTTGAGCCTTTTACAAAAGGAGGGTTGCTTACATCATGTCCAGATATTCCTACCTGCAGATGACCCAAGAGAGGCATGTCTGTAATTGGGGTCCCATGGTGTTACGAATGTAAGGGGAGAGAGAAAGCCCTTTGCTCCCTGCAAACGTGGGTTGAAATGGGTTTTAGGGCATTTTGCAGATTCTAGTTTTAAATCTGTTTTGAGGAGATGTGGAGAGAAACCTCAAAAAGCCTTTTTGTTCACAGCTGGATAATTGGGGGACAGTGTTTGATTTTGCTTGTCAAAACTTTATTTCTTGTTTTCTGTCTTTGAGGAAGCTGAGGTTTACTTTGTATGTTGTAAACAATGCAAAAAGCACCCAGAAGACTATAGATGGATCCTCTGCCTTTGTTATAAATCTATGTATATAGACTAAATAAATAGCTTCTTTCTGGGCTTCAAATCCTTACAGTGCACCAGACAACAAAAATTTGTGTCTTGGAGTAGCTCCTAGAATTCTTTAATGCTGAAATATCTCCTTCAGTTGTGAACCTGGGACTCTCCCTCCTTTAGATAAGCAGTTTCTGTTTAAACTGGCTTTTTTTATGACTGTTCTTTTGGGCAAGAGTTGGCACAACCGACAGAGACTCTAGGAGTGCATGGCAGGGAAATAAGAAGTTTGAAGGTAAGATTAAACAAGTCCTCTCTGTTAAAAAGAGCAAGGAGGGGGAAAATCTGTGCTCGGGGTATTGACTTTCTCTGGTTTATGACAGTTTGAATGTATACTGAAAAAAATTGGAGCACTTTAAAAGCTTTATAAGTTGTTTTCTTCTGTTTTAAGAAAACAGAATCTAGATCGAAACATCTTGTTTCAAGTAGCAGCTGAATTAAATGTTGAAAATAGGATATTTTGGTTGAATTTGTTGGGGTTTTTTGTTAGATAAGCATTAGACTCCCAAGAAAAGTACATTCTGTTTTTATGCATGTCTTATTGTGAGCAGTGTGTGTTCTCTGTCTGGTAAGTGGTGCTGTCTGAAGCATCAAATACCTTTTGGCAGGTTGGATCTTAAAATATAGTGTGCTATCTTTTATGGAGGATGTCAGCAGATGTCTGGACCCCAGCAATGAAATAGCAGGAGGGGAGGCAAGACAAACCTGGGGTTTATTGTGGAGCCCTGTTGGAAATGGGAGGCAGAGAGATGGGTAGTGAAGCGTATTTTAGTCCCTTGTGCGTGGCAGAAAGCAGCTACAGCAGAGGATATTTTAAGCCAGTATTTAGGTAAGTGAGATAACATAGGTGCCCATTTGGGAACTGTATTTCCTTTACTTCTTGGCTGAGGCTTGTGAGCAAGATCAGACTTTGGGGACATTCAGCCTTTGCCCCCCAAAGTTCCCAGTACAGGGGAGGGAACGAGACACCGATGCAGCTGCTAAAGAGAGACCAAAGGCAGAATAGGAGCCTAGCTTTCATTTTCTTCCAGTCTTACCAATTGGCCTAGCCAAAAAAAAGCATAAAATAATGACAGCTGTTGAAAAAAGTCTAAATCCTGTGCCTGTAGCAACAGATGTTTCCATAAGCCATTGATTTTTAGGTTGTCTCAGCTTAAATGAAGTAGGGGGTGTGAAAAGAGTCAAAAGGGTAAAATCTATCTAGGAGATGTTTCTCTGCTTAGGAGAACTTTACAAACTCTCAGAGAAGCTGTAAACAAAGTTGCACCAAAATATATAGTGGCTTTTAGTTTAAATTGTGCCTTTTTGCTTGTTACTGGCTGCTTGGGTTAACAAAGAAAATATTTTGCTTTCAATAGCTTTCAGGTCTTGTGCTGGGTATTTTTTCTTATGCTTCGGCATTAAATAAGCCCATTTAACAAAACCTGATCCTCTTATAAACATGGAATAATGACAGTATCCCACATATGGGTTTCATTAATTTTTGCATGTTTTGAAGTTGCCTTTTTTTTTTTCTCGAAAAGGCAAACTTCAGAAACAGAAGAGAATAGTGCTACATTATAGTCAAAGAAGACTAGCTGAGGAATAATAATAATAACTAGAAACAGTTAAATTATTTAACTGTTGCATAACAAAAAGAATTTATTTTTTTTTTAAACAGAAGGATGCTGCATCATCTGCACTCCTCCCAGTTGCTGTTACTGGTTTGCTTTGATTGAACTGGCATCAGTTCTGCTGATTATCTGCAAGCTTTTGTGCTCCTGGGTCTTGTAAATGCTTTGGATTTTAGCCTGGAGAGAAGGCTTCAGAACATTTCCCCCTTTCTTCGTAAGAAAACAAAACCAACCCTTTCCTTGTAGTCACTGGCAAGAAATTTCAGATGCTCCATTTTCCTTATCTGCAGCACAGAAGTTTGCAGCTCCTGGGACAGCCCGAATCAGAAAGATAACTCATGAAAATTGCAAGATAATAAATGCTGCTTTTTTACATTTTTGGGCCCAGTTATTGTCATCCATTGGCTTAAATTTATTTATTTATCTACTGAACAAAGCTATTAGATATATGGAAATGCAGCAGCTGTGGCAGGTGGGCAGTGAGAGAGGGGAGCACAAAACCCCAGCAACTAAAGTTTCCCTGAAACACCTGTATTGGCTTGACATTCCCCACGTTTACAGGGACATTCCTTACCTTTAAGAAGAGAAGTATAAGAGCAGGGCTTGGATCCATTATTCCAGTTAGGAATTACCCTTACAACAACAGATGTTACTGTAGAGGGATCTTTGAAAAGCTGGTGGAGGAGATGTAGCGTATGTTAGTTTATAACCCTAGAATAAATATTTTATTGTTTTTCTGGAGCAGTGTCAACAGTTGAGAAAATTCCTCACTAATGGTGATGCTTCCACATATCTGGCTGTTAATTATACATGTTTTATGTCCTGAAATTCCTTTAAAAATATTTTCTAAAGTTGGACTAAGGAGGAGAACATATTTAGCACAGATTGATATAGCAGTCATTAATGATGGCTCTCTGGACCCAATGAATCCTTACCCTTGTATATACAACTTTAGTCTAGAGGGATGAAAGTGGGGTAAAAATGGATAAAACCAGGTTCCTTCCACAGGGTCAACATTCTCTCCTGTGCTCTTGAGCTGTAAAGATATGTTTGTTTAATATTCTTTACAGAGGACTACCAGGGAAACGGATAAAACAGTGAGCAAAGGAATACTCATGTGGTCCTAAAGCAGACCTCCCCGGCGGGAGCTGGAGTCCAAATGCCTCCTCTCAAAGTTTGCATTGGATTTTATTTCAAGTTTCCAAATGCATGTAGAGAGGGCATGAAAATACTGGTTGGATGTGAAAGTAGGTAGGAGAGTGAGCCGGAGTGTCTGTTATTGCTGGGAGAGGGGGCTTGGCTGCACTCACAGCATCTCACTTACCAGTCGGGGCTCAGATCCTCCTCCCCATAAAGCAAACAGAAAAACTGGAAGGGCAAAACAAATGCCACAGTGTCTTCAAGCCACTGCCTTCATTAGCAGCTGAGCAGAAAGCTGACCTGGGAATTTGATGGGTGCCTTTGTACAGTGCTCTGCTTTCCCACCACTTCCCCTCCCAGATTTTCAATTACAAGATGAAAGAAGAGATAACTTTTTCCCTTTTGACAGAGCGCCTGGCCAGGACAATACACTGGGTCGTGTGGGCTTCCCAAAGGCTGAGTCCTAGGGACTTCAATTAAAAAGGGAAAGAAAAAAAAAGAAGGGAAGCTGAATCATTTTCTGGCATGATTTATTCATTTGAATAACCCGTCTCTGTTTTTCAGTTAGATTACAGTGCCTTAAATTGTAGGCATGAAAGAATGGGAAAAGTTGAATAATTTCCTCAGTTCAAAATGTGTCATTTTTATATTGTCCATTAATTTCACTCACAGATACTATGCGTCATTTCTGCTGGGCTTTATCCACCAGTTCATCAACACAATCTGCTATCCTGTCTCTGTTTTTGGCTAAATGCATAATTTTTGAGATTAGAAGCATCCACCAGACATTTCATGGCACTGATCTCATGTTATGGTGAGGCATCCCAGAGTGGCTCAGGCAATGTCTGCCTGTCCCTGTGCCATGCCTGCAGCAGTGGGGGTCATGCTGTCTTCTCATAATACAGCGATGTTTCCTGTGCTCTGGAGTCATGAGGTTGTTTGCTTTCCTGCACAAAACCTCATTCTAATTTTTAGCCTCATGTCTTGAGTGTAGAACTTTACTCTTCCTCGAGTTCGTGTAAATTGGTATTTTCTTATATCCTGTACCTCTGCCAGGCATGTCAGAATATGCTTTTTATTATGAATGACATAAAAATGAAAAACTCCTTTTATTTTTGCATTTGTGAACTGTATAGGTAATAAAACATCCCCTTTTTCTTGCATTTCAGACAAATGCAATGATCTCTTTCTTAACCCTTCTGTGGGATGAGTTACTAGACATTGCTTGCTTGGGTATCATGTGGATTGAGCAGGCAGGCCTCCAAGTATTTGGTGGATAGCCTGTGCAAAACAGTTTCAGGTGACTTGTATAATGCTTATGGGGCTTTGAAAACTCGTATAAATACAGTTCACTGTTTTAAATACTTTTATTTATATCACTGTCTTTCCAGATCCCGGAAATTGTAATTCTGCCTTTAGACTGGAATCACTGTAATTAGCAAAGATTATCACAGTATCACAGAATGTTCTGAGTTGGAAGGGACCCATAAAGGTCGTTGAGTCCAACAATGAATGGCCCATATGGGGATCAAATCCACAACCCTGTGTTATTAGCACTGTGCTCTAACCAATTGAGCTAATTTTAGGGTTGCTCACTGTGTGCACGTAAAATTTACTTGTTCATTACCAGCAACTGAAAAATATGAAGGGAAACTGAAACTTAAGCAAAGCTACCATGGCCAACTTTAGTGTTGGATGAGATCAGAGAGGTGAACGCTGTTTCTTCAGCAGCAGCTTCAGAATGGGCTGAGCCAGCTGTGAAACCCAAAGCATTATCTCCCACCCAGATGTCTTGGTTGCAAATTGGGTTATTCTTTATGAAAGTCCTCATATTTTTGGTGTTTGACCAAATCTGTAGGTCATTAGACCGTGTGCCCTGGTGGGAAGGAAGTGCCCGAGTGTGGGAGCAGCTGACAATCCTGCAGGACACAGGGGACATGCATCCCAGGTTGCTTTGGGGAGACTGGTTTGCTTCTGCAGTTCATAGCTCAGGTGCTTCTTGACAGCCTGTTTTGGGGACTGTTCCTGCTTTATCCACACATTTTCCCCTCCCCATTTTCAGGATGTTGGAATTCACAGAGCAAAGCAACATGTCCAGTGTTTGACAGCAGAGGTATTTCTCTCAACTCCCATAACAGTCTAAATAAATATCTGTGGCGTGGTCCAAGATCCCACAGCACTTCAGCCAGCCAGACATCCCGATTTGCGGTTATTTTTGGTAAAGGAAGAACTAGATCTTGCAAAGTGATGTAAAGTCAGCTGAGGGGTTGCTAATCTCTTGCGTGGGATGTGTTTCTCCTGTAGCCATTTGGGAGCAGTAAGATGGGCAGTTGACTTCCTCTGGAATGCTCTGTGGCAGACCAGAGGTTCAGCATTTTTCTGAAATTTCGACAGAAAAATTATTTGGACAATGGAAATTCCTGAAAAACATACACAGAGTCTCTGAGAAATATTAGAAAAGGGAAGGTCAGGAAGTGACTGAAGGTCTCTCAAGGTGTTTTTGTATTTTCTGAAAACACACATTCCATGTATCCATATGGCTGACAGCTTTCCAGCACTCCTCATTCCCCCATGGCTCTTTAGCTGTTTGTTAGATGGTTCTGCCTTTGAGCTCAAACCCAGGCTGCAGCTGGATGGTGGGTTGTTTGGATATTAAATTCAGCTCAGTCATGTCGTCCCAAAGCGTGGTATTGCTCTGTGAGGAGATGTCTCTCTCCAGACTTCTGTGTGGAGATATGATTTAAATAGGGAAGTTTTGGCAGAGTCGGGGCTGCCCAAGTTGGAGAATAAAACTTTTGTTGGGATTGTAAGTGGTTTACCCCAAGGATTAAATCAAACTGATGAATATTGAGGTGTTTTAGGGCCTCAGTGTTGTGAAGATTTATTGCTGCATCTCTGACTTTCTCCTTTAACAGCAACACAGTGCTTGCCACAGGTGGGATCCCTGTGATGTCTGGTCATGGAGAACTGTCCATGTTCCTCTGTGTGATTCCTCTTCTTTCTTGGCCCTACCTCGTAGGGAAATTCAAAATCACAAGTAGCCTTTTGGGGCCACCCCTTGAAGAGGGTGGGACACTGGTGGGTCATGCCACAGCCAGAGGGATGCAGCTCTGGACCAAAGTGCCTCCACACCATAGGGATGCAGACAGACAGGCAGGGTGGGATTGGATTGGTCACTAAGCTCCTCTCAGTCTTGCAATGCTCCTGGAAATGTGAGAAATGCATTGTGTAACAGCCAGGGCTCTTGACCAAGGTCTGTGGTGTGAGTGCTAACTGTGGTCAGCAGCTGCCTGGTCTGCTTCAAAATGCCCATTGAGCATCCATTTCAGGCATATCTTGGGCAGTGCCGACCTGCCTCCCTGCAGGCATGATGGATGTCAACTCCCTTCCAGATTGGACGTGCTCCTCTTACAGGCTTTGCAGCATTAGACTACAGATTTCCTTTGCCTTATTTAGTTTTAGGAAAAAAGCAATTTGTTTTGTCTATCCATTCAAGTGCCAGAAACATAACATTTTAAAAATCTGTTCCAAAAAGCTGATTTCTTTTAAGAAAAAAGCAGTTGAAATTGTAATTTTTTTCTCTTACTGTCTGACAAATTTATTATCTCCTGGTTTTAATGCCCAAAATTGAATTTTGACTTGTTTAAAACAGGCGAAACTTTTCCTTTCATCCACTGCTCCATTAGTTCCTATCAGAGCCACAGTGAAAAAAGTTAATATGCCTGAGTGTTTCTGCAGATTGCATCATTTTCAGTGTTTCATAACGACATGGCAAAAGTAACTTGAAACAGATAACAATAGTTGAGTCTGTTTCAGGATAACCATGATTTCCTTGTCATTAAGAGGTCTGTTAGCGGATGGAGGAGGAGGAGTTTTATCTGGATGAGTTACAGATCATATGGTGTGATCAAGTGCCTTTCCCCCCCTCCGCCCTCCCCCCTTTTCCTTCCCTTGAAATCCGCAACGCTGGACTTTGGTTTGGATATGAAACGATTGGATAGTTTCAAACTCCTGTCTGCACAAAATGGCTCAGCACTTCCAGATGTTTTCAATAAGGAGCCCAGAACTGTCGCATCAGCAGCCGGTGGCCGGGGCTGCTGCTCACGTCTCCGCTCCATTTTGAGCAATTCGCCAGAAAAAGAGAATTATTTACTTGTTAGAACAGGGTGTCTTTAATTTAATCTTTATCTTCTGATTGTCTGGCCCGTTGTGTTTCAGAGTGTAAGTACTATATACTGTCTAAACACTTGTATGGCATTCAAGGACTGCCTTAAATAGCTAGACAAAAGAGATTGGAAACCTTTGTTCTGCTCTGTCCCAGCTCAGTCTTTTCTGCGTCTGCTCTCTGTGCCTGTGTGGATGTCAGGCTGTGTGCAAGGCCAGTTTTCTAGCCTGAAACAATGCAGCAAAAGCCCCACCTAATGTGGGAAGAGAGTGATGGTCTCCCAAGGGAGAGCATGTCTGGCACATTATCTTCTATTTGTTTATATCATGTTTCCCCTCCCCACCATCCTTCAACAGTAAAGTCTAGAATTGAAGATGAGATGGACTTTGGGTGTCTGTAGTCATCACCAGCCTCCTGATCTTGACTGTGAGTCAGGAACATAACCACAGAAAAAACTCTTGGAACAAATTAGGGATTTGGAAGCTTAAATTTAAGAAGAAAAAGAGAAGGGAGAGAGCGAGATATTTTTTGTTGCTTTAATTGTTTGTTTGCGTTGATTCTTTTCCTCTGTGGCTGCAGGTGTAGGGGAGTCAAGACGTTCAGTTGACAGTCTTTACTCGATCGAGACACATAATTTTATGGAGGAAAGCAGGTCATCATCTTGATTCACAGACAGGGCATGGACAGGCACCCAGTCCTAGGATGTGTACCAAGTCCGGGGATACATCCTGTGCCCAGAGTCACCCGGCCTGGCCCTTGTCTGGCAGCTGTCTGGCAGCTTCCCTAGCCAGCTCTTGCGACCTGTCAGCACCTTCCACCTGAGCTTTCAGTTCCCTGCTGCCCCATGAAATCACGCATTGCATTACTTGTGGCTTTTGGCTATCCCAAGATTGGCCTCCGCTTTTAAACTTCCTCCCATGAAAGTTGCACATCTCACAGTGTGTCTCCTCTCTCCTTTGGCTGGAAGTGTTTCCCATTTCAGCCACAGAAGGGTGGGTGTTGGTGTAGCTACAGGTTGGACGTATCTTTCATCTCTGTGGAAGGTGCACTGTTGCAGTTCATAGGGATGCTCACCTGACAGAGTCCTCTGCAAGGTGGGCATTGCTTGAGTCCTGCAGCTGAACATCTCCTGGTTGCCAGAGGAACTTTGTGGATCAGAGGTGAAGTCCTTTAAATGGAGCATCTGGGCAGAGTTGTGCAATTGTTGTTTGGGTAAATCTCGGCTGTATATGCCAGCAGACATAATTAAAACAAAAGTACCTGCAATGAAACATTAGAGCATCATTAAGGCGCGGTGGCTGTTGCAAATGCTAACACCTGAGCTGAATTCACACACTTTGTTTATACGTTCCTGTCTTGTAAATTTAGATTTGAGGAAATCCCTGCCTTTTATGGTAGTGTTTGAAGGGCTGGAATGCTGTCACAGCCATTTCTGATTCCTCATCTCGACAGGCACATGATTGCTGGGATTCATTACTTGTGGAGAAAACTGGTGCCTCCAGAAAGTCCCCAAAGTACGACTACATTTCATGTGTGTTCTAATACTGAAAGCAGAAGCTTCTCTTGTTGTTGAAGAGAACAGTGTCATTGGCTGAGATCTCCAGCCAGGGATTGTAGCTGTAAGAGAGCCTCGTAGAGGAGATCGTCGGTTCGGCGGGTGGTGTGGTGGAGATGAAGCTTTGGGTTGTGAGGGAGAGACTGGAGCCTGGTGAAAGTGGGGGGAGATACCTCGCGTTGACTAGGTAAGAGCGTGCCTGTGTCCCTTACCTGGGGGAGCTCATCTGTTGCGATGCCCAAGCTGGACCTTGGCATGGGGGTTGGCCACTGTGTCACCAAGTCTTAGGAAAAGGTGCCCTTCTTTGCTTGCTTACTGAGACTGCTTAATCTGGAGGGTAACTCTGCTTTTGTGTAATCTGTACGGACGGGGGGTGTCATATCCAGGAGCCCAAAATAGTACACTGTGGTTCTGTAAACTCCCGATTTTTTGATGTTCTACCAAACGGGCGTGGAGGGGAGTCAGTTCCTGTGTTACTCACAGGCAGGCTGTGGTGCAATATATTTGGACAGCCAGAAGACTGTGTAGCACTGGGAAGAGAAGAGCTGGAGTGAATGTTCACAGCAGATGGGTTTAGATCTCCTTTGGAAGACTCATACTCAAATGCTGAAAATGTGCTTTTTATCCGTTTCAGTAGGCTGCAGAGTCACCTTTGCCAGAGTTTGAATTGGTGCTTATAAAGCTCCTTATACAACCAGGAGGCTGGGACCACCCTACAGGACTGGAAGAAAGACCTACAACCCCCTAACTAAGCTTTAAGAGTGGGGCAAGTCCCAGCAGCAGGAAGTGGGCGAGTTTGCCCAGCGCTGCTGAGGACTTTTGGAGGTTGGCAATTAAACCTTGGGTTGATAAGTGCTGTTTCCAGTTCTGTGTTGTCTGGTTTGCAACATGCGATTAAAAGTTTCTGCATTTTCAGCTTTTTTATTTAGCAAAGCAACAAGTTCTTATTGTTACAAACTCAGTCAAAGAAGACCCCACTTCCCCTTTTTCTTGCCTTTTTTTTTTTTTTTTCATTTGAACCGCCCCCAATTCCCTTTTGAATCGGTGAATGAGAGAATGTCTAAAGCCAGGGAAGTATGGAAAGATTTCATCCCTGGAGAGGTCAGGGTGGGGTGGAAAGCAGAGGGGGCTGCAAGGGGGCAGTTTGAAAACAGGAAACCATGTGGCAGTGAGCGTGCAGGGCCCAGCTGATGTGAATGAGCTATTGAGAGCAGAGAGTCGCTGGGCTGGCTCAGCATTAGAAGCACGAAAAACTTGAGGGTGTTTTTTGATTGGGTTTTTTTTAAGAAAAAAAAAAAGCTCTGTCTTTTGGGCTAGAAAAAAAGAGGGAAAATTGCATTTTCTGGACAAGTTGCTGAAATCTTTTGCTCTCTGTTGCAAGCAAAACAAGAAAAAAGTAAATGGCTGATTTCCTTTTTTTTTTTTTTTTCCATGTGCACTGATTAAATCATAAGTTTCCATTCCTGGTTGGGGAAAGCATTAACCCTGAAACTGTCTTTGATTCACCTGGCCTGAGGGAGTAGGAAGAGTCTTTTTACCTCTCCAAAAACACGTCCCTTTGCTCTCAGTCTCTTTTTGGACCAAGCAAACACACCGAATGCCTGCAGCCGGAGGTGGAAGAGGCTGGCAAAGAAAAGCTGCTGCTTTTAGTTCCCCCCCTCCCTGCTCTTTTTTTTTTTTTTCCTCTCTGAATCATGCTCTCACAACTGCAAAGAAAATTTGAAAGCTGGGAGAACACTGGTGCAGGACTAAAAAGGCTTGTAGTGACGTCCCAGCCCAAATCTGGAGGGGAGTGGCTTTTTTTCATTATTTTCTTTCCTTTTGCCCTGTGCTGTCATCAGAAATTTAAACTTAACGCAAAACCGAGCCCTCCTGCCTGGTGAACAGTGGACTGACTAGAAGGGAGCAAAGTACCTTTTTTTGTTGTTTCTTTCAGTGAATGAGGGTGTGAAAGACAAAACACGCTGGTGACAGTGTTTACGTTGGATACGGTGATTGGCTTTTTTTTTTTGTTTTTCTTTTTTTCCTGAATTAGACCCGTCGTGGCTGAGCCTACCTTCTCCCTTTCCTCTCGGAGCGTCAGGGTTCCTGCTACACACATCTGGCTTTTGTTCTCTTTGCAGGCAGGATTTTCATTCTGGTGCTTTTTGGATATCAAAGTTGTCTGGAAAACATTTTTTTTATTATTATTACTATAACAGGAAAGCTGATACCATTCTTAGCAGTTGCAAGAAAAGTAATCCTATATGTATAAAGCTGCCTTCAAGTATCTTTTGTTCGCTATAAGTTCCTGCGTCGCCTGTATAAGCAAATCTGTTCCGAGAAGACTTTATCAGCCGGTCGCAGCTCTGGGATTTTCTTTTTCCTGTTAAGAAGCTTGGACAGGCTGGTGTGCTGAGACACGGGGACTCCTCTGAGCACGAATGTGAGAGGTGTGGAGTGCACCGTGGTCAGCCCGGGTTCATGGTGGGCTCTGCTCCTCCGCTCCCGGCTTCTTGGGCAAAATGTATGAACGCCACAAGAGGCGATACAGCCTGTGCGACATCTCCAAGGTGGACAGGACTGTAGATGTTGTGTTGTTAAAGGTATGGTGTTTGTGTGCATTTATTTATGGGTTCCTTTCCCTGTCTGCTGTGGGTTGATCCGTTCCCCACTCTATCCCTGTCCCCAGCTGGGCTGTGCAGAGAGGAGGGACAGGTGGGAGAGCTCTAGCCCTTCACCTTGGAGATGGTTTTGAATGTTATCAAACCTTTTCACGCCAAATGTTATTGTCTCTGCAGCTAGATAATGTCTTGTGACATGCACTCTTTGGGATTGGTCCCTGGCCATCTTCCTTGCTCTCTGCCATTAAACAGTCCCCTCCTTGTTTGAAACCCTCTCAAGGTGGGTTTTCTGTGTAGGGGGCTAAAGGTTTTCATTTCCAGTGGTCTCTTTTGGAGTTGAAATGCACATGTCCCCCCCAAAAGATGTATTCTGACAGAAAAAGGCATGGTGGGTGCTCCTTTGCCTCTGTTTCTCATTTGTGTTTGAAGGGTGGTGTTGTTGGTCTTGTTGTTTGGGTGTCAGTTTTTCTGAGGATGGGTTGGAGCAAGAGTCAGGAGTGGTTCTTGGCTAATTGGCCCAGTGTGTTCCTCCTCTAATCTAAAATTAGCAAGTGCTCCACCAAATGGCACAATGGCAGTCTGGGAATGTCCTGTCTCTGTAACAGCTTTTGGGAGCTTCAGCAGTTTCCTGGCAGAGTGAATGGAAATAGGAGAGCAGCCAGAGGGACTGCAAAACACAGCCCAACTCAGAGATCTTAACTCCTGGGAGAGCATTTCCTTTCCCTCTCCCTTTTTCTCTTTTCTCTTCTTAGCTGAAGCAGTGAGAGTCTGCATGATCGTGTGGCTTCTGCTTTTGTAATTTTTGCTTTGTGCTTTTCTTTCCAAGTCAAAATGAGAACGTATAACAAATTTATATTCAACTGATTCTTGTCCTACTTTATCTGCACAGAAATAGACTTAACTTTTGTTAACTTGCTCTGTTTAGGGATGAAAGTATTTTCCTTTTGTTTTTTGGTGACACAAATAACTGTAAGTTGTTTTCTCTACCAACTCAATTTTTTTGAGTATTTTTGAACTCTCAAGTTAATGATGCTGGTTTAGGATATGATGCTGGTATTCAGTATCTAGACATCCTATGAGTCATTAAAAATGTTGACGTATTGTGCACACTCTACTTGTGTGAAATGACTGCTTAATAATTCTTGGGAGAAGACCTGGTACCCCTGACAATCGTGGTTGGCAATAAAAAACACAATCTTTTTCTTTATAAAGAGTATCTGCCTCAATTGAAATGCAATTCACTAGAATTATCTGACTTTAGTATTTCTGATGTCACCAGTTCCTTAAATTAATTCTTGTTCAGCAAGGCTCAGATTTTATAACAAAATGTGGCTCTTGTTAGTTCCAACTAGTATTTTCCTAATGGAGTTTCAAAACTGTGGGTTATACTGTCTGTCCCTGCAAATGACTCAGTGTCCATATATGTGTGCGTGTGTGCACGCATTGCTGCTCCAAACACAGGCTGTACAGGCTGCAGATGTTTAAAATAGGAGGGTGCTGGTGACAGCTATAGCTACCATCAACTTTAGCTCGATTTTCAGTTGTTCTTCTTCATGTTTTATCTGGTTTCTATAACATAACTGGTAGATGAAATTAAATTTTGATGATCTAGGGATCCCAGCCAGCACTAGAGTGCGTCAGTGGCAGATCATCTCTTGACGTTAATGGGAGTTGGATCAGACCCTTAATGAGGGAGCTGGGGGTGGGGGTTTTATTTGGCTTGGTTTTAATTAAAATACTGAAATAAAGCTGTACATTATCTAGGTGATTATATTTTGGGGAGTTAAGAGAACACGGTTTCTTAAGCGTCGAGCATTGAAAAGCAAGTAAATACCCCTACAACGAAAGCAAACCCTAACTGGATCCATCAAGAGTGTTTGATTTGAGTGAAATATTATAAAGATACCTGCAAAGCACCAAACAGCTTTCAGTTTGGCTTGCAGATTGACTTGGACAACCTGTGGTTTCTTTGCGTGGGAGATGAATATGTTTTTTGCTTCATTTCAAAACAGGGAACTCAGTAATCTTGGAATCATAGAATTGTTTAGGTTGAAAAGACCCCTAAGGTCATCAAGTCCAACCATTAACCCAGAACTGGGAAGTCCACCACTAAAACATGTCCATAAGTGCCACGTCTACACATCTTTTAAATATCTCCAGAAATGGTGACTCAGTCGTGACATAGGAAATAAAATCAGCTGGTGGAGAAGGACAACTGGAACAAGTGGTGAACGAAGATCTTGTGTCATTTCAGGTATTAAGTGTTTATAGATGGGATTATATCTGCATTGATTGCAACCATTTTTAGATACAGTCACAAAAGAATTTTAATTCCTACTGATTATTTTGCAATGCACATGTCTTTTGAAGGGTCACTGTGTTGAGGTTCAAGTTTTCCATGTTTAGATTGTGCCTGAAACAGTGGCTTATGGGGTTATGAAAAAAAAACCACCTCAGCAATTTTGAGGGTTGATTCACACAATTATTTTTGGCTTTAACAGAGTTTCTTCCTCCTCCCCACATACGAAAAAGCAAGAGGCAGCAGATTACTTGGTGTCCCAGCCCCTGTGTCTGAGGTAGTACTTCATCCTAGGAAGAAATTCCTTAATGTAAAGCTGGTGAGGCACTAGCATAGGTTGCCCAGAAAAACTGTGGGATGTCCCATCCCTGGAGGTGTTCAAGGCCAGGTTGGATGGAGATTTGATTTGCCTGGTCTCTTGGAAATTGTTCCTGCCCATGTCAGGGGCATTGGAACTGGGTAATCTTTAAGGTCCCTTCCAACTGAAACCATTCTATGATTCCATGATTCTGTGTTCTTTACTGGCTGCTGCAGCAGTGCAGACAGGATGAGCTTGGTTCCTGGACACAGTGGTTTGCCACTGTGCAGGGAAGCCTGGATGATGCAGAAATGACATAAAAATTTGCCATCACTGCTCCCAGTGGGATTGCTTTGTAGCAGATGAGGGAGAAGGTCTGGGGTGTGTGGGATATCTGCTTGTCTGAACATTTTGCTGAGCTCTGAGCAGCTACGTGCAGGGTAAAGCAGTCTGTGCTATGTTATTGCAAGCCCAAAATGGGAAGTCTCAGTTTGCCCATGTGTGTGTTGGCAGCCCTGTGTCATTTTTATGTTGTGCCTTCTACCACAAATATAACTATCTAGGGACAGAATACAAAAACCACACTGGCTGGCACCTTGCAAATGCATGTGAAGTCAGACAAGCATTCAAGTGTGGATGAACAGGCAGTGCTTTGCAGAGTTAGGAAGTAAGACCCAGGCTTGCTTTGGGAGTGGGAGACTGAGCAATCACAACTGGGAATGTTTTATAATTGCTTGTTGCCTATATCTGCATTTATCTTTGTATGTGAGTGCTCAGACTGTGAAGTGTAGGCAGTAGGTGTAAGTTTTTTCATAACTGCGGTATTGAGGTTTGATTTATCTGCTTTTCAGGTGAACTGATCCCATTTGGCTTCCAGTTAAGGATCAGAACATTATTAATGAAATTAAAACCAGTGTTAATATTTAATTAATGCATTTTGAAATTAAAGGGGCACCACTATTAATTATTCTCTCTCCTCCCAGGCTGCTTTGATAGCTCTACCCCGGCACCAGAGATGATCCTCTAGAATGAACCCTGCCCACCTAAGGCAAAGTGCCATTTGCAGCATCCTGAGCTAAAAGTAGTATGTGGAGAAGGTCCCCAAATTAAAACTAGGGTTCCTTCCATTGTATATTACCATACTTAGAAAGCTTTTTCTTTTTTATGTTTTTGATTAATAGACACATAAGCAAGTTCATTTCTTCTTTGGGGTTGTTCTTCTGAGGGAAGCACCATCCCCAGATGATGGGTACACAGTGCTCATCAACCTTTGTGGCCCTAAAATAACTCTGAATTTTAATCCTACATCTGTCCATGCTTCTATGGTTATTGAAGGTGAGAAGTGTGTTTAGAATCATGTGGAGAGCTTTTGAGTTTTTCTGTTTGTGTTTCATGTAGAATAAGGACTGGAAGAACAACTTAAATGAAATTAGTGTGTTTTCACCTTAGGCACAGACATGTTTGTGGAAATTTTGCTTCCTTATTATTCACTGGCTTTATGCAAAACCAGTGCTGTTATTTTTAAAGCTTAATTAAAGTTTGTTGTTACCAGGACTCTTAATTTTGCTGGTGGAGGACATCCCAGTGCCAAGGGCTGGAAAATGTACTTGGGGCACACGTTCCTTTCCCCAGCTGGAACATTACCAGGGGGAAAAATGCATTCTAGGAATTTAGCATTACTCTTACATCACAAAGTACTAATTTACTCAGTCATGTACCATGTCCTGTGGTTGTAGGAACCTCTTCTGGTGTAATCCTTTAATGTAGTTTTCTGTAGCACTACTTGCTTGTTGCTGTGGACCAGGTTGCTTTGGGCCTTCTTGAAAAAATGCTGTCCTGATGTGGTGTCAGCACTTCTGCAAAGGTTAAAGGCTCAGTGTGGTGTGTTCACAGTGCTAGAGGAAAACTCTCCACAGAAATCATTGCAGAAATGCAAGTGTGGTCCCTTTTGGATACACTGGAGAATGTCTTTGTGATCTGCATCCACATGTTAATATCTTCCCCTAAAGCTAAGAAAATACTCAAGGCAATTACAAAAAAAAATTAAATAAAAAATAAATCTGGAATTTGCAAGCAAATTGATATGTCAGCTCTTAATGTGGTCTGGCAAGATGATTGCCAAAGCAGTGATTTTTTGCTCTTATGTGAGTTTCGTGTATATGGAGTTTTTCTGCAGCAGCAGATGTTGAAGGAAAACAGTGGAAATTCCTTCCCCAGGTGCCACATCCTTCATGCTCTTTTTGAAAGAGGTTTGGAGGATCATGAGAGGTGGATTTTGTGAAGGGGGTGAATCAAATGTTGCTTTAGTTTCTAGTGCAGGAATTAGAGGCAACTGGATATTCCATTATAAATGGAATTGTGATGTTAAATGTTGCTCAGTATAAAAATTGAATTCCAGTTATGTGTACAAATTTCTTCAACAAAACTATCCTACAGGAAATTTTCAGAAATAGGGAGTTCATAGAAAAGAATTAAGATTTGCATAATTTTTTTAAAAAATCATTTTATCTTTTCTGGTTATTAAAGAAATTATTTATAACTGAATTTAAAATTTTGCCTTTTTTCTGCTATTTTTGTTCTACAATGAATTTTTCAAATCTTCCCTGGTGTGTCAGTTGTTGCTCAGTAAGTGTGCAGGCACCTAATGAAGCAAGCTAGAATTAGTCCCCTAAATATTTTCCCATGTGCAGTAGTATCTGGTTTTAGCTGTAAGGTAGATCTTAGGAAGCTGAGAAAAGAAAACAAGAGAAATGGAAACTTGTAAATTTAGGAGACAAAGTTAAAACAATATGGAGGGAAGAGGAATCTCTAGAGATCTGCTAGGAAATGAAAGTTAAATTCATCTGGTTCCTTCTGAGGTGTTGATTTATATCACTGCCAGTGAGGTTGGCAAGTGCAAACTTTTGAAACAGTGGAAGATTTCCTGAGAGGTCAGTGTGTTCTCTTTGTTGTGAGGAGGAGGGCAAGAAGAGTTAAAATAAAACCAGAGGGAGAGAAAAAGGACTTTTCCATTCTGGAAAGGTAGGAGAGGTGCATGAGAGCCAGGTACCCCCTGGCCCCCGAGGTGCCTGTTCTAGCGAGCCCTCCAGCACCCTGCTCTGCCAGAAGGGGATATTCTTGAAATGTCTCTGAAAAGCAGGTCCCGGTCCTGGCTTTCATGGGCAGGCACCACATGGAACCTCAGACGCCAGAGGGGATTAGTTGGGTCCCTGGCCAAGCCCCTTGTGCAGGGGAGAGGAAAGAAGAGCCTGGGACAGAGTCTCAGGTCACTCATCGTTCCCGCGAGACGGAGGATCACCCCAGCCCCGTTTTGTCTCACAGGTTGTCCAGCACCATCCTTTTCTTATGTAAAGAAGTTTGTGTGTTAAATCACACAAGTTTCAAATTCAGTGTCTGTAGGAAGAGGTCTCAGAGTCAGGAAATGCGCGTGTGTGCCCAGAACGAGCAATCGAGCCGTCGGCTGCTCGCAGCTCCAGCTGGTGTCCTAAAGCCTCTTTGAACATTTAGGCTGCTAGTGTTTCACAGGCAAACAGAAAATCCTCTGGGATTCAGTCTTTTGTGCCTGGGGATGTGCTTCCATGATTCATTCTGTGTCTAAGCTGCAGATAAACACATTCAGGCTTCTGTGTGGAAAAATAGCTGGTTCTCTTCTGGCATTTCTTCAAAAGCTGCATTGAAACTCTGTTCCCAGAGGCTGTTTCATATTCCCTCTGCCATTGGAACAGCACTGCATCCTCTGCTCCTGCTGCAAAGGCTTGGGATGCCTGGAATCAATGGGCTATAATCAGTGTGGGCAAGGCAGAGAGTGTGGGAGGCTTTTATCATCTTCTGTGGCCACCAGCCTCTGGTCCTGTCCTTGGGCTTCCCTCAGCTAAACAGAGACTGAGGGAACAAGGGAGGAATAGATTTCTCACATGTAATGCTCACATGTCCACAAAATCCCGAGACAGCCTCATTTCCAGTTTCTTCATACTGGTGCATTCCCCAGCTCCTGATGTTTAGGGGCTTTTATGAAGGTTATTTCCACTCCAACCCTTACTGTTTGTACCTGTAGTCACTAGTCTTGAGTAAACACAAGCAGAATTCAGGTGTTGGGGAGGGATCCCAGTCATCAGTGTTGAGCTGTGGATAGTGGGATTTGTGTTTTGAGTACCTATGGACCACCCAGCTTCCTGAGAGCACGCAGTAAACCTCCCTCAAATCCTGTCTGGGCTCGTTTTGGCATAAGGAATACTTGTGTATAATAGTGGTTTCCTTTGTGTTTTGATGGTGTGATTGTTATTTTTCCTGAATTAGGGGTACTGAGATAAATATTTAGTTTCTAATGTTCTGTTTTGTACATAATCAGGTATATGTGAAGCAGCACTTTAAGCCTCAGTGTTACTTTCTGATTACTTTTTTTAATAGAAAAAAAGCAGACGTTTTCAATACTTGGCAAAGCCACAGGACTGAGGAGAGAGCTGGCTGGGAAATGGGAAAAATACTCAAATCTTTTTTGAAAAAATGCCAATGTCTATAATGCATTTTCAGTGAATGACTCAATTGGTTCTATTAAGGGAAAAAATATAGTGTTAATTCAGCCTAATATAGTTTATTCAGCAGACAGCTTGAACCTCCTCATATTTTACTTTCTTCCTAATTATTGAATAGGATGTTTAATTATTCATTTCCAGTCGTGCATATCAGTATAAATTTGATGGAGATTTGTTTAAAAGTAAGAAGGGTCAGACTCAGCATGATGAGGAAGCAGTTAGGTGCAAGCCAGTCAGAAGGAGGCAGAATTTGATTTTGTATCTGAAATGGGTCATTCCTTCATTTGTGTGGACTCGAGCACATTTGCATTTGTCCTTCTATGTGTGTTCAGGCTCAGCCTCTGGATTTGCCTTTCATAAAATGTAAGAAGGAATGGTGCAAATAGATTCTGCTTTGTCTGGAGAGAAAAGAATAATAACATGATATTTGTTGACTTTACAGTCATGAAGTGGTATTTATTAACTTTGCAGCTCTTTTAAGCCTAAAAAAGAGTAAATTCTGCAGTTAAGTTTAGTTACTAAGGTTACATACCATACAGGCTCACTGAGAACAGGGAGTGTCTTCATAGAAAGACTGAATGGTGACCTACTGTCCATGCAACAGTTAAAATTCAACATCTTTGTGCCACTTTGGAAAACAAAAAAATCATTGTTTTGAGTTTTTGCTTACAAAAATCCTGCTCGGACTTAGACTGCTTCTCTTTCCCTCTCTGCCTCTCATTTAATACAGATGTACTGTGTGTAAAAGGGAGAAGATGGATATGCAGGTGTGTGTGTTGAGTGGAGGTGCAGGGAAGGCGGGAATCTTGGATGTGTGTGCACAGCGGGGTGTAATGGGATCTTGGATGAATGCATATATAATGTATATATGCATGAGCAGAGTCAGTATCTGCTAGATAGTGTGTATGGTACCTAAGGAAAACAGCCTGCAAACTTGGCTGGAAGTGGGGAAGGATGTCCAGGTGGGATGTGCACTGAGGTCACCCCGAGACATGACTCTGGCAGAGCACAATGTCTCCTTCACCTCCTCTGGGAGACTCCCGCTCATTTTTCCCCTCTCAGATCTTCTCTGCTCCTTCCCTGTCTCCATCAGCAAGAGCTGCTGACTGAGAAGGTCACGGCATCCTCTCCACTGGAGGATTTTAAGGGCACATTGGATTAAGACCTCTCAGATGATAATTGAGCCTGTCTTGGAGCAGCAGAAAGGGACTAGCTGACCTGTCAAAGGCCCTTCCAGCCCTGTTTTGTCATCCCAGAAGTATGGAGGAAGACAAAACCTGAGGAAGAAAAATGTGCTGTAGAAAGTAGCTGACAGACTGGGGGAGTGGAGGAGCAGGAGGTGAGTGGAGGTGCTGGCAGGAGCCCCTCGGGTGACAGGCAGGGGACGCAGCCAGAGTGGTGAGGAGCACCAGCCAACCACTGCAGTAACAAGTTCCATGATCTCAGTGAGAAAGGAAACAAGGACGTGGGTCATTAGTCAAAGCATCCCGTCAGGTCAAGGGTAGGAGACTCTTTGTTGTTTTTTTTTTATTTAAAACAAAACAAAACAAAACTACTAAAAAGGGAATACCAGTGCATTTCATAACATAAGAGAAAGGCGATCAGTGAGGGGATGAGAATCCAGCAAGGGACTGCAAAAATAGAGCAGGATCGTGGAGGAGGTTTGAACATGGGTCAGAGGCAAAAAGTAAATTGTAAATATTCGCTAGACAGAAAAGGAAATTATTTCAGGAGAGAGAAGGAAAACCAGAGAGAGGGTAGAAGAAATAGTTGATCTATCAGGCAAAGTAATCCATTTCAGTACCTTTCTTTTACATACAACTTAACGTGTGAGGTCCTGTGTGTTGAGGCAGGTCAGGAGGGGAAATACCTCTGGATTTCATGGTGTGGGACAGGTGAGATTTGCATGCATTTGACAAGTAAAGGCATTTGGCTCAGAGAAACAGCAGAGTGAGTAAAGGGGCTTCCAGAGTTTGCTGGCTGGAGACAAAAGTGATGGGAAGCAAGTGTTGGATGACCAAGGGTTGTGGATAGTTCAGCAGACTTCAGAGTCAAAATGTTGGACGGCACAACCTGAGTGAGGAAGATGAAAGCACAGGCAGAGGGAGGACGAGGCTGAGAACAGATCAGTCATCCTTGCTGAAAGGCTGGGAGTCATGGAGAGGGTGAGGGACAGGGTGAGATGATAAGGGCTGCTGTTGAAATAAACCATGTGATGTGTCTTAGTGTTAAAATGGGCGTTTTATCATCGTCTTCATCATCATATTTCAGTTAATGCAAACCCAAAGTGCTTCTTGTTCTCACCATGACCTGGGCACTTCCCAAGCCCTCATTTCCACAGCATCAGAGCCCTTTGCTATCTCTGAGGTAATTGTCTGTACAGCAGTGTGGGTGGTAAGGAGTTGCTGTTCTGTTGGTGGTGAACTGAGGCACAAAGCAGAGGAGTATTTTGCCTGTAGTTCCCCTACAAATGGAAGTTGGATTTGAAGCCAGGGCTATTCAGTCCTCAACTAGTAGCTTAAACTCTGGCTCCTTCTCCCTCTGAACTCCTTCCTTGTGTGGGAGCCACCTTGAAATCAAACTTTCCACAGAGAAATAAAGTTTTTTGGCATATTTTAATGGTTTGTTTAGCAATGCTAAAAAAAAAAAAATCTTACAAATCATAAGTTACTTTTGACATGTTTATTATTGGGAAAAAATTAAGCCATGACTCTGTATCTGCTGTTTGATGCAGAGGGACATTGCAGAAGGGACTGACAGGGACGTTTGTGGCCTTTCTTTGATGTGCTCTGTCTGTTTTCCAGATAAACCGGGAAAGCTGGTGTTCTCTGGAGCCATGTCCCGATTCCTCCCTGCTGGAGCGCAAGCGGACACGGGACTCTCCAGGTGAGCAGCGTGCTGATGGCACATCCTTCTTTTTCTTCTTGTTTTTGACATCCTTGCCTTGGCAGGGAAAGCACATAAACTGAAGACACTGTGTAATGAATGTGCAGTGAGTCATTGTTAGCACATGGCTGTAGCACTTGACTTGCAGGGAGCTGTGTGGTGTGTCACCTTCTCAAATAATTATGCATTTAAAGTACTCCAGTATTTTAAATTTTTTTTTCTTTTCTTTTTAAATAAACTTCACAAGTGCAGTGAGGCACACAGACATGGTTTCTAGCTAAAAGGATAATATAATAAAACGAGAAAAAAAAAGTCATAAATTCAACTGAATCCATATTTAGGCCTGGATCAGTGGCTTGATATTTGGGCATTTTTTTCCCTCTCTGAAAGCTGCCATGATTCCAGGCTTCAGGAAGCAGGAAGGCTGTTCAGAGCCATCGTTCCCACACCCTGCCCACCGGCCATGCCGAGCTTCCAGCTCTGTGTGCTGGCTGGGGCTTTCTGGCTCTTCCACTGGGACAGAAAATCTTGTCTGGGCAAGCTTCAAAGAGGGGTTGGTGTCCAAGATAAGGAAAAAAGCATTTCCTTTCCTTGGATTATGCATGTTCAAAACAAATAGAGTAATTTATCAGGGCCCTGAATAGGGACTTTACTTGAACTGTTCGTAGAGAGGAGGCTTCTTGCCTTGCTGACTGTATGAGCAGTGCTCTCACTCAAATCTCCTTCAGTTTGTTTGAGAAACTTGAAAGAAAATGACTGAGTTTCAATGTGAAATTCAAACCCAGTCTTTTCAGAATGTAGGCTAAGAAGGCATGGTGTCACTTACTGACTCACGGGTTTTATTCTAAATAGAAGTTCTAACTCCCATCAAAGTTAAATAAATGGGGGTTTATTGACAAAAGATAAAATATTGCTCTGTTTAGAAGAGTCATGAATAGTGAATAGCTGTTTCTAGAGACTTTTTTTTGAGGAGAACCTGTGGTATTGCCATGCTGCTTCATTATTAATTGTATCCTCAAATCTCTTGCCTTTTGGCACTATATTTTTATGCTTCAGGCAACAGTTATTGCACTCCATTAGTCTGCAAAATTGCATGTCCTCATTTGACTTGCCAAATCTATAATTGTGTATTCTTATGGATCAATATCAGTTGCACACCTATTAATTATCTAATGCAATATCACACTGCAGAAATATAATATTAATTATGTAATTAGGTATCTGTAAATACAAATTTATATTAATAATTATAGTAGTAAGTATCTGTAGCACAAGCACAAAGAGGCAAGTTTTTGTGTTGATTAATGTGCTGGTTCTGGCCTTTCCAGAAATAATGTTGTTACTGCACATTCATCCTCTGTCTGCTCTGTGGTGCTGGGCAGTGAAGAGATGGCAGGAAAAATGTGGCAACACTTAACAGCAGTAAAACCACTAGCTTTTATAATGTGATTAACTTAAAAATATGCTGCTTCCTAAGGAATTAGGCTTTTTTCATTTGCTAAGTAATCCTGCTGAAATAGCTTGTAAGGACAGAGTCCTCAAGTCTTGGAATGTAACTCCAGAAATTGGAGCTTCTCATTTTCTGTCAGTGCTTTCAAATTAAGTGCACAAGGCGTGTAGCAGATACTTAGTTATCAGCATGGAATTGGAGGGCTCAGCCCTGGCTTGGAGGACACAAGGGTTTGGAGAATATACAGAAGAGAATTGCATGGAAATTTTGGTCCTAGGGCTTTTTTCTATGTAATTTCTTTTTCCTTTATATTCTGCGCAGAAATGTGTTCTTATCATCACTGTGCTTTCACCTGAGCAGAGCAGCACAGCTGTGCCATAAGTCCAGCATGTGCAGTGCACAGGGAGTCAGTGTCTCAGTCCCTGTGTCACACCAGCACTGTCACCAGCTGGCAGGGCACAGGTGTGGGAGACAGAGCTCAGTGTTGTGCAGTGTCTATGCAGCTCAAAACAAACCCAGCTAACTGAGAAAAAGGAAACGAGTAGATACACACCCCCCAAATGAAAATAAAGGAGAGCCGAGGGAAGAGAGGGTTTGGGAATGAGTTTCTCATCACACAAGAGCTGAGCTGTGAGAGGGTCCCCATCACTCTGCTCCCCATCATCTTTCCCCACCACTTTATCTCCTCTGTCCCTGGGAGGCTCCAGCAGAGGAGGCTTTGCTGCCTCTCATGATTTATCATCAGGGTGAGGTATCCGTCCCTCAGCACATCTGCACCATCCCTGCTGATTTTCCACTGGAACGTGGCTCGAGCCCCTTTGTTTTTCAGTCTGGGCTGTGGACATGCTCTGCTGGCTGCCAGCTGGATGGCCGGCACCCTGGCCCGTTCCCTCACAGCCGCTCCCTCTCTTCTTTGCTTTTCCCTTCAGTTTTGTTATTTTTTTCCCCCACTCTTTTTCTCTTCCCCCTCCCTTCTCCCCCTCAGTGATGGAAAAGCAGTTCAGATTTTCCAGGTTTACCGAAAGGGGAACAGAAGCAGCTGCACCGTCCTCTAAGTGCTTTTCCAATTCTCCATGGTGTGGAAACTCCTCTATGGGGTAATGGGATTTCCGACCGGCTCCGACTCCCCCTGCCCTAAATGGGGACAGCCCCACCACTGTCAAAGTCATATTACTTTCTCCAGCAGTGGAGTCACTCCCAGCAGTTGGGATGTGGCTGGAGTGTTTGATAGCTGCTGTCAGGCACAGGTTAAGGATTGGGAAGGGAAAGCAGTGACTTCAGGCTACCCAAACCTGTCATCCCTGCATTGATGTTTAAGCTTGACATCACCAAGGATGGAGTCAGGTGTAATTTAAGGGTGAACAAATATTTAATTGCCCTGGTTCCGCTTCAGACAGGAGAGCACATTTTGGATCTGATCAGTTAGAGCAGATTGCAGAGTAACACCTTTCCTTTTTTATGAAAAAATACTAATAATTTGAAAATATTTTGAGTTGGGAGCAAAGAATGGTCAGTTATTGCCAAAATTGTCGTTAATACTTTTGCCTGAAGACTGAAGAAAAGAAATGTTATACAGGCATTTTTTTATGCAAATACGTGTCTGTTCTTTGGAAAGGAAGGGCTTTCACAGGGGCTGTGGTCTAGTTCTGTGCTGCTGATCAACCCAATGCAAACAGCTGGAAGCATTTGAGATAAAGAGATGGAACATGCTTGCATTTCAATGTCAGGAGTTATGAAAGCTGAGAGTTTTTAAAAAATCACCTAATTTTTGAATCTTAAGTAAAGCTTGTCGTTGAAGTTTTTTCAGTGAGAAGTATAGGAGAAGTTATGAAATAATTATCCCAATACACGTCAAAAGCACCTTGGCATTTAGAGGGAATTGATTCTTTAATTGAGAAAGAAATTAAATATTGTCAATCTGCATTCCTATATTTGTTTAACATGAATTAATTTTGCAGTTGTTGCAATCGATGGGAAACATCCCATTATGCACCTTGTGGGATACCTGGTATGTAACATATTTATCAGCACCTGGAGCTACATGTATTTATGGCTGTTTCATACAGAATTTCAGTTTGCACTGGGTGCTTCAATGGTGCATTAAAAAGTTTAAACTCTTGAATAAATCGAGAACTTGCACACATGGTTTTGGGAGGTTAGTACAATTTATAAAGCTGTGTGTCCTGTTGGTTTTAAGTCCTGGAATTTACTGAGTGTTTGTGAGTTGGATGTGTGAATGCTACAGAAAACATCATGTCTTAACTATTTCTGCTTTGCTCCCACAGAGTGTGAGAACTTCTTGGAGGATGGGCTGAGTGGTGTCTGTGCCTCATCACAGGGTGGTCTTAAAAGAGAGTCTGGGAGCGAGTCTGACCTCTTCCCCTTGCCTGGTGATGGGATGGAAGACCTTGTCTTTGGAAAGGTAGGAAAGCCTTGTTGGGATACGGTTAAAAAAGCTCTGGGGCCTGATCTGATATACCCATACTGCAAATGCAGATCATCTTGGTTTCACTGGTGAATTAGAAACCTGGAAACGATTATCCTGGAACGAAATAGATGGGAAGGATCTGGTCTCCTCCTCAGAGGCAGCAACATGAGGGATATATTTACGTGCAGCAGAATTACAAAAACTGCAGCCCCGAGTGTTAAAAAAATAAAAGTAATTTTGTCTGTCCAAAAGTAAATCAGACACCAGAGAAACAGTTGAAAAGGTGGATTTTCTTGCAAGGTCATTAGGGATTGCACAGACGATATGAAATCCGTCTTTAACTCATGTGACAAAGAGCTTTTCTCCAGCAAACGATGACCTCTGTGCTGACACCTCCAGATTTATATACTGTAATTCTCAGAGGAACTGGTGTTTTTCTGTAAATTCGGTGTGATAGGAAGGAAACACTCACTCTAACTACTTCAGGCCAATTCCAGGGAATCGTTTTGTTGCCTAGGCGACATACCTCTAATGCCTGTTTGCGTGCAACTAGAATGAAAATGTTTTCAAGTTTGCTTAAAATCAACAACAGAAATCATTACTAACCTTAGTCATCCCTGTGCCCTTTGTGTTGCTCATGGCTGAGAAGGAGAAGGAGTGGGAGAGGCCTGAGGGTCTGTCTCCAGAGCAGAGGATGCCTCCCTTTTGGCATCGGTCTTTTGTGTCTGTGTCAGAGCAGCCTGAGTTTATTCAGAGGGTGATTAGGTTTTTGCTCTTTAAGAATAGTCTTCCTGGTAATTTATATTCTTCCTGCCATAAGTAAATGATGAACAAGCAGCTAGAAAGAATAAAGTTATGCAGAATCAAAAGGGACATGAACCTTCTTTAGAGCAGCCATCGGGTTGATCTCCATGAAATCACACGCTTTTGTTCAGCTCCAGCTCACCTGTTTGAGCAGACACAGCTCCTGCTCTGAAGAACTAAACTTCAGGAGTAGCTTTCACACTTGCTTTCAGAGAAATATATTCAATGAAACAGAATTCTGTTTGCTGAAATCAAATCAGATCAGGCGAATATTTTCCAGCAGGATGGGAAACACCACAGCCCAGGCTAAGTGATCTCATGTGCTATAAATGAACAGTAAAGTCATCCTTAATGCATGTGGTAGGGCACAGAGCTCGCCAGCCTCACCCTTTCCCATCTTACTCTCAAAGGGATCTGGGACCCTGGATTGTGGGAATATGAGGCTGTTTGTCAGAGCAGACTGTCTTCACTTTTCTTGTGTGGAGCGGCACAAATTGCAACAGCAAAGTGCCATTTGAGCTTGATTTAATGCCTGTGTGGGGATCTGTAGGACAGGAGTGCTGTGGGAACAC
The DNA here is from genome assembly GCA_035222235.1 of Margarornis squamiger. NCBI lineage: Eukaryota > Metazoa > Chordata > Aves > Passeriformes > Furnariidae > Margarornis > Margarornis squamiger. The sequence continues at coordinate 6,984,363 of JAWWTY010000016.1, forward strand.
AGCGAATTTTAGCTTTTTTCCCTTTTTTATGTGGCAAGTTTTCTTTTCCAAATGCAAGAAAGAAAATTAAAATGGAAAAAGAATAGGTAGTGTAACATAGCAGGGATGCTGTGGTGAAAGGAGGAGGTGGTGGGGAAAGCAGATCTTCAGTTGCCAGTGGATAGAGGGCAGAGAGAGGACAGTTTTTTCTTTGTAGAAAGAGAATTTCTTAATTTGGCAGCCTTTGCATTGTTCTCATTATGCAGTGGATTGCAGACCTCATCTACAAGTGTCTTCAAAAGGTTCCTGAGTTGAGTTTAGGAAGTTATTCAAAGCTAATCTCAACCTCAGTTGCTTTATTTGCCTCTGTTTGGCTGACTAATTTGATTCCTTGTCTCCTTTCTCAGGGTTTATCTGAGTATCTTTTCTACAGTTAAAGTTATTTCTAGAAGGACCAGAGACACTAGTTCAGTGTTGTGAGCTTGTTCCTTAATTAAATCTTTTTTGGTTTTAGACTACTGAGCCCAGCTGGTAGAAATGCAAATTATAAATATTTTTAATAACCACTAAAGTAAGTGATGGCTGTACTATTTCTTCTGAAAAATACTGTAAGATGCATGTATTTGTTATAGTTGGTTAGTTATAAACCTATTAAGCAGTACAATTTCCACATGAAATTGGGAAGAGAGAGGATAAGTTTATGTGTAAAAAGAGGATCTCAAACTTTTCAGTATCGTGTTATTACTAGTCCTGTTCTTGTTTCTCCTTTCTATGGAGCAAGAGTTGAACTTTTGTCTACTAGAGTGGGGGTTTTTATTGTAGAAATAACTCCTTTGTTAACTGCTTCATACATGAAAAGAACTGTAGGAAGAACAAGCCGTGGTCTGTCCAGGGTCTTTGGGCTGCTTCCATAGACATCACTTGAAATTCAGAGATTGTAAACCCTAGTTCTGTCCCAGGACCTTGAAGAGTTGTGGTCTGCAGGGTCATAAAATCTGCAGGTGTCTTACCCTGTCCCTGGTGTTTGGTGTGTGCTCTTTACCATATCCTTGCCTTCTCCTGAGCTTGTCCCTTCTTTTTCTCGCTGAAGGACATGTGCTGAGCTGTATAACCCGAGCTGCCGGGTTCAGGAAGCTTTAGCACTGAAACCTGCCCTGTTTTTTCAGACTTCAGAGGCTGTCACTGAGATCCAGAAATTGCTTCCAATTCTATGGCTTCAGCAAAATGTTTTGGGTTTTTTTTTGCGTCAGCCCTTCATTCCCATATCATCGTCATCCTGCTTTTCCTTTTCCGTCTCAGCCAGCCATCTGGGCAGGCTTTGCAGCACCCTCCGTCTTGAATGATTAATGCTGCATAAGGTCATTTCTCACAGTCATCTGGCAGCATCCTGGGGTGGAGCCCATATGCTTTGCTCATCCTAACTTTTAACCTGCCACTGAAATCCAGCGTTACTGGGAAGCTTTTTAATGTGCCTCTTGGGAAATGATTCAGTCAAAGGGAGTCAGGAACCCACAGATCATTGCCAAAGGAAGGGACTGCAACTCAGCTTCTTGAATTTTGTTTAATTTCTGCCTGTGTTTTGGTTTGCTCAAGGAAATACACAAATATGTAAATATTTTGCCTTTTCTCCAGAATTATTTTTTCTTTTATTAAAAACAAACAAACAAACAGAAAACAACAACAAAACAAACCCAAACAAACAAAAACCCTCCAACAGCCATGGGGAAAATACAAACCTAAAGGAATAAAAGTTTGAACAGAATGACTTTCACAAGCAAGAGACTCCTCCACTCCAAATCAGAAAAGTTATGATAAATAATTAATAGGAGGCCACTACTGAGGTTCATTTTAGGCAACCTGGAGCAAAAGGCAAATCCAAATAAAAATTGACTCTGCTGGATCGTATATCAAGCCATCCAAATATGTTGACACCTTTAGGGGTATTCCAAGTAAACTTCAGGATGCCGAGGTTTAATTTTTTTCATCTTCTTTTTTAAAATAATGTAACACCTTTAATGTCTTTGTCACATGGGAGATCAGGGGACAGAGAGTTTGTGTCTCAGCACTTTGCATGTTGTCATCACGGAAATGATTGAAAGAACATTTTAATTCCCCTTATCAAGACCTCCTACAGTGGAGGGATTTAGTTGAAGAAGTTATCTTATACCATGACCAATCTGGTGATTTCCCTTATCCCTATTCATGAAGAAGCACATGCTTTCTTTCTCAGAATAGTCACTTCTATGCCTTATCTATTTTTTTCTTACTAGCTTCTCACCAAGTACTGTTTCTGAGCAAAGAAAATGCCCATTAGCAATGTCTGTAAAAGCTCTTTTCAGCCCTGAGGAGGTTTAGGGTCATAGTTAAGGGTTGCATTTGTTGTAGTACAATCCAGCAAGCCTAACTTGAAGAAAATTACTGTTTCTTTAATGTTTAATTTTTGCTGTAGGAATAGAACACATTAGAGAACTAGTTCTGTTCAGCAAACAGACTGTTTTCTTACTCAAACAGGATTAAAGAGCGATGCATGTTTACTGACCCTTGGCGAGATAGCTAATTTTTTGCAAAGGTGACTACAACATAGATGTTTTAGATCTATCAGCCACATTTGACATTTTGCAGACAGACCTCTTTCATATTAACTGTTTTCTTTCTTTGAAAAAAAACAACACAGAAAACCCCAAAAACATCATTGAAATGAAGGCAGAATATTTTTAGAGGAATAAGCATGGGTCACAAGTTCAAGGGAATTGTTTATTATGTTCTGTCGTCAGTCTGATGCTCAAGGTAAAAGTTGAAATGGACCAAATGTATTTCCCTTTTTTCAAATATCTCCTTGAACTGCATTTTCCAATAGAAGCCCTAGATCTTCCTTGTTAGGGAAGTGGGTTTTGTTCTGCATTTTTAACTGGAGCAGTATTTTCAACTGGGAAATAAAAATTCCTCTTTTTTACTCTTAATTTCTCCCCATATGAATTGGCGTTCTGTAAGATTATTACTAGATTTGCATCCAAATTGAGTGTTTCCAAGCTGTCCGATACTTTGCACAGCTTGGAGACAGTCCTCTTGCCTCCTGCTGCCCCAGTCATGCAATCCTACAATGGTTTGGGTTGGAAGGGATCTGAAAGATGTTCTAGTTCTTAGTTAGGCAGGGAACCCTTCACTAGACCAGGTTGTTCAAAGCCCCATCCAGCCTGACCTAATGTCTGACAGTATTTTCCTGTCTCATGAAGGTGAAGCAGACTGTTTCCTCTACTGCAGGAGTATTATCCACATAATGACTACTTGATTTGTCTGTATTTAGGCAATTCAGTAAGATCTCATCATGACTCACACAAATATCAGATTATCTTGAATCATGCCAAATGACATCAAAAACTTTGCAGGGCATCCATTTCAGTTCCTTTTTTCTTTTAACCTACACTTCCTTCTCAAATCTGTCAAATCCAATAGTTTACTAGTTAACAGATTATAGTTTACAGAAATTCACCATTAATATTTGACATCATGGAATTAATGTTTTTGGAGGGATGCATTTTTAGTGGGTTTTTTACTATTTTGTGTTTAAAAGGTATATTGTTCTTTGGTGTTGTGCTGCGGATGATGTCTTGCAAGAAAGGTAATAGTGTGACAACATTTATTTAAACCATCTTAGGAACATAACTGTGTGTTAAATGTATAAAAATAAAAATAAATTTATAAGAATATAAAATAACTAAGCATGAAACAGGGCTTCCCTCTAAATGGTGAAATATTTGATTAGAACACTTTTTGAACATTTCAGTTTCTTTTTATTCAGTTCATTTAAAAAAAATTAGCTTATAATGTGTGCCCATCAAAAAAAACCCAGAAAAGCAAAAGTCCCTGGAGTGTTTAACACTGCTGGGTTGAACTAAGTCAGTGGGGTTGGGATCTAAGGTCAGGACTGCCGTGAGGCAGCACCGCCCCCGTTCATCCTGCACTCCGTGGGTTCTGGTGCTCATCTCTCCCCTCTGGGAATGGGATTTTGTATCCCATTGCCTTCTGCCATGGGCAGAAATGAGAGCTGACAGCCTGCAGCTCCTCCAGTGCTCAGCGTCTGCCGAGCCCTCCGAGCCCTCTGCTCGAGGACAATTCCCCGCTGTGGCTTTGCTGAATAGTCTGCTGTGCGTGGCCTGACAGAGCATTCTGACTCTTGCTATTTTAAATGATACAGGGCAAGGCTCTGCAGGAGGATCTATTGAAACTTCCCATGTCAGTCCCTCAGGGCAAACACCATTTCAGACTGGAGGTGATGTCAGAGAGATGCTTGTGTGTTTTGTGCTAGCCATGGGGAACGCAGAATGTGCATGGGCTCTTCTCAGGCTGTATGGTCAGCATATGGCCTTGGGCCAGAGAGAACCAGTTTGGCTTCCACATTCTGCTTTTGGAGCAAACTAAACCCAAAAATTTGCAGTATAACTCGAGACCTGTAATACAGGATGGCTCATCCTGTAGAATAGGATTTTTCCATTACAGTTGGATTTGAAAAATGCTTCAAACCCTGGTATTAACTTTCTGCTTAATGGAAAGTAGCAGGGGATGGGGATTTAAGCTTTCATTTTTTTTCTGTCTGTTTTCTGCTACTGAGTAATTGTCCCTTCTGTGCTGCATGATACACTGGAACAGTGTGTTGGCCTGGAGCTCTACAAGCCCATCCCAGTCTCACAGGAAAGGCTGGAGTTTGTCATCAGAAGTTGTGATGACCCAGTTCCCCATCACTCGCTTTGAGTAAACCTTTGGCAGTTTTATGGCACTTTGATCAATAACAGGTTTAGCCAGAAATGGTGAGAGGAACAGGATTTGCTGTGCAGGATGAAATGTGGAATTGGGGTGAGGAAGGCAGGCAGAGGACCTGAGCTGAGAGCCCAGGGTTATGGCAACCAGGGACTTGTGGAATGGAAGAGATCGCCCTGCAGAGCATTTGACCCTCTTTTGAAACCAGAACAAAAAGTCTTGGTTCTGTGATGGTTAATTTGCCTTATGCTACCAACTAACAAATCTCTCAGCTCATGTGAAATAAAAAATACTTGCATTTATTTAAAATGTTAAATGAATTCACTTCATTGGAAGTGTTTTAGGTCAGGTTGGATGGGACTTTGAGCAATTTAAGCTAGTGAGTGAAGTCTCTGCCTTTGGCAAGGGTGTTGGATGGTCTTTCAAGGTCCCTTCCAAGCCAAATCAGTCTCTCATTCTACTTTAATATATCTTTAATTTTTCTTACGCACAGCAGCCTGAAGAGGAACAGTCTGCATGTGATGTCACCAGCTCCAGTTCCTCTGCAGATGACACCATGTCCCTGGAGAGGAACTCATCCCTGGGCAGCGACACATCCCTTCCCTTCCCACCGACGGTGAACTTTGTCCAGCCCAAGGACCGGCACAGCCTGGATGGCAGCTGCACCAACATGGTGCCCTCCGAGGGAGGAGAGAAGGAAGAGGAGCTGGACAGTATCACGGACGTGCCCACTCATTCCTCTGTCCTACGCAACTCCATGCGGCCACTGTCTCCCTTCCGTCGGCACAGCTGGGGGCCAGGGAAGAACGCCACCAATGAAGCAGAGATGAACCAGAGGAGGTGAGCGTAGAGCTGCTTTGATCTACTGTGCACCTATTCATGCATATTTATTTGAGCTTTAGGCTTGGCATGATAAAACAGAAGAGTGAGGACGTCACTTCTGATTATTTCTTTTTCACTCAAAGGGGTGAAGACAATCTCCTAACGTATGTTTGTTTGTTTTTCTTAAATTAACTTTCAGGATTAAAGTACTTAATAGCTACAGTGTACTTGAGCTTTCCGGAGTAAATGGAGTTACCTTGGGACAGCTCTTCCATTAGAACTGTCATCACCCCATTCTATATGAAGGGCTTTGCTAAGGGAATTATCAGAGTATTGAATCTCATTGACCACAAAATAAACATGGCCATTATTGCACTGATTGTATTAAGATATAGCACAGGCACCAGGGCTTTAGAAAACAGTGTGGAGGCTCTTCCTAAGTGGTGAGATGGCTCATAGCTGTTTCACAGAACTGGTTCCACTTTGGTCTGTCATGGGCAGTAAGTCCCACCGAACTCATCACCAATGCCCCTGGTGGTGTCCAGGAGGATTCAAAAGAGAAGTTTTCCCATTTGTTCCTTCAGAAGATACAGGAGGGAGAGATGTAACAGCCACGGAGTGTGTAGATGCTGGTGCCAAGTGACTGTGGGAAGAGAAGTTGCTCAGTACCCCATCTCAGTGGGAAGATGAAGTAAAGGAAGATGCAGACCAATAAGCAGTAATTGCTGTAAGGTTCCCTGCCATGCTCAGCATCAGGGCTGCTGGACACTTAGGGTCAAACCCTGCATGTTATGAATCCAGTGGAGGTTTGGCCAGTGTTTTTAATGTGTTTTAATGCTTCCAGAGCATTAAAACTGAGTTGTTTTAGGAGGGCCAGGGTGCTGTATCCTCCCTGCAGCTCATCACACAGCTCTCCATCTGGCCATTGCTGTCATCATGGCCACGTAAAGGAAGCCTTTGGATTTGGTGATGGATGGCATTAAATTAAAACTGGCCACTTGCAATGGATTCCTACTGAATTGTTACTGATCCGCTTGGATAATCCAGGGAGAGGCAGCAGCCTCCCATCAGGAATCCTTCACACGTTAGGAGCTGTGGGAGCTGTGGGTATCCCTAAGGGAATATTGTAGACCCTTCAGGTTTTAAAGTCAATGGTGAAAAACATTCAGGACCCTCTAAGTAACATAGGGTGAAAGATTTATTATTGTTTTCTACCACTGTCACCTTTTTCTGGGCTTCATTGCTGATCCTCAAGTAATATTTACATAAAGTAGTGCTTGTGTTTTTAAGGCTACAAAAGAGTCAGCATAAGGCATACCTGCAGGTTTATGACAGAATGAGTCCATCAGCTCATAAACTCATTTGGAGAGATTTATTTTTAAGTGTAGGACCTGTTGCATAAGAATTTCTGATGGTAATAAACTGCATAGGTGGCAATCACTGCTAAAACTGAACAGATGGGGTTAAATTCTGCTGCGTCAGATTTGGAGGCTGTTTCTGATAAGGGGAAATACATTAATTGTAAATATAAGAAAATCTGAGTTAAAGGACCAGTAATTGTTCTCATATGTTCTCAGATACAACTGTGGCTGCATGAGCATAGCTGTCTCGTAGGTTAATTAAAAAAGAAAAGATGGGTGGGTCTGTGGTGCTGATTTGGTTCGTGTTTGTTTTTATGCTTCTGTTAGAAAGGAATTTGGATTATTTGGTTTGTTGTTTTCTGGTTTTCTTTGTTCTTTTCATATATGGCTGTTGTGATGTTGAGACTCTGGTTGCTTAGTGAGCAACAACAAATACTGAGGAAGTGAAGCGCAAACAAGTGACTTTCAGAGAAATCAGTTAAATTTGGAGTGTTTCTTTATTATTTCACATGCAGTAGATACTTTTCCATTTAAAGGGGAAAATGGAAGCCCTTGTTGCAACTTGACTTTTGCAAAGCTTTGAAGTGAATTAGTGTAGAGCAGACCCTTAGCTGAGGTTTGTCCTGCTGATGGGCTGGATCTCTGCTGCTCCCACCACCTGGCACCCTTTGTCCATGCTCCCTCCCCTCCCCTGGGCACCCACAGCACTTCTCTGCTCTGCAGGTGACCAGGTTGCACTCACTAAATAGGCAGAAGGGTAATTGCCTATAATTACAAATAAGCTGCTACCAAAACCAGACCAAGGGTTAGAACTGGGCTGTGGAGCCAGGAAGAGGAATGGGGTTGCAGACTGCACCATCATTTGAACTCTGTCCCAGCAAAGGTCCAGCCCCCAGTCACATCAAGAATAGTCTTTCCCCTCATGACAAATACAACTAAGTCAAGCTTAAATAGAGCTACTGATACAGGACCGAAAAAGCCTACAGAAAATATCAGCCTTTTGTAGGATTTGGTCTTTTCCACTGTTTCATGTTACCTCTTTGTAAGAGGGACAAGCGTAAAAGTTTATTCACAGAAAAGATCAGAAAAAAATGTAATAATCTTAAATGAAATGTGAAAAGTTGCTCAGGTCCCCTCCGCTTCCCCTCCCTCCTCAAATGCACTTCACAGATAATCCCCATGTCTACATTTTGCTATTAAAAATACAAGGAAAACTAACAAGGCTGCCACAAAAGGATGTTCATCCTTCAGTTAATTCCTGACATTCATAGCGAATTTGAAATGCCTGTCTTTCAACAATGCTGCAGTGTGTTTAATCTTCCGGCCGGGAAGAAATGCCCCTGTTTTTCACTGATGGATTAAGCACTGCAGAACTGGAGCTGGTGTTAATCACTGTTGCTAACAGCTTCTGTCAAAGAGTTTGGCCTTATCTAAACTTTAAACTGACCTGGGTTTGGCAGCAGCGAAGTTACAATATCGTCAATACCTGTGCAACCTTCTTTCTGTGCGAAATACAAGAACCAAACCCCAGATTTATTTGTAAAAGAGAGGAGGAACACAGAGACTCATTACTTCCTTTAGCATTTAATCTTGTATTTTCCCCTGTATGTCCATTCCCTCTGTTTGTGTGTCAGGGATATTAATGCTTTAGCTGCCATTTGTTCATTTTTTTCCATTCAAGTTGCTGACCACTCTCCATGGTTCATTTTCAGTTCAATGCGAGTTCTGGGGGATGGTATAAAGAAGCCTCCCATTCATAGGAGAAGGTACAAAGCCAACTAACGTGACTAACTGTTTTGTGTTTGAATGCCTACTAACTCCATACTCTCATGTTAGCAAACCCATAGTACCTCTGGAAGCATTGGCATTAAAGTTGTGCATCCTGCTTGCCTGCTTTCCCTCTCCAGCCTGACCCAGGGCAGTTTTTGTGCCCCACGGAGCACATACTCAAGCCGTTTTCTCCGGGGTGATATGTTAATAGCTTAGAGAAATCTCAGATATCATTTAGTTGGCCCTTGCCACGTGTAAGATTTGGAGTTGTGTTAAAATAATTGTTTACCTGGGAGCATGTGTGTGATTGGAATTTAAAGTATGTCAGAGACTCCTGGCAAGACTTGCAGAAGGGGCACGTGAGGAGGGAATGGATCAGACACAGTCTCAGGTTTGGAGAACACTCTGCAGGTCTGCAGGGGGCTTTAATTCTGCTCTTTTTATGTTTTTTATAACCATCTTTCTAAAAGAATAGGAAACAAGGTGTGTTTTTCTCATTACTTCCATGTCTTTTTCCTTTCTGCAGAAACTTTCAAGGTTTTTCAAATCCTCTCACCTCATGCAGATAGGCATTTTCACTCACATAACATTTGTGTTGTCTATTAATATATAAAACAGGACACTTAATTTTTGACACAGCAGATGTGGACTGTCCACACTTAGACATTTTAGGCTAAAGGAAATAGAGCAGTTTAACCTCTCCTCTTCAGTGGTTCAACCTCTTCTTATCTTCCACAGCCTGCTACCTCTCCTCCTGTGGCAGTATTTCACTTCCCTTCAGATGGATAGGGTGATGTGTGTGTAAACGACCTACCACATTTCCACATGTGAAAAAGATGTTATCGTGATGTTATGGCCAAAAAAATCCCTGTGCCTTATCATGTGTCAGCATAAATGAAGCCCTATGAGCAGTGCTGTATAGTCAGGAAAGAGCTCTTACAAAAAGACTCAAGATTAAAAAAGCACAAGAAACAACATGCCTTTTTATTTCTATGAAGCCACTCTCTTTGCATCACTGTGCTCTGGAGGAAGTAGTGCAGTGCTCATCTTCTCAGCTCATGCAAATGAGCATCTTTTTATTAGTAATCTCTTCTCTTAAGGCTCATCTGTAGCAGGTGCATTAGTATTTATCTTGAAATATCTTGAAATACTGAGCTTACACATAGAATAAAGAAAGTGTCTCAAACCTAAAGTCCCTAGTCTTATCTGAAATGTGTAGTAATCCTTTCATAAGCACCCTCTGTCTTTTTCTGGCTTCCCAACTATTTTGGTGTCGTCCTCTCTAACCTCACTTGCAGAGCAGCAGCCTGACACTGATTCCAGCAGTTTATGCTCTCCCACAAGGGTGGTGTAGGTAACAGCTCACTCCCCTTCCCCAGGCTGTCTTCTGTAGAGGCGTTTTGTATGCTCTGCATTGATCTTGTTTGTTTTTTATGGTGTTGCCAACAGATTGTGGGTGGCTCCCCAGCAGGACTGTGATTCTGCAAGAGTGCTTTCCACAGCCCTTGCCAAAAGGTTTTTTTTCCTTCTTTGAGATATTACACCACTTTCAGGCTTCCTCCTACATAAATATGTCTCCTCTTCTTCCATCCTTCTACTTCCCTTCCCTGCAGTTTTAGCACTTGGTGTATCCTCAGCCAATTATCATCCTTTATAAAACAGGTATCAGTTATTTGAGCGCCACCATCGAACACAAACCATCAAACCCTTCCAGAATGCTTCCAATACTGTTGGTGGACACTGTATGAGGACTTGGCATGACATGATGCAGTCAGTGGGTTTAAACCCTCCTTTGTGCCCTCGGAGGCTTCTGGCACTCACAGTTCCTGGCCCAGGGATGCTTGGACTTGTTCTGCCCTTTTCCTAGGCTCCCGCCCTAGCGCAAAGCATTCTCTGGCCATGTCCTCTCCTTGCATGGATCACAGGCCAGGGGCTGGGAGCAGGACTTGTGCCGTGATGCTTTGGTAGATCTGTGCTGATGCAAAATTCCCTTCAGACGATGTATTTCCTGGACAGCTTTTCCAGGATTTAGGGATCATTTATGTGTCGTAACTGACAAGAAGATGAATTTCTCTGTGTCTGCAAAACCTGCAATTGGACCATGAGCTGACAGAGCAAAAATAACAAAGGCAGTGTTTAAGATAAAAACCATAATATTTGCATTCTGTATTTGCATTTCTTATGTCTTTCATGATGCAACTTTGGGACTCTTTTGGGCTATGGGAGCTGAAAGGTTTTCTAGTCAGGAGCACTCTTGATTTTATCCCAAGTTAATAGTAAGATGAGCATGTTTTTAACTTGCAGCCTCTTTCACTGACTTGCTCTGCAGCTTTTAGGAATATGTCTCCTTATTTTTCCCAAGTGTAGCCTGAGGTTGTTAATATATCTATGGAGAGGACTTAGACTATTAAATATCTGTAAGGGATTCTTTTTCTGATTTGAGGATGAGAGTATCAGTAAAATACTAATCATTACTAACACAATGGCTGTGTGTGATTACTAGTGCAGAATTGGCTTTGGTATGTTTCAGTCATGTTTTTCCCAAAAAACTTCTCTCCCCAGGAGGAGTGGTTTCTCCAGTACATTGTACACCAGTGGGATTGGTTTGGGGGAAGTATGGGCTGTCCTGCTACCTGTGCAGTGGTAACCCTGGGCATTTGGGGCACTGTGGTGTGTTTGTGCAACCGGGAATAATCTACTGCGTTATTTCTGAGTTTGTTGGTTGGGGTTTTTTTTCAAGATATGTAAGAGTGAGAGTGAATCTTTTACCATTCCCCTGTTCCATAACAATGCAGTAATCACTGCCCTTTTCCTTTCTTTGCCTCTTCTGATGTTCCTAGTTTGAGCTGGTGTCCCTCAGGCGTACAGTACATTCCCATGGGTCCTGACTTTACTTGTAGAAGGTATGGTATGAATAAATATGGTATGCAGCAGCAAAGAAGCACTGCAAACACCCTGTTGTCAGCTTTTCGTGCATCGCCTTTCCCACCGCTGCTCTGGCTGAAGTGTGCACGTGTTTGTTTGCTTGGTCTGCTTTTTCAGCAATTAGTCTTGGGAATGGATCTTCTGAGCTGGGGTGCAGGTGAAGGTGGTGGCTGCTTTTCACTGGCCTCCAGCATTAAAGAAGCTGCACTGTTGGGTTGAGCTGCTCTCTTCCGTGATGACTTTAAGCCATGTTTTTTCCTCAGCATTGATCATAATGATAATTGTGTCAGCCAGAGAATCAGAACAAGATTAAATATGATTCAGCGCTGCTCTGTTCCAGATAAATCTCATAAAGGTTTTAAGTTCATACAGGCATGCTCTTTGTAAATTGAAAGATGTAGTTTTTTCTTCAAAGAGACTAATCATGTAAAACCTTCTATGAAAAACCAATCTGATCACCAAAGATGAAAATTCCCCAGGCACTTAAAGCTTGCGTCTTCTGTAGAAAGTCACAGAGTTGAGATCAATGTTTGCAGGTCACATGTTCACACATAATACTGCTTGGAAGCCAGTCCCCTAGATTTTACAGCGTTTTAGCATTTTCTCTGGCTGTTCTTGCTGGTTGTGACTAGAACTACTGAATTTCTTTTCTGAAGAGTAAAATCTAAAGTTAATCTGTCCATCCTGTTAGATTTAATTACGGTGTTGGCCTGTATGCACCAATCAGCAAACTACAGACCAGTATCACCCACTAATAACTTTTTTATGAGCTAAGATTTGCGGGTTTTAGCTGGGTTTGTCACAGGTATATAATTTTTTTTCTGCACTGTGTACCATCACTGTTACCACCTTGGGAAGTAAGAAAAAAATATTGTGCTCTAAATAATCAATAGAAATGGGACTGATTTCTCTCTACAGGTATTTTAGAATAAACTTTTTAGTGCCTGCTGTGAATACACGTTGATGAGTTGAAATCTTCCTAAAGCGGATTAAATTATGAATGCTTCAACCAGCCTTTTTTTCTCAGTAATTACCATGAAAAAAGTCTTTTTAATATACTAAATCTTCTTGTTCAATGTTTATTGCGATTTTTGCTTTCAAGGTGCATATTTATCAGCCACTTAATACTTCTAAGGGACTCCACAACATTAATCACCACTGTGCAAGTCTCCCTGAATTTAAAGCTCCACTGATTGTTTAAATCATTTGTACAGTCTGGAGTGTGTTTTCCTTTTCACTTGCTTATATGTCAGCTTGTTGGCCACTTTGATGTCATGATTGGGCTCGGGTTGGGATATAAATCCAGGGTAGGTTTAGGAGGACTTAGTGAGTATCAAATCAAGCATTAGTGATGGAATTGTGCTCATGCACTGGGAGATGAATCTGTAAAGCTTGCACGTGATCCCACACTGGCATTTCAGTGGGTTTGGTGATGCTTGGGCATAAGGAGAGAGAGGGTCAGAAGCAGAATATTAAGGCAAGATTTACCAGACTAAATGAAAGAGTAGGTGACAACATTTATTGAATTCAAGAAAAAGATCACAGGAAAGGTAGAAAAGAAACCAACTTTGGCAGAAAGAAGGACATTATCAGTGCCAAAACTTTATACAGTGGCAAATTTGAAAATAGATTCAGTGGCTGCAGAGATGAATGTTACAGCAGGTGATGTGGCTGCTGGGAGGGGTGCTGGTCCAGGACAGGCAGCACCATGCTATACAGGGCAGTTTAGTTTGGGTGGCTTTATTCCAAGGGAGAGCTCAGTAAAAAGCTAGAAAAGAGAATATGTGGAAATACCAAAATCTTTAGAAGGAGTGTTTCTGGATTTTCCTGTGCACTGCTCAAGAAGAAGAGGAAAAAAACAGTAGGAAAGGCTATTGACCAGGAGTTTGGATGGTCATTCAAGTACCTGCTATGTCTTATTAGAAGCACAAAGGTGCTGCTATTTGCTCTGAAGAAAATAGAAGTACCATGTTGAGCAGTAGCATCTGCATTTCACTACACATTTCAGTTAGTGACTGCTGTGTTTCACACTTGGAGGTGCTCTGTGCTGAAAGACACCGTTCCCTAGGAGTTTGTCAGCATCTAACCTCTGTGCTTTCTCTTTAGTTACAGCCTAGAAGGCCTTGCTGGAGACTCTGGTGAGAACAAGAAGCCCTCTACAAACTTGGAGGCTTCTTCTCTGGGCTCCAAAGACCTCAGGCGGAGTCCACTCACCAGCAATCAGTGCGGGTCGCTGGTGCTGCTCACTGAAGAACTCGAGCAAGGAGAAATCAGAGACTACGATCACCAGGTAGGGCTCTCCAGCTATTGTTAGATATCAGGAAAATGCTGCATCAACATTTTGAAAGTAATTTTCACAAGTGACTCTCTCACAGAGGCTTCCACCCTATAGGTATGTGTATATATAATATTAAAAATCTTCCATCTTTAACGTGGTGGAATCTTCAACTATGTTAAATTTGATATTTTGTTCTTTGGGGCAAGATGGTTGATGGGCAAAGCCTTAGGTAAGAACAAGAAACTTCCCAGTTTTCTTCCACTGATTATGGCATGCGGAATTATGGAAAAATTATTTAACTTTTAGCACAAATATGGTGATTTTATCAATCAAATGTGTTGACTGAATGAAAAATTGCTTCTGCAATTAATGTTAATGCTACCTTTTGCAGTCCTGAAATACACACAAGTACCAAGTACTGATTTATCTGCTAAAGTTTAAAGGTTTATTTTCATATTGTAAGAGGAAAAGAAGGATTTTTTTCTTTCATAGGATTAACCAGATTCAAAAGTCTCATTATTATAAGCAACAATTAGGCAAAATGGTAATTGCCTATTAAGAAAATGCAAAGTAACCTCTCTGAAGCAGATGTCTATGATAGCTATTGAGTTCAGAAGGGCCACAGTATTATAAGTCCCTGAAAATTGTTATTAAAGAAGCAATTATTGCCTTAAATAATATAAATACCCTGGATTTTTGAGTTGGACGTTTCAGCCATAGTATTTTCTGTGTTCCTATCAGAATCATCCAGCCCATTTACCTCACAGAGTCACTGCTGTACATCAAGGCAGTAAACGGGTCTTACAAGATCTGGCCTGTTGAGCTGTAATGTCACAACTCTCATGTCTTCTCTTGCTTTGGGGAATGGCATTTTGGGGGAACACACTGCTAAGTGTTGGATTTTTTTTTACCAGGTTGAACATGAGTCAAGTTATGCTGAGGAGTTGGAGTCACGGCAGTAATTTCAGTGACCATCAGACAGTTAACAATATCTGTCTTGTAATATAAGAAAATCAAGCAGCCAGGGTCCTTCTGTTGTGTAATTAGTGGTCTTACACTTAAAAGACAAAGGAAAATGTTGCATTTGACCTGTATAATACTGATCACATTTTTTGTGTTACTTGAATTTCCCACCTATTACTTTATACTGGGGTTGTTTAAATTTTTCACTGTTTCAGAGCAAGAATTTCAGTAAACGTGAACACTGAACTGGGATCTGAAGTTGGGATGGTTCTGCCATTCTTGACACATTTACTCAGTGTGGTTCTTTTCTGTTCTGCAGGCGCATCAGGCATCGCAGCCACAAGGATTTAATTTCTGCTCTTCTGCTGCTTCATCTCCACTGACCAAATCCATGTCTCTAATGTCAATTAGCAAACCTGTGCTCGACAGTGAGTAACACAGTTTTCCCTTATCCACGCTGGCATCTGTATTATTGAGTGTATCTTACCACCTTCCCAAAGCAGAATGTGCTAGTAGCTGCTCTTGCTTTCCTGTATTATGTGAAATACATGTTTCACTGCTGAATAGACTTGTGGGTGGAAAGGCAGAACTTAGTTTAGTTCTGTTCTTCCTGGTGTATCCCTAGTATTTCCTTTTTGTTGGGTTTCTTTTGGTGTTTTTTCTTAGTTAGACAACTGGTATGGAAACTATGATTTATTGAGTTTGTTATTAAAAAAAAAAAAAAGGAATTTAATTTTACATCCTTACAGAATTTCTTGCTTTGATGTCAGGTAAATTCCACTTAACAATCTTATTTTCCTACATGTAGATTCTTGAAAGTTGATACATGGAAACTTGAGAATCTGTGTCTTGGTCTCCTTTGAGGAGTTTGTTGCCATTCATTTTGAATTAAATATTTTGGAGCAGTTGGGGGTAATTTATTGAATCTCATTCCTGAAGAAAATAATGAAAGATGACTCTATGAAATTTTCCAGTTTAGCTTAATTGAAGCGATAACAAGCACTTAATTTTGCAGCTTGACTGAATTGATTCTTTCAGCTGAAAAAGTCATTCAGAAGGCTGCAGCTGGATGTGCTTAGGAAGGGCTGTATTCCACGTGTTTTCATTTTATTAATTGCCAGCCAGAAACCAAACTGACATCTTGGCTCATGTCTTGTAAATTAGTGATGGTCTCTGATCTTTCCTCTTTATTAAATGCTTCTTCCTTGCAAAGCTGAACAAGGGGTAGGTGCTTTAAGAAAGGTGTTTTATTCACAGAGGAAGAGGCTTGCTGGTGGAAGCTCACAGGGATTTTGTTTTGTTGGTTTTTTTTAAATTCTTCACCACGATTAGTCCATGATTGGTAAAGATGTGGCCGAATGGATGTGTCCCCCAGCAATGGTAACCAAAACACGGGCAGCTCTGTCCTGCCCGGAGGCCGGATCCTGCCCTGTGCAGTGGTGCTCCTGTTTCCCTCCTTGGGCTGAAAGCCTTCATTGCTGTTTTTTGAAGCAGCCAATGTATTGGCATTGCACCCAACCGCTGACCAAACACCATAAAGAACTCTGCTTGCTCCCCAAAAATGCGCTGTCGGTGGCTGAGGGACCCCGGTTGGCTGAGGCTTGTCCTTGTCTCCCTTGGCACTTCCCTTCAGGCCCACAGTGGGCACTGTCCTTCACTCCTCTCTGTCCTATTAGCCATGTTAAAAAGGGCACAGAGGCCTGAGCTGGTGGTAGACAGCCTTGATTATTCCATCATCTTCTAGAGTCGGCCCAGGCACCATGGTCCTGTGGAGACAGAAGGAAAAGAGAAGATGTAGTCAGCTGTCCAGAGGGGCCGGGGAAGAAATGGCAGGATTAGTCTTTTGCTGTGAGGCAGGTGTCTGTGAGTTTGGGTGCTGAACTTAAAAATCACAAACACTCCTGTGAGCTTTATTTTCTCAGTCATTAATTTGTGACAGCTCAGAAGAGCCTCATTTTTATAGGAAGGTATTTTTTGAAAATCAATGCATTTGAGGGGCTGATGGGAGCATCCACTTTGAAAATTTAGATCATGGTGTTCTCTTCCCAATCCTGACACTTTCCTGACTTCAGAAACTTCAGTAAATCACTCAGAGAAGCTGTGGTTGCCCCATCCCTGGATGCGTTCAAGGCGAGACTGGATGGGGCTTTGAGCAACCTGCCTAATGGAAGGTGCCCCTCCCCATGGCAGGAGGATTGGATCTTTAAGGTCTCTGCCAACCCAAACTGCTCTATGATTCTTTGATTTTATTTCATTCTTCCTTAGTCACTTTGAAAGAGGAATCGTGTTGCTTGAGTTGTGACCATATGTCACGTGAAGTAGCTTTAGTGCCTTATAGAAGGTCTCAGTGTATAAACTTCCTTGTGTCACTGGGGTTTGGCATTCACGTTATTTCAGCAGAACACTTCCGAGTTGTGCAAGAATAAATCATTGATTTCATGGAAATGATTTTGCATAATTTTGCAATAATTTTGAATAATTTTGTGGTAGGTGTTAAAAAACTAAAAAAACCCCATCTGGTTCCTGCAACTGCGTCTGAATGAGATGAAAGCAATGTGCTGTGCACAAAAACTTTAAAAACTACATCCAAGTTAATAAATATAGGGAGGAATTTCTCTTATTTTGCCATTTATTGTCATATGTGTTGAGGCAGGAGCGGTTTCCAAGACTGCACTTCTATCCCACACTCCATCTGATTTTTCAGATGTTCCAAGAGCTGTTGTGGTCATTTACAGCTGTTAATCCTTCAGCATTTTATAGAGCAAGGTCACAAGAGCTGTTGGCTGGAGTGCTCGGAAGAATGCTTTCGGCCTTGGAATAGCAAATTTCCAGTGTGGAGCACTGTTATAAAGCCAGGAATTGCTATAAATAAAACCACTGAAATGGAAGTTGAACTGTGCTGGAGAAGGTGGTTCAATTTACAGTAAAGTATTATTGTTCATCTTGACTTGTAGTCTAAATAGACAGTAGACTACAGAAGAAAAAAGCAGTGTTGCCTCATCATGTTCTTCATGTCTGGGGCACTAGAACAACTCCTTTGAAAGGCAGTCTAAACAAAATTAATGCATCAGTCTTGCTAAGAATTCTTCCATTTAAATGCCTTGCATTGGGTCCCTCTAGGATTGTTCTGCTTACATTGGAAAAGTGTGCACATTTTAGTCAAATTGCCTTTGGGCCATTGGCGTTTATGATTAATGGCTGAAGGAAAATTTCCGGGGAGTTTGCTTTGCATTGCATTGGATATTCCTCGGCCAGTATTTTTATATTCTGAATTCAGTTTTGGCCTATGATATCAGCAATGCAAAAGATTCTCATTGTGTGTGGCTAAAAGGACATGCTTTATTCACAGAGAGCAATAATTGCTTCTTCTTTCTCTTGGAAGTTTAATACGGATAAAGTCTTTAGCCTGTTTTCCGTGTTGTGCAAGTGAATTGCTTTATCCATGGAATGACTTAAAAGCCCCTGAATACATGCAGTGAGGGTATTTAACATAGTTGTTTAAGTAGGACCCTTAGGTCAGCCCTGTCCCAGAGGCAGTTTCTCCAACCCTGTCCCAGTCATCTTTCCTGAGGACACACTGGTGTACCTTGTGAGCCATGGGTATCCCACAATCTAACCACAGCTCAGAGGTTTTCACACCTGTGCTTGTATGAAGAAAAGGTTTGGGAGACAGAGCCTTTGGGAATCCCAGTTTCAGTGAAGAGTGGCTCTCTGGCTCCTGCATCTCTTTTTGGAGAAGACTGTACCTACAAAGAATTGTTGCAAAGGTGCTCCTCTGCAGGGGCTGGCCTTAAAAATAAATGGTGGGAGATTTGATGTCACAGGCAGATTGCTGAGTTTGGCACTATGGTAGGCATCTTCCAGACCACGATAGAACAGGGTGCAGAGGAGCTTTTTCTCATGTTTAGTCAGTTCCTTTAAAAGAAGGACATTGAGTTTTAGAAGAAAGCAGAAGCGATGCTTGTTTTTTCTGTTTTATTTTGGAAGAAAAGAAAGGTAGCTTAAGTTTTTCCTTTTTAAAGCTGGAAATTTTGAAGGGCATAGCATTATTAAAATGTTGGGATTTTTTTGGAAATAGAAGTGGCAAGAACCTCCCCAGGTAGATTATGTCAGCACTTCAGATAAACTGTCCTTGCTAATGCCTGGCAGCTTTGCTGTGTCATTTAACTGCGGAAAGCACCTTCAAACAAATATCTTGAGTTGTTCTAGTTTGATTCCCTGGCAGTTCTTTCAGTGAAGGTGACACCCTTTGTCCAGAGACCCACTTTGTTGTTGGTAGTATGTTTGGGAAACTGCGTGTTTACTTGTAAGTGTTCATTAACAGGTCCTACAAAATAGACATCAGCAAAATAGGGAAAGGCTCGAACCTCGAGCTATGCATGCAGCGAGACCTGCATCCTCTGGAATTTGCACGTTCTCAATTCTTTGTTTCTTGTGCCTTTTCTAGAGCCAGCTGCTTTGCAGACATTTCCTTTGCTTTGGTTTTAGTTTGCTTTGGCCGCTTTCCTCTCCTCTTTATTATTAAATGCATTTTCAAGCATGCCCTAATGTCTGCTGTTAACCCACTTCTCAGCCCAGGCCCGGACTCGACCATCGAGACGAATCTCCTTCTCCTTCAGCATCTCTCCACTCATTCCTAAGTCTAAAACTCTCTTTTCTATTGGCTCTTCTTCCAGTGATGAGGAGGAGGAGTTGGATAGTAAGTAATTGTTTTCTGTGCCTTGCAGCCATTATGGGTGGAATCGAAGGGAAATCAGGTTTTCTGCTTTATACCTTGGAATTTCACCTTGCAAATATTTAACTAACTTTTCTATTGCTTGATGTCTAACAGCATTATCTTAGTCTTGTATCTAAATACTAGCTAATGGCAGAATAAAAGGATTATAATCCAAAAAAACTTGTACATCAGCACCATCATGTCTCATCCAGTTAGTTTTTTGTCTTTATCCATGTGGCAAATATCACCTGCTATCCTGACCAGCAATATAATCTTTACCTTTTTATTAAAAGCAAAATGCTTGCCTCAAACTTGCTGCAGGGCATGGACTTGGCAGCAGAGGTAGATCCTTGCCCTCCATAGGTGAGAGTAAGTACATTGCTCAGTGAAAGAGAAGTCCCAGTTATTAAATTCTGAAAATCTTGGTGGCAACTTCAGGGTTGCCCTGCTGAACAAAAAGCACATATTGCAGTCAAACACCTTGGATCCTTGAGGTATTCACATCTAGGTCCTGATACTGTTATCAAAGTAGTTTTGTGGGAAACAGGTGAGAGTTATCTGGTAGCTTTTTTTACCTCTTGCAAACTCTTGCTGAAAGAAGCCCAACTGAGGCAGAATTAAAGTAATTTAGACTCCTCTTGGCTTTTTTAATAGCCTTACCAAAGATAATTGAAAATGTTTCCTATTTCTTCAGCTTGTTTTATTAGACTGTTGAAATAAACCAGACACATTCCTTGTGTCCATACTGGAGTGGGGGAAATTGCTTTCCAGTCCAACAGATTTTTGGTTGCTTCCTGAATTTAAAACAATCTCCACACCATCCATGTTGTAGGTATCTAAATTCTCCTCCTTTCCATTCCTAATCTTCACTGTGTGTTTGTCCCTTCCTTCAAGAAAGTCCTGTGCCCAGATGTGATATTACCCACTTCCATATTTAAGTGCCTTCCTCTTTGCTGTGTTCTTTTCTCCTGCCTTTAACAAAACTCAAAATTCATGATCTCCACAAAGTGAACTGCAAACACACAGCTGTGCTCTGCTGTGCTGGTGCCCCACAGTAAAAATTATCCTCATCTAAACTTCCTGGTGGATTTGGATTTTTTTTCTGTCCTTTTGGGTGTTTTGTTCTTTTGGGGATTGGGGGGGGGTTGGTTATTTTTTATTATTTTATTTATTTTTGGTTTTTGTTCTAAGCATCCAACCTGTTAAGTAATATCTAATAGGTTAGGGTATGACAATTTTAGAGGCTATTTATGTTAGCCAGTATTTACCTTCTTTCCTCCAGCAGTGTTCCTGTTAACAATGATCTTTTAAAATAATGTCAGACATTGTCTCAAACAAAAATGTTATTCTCTTTACATGTGTTTTATTCTCTCATATCTGAGGGTACTTTGGTGACTTTGTGTAAAGGTTGGTTTAGCCACAGCAAGTCATAAGACTGCTTTGGCAGTGGGCATTTTTCATGTAGTAATCCCAGACCAGTTTATCTTTTCACATCTCCAGGGTTCATGTCTCATAAGAGGGCAGATGTGTTAATGTTGAGATTGCCCTTCCATTTCAGTTACTGCTTCTCAACCTCTCCATGCCCGCTTTTCTCTGGAGTATGGAGGATTAGTTGCAGGTTTTTTGATTATATGGCATATTTAAGACATGGATTTCAGGTGGTTGGACAGTTATTATGAAGCCTTTGGATTTCTTTACCCGCAAAAGTTTAATTACTGCTTGCATTAGGGAGGTGCAGTATGGTTTGGAACATCCTAGAGCAGTCACTGCTTTCTGTGTAATGTATCTTGATAAATTATTTCAAGTCCAGATACTATATGAAATAATTTAGGTGGATGATGCTTAAAAGGTGTTCATGTAAATACACCAAAATTTGGCTGCAAGCCCAGGTTCATTGGACATAAATAGCAGTTCTGGCTTTTGAAAAAAAATAAAATATTTGTGGGTTGTGAGGTCAATTTTAGCATTTCAGTTTTGATCCTGTTCATGACATGAAACAAAAAGATTATGAAAATAAACTTTCCTTCCCCTCTTCTACTTCAGAACCAAACCTGAAGGTGAGAAAATATGTGCTTTTCTATGCTTATCTTTGTGGATTTTATAGCTTGCAGCAGTATTGATTATATGTTATATTATAACCTAAAATATGAAATCATAAACAGACCTTGGTTTTTGTCTGGATCCATTTTGCCTGCCAACATCAAAAATTCCCTAATTTTATGATAAAGCACTAATGCAATAAAAGATAAATAATACATAATTGAAATTCCCATGCAGCATACTTTCTCAAGGTGCTGAAAACCAGTCACAAATATCAAATTATTGCAGCTCTTTGTTCAGCATTTCTTCATATTTCTTATGTTAACTTCAAAGAAACAAAAAGGTTTGTGAAATACTTAAATCCAGTCAAACTGATTAATTGTTTTTTTAAAAAAAGGAAATACTAAGGAAGCTTAACGCAGGTTAAAAGCAAATTAGAACTGAAATGTGAACCAGAGTCACTGGAGCTTTAGCCAGGGATTTGGGAGCCTGTAAGTTACTTGTGTGATCTTATTAGGCACTTAAGTACTGGATATTATATAAAAATAAAATATCTCCTATTGGAAACTGAATAGTAAACTTCCTTTTACATGTTACAGTATTACTAACTTTGATGTATTTGGGATAGATCATTAATGAGGTGAAAAATTTTGCAAGGGAAATACTAACACAGATCTCCAAGCAGGGACTGGGGAGTGGGGTATGCCTGTATTTTAGTTTCTCAATATGAAGAAATGATATTTCTGTCTCTATGTTGGCACTTGAATGGGTGGTTAGAAAAATCTATATTTAAGACATAAAATTGCATGCAGTTTTTCCTAATGCCCTCACTGCTTTTGAATAAAGGACCATCTTTGCCTCCGATGGCAAGTAGCTCTTTTGCATTTACCCTTAGCTTTAATGTGATAATGGAATTTGAACCAAAATACTGCTTTTCTTGCAATAGCTGTGCAGAAGCCTGTGTTCTTCAGTGGATCTGGTGAATGGTGTCAGCTCCCAGATCTGCTCCAAATGCGTTGTGCAAGCAGGTTTCTTGTGGTATAGAGAATTGGTGCCATTGGCAGGGCTTCAGCTTCATGTTGAAATTCAGCCTTTCCTCAAGCAGTGTTTTGTGATGAAGCCCCAGGCTGGTAACGTTTTGTGAAAAACAGAATAAGGCTTCCCTTGTTTCCTTTACTCTTTATGAAGTGCTTCAGGATTTTGATGGGAAAATGAACTATAATTTTATCAAGCAGAAAAGTTTTATGCATGAAACCCGGCTGTGTTATACAATGGATTCTTTCTAGTGGTGTATAAATAAAAGCATTGTGGCAGAATGATTCTCATTTATACCTATTGTCATTGAATTGGCAGTTCTAATTCAGACACCCTGATTTACCAGCAGATTTAACAGTTGCATGGCCTTTGCTTAATAGCTGAAGAGTGATAAAAGTACTAAGAAGGCTTTCACCTCAGCATCTAATTTGAGAGCAGCTAAGGATACAGAGAACAGGCTTTATCCTGAGCACATGAAGTCTATTCTAAACACTTCTGGAAAACATTTCCCTTTCCTCTTGAAACATCCAAATATGCAAATTCTAATTTTTGAAATGAGTGGGCTAAGACTGCAGTCTAACATGTCACCCCCACCCCTCTTTTCCAGGTACACAGTCGTTCGGCGGCTCCACGGGTTCCTCGGTTCAGAGGTACAGTGTTCTGGGGATACCACCTCTCTTCTGATGGGGCTCTCTGCTTTGGACACCCCAAAGCCTTCTTGGCACCAGGGCACTCCAGCTGATACAGAAGTTGTCAGATTTGTGAACATTAGTCTCGTATATCTAAATGCTGAAGAATATTTAGGTCATGGAGTGTGAAAGTCTGTTCTAGGTCTTCTCTCTAACAAGGCTTTGTGTTTATTCATAGCTAATAACTTCAGATTATCTATTTTTGCACAACAGCAGTTTACCCCGAGTTATGTTTTACACTAAAAGTAGTTCTTCCCCCCTGTGGCTAATTCTCTCCATATCTCTGCAACAAAGGCCAAAACAATCGTAGGTTTGTATGTTGCTTTTCATCCCTGCAAGTCTTCAGAGGAGATAATCTTCCTGGTGGCTTTAAAAGCGGTTCCCCAGAGGAAGGGTGTTTGTGGCACTGGGGGAGCTGGGTCTCTGGTCTCTGTGGCACTGATGGATTCAGCTTTATTTCATCGCTGGGAGACTCTTCCCCTCTACTTGCTGCTATTTTCTCCTCCTTGATTAATTTGTATTTCTGTTGTTCTGCTTTTGGTTTGTGTTGTACTTCCTATTGACAGACTTGTGTCTTTTATTGCAAGAATAGTTTCTTTATTCTTCCACCACAGCTGAAGAAGTCATAAGCTTGTGCATGTAAAGACTGGTAAAAAATATCTGGTATCCTAAAAGCGCCTAAATTAATACACATAACCACTGTTGTTCATTACTCAGTATTGGTATCCTCATTTCTCAGGGGAGGCTTTACAGGCAGTGTGGTTTCTGTTAAAAGCACTCACTGCCTTTTCAGAGTTCATTAGATGCCTTTCTCTGGAAGGAGATGGCTCTTTTAAAGTATTAATGGTTCCTGGTTATTTGACCCAGGGAGCAGCAGAGGGTGCTATGGCATGGCCTGCTTAAAAACAGATACAAGGATTCCTTGAAATTTATCTCAAAGCAACTGGATTGGCATTTTGTCTTCACTTTTCCTTCTCTGGTGTAACACCCTAAAGCAGACCTTGACGTTATTGGCTAAAAAAATGTATTTTTCCTTTTAAAAAAAAGTAAATTTATCCATTTAATAGATGCTGTGGAAAGGAAAAATAATAAAAGCAACCTTTTTCTTTTTTGATTTTAGCATATCTGAAGAGAGCAGCAGTGTCCCTGCTGGTAAAGGTGTAACAAAAGTCAGTCGCACCTTCAGCTACCTCAGGAATAAAATGTCCAGCAGCAAGAAGAGCAAAGTAAGTGATTCTTGTGATTTATATGGCCTTGAAATGCCCACAGGGAGAGATGAGTTCTGTATTTCAACTCTGTGTTCTGTATTTAAGTCTCTGCCCAACTTTCTTTTCTTTACTTTCTTTTACTTCGTTTCTTCCTTTTGTCAGGGGAGGATTGCCTGTGTGGTGATAGGGACTTGTTACATGGGAGATCTTAGCACTCTAAAGCTGAGCCTTAGAACACACTCTGGGAGCTCAGTTGGTGGCTGGCTGCTGCTGGTGTTCCCCAGGGCTCAGCTTTGGGGCTGGTCTTGTTTAACATCTTTATTGATGATCTGGATGTGGGGATTGAGTGCAGTGAGAGGGCGAGAGGAAATGGCCTTAAGCTGATGCAGGGGAGATTCAGATTAGACATGAAAAATTTTTTTCACTGTTAGGGTGGTCAGGCATTGGAATAGGTTGCCCAGGGAGGTGGTGGAGTCACCATCCCTGGAGGTGTTTAAGAGACATCTGGGTCTGGCGCTGGGTGATGTGGTTTAGGCATTACAGTGGCAGTGCTGGGCTGGCAGTTGGACTGGATCATATTGAAGGTCTCTTCCAGCCTTGAAGATTCAATGGTTCTATGATTCTTCATTTTTACTGTTTTCCCCACAGAATGAACCTTCATTTATTATAGAGAATAGACTGTGTTCTGGCATGAGTTATGGCTTTGTAGTGATTGATGAGTCTAATTTTTACAGAACCTGAGAGGTTTTTAATAAAATGAGGACAGGAGCTCTTAGAAAGGACTGGCTGCCAAAGGCTGTAGTGTATTTTCATTTTATTTTTACTTTTGCCACAAAGTTTCCATGCACTGCAGGAGATGTTGCTCAAACAGTGACCTTTAGTGACGGCAAATATTTGTATTTTCACCTTTTTTCCATCCTTGAAACCCTGGGATTTAATTTGCTGGAAGTTAAGCGCTGTTCAGCACAGCTGATTTTCCTGGGAACAGTACTTGTTACAGAAATAATTCCATTAATGCCAAATACTTCACACAAACAGGCACTTGTTGCCCTAGATTGTCCCCTGAAGGTTAATATATGTTTGGGGTTTTTTCTGGCTTGACTGGGTATTTTTTACTTGAATCTGACCTCTGTTTATCTGTCTGACAGAAGCTCAGAGCACCTTACCTTGCAGTGGGCAGTGTGTATTGTATCATTATGTGATGTTGTAGCTAATATGTTGGTCAATACTGTTGGAAGGCCCCTGAGAGGTGTAATTAAACACTGTTCCTCTTTATGGATCTGCCTTTGAAGACACAAAGCCACGAGTGCCAGGGGCTGAGCAGCTTTAAGACAGTGCTCTTCCCTGCTGCAAAGTACAATGTCAAAAAAAAAATAAATCTGTTTACATAGAAACCTCTGTGCAAACACCAGTGAGAAGTTCAGGAGGATTTTGCACAGGCTCTGAGTGAGACTGGAAATTCATTAACTTGTCCTTGCACTTCAAATGTATAATCACTACAGTAAGAACTGGAGAGAGAGAGAGAGAGAGAGAGAGAGATAAATCTGTTTGGGACACATAAGAAAATACAACAGAATTGCTTTTGTGCAGTAAATTCAGGCTGATTTCACTAATTTCATTATGCTAATTGCAGCTCTTATCAGTTGTGATATTTTTACTAATTAAAAAGCCAGAATATCATTCAAATTACAATTTCTTCTGTGCTTATGATGGACTGTTTGCTTTACGTACATTTTTAGAGCTCCAGTTATACATTTAAATAATTTGACCCCCAAATTATTTTGAACATTGATTCCTCAGAAGCATTATAGCTGAGGAAGACTTGTAAGCGTTAAAAACTAAAACAACAAACCTTGAAAGAGGAAGTTGGACAGGAAGTTGGTTTCTCCTGCTGTCTGTGCTGCCAGGAGGGAGGGAGGTTTCAACTTCTTTCCAGCTAGGTTTTATTTAAATCCAAACCTTCAGAAATGCACTGTTTTCTAAGATGAACTGTAAAATAAAGCACACCTGAGCCTACTAATGATTGGCAACACTCTTGGAAAATGGTGTAAACAGTTATGTGAGAAAACCTTAAAGGGGTGTTTGGAGCATTAACTGTAAGGGATGCTGATGGGAGTTTGTGTGAATTTGCCCATGTCTGGCATGTACTTGGTGTTACTTGGGGATTAGCAGTGAATCTCTTTATTAGCAACGTGCCCTGATTCACATTTCTGAACATACTCTATCTCAGTCAATTTGGGGGGTTAAAAAAAAAAAACAACTAATTTTTTTCATTCTGATAGAGAGTTTCTGAGAAATTATGACAATTAGCATGAGTAATTTCTCTTTTTCCTTGCCTTGCGCAGTAATAAGGCAGTGCTGTGCCACCAACAGTGTTTCAGTGCTTATAGTAGGAGCTGTAAGTGTTTGAAAGGATTAGGAGACAGGGAATATTCCTGACGTGCAGAGCAGGAGGAGAGCAAACACACAAAAACCTTTCTGTCTGGGCATCCTCTGCAGCATTTTGTTTGCTGAAGTACTACATAGCAACACTGAGGTATGTTAAAATTCGCATTTTCTCTATCCCAAACATCACAGAATGTTTGATTTACTACCCTCTACTTTTTAAATGGGTGGTCTCATAGTGACTTGGGACTTCTAAAAGATTAATCACATCGCTTTCACCTGAATATTTTTTTTTTTAGCAGTGGAAGTTAGGGTAGAGCAAGATGAAAGCAACAGCAAAGTAGCTAAAATCATCTTCAAGGAAGTTAGCAGCAATCGTCCCGCCCTCCCCCTTTTGCTCAACAGCTCTGAGCCTGCAATCCCCCTGGCCAGCTGTGCTGGAGCTCCCAGCCACCGGCATGGGCTAGTGCTGGTGGGGAGCAGTGCTCCTGCCCCCCAGGGCAAGGATGTCCATAAAATGGAATAGATTTTCAGAAGTACCTCAGATAACAGTGAAGCTGGTAGGACTTAAGCATTGGGAGGTAAGAGCTTCATGATTCTTTGGGGGAGGGATGGGCTGCTGCAAATCTGTTCCGGCGGTACCTGTTGTGTGTGCCGGTTCAGCCGCAAAGCCGGGCTCCAAATCCTGGTGGCAACTCCAATGGCACGCAGGAAAATGGTTGGGTTTTTACAGTCCTTTTTAAAAATAAAGTTCTAGTAACTTTCACAGGAAAAAAGCTGAAAAAAAAGGTCTCATTTTGAGACCTTGTCCTTCAGTGGAGTGGCTGGCAGCCCGTGCGTGAAGTTTGCTGTTTCCTCCTTGAAAGTGGTGCACTCGTTTCCTTTTGTTCCTGGGGTTGTTCAGCTTTCATTAAAATGTTTTTTACACTGATTTTTATGAAGACAGGGTTTTGTTCCAGACTTTAAAATTACTGCACTTTGCAGTAGACATGAAGTAGGTTTAAAGTATAGGGTGGGAAATCTCCTTTCATCATGAGGGTCACAAGATTTGCCTTGAGCTTACAGTGATCTTTTCTCCTGGAGCTTCACAAGACTTGGCAATAGAGCAAAACTCCAGGCATCAGCTTGGTACCATCAGCCAAGGCCTAAACTGCAGAGATTTTTAGTTCTTGAATCCTGCCAGGCTGGACATGGTTAAAGGAGGGCAGGTCAGCAGATGGAGAATGAGGCTGCGGAGGTTTCTGGGGGGGTGGTGAGCCATGCTCAGAGGAGGCGGAGATGTGATGCAACACAGACTCTTCCTGGCAGGTTTTCTGCTTCAGACAGGATTATTCCATATGGTAATGCTCCTAGTTTTGCTTATTTGCAGAACAAAATAGCATTTGGGGCCAGTAAATAGACTTTTTGTTTATGACACTTTGCAGGGAGAGATTCCGACACTGGGCATTTTGCCTGGGAAGTGTTGGAAGAGGAGAGTCCTTAGGCTGAGTTACTCATTATTTGAGTGTGTCATCAGGAGCTCAACAGTTTCCCTGCTGGTGACTGCAGAGCTCGATACCCCTTTTAACCACTTCATGGGAGTTGCTCACATGGGCTGCTCTGCAGCTCTCTGATATTCAGCCTGTGGCATTATTAGGCAAAGGACACATGGCATATAAATAATAGAATGCAAAGCTAAGCTAAGCTTACAGGAACCTTTACCAGCTTCTGGTTAAGCTTCTCTTTCAGATGCCAGAAAATTTGCAGTAACAGTTAAAGTGCAGTCCTGGAGCTGAATCATATGGTAAACATGTTGTGGGTTGGTACATAGAAAGACAGTGTTTCTAGAATTCAGATTTGGAGTTTTTCTGTGGAGTTTCCTTTAAAAAATTGTTTAGAAGAATTCCAAATCAATGAAGGCTGGAGGGAAAAATGTTTCAAATTTTCAGTATTTAGTATTTTATATCTAAGGTAGTGATAGAAAACTAAGCAGAAACTCTACTAAAAGTTGGAGGAGCTGACTGTGCTTCTCATCTTTCCAAAGCTGAGTATTCCAGAGGTTGAATTGTGGCTTGTGGAAGTTGAGAGGAGCTTTTATGGCATTGCTGTTGTTCCTCAGCCTTTCTGTGGTGCCGTGTGTCAAGAGTTTGTAGAAGATCCATTTTCCCAAAAGGCTTCACATGGTTACTTGGGGTTGAATGTAACTATTGAAAAAGTTGCTGGTTGGAAGGCAAATGGAGGTGGAAATATTCTGGCAGTGAGGCTGTACAGGCACTGAGGAAGAGCTTGTGTTCTCCATTAAAAATGCAGTCACAAATCTCAAGCCTTATGGGTTGGCTTTAAAAATAAACGTGCTGAAAGTTTGATACACACTGCATGTGGTGTTTGTATTTAACACAATTCATTGAAAGTACTGAAGAGGCTGATGGGAGCCCAGAAGAAGAAGAGAGGTAAAGTCCTTAAACAAAGCAAATATAAAACAAAGGTGGAAGAAAATAGCTGCCTTCAGAACAGACTTGGTTTCGTGTCTGCTGGTGGGACATCTGTTAGTCAATAGTATGTAAATCCACATCCATGGGGGCTGCAAGGTGGCTTTGTTAACAGAGAGCTGTGCAGACACATGACCATTGTTAAGGTGTGCACTGATCGATATTGTCACAGTGCCAAAGGCAAACACTGAGGAATTTGTAACTAGAGAATAGACCTCTGCAAAGTGACGAAGCATTTGGTCATTTTCTCTCGGCAGGAAAAAGAGAAAGATAAAGAGAAGACTAAAGAGAAGGACAAAGATTCCAAGGAGAAGGAAAAAGATAAGAAACTGTTAAATGGACATCTCTTCACTGCAACCTCTGTTGTAGCCCAAGCAACTTGTTACCACTGTATGAAGCCTTTCAATAAGGATTCGTACTACTGTGCAAGTAAGTCGGGGGGGATGGGTGGATTCCCTCTGTCCTCTTGTTTTTCACTGAATCTGACATGGAAAATGCAAATCTTGTGCTTTATTTTCCTTTTGCTTTAAGGATGTAGGGTGGGAGGGAGTCTTTGGAGATAGTGATTCACGGAGCAGCATGTTGCCGTGTGGAAACTGGACTGAAATGAGTTGTGGCTGCATGGAGGTGTCCTGCAACCTCATTCCAAGCCTGAGCTCAGCCATCAGGGCATCCCATGGGGTTCTCTACCCCATGTTGGGCTCTATCAGTCAGCTGGAGAACTTCGATTATTTTCAGCTGCATGTTATGGCTTGGGCCTGAGGTGCTTTGATAAGATGGACAAAGGACAGGGACAGCTGGCTTGGATCATGGCTTTTATTTCCAACAGGGAAAAAAAGAGTCCTACCCATCTGGAGTGTATTCTTTTAGTTCTCCGAAATACTGCTTCAGAGAGCCCTCAGTGAGAACCACATGGTACAAAAAAGGAAATACTCACCCTCTTCTCCCTTTATACAAGAAATTACAACACAGGTCAAATGGCAACTACCTGTGTGTGTGTGTGTGTGTGTGTGTGAAGTACGTGCAGTACAGTGCAGGCAGGACGGGAAACACAGCTGAGGGTTTCTGCCAGATTGGTGACTTTGTTCTCTTTTCTTATCTCAGAGTTTCTCATGCCTGTAGCTCGATAAGGTCAGCAGAGTTTGTGTGGTCAAGCCCAGAATGCTGCTTGGTTTATGCAGCAACCCAAAGCTATAGAATATACAGATAAAAATGTCTTTTTCCCACTGCAGCTCCATGCCCTTCTTTCCTCACTATTAGTAATGTTTTACTCCACTAGCCTAAAGAGGAGTCAAAGCATATATGGGAACTGTTCCAGGCTGGAGCCTTCTGTTCCTCCTGGTAGACGTGAGCAGGGGAAGGAGCAGCCAGCTGAATCCTGAATGACAGTTTTGAGTTTCCTGGAAGAGATTTCACCAGAGCTGTTTGCATGACACACACTCCATGTCAGCCTGATGGGAAATGGAAAACATCAACATTTATAAGCTCTGAAATGCATCCTCTTCTTTTCCCCATTCAACTTTCTTTACAGTTTCTGAAGCCACTTAGAAAATCATATATATCCCAGTTTAATGCTCTATAACAATGAGTTGAAATAGCCCAACAATGTAATATGTTTTAGCATAGATATTCTGTCATTATTTTCAAGATATGACTGGAAATTATTGTAAGTTTTCTGCATTGGCCAGAAAATGAATGCCATGGGGAAGGTTTGATGAAGGCCCAGTTGAAATCTCACATCGGAGAGTGCTCCTTCCTCCCATCACTTCTTAAAATCAACCTTCAGATGCTTTGGAAGTGATGGATAACCAGCACTAGAGGCTCTGTTATTCCTGTGCTGTTGCAAGCTAGTGCTACCATCTCTGCTCTATCTCGCCTATGAATGACTCTCAATGCCTTTTAAAGCACTGGATTGTTTTATATCAATGTCTCAGCTTTTCAGTGATGCCCCCCAGCTTCCTGAAACAGCAAGTCAATGCTGAAAGATTGAACATACTATGAAACAAATGGGCCAGCAAAAAAGCCTATTTTTCAATAGCTTCCTCGCTGGTCTTTTTAATTTTTTTATGATCAATGATGCAAAAAATATGCTTTTGGTAGTTTTAATTATTAATACTGCTGATACAGAGGAGTTGGAGGAACTTCCTGCCTACTGAAGAGTTGAATGGGTAAAATAAAGTCCCTGAAACCAGATTTTTCGATCTGAAAAATCCAAATGTTGTATTGCCAAATGATACATACTAAAGAGCTGCCTTTAGGCTTTAAAGGTTTGATTGTGAATTTAATGATTCTGAATTGTCTCCCTGCCTCTCTTCATGCAGGTTCTGTCCCTCTTCCTTGTTCGATCTGAAAAAATGATAGTGCTTGTGGGTTTTTGCAAGAACTTCCAGGTTTCTTTGTTCTGTCTTTCTTGCACAGGAAACTGTGAGACGATAATGGAATAACAACACTTTATGACCTTACCCTTGTTTCTGTCAAAATATTAGAATTACTGACTTTTATTAGTAGGCTCAAATGTAAGAGATTCTAGGAATGTGAGCATATTTTGTCATTCTGGTCATAGAATGTTTTCCTTTCTTACTTCTTCAAGAAATAATTCAGAACTTTACGCTTACAGTGTAACATACATATGTTTTCATGAATGAGTGGAAATAATTTTCGCTAAGCTACTGAATCTTGTGTGAGAGCATTTGAGTTGTGATCTTTTATCTGCCAAAAGAGTTCAAGCCTCCAACCCAAATATCAATTATTGGGGGGGGGGGGGGTCAGGGAAACAGGTAGTTTTAATCATCTTTGAAAACTTTGATTCCCAGAAATCTTCTGGCAGAGATGATGGGCAGACTCAGGGTATTCTAAAATAATCACACAGCTTTTGCCCTGGCATATATTCAGCAAAGGGTGGGGTTAAAGCAGGATGGTCTTTGCACTGTTGAGTGCTGTGGTTTCCAACCAAAGCAGTGTCTTCGGTGTAGTTTTCAGCAGGAAGTCCCCACCTCCCAGACATGGTCACCTGACAGATGCTCCTCTTACTTTTTCTGGTAATCCTGTAGCACAGTAGCACTTGCTTTCTGTGCTTCAGACCTTGCCTATGATGTCTTAGTTTATGTAAATGAATTTTCCCATCCTTTTCCTGTCTTTTGGATCTCATAGTCCCTGTTTTGATGAGAACAGTATTTGTGTTTTCAGAGAAAATATTGGCCCTACAATTGGTTTCTGTTTTCATCTCCTGCTTCCACTTTCCACCTTACTTTCAGATGAACAATGCCATCATTTTTCCTTGCTATTTTTTTTCCTTTAAGACCCACCAGTTAAGACCCCTGGCAACTCAGCCTTGCATTGATTTTTAAACAGAATTTCCTGTTAAATTCCGTGAGGAAATATTATTAACAAACAAAGGGCTAATTATCCTGGTAGAGGAGCCTGCCTCTCAGCATTTGCAGCTACTCATGTAAACCACAATGATGCCTGAAAGTTGTAATTCTCAGTTGTGTAAGTTAACAGTTCTGATTACAAACAGTGAAAACTGACTTGTTTTCTGTGGGGTTTTGTTTAATTGGTTGGGTTTTTTTACTTTTGACAGACTGCAATGCAATTGTTCACAAAGGCTGTAAGGAGAGTTTTGCTTCTTGTGCAAAGGTCAAAATGAAGGTAAGAGATTTTCATCTACTCTATTGAATAAACAAAAAAGTTTATGCAGATATATAACATCTTCTATCATATGTCACAAACTTTCCAGCTTGTTGGAAAGAACTTCAGTCTCTGTGCTGAAGTTTTCACATAATGAAAACTATTAAATATGTTGTTTATACGAGGAACACGCAGAGTTTGTGCTTATCCCAAATGCAAGGAACCTGGTTCTCCAAGCTAACTAGTGTTTATACAGTTAAGATTTTCATACTCTTCAGTATTGTCAGCACTTTCTCTTTTTCCTATTTCCTGCATGGTTCTCCATCTTTTGTTTTGCCCGTTTTGATGATGGGGAAAAAAACATTTAATAATACAGATACAGGCAAAAAACTGTTCTGTTCTGTTCTGAGAGATTCAGAAAAAGCATAACTTTTTAAATTTAGTTATATGGATCAAATTGCTGGGAGAAAGGAGGAAGAAATTACAGTGAATTTTATTTTTCTTTCAGCCACAGAGAGGGATGCTGCAGGCACACGATACCTCTTCGTTACCCACAGTAACCATGAGAAACAAAAGTAAGACAACTTCCATTCCCTCTGCTTTGGTGATGTTCTTTACTGTTCTGACAACTGATAACTTGATATTATGAAAGATAAGCATTTATCAGAGCAGGGATGAGAACATCCTCTGTTCATGGTAAGCAGTATTTGAGATTTCAGAAGCTGTACTGAAGCTGTGCAAAGTTCATCTGCTTCTGCAATGCCCATGTAGTTTTAAGCAAATGTAAAGTCATCTCAGATTTAGAATAACTACTTGACTGCTGTAGCTTGCTGAATGCCTACAGCTGTAAAGTCCACAAAATGTGGAAGATACAGCCTGTGTCCATGGGTGTCTGACACTGGGAAGAATCCAAATATGAGCATTAAGTGGAGAGGATGTTTATTCAAAATACAATTAGTTTTATTTTAATTAAATAGTCTTAGGCTTTGAAGTGGTCAAAGTAAAAAGTTTGATTTTGCATAGGAGAAATACTGACAAACATTTCCTGTGCTGAGATACACACTGCACTACAGAGCAGTGTGACCAAGGGTAAAGAGTAGGCTTAAAATAGCCCAAATGGGTTTTATAGTGCCATGATTTGACAAGCTTAAGTGATAAACTTTGATTAGATAAGTCATAGCTTGAGATCTCTCTGTGGAACCACACTGTATGATACAGTTGTACTCACTGTGGTATTTATCATGAAGTTCAGAGATATTGTTCCAGAGAGCAGAAATGCAACTGAAGAA
Source organism: Margarornis squamiger (assembly GCA_035222235.1). Classification (NCBI taxonomy): domain Eukaryota; kingdom Metazoa; phylum Chordata; class Aves; order Passeriformes; family Furnariidae; genus Margarornis; species Margarornis squamiger. The sequence continues at coordinate 7,018,674 of JAWWTY010000016.1, forward strand.
GGAAAAATCTGAAATTAATATGAAAAGAATAGTTAAAAATATCTGATAGTATAAGGAAATAAGGATTTTCATTTCTCTGCAGTATGTACTGGTAGAGAAACTTACCTCAAAAAGTTTCACCAGAAACAGCAAGATGTATATAATTATAAACCCAGGGAAATGAAAAAGCAACAGAGTGGATTGCAACATGTGATTATTTATCACATAAAATTAAATTCAGTTTCCCTAGTGTATGTTTCTGGACTTGCAAATCCCACCTAGGTATTTTAAGCATAATTCAGTGCAGTCAGTTCTGCATAAGGGTGGATGTTCTTTCCTTCCTATGGCTGTTTTTAACTACTGAGGTCCCTTGGTGATTATTCTAGAAAGAAAAGGAAGTGAATTTTCTAGCCTGGATCCTTTGAGTCATCATCATCCTCACAATTAACAGCAGATCAGGCTGACTCCTCTCTGACCCTTCCCTTCCAGGCTCACAGCCCAAGGAGCGCCCTCGCTCTGCCATCCTTGCTCCCGATGAAAGCACCGTCACCTCAATATTCAACAACAGGAGATCATCACAGCAGCCTACAGCACTTTCCAAAAGTGTCTCCATCCAGAACATTGCAGGGTAAGGCTTCTCCCTGCACACGTGTGTGTGTGTGTGTTACCTGCAAACGTAAAGAAATTCAGATCTCACTGAAAATGGCCTCGTGTGCTATGATTTGTGCTAAAGGTACAAAAGAGGATCACAAAGCCGGAAATGCCCATGTTATGTATGATACCATCGGTTGTATTCTGAATGATCAGATTGTCTGGGTTAGTCATGGCATGAGTTGGCCTGGTTAGATTCAAGGCCACGTCACAGAGATGCCCTGGGCTCCAGGAGGAAATTTCCTTGCCTTGGGCTCGATACTGTGCAAACACACATTTGCAGCTCAGGTATAGTATTAATTTTTGTGTCCATGACGATAGAGTGAAGGCACAGCACTGCAGTCTGCCTAGTGTTTTTGGACTGCATTATAAATAATTAATTACCAAAAAAAATTTTAGAAAAAAGTCTAGTTTATGGTTCTTACCCTACCTGCGTGTTGAGCAGCTCTGCACATGAGGCAGTAGCATGGACTAGCATGTTCTGGGCAGTTTGGATGCCCTGGCTATTTATGGTGAATTTTATTTCAGTCCATTTTTCTTATCTTTCTCAGAGCTAATGATAAGGACTCTTGCATAGCCTTTGGTGTTGCATTTTTTGCACTGCTTGCACCAAGGGCAGTGAGGATGGGACGTGACTAAAATGGAAAGTAATGGAATGGAGTTATCTAAACCATAAAACCTCAGGTGTGGTTCTACACAGAAGAAGCACCAGCACTCAGAACTGTAGCTCTTACTGCTTCTTGATCCCCAGTGGGTAGTTAGAAAACAACTAACAAAAGCACATTTCTGTACATAATCATGCAGTGTTGGCTCTCTTTTTCTAATTCATAGTTAAAATGCATTTCTGCTGGTTATTTGAAAGTACATTTGGCTGGGGTTTTTATGTCATAAACAGTATTGTACATTCTGTTTTCCAGCAGAGTTGGGAATGATGACAGCTTAATACACACTTGGAAATTCCTGTCGCAGTCAACAGACTCCTTACATAAAATCAGCCGGGTGAATGAATCCATGGAGTCACTGGTTGATGAAGGTAAGGGATCCCCATGGCATTTATGGCATAAGGAAGGTCTCAGTGTTGCTTTCCAAACACAGAAAATCCACTTTCGGCAAGTGTCCTCCTTTCTAATGGGCAATTAAAGTGCATTGATTTTAATCTTAGAATATCAGCATGATAAACAAAGCCCCACATACTAATTTATTTAGCTTGTTGAATTGTGGGAAAACATTCAGAAGGTTTCAGTTACAGTTGAGTTACTTGGAATTTAGCTCAGGGAAAAATGTTTCCTCTTCTGCTGTAGTTTTTTGTCTGTGATGTTGCATTGCAGATTCAGAATACATTATCTGAGCTAGAATTTGGTCTGTGTGAAAATGGTGAGCTACTTTTGTGCAACTAGGTAATAATCTTTAAAAGTGCTTTTCATAGCCTGGTCCTTATGTGGTATATGATCATTTGTGTCAGAAAAGGAGAATGTGTGTGATGTCCATGGTGTGACAGACAAAGCTTAAACCTAAATGAGTAGACAGGAATCTCAAATGGGCCAAGTTACCCATGTCTTAATGGCGCTTACATTGCTTTGTGAAGGTGCAGACATGAATGAAGGACAGCTCATGGGAGAACTGGAATTAGATTCCAAGCAGCTGGAGGCAGAGTCCTGGAGCCAAGTAGTGGACAGCAAGTTCCTACAGCAGCAAAACAAAGATGTTGTCAAACGACAAGATGTCATTTATGGTGAGACACCTGCATCTTAATTTTTCACTTGTTTTAGATAGCTTCTTGATGTTCCCACACTCATTGATTTGGGAAACTTCAGGTCAGTGAATTTAGGTCAGTGAACTTTAGGTCAGGAAACAATGACTTGGTTTCCTTAGAAGCCAAAGTTTCATTCTTGCAGTTCTTAGAAATGTAATGTATTCTGTGAAAGCTTTCTTTTTGCAATACGTATATCCAGAAGCTATCCAAAACTCCCAGATATTGCCTCTCCTCGTTTGTCTGCTGATGACATTTAAACTCAGTTACAGCAGAGCAGGTAGCTAGGAAGTCTTCTGACAGGTTCAGGAGCCATCCTGTATGGCAAAAGGGCAATATGCTGAGGCTGGCAGCGAGTTAGAAAGGAGCAGATACCAGAGCCGAAGGTTCAGCCCTCAGTGTCCAGAGCTCTTTGTTGTGGGACTCCTGTGTCCCCTTCTCACACATTAAACTATTGATTGATGTTTCATTACCTGACATGAAATTTTCTGAAACCACTTAGAGAAGCCCAGTTATGGATGAGCTTTCCCATGGCAGCTTTTCCTTGTGCTGTAACCCATGAACTCTACAGTGACCTTGGATTTGACCTTGTCCCCATCCTATACAGAGCTAATGCAGACGGAAATGCATCATGTCCGCACCCTGAAGATCATGAATGATGTGTACAGTGCAGCCATGTTAAAGGAACTGCAGTATGATCAACAAGTCATTGACAAGATCTTTCCCTGCCTGGAAAACCTTCTGCAAATCCACAGTAACTTTTTCCAGCGGATTCTGGAAAGGAAGAAGGAGTCATTGGCAGACAAAAGTGAAAAGAACTTTGTTATCAAGAGGATAGGTGACATCCTAGTGAATCAAGTAAGTGCTGGAAAATGCTTGCAGTTCTGAGAACACAGCTGGAAACCAGGCGCTTTTCCTTCCCTTCCTTCCCCTCCTGTTTGTGCCTGTCAGATAATCACAGCTGATGGCACCTTTACTCTTCCCACATGTAAAAATCTCTGCCTCTGCTTTTCAAAGTATTTTTTAATCTTTCAGAGGAAAGGTCCACTGTTGAAAATTAATTCAGTTCATTTTGTGGGGAAGAGAAGCGTTTGCTGAGAGGCACAAAACAGTTTGTCCATAGCCTGGAGCATAGGCAGGAGCTCACAGCACAATATGCCTAGTGTGTCTCTTGGCTGTTTTACTGACCTGCTGTTTAAGTTTGGGTGGGTCATTTTACTTTCTTTATCCATGGTTACTGCCTTCTCTTTGTCTGTTTTGACTTTTTTGTTGTTGGCTGTTAAGCCCTGTGAGTAGAATCCCAAGTTCTACTGTAGATGTGAACTAGATGAATTCCCCAAATCAGCTCTTTACTTTCTAGACACCTGCTTGCTTGATTTAGGATGCTTTGGACTAATTTAGTTTCATCAAATTCTTTTGAGAGACTGGCAGACACTGCTGGGATATCACACCAGGAGCTCAGTGCAAATTGGAGCTCTGTGTCTTATGTCTTGCAGTTCTCTGGTGACAGTGCCGAGCGAATGAAGAAAACATACGGCAAATTCTGCGGGCATCACAACGAGGCAGTCAATTACTTCAAAGATCTGTACTCAAAGGACAAGCGGTTTCAGGCATTTGTCAAGGTAGGACCTGGTTGTCGATGGAAAAAGTATCCCCTTTCTGCACTCTCACGAGCATTTTGCCACAGAAATGAAATTGTCATCTTTGTTCCTTAGAAAAAAATGAGCAGCTCCCTGGTGAGGCGTCTCGGGATTCCTGAATGTATCTTGTTGGTAACACAGAGAATCACAAAGTACCCAGTCCTTTTACAAAGGATACTGCAGTACACCAAAGGTAAGGACCAGTTCCTCTATTCTAAGCTTGTATTTGTTTGTCCTGTGTAAATTTTTTGGATCCTTTTCAGCTGAAGCAGATTTTCTTACCAGCTAATCCAGTCATTGTTGTCTCACACAGCTGTAATGAGTTAATTCAGTTCCATATCTCCTTCTAAGATTAGTTGTTCAGGTACTTTGATTTAGTTAAGTCTGTCTGTAGCTAATTATGGAGCAACATGCTTAGTCTCCAAAGTCTCCCAGCTTGTGTTTTTTTTATAATGGCTAAAATACATAGTTAATTTGTGTATTTCATCTGTACTATCTCATATACAAAGTACATTGGAATAGTCCCAACCTCAACCCACATATATGTGAAAGGTTTTGTGAAACTCTCCTTAAGGGGGAAAAATACACCCTGTCTCATTTAAATATTAAAAAGTTATAATGCACAAATGTAGGGGGGAGAAGAGGAAGGAAGTAAAATTGGGAAGTTAGACTCTACAAAGATGAAGTGAAATCGAGGTCTTTCTGTTTCTTTTTTAAAGAAAATGAAGTGGAACATGAAGACTTGACTCAGTCATTAAACCTCGTTAAGGATGTGATTGCTGCAGTCAACAGCAAAGTCAGCAATTATGAAAAGAAAATGCGCCTTGGTGAGATTTACAGCCGGACGGATAGCAAGTCCATCATGAGGATGAAGAGTGGCCAGATGTTTGCAAGAGAGGATTTGAGGCATCGAAAACTCATCCGAGATGGGCCTGTTTCACTAAAAAGTGCAGCTGGACGTCTGAAAGGTAAGGCTGTCCTTCCTTCTGCTGGTGCACGCTGTTCAGGAGAGGCTCTGGTGTCCCTGCAGCTGCCTCTTGTTGGGTCAGTGTTTTTTTGAGTTGTTTTTTTCTTTGTTAGGTGGAAGTAGTTTTTTTTAATGTGCTGTGCACTGAAATTCTCCACTGAATTAAACACTAAATCTCCCAAGGAATCCTTCAGCTGGGACAATGGGAGCAGTAAGAGCAGACAGGGCTGTGTCTCAGACTTGGCAGAAAGGCTGGGCTTCCCTTCTCTCCCTCCAGCATTAGCTGATTAAATTATGGTCTGTGGGCATGAATGGGGACTGGCAGCCTGGTGCTGTGCTGTGCAGGGAGGTGATGATAACATGGAATTCCACATGGGGTATGATTTATTTCGAGGTTTTGGAAACAGGAAGTTTACAGATGATTTCTAGGCACCCAAGACTACTATTGCCTTTAGATGATGGATGAAGCAAGTTATTCTGCGTGTTGTGAAATCCTGTGATAAGCACTGGCTCCATTTGCATTTCTTAGTCATAGAAATGCATAAACATGTCTGCAGTGCAAACTCCCAGGGAAAGCAAGTCCTGCAGGCAAGCTGCAGACCCAGGGAGAGTAGCATGTTCTTACATTCAGGCTGTTTTGCAGGATTTGAAATGCAGCACAGAGAACTAGAGGAAGAACTTTTCTTAGAGGGTTTTAGCATTTCCCCTCTTGCAAAGTGCACAGAACAGACAAAAAGGGAATCAAATGCTGCCTTCAGCAAGCCTCCCAGACCTTGGATTTAATTTTGCAGCTTTGCTTAAAGTTTGGTGGTTCTTTAATCTGGAATGGATCCTGTCTTCCCAAAACAGAATGGAAGGATTTACCCACGGGATGATTTAACTTTTTGGTTTGCTTCCTCTCTGTCACAAGATTTCCCCAGTACATTACACAAAAACTCTTTGTACCGAGGGGTCTGGGTGGGGCATTACACTTGGTAGTTGCTGTGCAACTTTATGATATGTCATTAGGAGACTTGGAAAGCTGTATGTGTACTCTGGGAAAAGACTGATTTAAAATCCTCTGTTGGCTTGAGGTTGTGCTTCCTTCTCCCGTGAAAGAAAGCCAGGTCCTGTGTCTCACGCAGGTTCTGTCGGCTCCCCTCGGAGTCGACAAGAGTTGTGTTTGTCTAAGAGCAGAATTAGTAGTGGCTCCTGAAGTCAGTATTTCCTGGGCAAGAAACTGCAGCTGACAAATGTTGTTATTGCATGATAATTTACACTCTGCAAACCACTCATCAAGAGAACCATAAAACCCAAAACTTCCTGTGCCGATATTTTGCTCAAGGGCTAAAATATTGATTGTTTGAGAAAACAGAGCTTCTATTGAGTAAACGTCTCTTGCTTTCACTCTTATGCCCATGTCTTAACTGCTAGTGAGCATGTGGCTGGAGAGGAGCACCCCTGTTCCAACAGATGAGAGCAAATCCTGCAGGTTTTCCAGGTGCTTATTTCTGCTGCTTAATGCAGAGTTGGTTCAGAGCTAACCTGACCTGGCATCTCCAGGAGCTGCCCCCACTCCTGCTGCAGTCTGGGAGGTTGATCCTGCTCCCAGCATTTGCAATACCAGCCCTGCTGGTCCTCAGCACTGGTGGTATTACAGTGACTCTTTTTGGGGTGGGTTGTGTGGTTATACTGTACTGATATGCTGCTTATTTTGCAGAAGTCCAGGCTGTTCTCCTCTCTGATACGCTCGTGTTCCTTCAGGAGAAGGACCAGAAGTATGTCTTTGCCTCACTGGTAAGGCTTCAACCTCTTCTCCTTTCTTTTCTATGTGAAAGACCTGTGATGTGTGTTGTGCAGCAAAGCCATCCATTTTTCTGCTAAACAACTTAATTTTCTTGCTCAGAACATTTTTGTTTGCTGAGCTGACTCCATTCTTTTTGATAGGAAAACATGTCTTCACGCCCCACCTCCCCTTTCTGCAACGCCTTGGCACAGCTGATAATTGGCCTTGAAAACCTGCCCGTCACTCGATACGCTTGAGCTTTTCAGTTTGTGCACATTGAAGCAGTGGTTGGGGTGGGAGGGGGTAAAGAGATAATGCAAACATTGTAAAAATGAAGCTTAGCAGAAGGAAGTGTCCTAATACATTGTGAGCTGCTGTGGGGGGCGGCAGGGTGAAATGCAAGTGCAGTAAATTCAACAGAACAGCTTGAAAATAAATGTCAGAGGAATACATTTGTAATGCACAAGAGCAAAAACATTAGCTTTTGAGGGCAGGCCCCTGAAAAGGGCTGGGCACATTGACCTGCTAAAGAAAATCTAGTGCCTAATGGAGCCTGTTGGGCTGTACCTTCCAGGCATGGTCTAGACCAGCTAAACCTTGTGCCCTTTTCACTCTTTGAGCATTTTGAAAGCTGATAATTTGTTATTACAGTGCCACCAACCCTCTGCACAGGCTCAGTGCCCTGCACAGGGGAAGCTGATTTGCACACAAGTCCTGCTGGTGGACCTCTACCAAATCACCCCACTTGTAACATCTGCTGCAGTGCACAAAGGGGCTGATTTGTGTGCAGGTGACACAGCAGCAAAGGGCTGTCGTAACCGAGCAGGCTGATTACACAGACACCATAGCACACAGTGAACGTCATCTTACACATGAGTTCTCACAGAGGAGTCAGCTGTGAGCTTCTGAGAACAACAGAGGTTTTGTGGCATTTGAAAACAAGGTGTTATTGTATCCTAGAAAGCGATCATGAAGATACTGTGTGTGGAGCAGGCGCTAGCAGGCTGCACCAAGTGTAAGGAGCTGCGATATTAATGACAGGGAGGGCGTGGGCAGGAGGAAGTGAGATCAGAGCGAAATATGGTAGAGTTTACAAAACCACAAAGGCAATTCTAAATTAATTCTTTGTTAAAGTGGAATGAGGTGGAATTGCTTTTCATACAGAATGGTTGTTTCACCCCGTTAAAAAGATTTATTTTTTTTAATTAGCCAATAAGGTCAGAAAATGTTTACAACCTGAGAGATGTGATGCTATGGTTTATTGGGACCTTTTCAATCCTAGTTTGCATCTGGGCAGTAGCATTAGCACTGTTCACCCTCCTCACCTATTTCTTTCCATTTGAAGGACCAGAAATCCACTGTGATCTCTCTGAAGAAGTTGATTGTACGAGAAGTGGCTCACGAAGAGAAGGGTTTGTTCCTGATCAGCATGGGTGGAGAAGATCCCGAAATGGTGGAAGTCCATGCCAGCTCCAAAGAAGAACGTAACGGTTGGATACAGATCATCCAGGACACCATGAACACCATGTAAGTTACCCAGCTGTTGTTGGGAGGCAAGTGGTGCACAAGGTTGTGTTCCTGTAGTAATCGAGCCATATCTTCTGTCCAGGCATAGAGATGAAGACGAAGGAGTCCCTTGTGAGTCAGAGTTCGAAAAGAAATTGTCCGATGCAAAAGTGAGAGGACTGAAAGGTAAAATCCTGCCCAGGACAATGCTGGGAAGTGGCTTTGGAAAAATGTATGGGAATTTCTGAGTTGGGTTTTGTGGTTGAATGATGACTTCTTTCAAACGAGTGAGAATCCTGCATCCAGCAAATAATTGCAGTCCTGGTTGGCAACTCACCTTCCCTGCATTATTTTTGTTCTGAGCCTGCTGGGTGCTGCTGCTCTGCATGGATTGTGCAGGGCACAGTCATATTGTGTCAGAATATGTGCTGCCAAACCCAGCACATATCGTCAGGTTCCACTAGATGGGGCCAGTATCTCAGGAATCGCTCAAGTTTCCTTGCAAAAGCTTTTATTTTCTGTCTTCATCTCTTGTTTTCTGTTCACCCCCACAGAACAACTTCAGCAGAAGGATAAGCAGATCCTGCTCTTGCTGGAGGAGAAGACAAAGATCTTCCAGGACATGGCTGACAGTTCTGTGCAGGAGGAGATGCCAGGCTCCAGACTGCTCTTCAGAGCCAACACAGAAGAGGCTCCAAAAGGAGAGGCCATTATGAAAACGGCAATAAATGAAGGTGAGCCAGTCAGGTGATGTGTTACCATAATTACCATAACCAACATACCCTTCAGCCTCAGTGAAGGCATCAGTTGTCAAGCGCCAGTTTGGCAGGGTAGGTCAGAATAACAGCACAGATGAGGAGATACTGCTACTCGTGGTGTTGTCTCAGGGACAGGTCATGAGGATCAGGAAAGGAAGTAGATACTGATGAGTGTTGAAAAAAGGCAGAAAATCCAGCACAGAGAACAACCATGCCTTGAATCTGCTTTGAGATCAGGACCAGCACAGGATTTTGCTATGCTTCAGTCTCAGAAAGATGTGAGAATGGGGCTTGGGTCCCAGCAGGTGCTTGTGGTGCCTGTAAGGGACAAGTAAGTTCATTGAGAAAGGCAAGGGTAGAGGGAAACTCAGGCAACTTTCCAATGTGATTTTTGGAGAGGCTAAAAATTATTAAGTGCTTTTGTCAGAGCATACCAGGTTGCCTGGAGGAAGAGAGGGAGGTGTAAGTCTGTGCAGAGCTCCAGGAATTGGAGCTAATGGTCAGGCCGACTGAGTTTTTTCAGGGGCAATGTGTACTGTTCACGTATCATTGTCACAGAAACGTGGGTTCTCGCTCCAGCAGAGCACGCGAATTTCTGACCTGAGCTCAGGCAGTGATGAAAATAGTTCAGAAGCCTGAGGAGGCCTTTAACAGAGACATTTTTGGTTTTTATCAGTGGAACTGCTGCAAGACCTGGTGAACAGGAGCCTGGGCACTGCCCTCGGACAGCAGGTCAGCAGCACTGCCATGGAACAGGAAGGAGGAGTTGGCCCTATCTCTCTTCCTAGAAGGGCAGAAACTTTTGGAGGATTTGACAGTCATCAGATGAACGCTTCCAAGGGTGAGTAGGTACATGTGTGCACATCAGCATTTGCTCATAATACATGTCATCATATCTTTGTGCTTCAGAAGGACTTCCTTCAGCTGCTGGTTTGGGTTTCACAACTTCTCTCCAATAATAGTTGATAGATTAAATCACAGATTAGGAAAAAAGCCTATGTACAGGTGGAATGATGGTAGACAAAAACCCGTAGCTACACAAGGATTAAACATCTGAACTCTTCACTCCTTTCTTCTCTGTGCTCTAACTCATCTTTATTCTTTTACTTATGTGCCACATGAAAGCATTTGGCTTCTCAATAGATTAGTCTCTTCATGTTATTATTGTAATATCTACAGCTCTGTTCTTTGTTCTTCAGTTATCTTCCAGCAGGAGCCTGGTGCTGTTGCATTTGCGAATGGATGAGGATATTGCTGAATCAAACACCTTCTCCCCTGTCTCTGCTCTCTGTGCTTTTGTTCCACCTACAACTGCATGTGTTATTCCTGCAATTAAGTCTCTCCCAAAGAAATGTGTGACTATTTCAGCTGCATAGTTGGCTGCTTCCCAATGCTCTCTTTCTTTGCCCTAGTCATCAGAAACTTCCCTGTCCTCAAATTCCTTTCTCTGTGGTCTCACTCACACTCCCAATACAACCAGTTTTGCTGCGCTAGTGTCTGTCTCAGCACTGGGATGGTTGGACCTCGTCTGACCTCCTGCATTAAAGGAGCAGTGTTAGCTCCAGACAGTCAGACATGAGAAATATGTAGAGGCTTTCCCAGCTCCATTTGAAAGCTGCAAAGCCCTTCACAGGCCTTGTCATCATAGTGACAAATATATTCACACTGGAGGGGTTTGTTTAGGGTTGTGGCTCTCTGTTGCAATGATGAATGGGACAACCTCAGGCTGTTTGTTGCCCAACTCTAGGTTTTCTATAGAAATACCGTCTTTTGAATTAGATTGTAATTCAATAGTTGTAGGGTCTTGGGAGATTTTGGTAAAAAAATGCAGGGCCTGTTTGTTCAGCTGGAGGCCAGGAGGTATGAAACCTGGCATTCTTCTCCAGTTCTTCTGTTCACAACCTGTGAAACCTTGGGCAAAGCTTATAACCTGACTCCCCTTCATTCTCCCCTCCAGCAAAGCAGAAGGGAGGTGTTTCCTCCTGCAAAGAGGTGGAAGGTCCCAGGACGTGGCGCAGGAGAGAAGGTCTGTTAGGAGGATTTGAGGGTCAGCCTTTAATAGCAAAGCCTGCCTGGGTGGGGGTGGGGGAAAGGGTCTTTGCACTAGGTATGGTGTCTTTCACATTGATACAGATTCAGCTGTATGTAAAATTTATCATTAAAATAGTGGCAATAGGAAGGTTACCACTGCAGGTGTGGCTTTCCCCATGGGCTGCATCTCAGCTGGCAAGGGGAGTAGAAGAATCTTGGCAAGAGCTAGAGGATGGAAGGTCCGTGTGACTCCTTTGCCACCCCTGAGCAGAAGGGCAGCACGGGGGGAGGGTTACAGCCCTCCTGTCCCCACAGGTCAGTTCAGTCCTGCTTCAGAGCACTGATATGAGCCTTCCAGGGGGAAGTTAGAAAGAGAAGTCCAGTGTTTCTTTGAAGATCCAGGTTTCTGATAACTAAGGTTAATCATAAATTGTTAGCATAGAATTACACAGGGTGTCATACAGCAGTATCTGACCCAGATGTAAATTAACTTGCACAAGAGAGGCATTGAAACTATACCTGCAATAATATACCCTGATATGATTCTGTTATCATCCTCCATCTGCTCTTACTCTGCCTCATGTCTTCTCAGCAAGTATTCTGTGGTAGTAGATGGCAGTGCGGGGGCTAGACAGAGCACCAATTGATAGCTGTGTGCCGAATTTATCAGCACGTTCTCTGAAACCAAAGTCAATCTTAATCTAAATTCACATCCACTTTTTCTGGTAGTGCTGACGTGTTCCGTATATTTAGGGAGCAAATGCATTTAGTTAAAGTGTCGAGAGCTCTGTGTCCCCTTTTCTGAAACATGTGAGTTTCCTGTATTAAATTTCTCAGACTTTAGCAAGTTCATCTATGGTTTAGGATGTTGAATAACCAATGTCAATGCTGGCTTCCTCCTTTAGGTGGAGCAAAAGATGAAGGCGACGATGCTCAGGACCTTCGGAGAACAGAATCAGACAGCATTTTAAAGAAGGTATAGCTTGGTTTATCTGTCTGCTGCCACTGAGTTCAGATCTCAAAAGAGTGACAATTCTAGTCTTGAAAGGTTCCTAAATTTCTTGACAATTAGATATGTCCTAGTAAGTTAAAAATAAAATGAAATTGGAAGTATGCAACCAAAACCACTTTAGCTAAAATCCTACTTGAAAACTGCTGCAAATCAGTTTTATTCCTTGGTGGCACAGGTTATCTACCATCTGTCTGCAGAACAGCCAAAGCATGTGTTTAATTATGCATCATTACTGAAATTATAAGGTCAGCTATAACCTTGCACCTATTCTTGCTGGGGATCGATCCATCACATAACTACAAAATGTCATCTAATTAACATTTTATTGTATATGATTTTAACTTGTCTAAAAAACAGTGCGTGAATTCTCTCAGAATGAAAGGTAGAGGGAGTGTTTAAGGGGTATGTCATTAGTTCAGCTAATTACATTTGCTGTGATTTCTGATTGTCCTTATTAAATTTGTGATCTTGTCATAGGGTGGAAATGCTAATCTGATGTTCATGTTGAAAAGGAATAACGAGGTAAGAACTGATTCTGTTGCTCAGCTGTTTCCTTCTTTTAAGTGGCAAGTGAATTTGTCTCAGTAAGTGATAATGTAGAAGAAAACCCATTTCATTTGCTGAAGCGCATCTAGACTTTTAAATACATTAAGATGAACCCACTGTGTCATTTATTTGTTTAACCTTGGATGTTCAGACAGGGAATTTGCTGATTGTCATCTGTGCTTGCCAGCAGGATGATATGTGCTGATTATAGGCAGCAAGGGTTAATTACCACCAGGATGCACAGGGCTGTATTTATTGTGCATCTGCAGACAGAGAGAGTTTAATTTTATGTTGCAGGTGCAGTCAATTGGGGCAATTAGATTTCTATTCTCCCTTTGATACACATTCATAACTCCCAATTAGCATTAATGACACAATGAGAAGCACTTCTCTTAATACTGGGTATCACACTACTGCTGCAAATACTGCAGTGTTCTTCCTTCTTAAAGTAATTCTAGGATATAAGTGATTCAGAGAAAATTTTATCTAGGCTAAATTTGGGCATAGGGCATTGCTCCAAAGTAGGTTGCTCTGTATTGATGCACGAGGTGTTTGCATTTACCTATATTTTCAGAGAGCCTCCAAGAACACACCTGCTGCTCTTGTGTGCCTGCTGTAGTACAGCTTTTCTGTCTAAAGGCAGTGGGACTTGTATGGGTCAGCTGGGGGAGAAGAGTGCAAATAGTCCACATTGATTTTAACATTTCTAATTTTTTTATCCCCGTGAAGTTCTTTTCCTGAAATTTTTAAGTGAACTGTTGTGATTAATCCCAATTACTCCGCTTGTTCTTGAGCAAGCTGATGCTGTGGGAGATGGTTTGCAGTGACAAACCGGGAGTTCCCATGAAGTCTGTGCCATGAGGTGCCTCTGCAGAGGTTTTTTCACCTGCTGCACAGACAGGGAAGGGAGGAAGGTGATGCCAGGCACCTCTGGGAGATGTCCAATGGATGTATTGGTGCACTGGGGATGATGCAGTCGTTGCAAGAGAAGAGTGAGGACAAGGAGGGTGCAGAGGGATGGCCACACAGCTTGTCAGACCCATGGTGGGTCACAGAGGAAAGGAGGATGCTGTACACCTACCCCAGCACCGAGTGAGTTCTAATAGCAACGCTTTTGTTTTCTTGCAGCAGGTCCTCCAAACCATTACCAGCCTCCATAAGCTGCTCAGTGCTTTGCAGGTAGGCTTAGCCCTCCATCCCACTTCCACTTGCTGCTTGCACGAGCTGCCAGTCGCGCTTCACCCTGTCTGCCCTTCTCCTCCGCCTGTCACATCCCTGCATGGCTGGATCCCCCCCAGCCAGCTTGCAGGCAGCATGCCAGCCAGGTGTGGGAGTGAGCTGCTGCCTAAGGGAACCAGCGCTCACCTGAATTTGGGATGCTGCTGGGGGAGATGCTTTGCCAGTATCCTCTGGTAGCCCAGCTGTAAGGCAGCAGTGCTGCACTGTGAGCTTGGTGGGAGAAAAAGGCGTTCAGTACAGCACCCTGAGGCTTTCAGGGATTGGCCTCTCCTCATGGAGAGGATGCTGTAGTGATTACTGTCCCCTCTCTCCTAGGGCGTTGTGCTGCAGCAGGACACCTACATTGAGGACCAGAAGCTGGCTCTGAGCGAGAGGGCTCTGACGCGAAGCTTCTTCCGGCCAACCTCGCTGCTGGAGCAGGAGAAGCAGCGCAACCTGGAGAAGCAGCGCCAGGAGCTGGCCAACCTGAAGAAGCAGCAGACACAGCACCAGGAGGAGAGGCGGAGGAGAGAGAAGGAGTGGGAAGTCCGGGAGAAGGAACTGGCAGAGCAGGAGGCCCACCTGGCCCAGCGTGAGGAGCAGGTCCAGAGAGGGTGGCAGGAGCTGGAGCGGGAACGAGAGGAGCTGCAGGTGAAGAAGGCTGCCTACCAGCTCGACCTGGAGAGGCTTCGCACGGCACAGAAGCAGCTGGAGAGGGAGAAGGTGCAGTTTGCGGAGCGATTAAGTCAAATGCGGCAGGAGCCTGACCACAACCAGGTAAGTGATGCCAATGGCCAGGCTCTCGGGGAAGCCGAGCCCCGCACGGAGCTCCCAGCCAACCCCTGGGCCAGCTGCATGCCTGCAGGGATAGACTGGTGCCAGCTCAGCACTAGAAATGTGGGGCCTGGTATTTAAAACTGTCTCTTTCCTTGCATGTAGTGTGCAGGACTGTGTTTCTTGCACCTCTGGAGTTGCTGAGGCACGGTCAGTGTTGGTGCTACGTGGTGTATTTGGGGTGCCTGGCCAGTGCTGAGCTGTGGGGGGTTACAACAGCCCGAGTTCTGCCCACTTCCGTGTGCCATGTGTTTGGGGATGGCAGAGAGGAGGTGGCTGGCTCCCAGAGAAAATGTCCTGGGTAATCCCAGGAGGTCTGCCTTGCCTGATGTTGGCCTTCACGCTGTGAGGGCTGAGCCCTGGGAGTGGTCAGGCAAAGGAGACATCCTTCTCAGAAACAGCCTCAGTGTTGTGGGTTACCTGCACCCTCCAGCTGTCACAGAAGCCTCTTTTGGGGTTGATAACTGCAGGGCAGGGCTGTTTGCATGCCATCCATCTCCAAAAGCATTCTCAATATCTAGCAAAGAGATGGCCATTGCTCCTGTCCTGAAGAGACTGGGCACCTGCAGTCCAGTTGTGGTTCAGTGTGCAAAGGTCCCTAGCTCTGCTGCAAGAGGTTTCTGGTGCCTGGCTGCCCACAAGCACAAAGAAAAGCCCCCACACAGATCCTGCTCTGTGCATTTTTCAGCAAGCTGGGGTTTATTTCTTTATATTTGCGCAGCATTCTGGTGGAGGAGAGCAAGCATCGTTGGCAAAACATGGGCTGAATTTCATCCTTAAGCCTGTTGATCATTTGTTTGTTTTTAACTCACTAATTCTGACTGTAATTAGCTTAGAGCTGTAGCAAAATTAGTTTATAAATGTTGGATTGTGGAATGGAAATGATTTGGGTGCCTGAATGGACTAATTTTGGAGCAGTGAGCTCTGAAAAGCTAATCACCAGAGGAGGGCCTGCTCCCCTCCCACCCAGTTCCTGATCAAGCCAGAAGTTTTCCAAGCAGCCAGTGAAGCTGTTCCAGCATCAAGCACACGCAGGCATGTGAGGGGCATGGATGCTATGGGAGAGGCTGAGAGGTAAAATGCCTGCAAGGCTTAAGGGATTTAGGAGAAGGAAGCACCTTTTCGGGGCAGGTACTTACTGACATTGCAGAGCTATTAATAGACAGTTCAGCAAGGCTTTGTTGGGCTGTTGTTTTGATCTTCCCTTTGAATGTGCAAGCTCAATTACATCCTGAGACAGCCGTTAGGAAAGTAAAAAATCAGGAAAAATGTTTTTACTTTCATCTTTTGCTTGGGAAGGCTTCCTTTGACACATGCTGCTCCGGTGTGCTGGCGTTCCCCTCCCAGAGAGGCACACTGTTCCTTGGCCTCCTGCCACCATCTGTGTGTGCAAACGATGCAGGGTGAGTCTTGGTAGTGAGATCTTAGGGAATATTTGCCCTTGGCTTGTTGATACATAGCATAGTACATGTAGGAGCAAAAGATAGTGGAGTGTTACTCTTTACATGCATCGTTTTTGCATCTTAAACAGATAGGGCTTTTCTCTCTTTGCTTTGCCTGGATGGGGACAACGTTTTAGCTGGTGAATGGGCTGGATATTCACGAGAACAATTTCTGTCTCTGTGAGTGCTTTGGGACACACCTTTCCTATCCAGGTTCTCTGTTGCCTCTTTCATAAAATACTTTTCCTTTATAGGTTTCAAATCTACATGAGAAACTTGCAAGAGTGTCCTCCCAGTCCAGCATCGAGGAGTCCTCCAAGCAGAAGAGCCCTTCCTTTCCTAAACAAGGGCACTTTGATGCAGAACTGTCTGTGTCCCCCAAAAGGAACAGTCTTTCAAGGACACACAAAGAGAAAAGCACTTTCCATTTGCTTAGCACAACAAACCAGACTAACAAGGCAGCTGAGGAACAGACCCAGATGCCTACTCGCCTCTTCAGTTTAGCCAAACCAAAGGAGAAGAAGGAAAAGAAGAAAAAGGGCAGGGGACATCGCTCCCAGCAGTCTGGTGAGTGTCAGGGGAGGTCACAGGTTTGTTTTCAGGGTTGGTGAGCTGGCTGCTTTCCTTCAGCCAGCAAAGTTGTGGAAGCCACAAAATCCAGCTTTAAATGTAGATGGTAACACAGGAATGGAGAAGATCAACTGTGACGGGTTGAGTTCCCAGCTTGAAGTGATCTTCTTCTGTGGCCTTTTCTGCCTGTTCCACAGTCCCTGGGGTTGTCAAGAGGGACACACTGCTCATTGCTTCTCCCCTTCCCCATTGCATTCTGAGCAGCTTCCATGGGCTGGATTCTCTCTTTGTTTTTCAACATGCTCTGTTCCGAGGAGGAAAATGTCCTGCTTTGGTGTCTGTGCTTTCAGGAGCTGTTGCTGGGGTGCTCCTGGCTATTGCAGCTCCTGAGGCATTGATGTCTGCTTTAGTTCTGTGGTAGTTTGTAAGTGATACCCACAACCATTCTGGTGGCCTCTCCCTCCCCTCAAGCTGGTCTATCTTACCTCTTGATCTGAAAAAAAAAAAAAAAAGGAAAAAAAAAAGGCATTTTTTTTCCTCTGGTAGTTTTGCATCCCTTAGGACTCAGATCTGCACCTCAAACCTCTGACCCACATGAAATTTGATCACACACCCTCAGTTGACCAGATTGATCCATGTTAACTCACTGATGTTTTCCAGCTTCTGCACAGGGAAGCTCACCTATTACAAGCTGTGATTTCACAGTAGCTCAGGGAACTGAACATCTTTTAAGGGGTCCAGTGGATTTGGCAAACAACAGGATTTCTGCTCTGCCTGCTGTATCCCTGTGTTCCCATAGTGATTCCCACCTGTCGTGTTTTGTGCTGCAGATTCCCACTCGTCAGAAGCACCTCCGGAGGGCGAGGAGATCTTCTGCTGAGCACAGACTGTTGCAGTGGTCGCTCGTGGCGCTGGCACCGTGGACATCCCCCTGCCTCTTACACCGCACGCGGCCGGTGCCTGCGCTGGACAAGCGTCTGGAGGTTTTAAATAAAACATGTTATGAAGTCTGTTAAGTGGTGGATAAGGGCCTCTCTCCTGTGGTTTTGCATGAATTCTCACCGCAGAGGCTGCCTGCACAGCAA
The DNA here is from genome assembly GCA_035222235.1 of Margarornis squamiger. Classification (NCBI taxonomy): domain Eukaryota; kingdom Metazoa; phylum Chordata; class Aves; order Passeriformes; family Furnariidae; genus Margarornis; species Margarornis squamiger. Next base: position 7,036,428 of record JAWWTY010000016.1, read on the forward strand.
ATAGTGCCATCTCTCTGTGCAAGCCTAGGGTTAAATGGATTGGGGTAGATGGTTTCGGTCTCTTCTTACTGCTAAAGGATGAGAGAACATAGCCTTAAGGGGTCTGTGCCTTCAAATTCCCCTTTTCTGGGGAACATAACCAAAACCAAGCATTTAGCAAAAGATTAGGACTCTGCAAATGGTGCGTACACACTGGCATATATAGATATAGTGTATATATACATATATGTATCTATGTATCCACTGGGATATGCTTACAGCCAAGGTCAGCCCATGGGGATAGTTGATACCTGATGACTTTCAGGGAGCGTGTAGATATTAAATATCTTGCCCTTACTGCTCCAGTTGTTACACCAGTGACCTGCACGCCCCTTTCGTGCTCATGGTATATGGACTGGTTTCAGAAAGGTACCTTATACCAGGAAACAGTAACAGCATTAAAAAACAAAAACTCGGAGGAAAAAAAATAAAATTTAAAGTTATTCTGAAAGATTTCCATGGGGCAGAGGATTCAAATGTCAAACTGTTTCCAGAGCCAAGCAGAATGTGTTTGTCTAGATTTAAAATGGTGCAGAAAAGACAAATTTGGTAGGCTGGTGAGGCAATCCCAGGGAGCCAGAACAGACAGTGTTCAAGTGGGAACAACTCTAAGCAACACTTTTTCTCATGATCACTTTGAGCTCCAGCTCCCTCCTTCCCAAAGCAAAGATTATCTTTTTTTTGCTGGAATACAGTTCTCCAGTTCTATTTGATATCCCCATACAAGCCTAATGACTTACCAGGGGGATGGCTAAAAATCTGCTTTTAGGGACCTTTGTTCTGTTATTTGTAATTTTTTTTAGCCTGCTTTTTGTGTTACCACTGGGCTTCTGTTTCCCTGGATTTTGTCAGCTTCCCTTGCTCTATTCTAAGGCAGAATGAAACAACAGCAGTCTCAGAGCACTTCAGTGAGACATCGTGGGTCAGTGGGCTGTGTGCTGTGAGCAGAGTGAACTCCAGATTTGGCTGTACAATGCCATGCACTTGGTAACCATTTCTGGGGAGAAAAATGTTCTCATGGACAAAACCACTGTGGGACAGGTCCAAAGGTCCAGCGTGGCAGGTCACTGTGGGCTCCAGGGTGAAAGTGCCTGTGCATCCCTGTGTTGCCTTCAGCAGGGAGGGGAAGCTCTGAGGACAGCTCCCCCTGTGCCAGCTGTGAGATGTTTGTGCAGCTGTGGAATACAGGGATGTGTTCAGCAGGGGAAGAGACATGCAGCGAGCCAGCCTTTCCTCCAAAATTACTGTTCTTCCAAATCGTCTCAGGAGAACTAACCCAAATGGATTTGTAAATGGTTACAAGATGCCACCAGCTTCAAAATAGCTCAAGGGTTTGCTCAGAGTTTGAAGCTGTCAAGTGTATTTCCTTTCCTAAGGTTTTTTTCTCTTTAAAATAGCAAACCAGTTCTCTTCTTGTACTGTTTGATTTAAATTTGTTCTCTGGTTTCTCATGAGCTGGTAACCCACAGCAGTTTTCTGAGTTAGTGCTGATGAGTATCAGCAGCATTGATGGTGAGGTGGATGCTTAGGCTGGGCTGTCTTGGTCAGTGCAGGAACCCTCAAGCGCCTGCTTGTTTTTGAAGCTCTCTATGCTATTAAGGCTCAAAAAAAAAAAAATAAAGAAGAGGAAGAAAGGAAAAAGGTTTAAAATTTATTTGTATTTTGATTTTTTTTAATATTATTTGGTGCTTTTTCTTAATTGCAAGCAGGGCTTGCAAAAATATTTATCTTTCTGTTTATTTGAAAGAGTTCTTTTTTTAAAAGGAGTTTACTTTGTTTTATTTTTTTATTTCTTTTTGCTTTTGTTTGGGGGATGGTTTGGGTTTTTTCTCTTTCGTCCCCCCTTTTTTTTTTGTTTTGGTTTTGTTTTGGTTTGGTTTTTTTTAGTGATGTTTTGTTTTCTTACCAAAAGATTGGTAAACCAAATATTCTTCTCCTTGGTTCCTACAAAACCAGGGTTTGGGCAGTGCTGCTTTGCAGCTCATGCCATGCCCAGAATTACACAATTTCAACTGAGAGCTTTCTTTAAGGCAGAGCATCTTTAGGCAAAAAAAAAAAAAAAAGACACAGTGACTTCAGACAAGGCTCCTCCTATCAGTTAGTTTCCTTGTTTAAATATTTTGGTTATGTTTTCTCCGGGTTTTTTTGGAGACAAGGGAAAAATCAAAGCATGAAGTGCCTTGCAGTGATGTGAGGGTCCAGTCACTTCTCCAGGGAGGTGGAAGATGGTTCTCTCCTGAACCCAGGGGGAGCTGAAGGAGACGTGCTGGTGGTGTGGTGTTACCTTTTTCATAAGAAAACCACCAATTTCAGAAAATTACTTCTGCCCTATTATTTATACATCTACAAGCATGAATGTGCCAAGCTGAAATTTTTGGAAACCAAAGCAGTGTGGCTCATTTACTGTTGTGTGAACAGAGATCTGGGCCCCAGTATGTCTGAGAGTTCGTCTCTGTCTGGAACAGCCTTTGCCACTATGAGTTTTTCATTTTATCCCACTGTCTTTTCCCCAGTCCCAACACATCTTGAATTCATGACAGAGGAATGTCTCATGGCTCTGAGAAAGGCAGACCCAGGGCAGCAGGGCTGCGCCTCTGCCTGGCTTCACCATCTCTCCTGACCTGAGCAAATCAAAAAGAGCATTCAGTGTGCCCTGAGTGAAAATAGTATTTGCTAAGTGATCTCCAGAGGTCCCTGTGGTTCTTTGACAGAAGACACAGGTGTGAGTCAGAAATACACTGACCAGAAATCATGTATATCAAAGCTGTTTATGTTTTAAATTCTGGTGGATAGACATGTGTCCCTGGAGGATGTCTGTTACTTATGATTCACGTTTTTGGAATGAAGCCTTTCCTCCCACTCTGCTTCCTTCTTCTTTCACCTCTAGGAAGGTAAGGGCTTGTTTTTATCTCTTTAGCCTTTTATTTTTCCCCTCTCAGGTTTTCTTTGGAAAGGCTTGGCATAGGTTCCTAGAGTTGGATTCCCGCTCTGATCCCTGCAGGTTGCCTAGGGTTGTCTGCTGGAATATGGTCCCAGCTTTACAGCACCAAAGCCTTTCCTCTTCCTGGCCTTAAAATTGCATTTGCTCCAGTTCCATGCCTGGCATCCACCCTGAAGTTGTTGAAAGCTTGTTATTTGTTCAGCCCAGCCTGATGCTGTGTCTGGTTCCCAGAGCCAGTCCCTTGATCCTGTTTGGAACACTTACACCACCCGGTTTTGCATGGGGTTCCTGGGACACAGAGCAGGTTCCAAAATGTCTGTGCAAAGCCCACACTGTTGGAGGGAGAAGAGGACCCTGTTTGTGTTGGTGTTTCATGGAGGGCAGGAATCAGATTTGCTTTTCTTGGCCTGGTCGTTGACACTGCCCAACAGGAGTGCTTTCAGTGTGCAGAGAAAGTGGGAAGGTGGGCTCAGATGAAGTACAGAAGTGGTCAGTATTAGCTGGGGGTGTCAGAATCCCCTGGCGACAGAGTAGCTGTAGCAAAGGGTGTGAGCCTCAATGGAGTTGTGTGGGGTTGGCCTTAGCTTCTCTTTAATGAAGTGATCATCTCAACACGTAACTTGATGTCAGTTTGATGCCATAAAGCACTTTAAATGGAACTGGTCTTGTCCCTTTTTATTTTTGATTACTTGGAGACAATCAGTTTTGCCATTGCTCCCCCCTCTGCATCCCCAGCAAAATCTGAGCTGCAAGTAGGCATATTCCTGGTTTGATTTGACTTTACCCCAAGAGGGGAGGAAGGGCCAAGCTTCTTGTATAATTTTTTAGACCAGAGTGGGTATGAATCTGACTACAGTCCTGTTGCAGATGAGTTGAGTGGCAGGACAAGAGATCTGGCTTCTGTTGACTCAGGTGTCTCCCCTGGGAGAGCCCATGCCAGCTTCACCATCACCTTCCTCACTGCAGGTAGGGAAGTAGTCCTGCCAATGGTTTGCCCTCCATCTCCTTTTCCTTGGAGAAGCTCAGAGCAAAGGAGATGTGGGGGGATACATCCAAAAAAGTGAAGTGAAGCCCTTTCCATGCACCACGTTATTTACTGTCCAGGCTGCTAGGAGATCTCCCAGGTGCCATCCCCAGGGCAGGAGCTCTCACCACTGCTGAGGGTGGACTCTTCCCTCCTGAGGTGTGACCACTGTTGGGAAGCACAATAATGCCATGAACTTGTGCAGATTTGTACTGCCTTTCAAAAGCAAGAGCATCCATAGAGTCCGATCATCTTTGCACCTTCCTTGAGTCACTAAGATATCTCAGAGTTGTTGCTGAAACACCCAATTCCAGTCCTTCCAAATGCTACCAAGTCAGAAGTGGTTCTTCAGGTGCCAAATCCCAAGGACGCTGTCTAAGATATCTGTGGCATGGAGCAAGGGAGGACTGGGCAGGGGGGCACAGGAGAGTATCTGCTAAAATCCCACAAAACATTCCTTGTTAACCAGAACTCTGGAAATTATTCTGCCTGCTGGCCAGGTTTGGGAATTTATCATAATTTAGGGCACCCTTTTAAGTAAAAACCTCCCCTGCTGCTCATAACTCTTACTTCATTTGTCCAGAAGGGACAGCAATCCATGACTCTTCATCTGGTGATGCAGCTAATTTTTAAAGATAGGCGAGCTGAACTGGCTAAATCTCTACACCTCGTGCTCTTCAGTGATGGGAAGTGTAATGCTAGCTCCCTTCCCACCTGCATTCCCAGGGCTCCATGCCCTTTCCTTACACGTGCATTGCACTGACACTGATGCTTTGCCCAAATATATTCAGCTTCCATTGCTTGGGGGGAGGGGGAACAGGATAACATTCACTGCTTTGCATACAGCTAAGAGCTTCGTATGTATTTAAGATGTCTATAGATATCCATCCTTTCCATGCTCTAAAGTATTTTTACTATTTTCTTTATTGATAATAAACACTGACTTAAAAGAAAAAAAATAAAAATCTATGTCCAGTTCAGTTCGCCTATGGTTAAAGTTTAGCCTGGTGTTTATTTTGTACTAATATGGAATGCACTTGGAGTAATTCCCAGAACATTGAGGTGTATTATAATAACCTGATATACCTCTGCTTTTGGTTTGTTTCTTATTAAAAAAAAAAAAAAAGCTTTGCATTTTCATGTTGAACCCATAAAAAAAATAAAAAGTTGAGAAATAAGATTTTTAAAGAAGAGGGTAAAACCTAATTGTTGTATGTTAATTTGTAATTATGTAAAAAGTGAGCAAGTTGTTGACTGTAAAATTCTTCATTTTTTCTGTAAGTTACCAGAAACCATTAGGTTTTGTAACAAGCTTTTATTTATCTTCATTTTTAGCTATCAGCATCAACATCTTGTGAAGTCATTCTTCCTCTAAATAAATTTGATTTCGAGTCTGAGTTTTCTGCCTGATTTATTCCCACACCTCTGGTATTTTTGCTGTTGACTTTGTTGCACTGAGGCTGAATGAACAGCCTTAACCTTAACCTGCAATCAAATGTTTGCATTACCTTTATCATCTCCATTCCAGTCTGCACCCACTGGACTCTTTAACTTATTTTCCTCCTCTTACAAGATTTGCATTTTGCTGAAGGACAGATGGCCATGATGGTATTCAGCTCCTGGGTTTCCCCCCCTCCTCCACAGACAGGGCTTTTCATCCTTTTAGAAGAAGAGGAAGTGTCACAGCTGTTCTCTCCGCCACTTCAGCCCCGTGAGCGCAGATAAATGGTGGTCTGGGGGCTGCCTGTGCTGGCTTAAGGCACAGTGTTTCTGTAACCCCCTAACATAGCTCAGTGCCCCCAGCAAATCCTAGGCACAGGGGTTTTAGCTCGTTTGACTGAAAACGAGAGATGCTACATCTCATCACAGGACAGGATCCAGGGTGCAGTGTGTGCTTTATGTGTTTCCATGTCCCCTGCAAGAGGACACCCAGCAGAAACGCTGTAGCCACTGTCCAGGTAGTTGCTCTCCCCTGGGGAGGTGGTGTTAGGAAAGAATTCCTTACTGTGAGCAGGGTGAGGCACTGGAACAGATTTCCCAGAGCAGCTGTGAATGCCCCATCCCTGGCGAGGTTCAAGGCCAGGGTGGATGGGGCTCTGAACAGCCTTGTCTCCTGGAAGGTGTCCCTGTTCATGGCAGGGAGGTTGGAACTGGATGGTCTTAAAGGTCCCTTCCAACCCAAAACGTTCTATGATTCTGTAGTAAGGTGCATGGTGTTCCCAGTGCCCACAGACATCAGTCCAGGCAGGAGAGGGCACCAGAAGTGCAGGGCCAAAGCAGAGTTTGCTGTGCAGCACAATGAGAAGTCAGAGAGGACCACGATGGCTGGAGCTTCCCCACCATCACTGTCTTCTACCTGGAGAAGCGATCACAGCTGCCCCTGTGCCACTAATCTTGCACAAGACTCCAGCATCCTCAGTCCAGGCAGAAGGAGCAGGAGACCTGCACCCTTCATCCTCTGTGCATTGATTTTGAGGCAGAGGAATTGCTGAATTTCCATCTGTTATTTCACTTCCTTTCAGAGGTGGGATCAGGAAGGAGAGAGAATGATTGAGGAGAATCGGACATGGAACACTTCCCTTGAAGTGTTCAGAGCCAGGTTGGATGATGCTTTGAACAACCTGACCTAGTGGAAGGTGTCCCTGCCCATGGCAAGGGGTTGGAACAAGATGATCTTTAAGGTCCTTTCCAACTCAAAGCATTCTGTAATTCTTTGTATTGATCAAAGACTTCAGGTCATTGGCATGAACACTGCTTGGGGTGTTGGTTTGTTCCCTAGGAGGCATTAGGCCAGCGCACCTCCCACGCCTGCTAGCCAGCAGTGTGTTTTATTTCCCTCCCTCCTCTCATCTGTGTTACACGTGCTGTTCTGAAAACCTGTCAATGTACCCAAACCTACGCCCTGTCACGCAGCACTTGCTCTGAGACAGGCAACTCCTGGGTGTGAGACAGGAGATGAAAGAGCTCGTTTATCTCGACGGCTGCTCAGTAGTCCTGGTTTTATTTGCATTCCCATGCGTCCCAGCTCACCTATTTACTGAAACTAATAAAAGCTATTGCCAAACCATCGGCTCCTGGGTATGGTTCTCAAAGACCACGTTTTCCTGTGGCCCCTCTTGGCTCTGCAGCCTGGATGCCCGACAAAAGCACCTCTTGGGGCACCCCCAGCCTTTGTATCACTGCAGTACAACAGCAGTGGCTGCTGCAGCTGCAGGGAGCGTGAGATGCTGCTGCAACACAAAGGGGAATTGGGAGGAGGGAGAGCACATTTGCTGATGACAATTCACATGGAGAAAGTCAAATCCTTGCTGAATCAAGCTCCTGCCAGGGAGAGGCTGGGCTGCAAAGCAAACCAGGCGCCATGAGCTTCTCCAGTCCTGACCAGTGCACACCAGACCCCTGTATTTCCATTGGCCAGAGGAAGCCTGGGCAGGCAATGCAAATTGCCTTTGGCACAGGAGGAAGCAAAGGGCCCTGCTGCTCAGGGCCATCTCAATGTGGCTATTTGATTTTCCTAAACCAGCTTTCCCCATTTTCGTCTGCTGTCCATGCTCTGAGCCATTACAGCATGACTAAGATGATGAAATGGTTATTCTCCCTAGACCACATGGGTCAATTATTTTCAATGATCCCCAAGCAGCAATGATGTGTTTCTGAGCATCCCAGGCTTCTTGCCCAGCCTCAGCCTTAGCATCCAAAAAATCTCTGCGGGTTTGCCCGGATATGGTTGGATTTTCACTGGCACAATCACCTAAAAGGGGTCATACAGAATCCTTAGACTGGGATGGGCCTCTAAAAGAAGCACTGAGAGGCACGGGAGAGGCTCCTTGGGAATACGGTTTAGTGATACCTTTAATACTTGTGTCATCTGTGTTTTCCCTTCCCTGCCCTTGCTGGGCTCAGTCCTGGCACTGGCTTCGGGGGGAGATGCTGGAGGTCTGGGAGGACACAGGTGCAAAGCTGGGCTGGGGCTTGCAGACAGGCTTCTCATTCATGGAGGTTTTATTAAGAGAAGGAAAGGCAAACTCCTAATTATTGCAGGGAGTGAGTGAGAGGCCTTGTGAACAGATGCAAGGTGAATGGTAAAGGAATGACTTACCTTTGCCATTGAAGGCACCTGGTATTTGTTAATTAGTTACTGGAACGTTAGATATAGCAAATAAGTTGATTTTCAGGGGATTGGACCATGCTAAAATGAAATGGAAAATAACATTTGACATTAGCAACTGATACAAGAGCCCGTCCATACCAGTAAGCACCCCCAGCCCTCACAGGGGTGGACAGATACAGTAGGTGTCCCTTTTGTCCCCCCTAAAGCTGTCTTCACACCTCTTGAAACACCTTCAGAAATGCTCCAAGGCCTGCCTCTGTTCCAAGGAGCCCAGGAGAGGATGGTGCAGGTTCAGGACTGGGTGTCCTCCTCTCCCTGCATCCCGAGGCTCCTCTGTGTGTCCATAACTTGTTCATGGGGCTATAAAGAGCAGCCCTTGCTCTTGGCTGAAGGACAAGGTCCTGGCATCTTGATGGGATGGAGCCAAGGTTTGTTTTCTGCTTCCAAACATGTTTAAGTCCCTCTGCTCTCTTTTCTTTATGGTCCATCCCTTGCACAGGTGCAGTTCAGCTGGCAAATCCCAATTCCCCCTGACCTCTCGCCTCAGCCTGGCGTCTCTCCCTCTGGCACTCGGCGTCTGCAGATGCTCTTTCTTTCTCCTTTCCTTTCACCAAAGGGCTGTTTCTCACCGGCCACATCTTTCCAGTGAGCCTAATTAGGCAGGAGCCTAATTAGAACGGAGCAGGAGCCGTGAGTCATTAGCAGGGTCCTGTGGGAAGCCCGGGAGCAGCAGCGTGGGCAGAGGGGGCCGGGAGGCAGCGGGTGCTCCGCTGGGTGCCGGGAAGCAGCTCCTGTTTGTGTGTGCGTGTGTAATTCCTCCAGACAGTGACCCAGAAACGGAGTGATGGGTGTTTACCCACCTCCCTGCACCTGCTGCAAAGCCAAGTGAGTCCCAGTGCTGCTGGGCTGGCCTCAGGGCAGGGGATGGCCCCCCATCCCACCCACTCAGGGAAGTTAGAAGCCAAAAGGGCTTTTCCTAGTGGGTCTTAAGCCTTTTTTTGCCTTGTTTTGTTTCTACTCATCCCTTTTAATAACCAGCTATCCCTCCCAATAACAGAGCCAGTGTCCTGGGAAACTGCTAGGGCAGTAGGGAGAAGGATCCCTGCTGGGGTGGAAAAGGAGAATGAGGGGAGCAGCAAAGGGCAGAACTGCAATGTTCACTCTGGACAGACCCACAGGACTGGGGTCACGATGCCAGGACTGAAAGACAGGTCTTTCTGTCAGTCATTAAATCATGTTTTGGCTGAAAGTGCCAACAGCTTCTTCACAAGCACAAGCTGTGCCTTCCTGGCCTGGTCCTGGACCATTCCCGCAGCCTCAGCTGGGAAGGGAAGGCTTCCCGAGAAAGCCAGAACTGAAAATCCACAGCTTACTTGATTCCTGAGCTCCGTGGTCCACAGAGATTGTCAGGAAGAATGAAAGGACACATTGGGTAGCCAGGATCAGTGCTCTTGAGCCCTTCCCCCATCTTCATTTGGCGGGGGGCACACGAACACAGAGGGGTCCTTGTCTGCGATGCCTGTGAGACGTGGGCATCAGCGGCGCAGCGTGTGCTGGGGAGCGGGAAGTGAGATGTCCAGGCACTGACAGCATGAAAGCCAGGCTTTTTCCACCTAATTGGATCTGTTATTCAGCTGAGAAACACTGAATGGCTTGGGTGGGCTCTGAGCTCGCAATTTCAGTGAGGAAGTCGGGACGTCGCGGTAAAGTAGGTCACGCTGCTGCAAACAGGGTGATGGCTCTGCACAAGGGCTGAGGATGTTAAATAAGGAGGTGGTGAAATGGAAAGAAAAGGGAGATTGTGAGGAAGGAAGAATAAATGAGCTCAGCCTCAGCTATTCACTCCCACCTTGGGGCCCCCACCATTGCTGCCTGTGCCTGGAGGGCTCAGAGCTCCCGCTCTGCACTGGAGCAGAAAGGACTGGTCCCAGTTTAAATTTCCAGTTGGTTGCAGGGAGCTGAGGACAATAGTTTCTCCTGCTCTTCTAAGCTTAACTCGAACACTGAGCAGCATTTCTATGCGTGGCATTTTGTGAGCCTGGACCCTCTTCAGAGAGTAAAATGTGCTGGGTTTACCCCAAGGGAAAAGGTGCATGGGAAAAGAGGAAAACAATTTGACACGGGATGTATCGCAGGGAGAATGTGCAATGCTGGGGCATTAATTAATGTGCCAAAGATGACAAGCCAAGGACACAAGGCTTCAGTGCCCTGTGCAGACATGGATGAATTTGAAAGCACGTTGGATGGCTGGAAGAAACCACTCCTCCACTCCAATTATGTATTTAAATGCCAGAACTGGCCTCTGGATGGATGTGGGGCTTCCTCAGACACCAAAGCTATTAAATCACCAGCTACTCTGCTTTTAATTGACTCTTGTGACAAAGGGAGAGCAGGCTCAGAAGATAATTCCCTGCAGGGTTTCACTGCACAACAGTATTATTTCAAGGGCAGCTGGGGTCAGGCTGGGAGAAATGCATATTTAAAAACCAATACGGCACTATGAGTTTCATTTAATTGAGACATAGGACTATTGGCCTTTTTTGACCAGGGAGGTTCAGCATGGTCAGTCCCTGGGGATGAAGGTCCCCAGACCTGGGCCTGGGAGAGGTCTGATCCTGCCAGCTGCCTGCCCAGCTCCACCTGTGAGCATCTCCATGCCCTCTCCTCCCAAGTGTATTTTGGAGAGTGAGAAGCACCCTTTTACAGAGCTGGATAACCGTGGTGGGGAGAGCCCAGTGCGGACTCCAGAGAGGGCCAGAGGGTGGGCAGAAAGGAGCTGGGTCCTGCCCAAGCTCTCCCGTGGGACTGGGACCAGCAAAACAAGGGAGGTGTGGGACAAGCCCCCCTGCCCCTCCAGGTGATCTCCATGCCAGGCTCCTGGCACCTGCTGGGGAAGATGTCTGAGCTCCTGACATGCCACAGAGAGGACTGTCTATGTCTGTGGGCATGTTTCCCAGGAGCCTGGGAACACACAACCCCTGTAACACCACCAGACAGGACTCTTTCCCAAGTGCTCCCTCCCAGACAAAGCTGTGCCTGACCTGCTGAGATTGTGAAAAACCTCTTTTAAAAAAGGAAAACAAATCAGGTTTACATTTCTACCCCTGTACCTCCCATTTAAACTCCAGCCCTGCTCTGACCATAGCTTTATTCTGACTCTTGCATCCATTTCTATCTCCTGCTCCCCTTTTACTCTGTTGCTGCTAACCAAGAAACCTTTGTATTTCTCATCGCATTTAATTCCATAGCAACAGGTCGCTCCTGTCACAGCAGCTGCTGATGGCTTTTGAATTGTCTTTCAGGAAAGCTCCAGAATAAATACAAAAGAGCAGGTCTCTGCATGGCTCATATCAAAGCAAGCCCATTGCAAAGCCTCCCCAGCTGCTATTTAAAAGTCCCAGAGTCCCATATAAAACCTGAATCAACAAAAGTATAGAGGATTTCATTCACACACCCCTTCTCTTTCCCCCCTCCACCTCCTGCTCATCAAACAGTGATTTCTACCCTGAATTGGTTTCCCAAAGGTTTCTTTAATGAGCTTTTTCTATGGAGCTTTATGCTTGTATCTGCCTAGCTCATGTCAGCTAATGCTGCTGCCTAACCCCATTCCTGCAGGCAAGGGGACATGTTCCGTGTGTCCTTTACAGCTCAGAAATTTAGGCTTCAAATCCCTTTGTGTGTAATACCTATAGGAAATTTTGCTTCCCAAACCCATCAGCCCCTGCTATAAGAGGAGGGAAATGGAGTTTGCCTGGTGCCTGTTTGCTGCTCTGAGCGATGCTCCCCTGGTCTCAGCCGTGAGCACAGCTGGAGCTGCTGGTCTCGTAGCCCAGTGTGTTCCCAGAACAGGGCTGGATCAGTCCTCTGCTCCTCTGGGATAGGGAGAGATGCACATGGAGGAGAAGCATGGACAGGGGCCCAGCTGGAAAGCCACATCTCTCCTGTCAATGGGCCCCTTTCTTGGGAGCTGCAGCAGCCAAGCAAAGGCAAATAAGGAAAACAGAAGTATGAATTCCTCTTGTCTTCCTTAGAAATTACTGGCTTTCCCTGCAGTACGGCTGTGTCTGTGTTGGGCCCCTCAACCTATTTGGCAGGTATTATTAGCATTGCAGACTTGCTTCTCCTAAAATCATGACACAGACAAGCTGAGTGAAAGCAGCCATGGGAGCAGGAGACGTGTGATGTCCTCAGGACATGAGAAGGCCTGGACTTTATTCCCAGATCTACCACTAACCTTGGACAAGACAACTGACATTGTGCCTCAGTTTCCCAAGCGCTGAAGCAATAATAATTACAGCCAGGCTGGTTGCTTCGGAGGCTGTTTGTGAACCGCCCCAAGTGCCAACCCTGTTATTAGTCCTCGGCCCTGTTATTAGACCTAAATCCAACTTACTTAAGAATGAAGACTCCTGTGAAAAACACACAAATGGTTTCCCAGATCATCATTTTTATTAAAGTTCACAAGCAGCTGAAGGGAAAAAAAAAAAAAAAAAAAAAAGACTAGAAAATGTAAATAAACGTCATTCAGCCTGTCGCAGACTGGCTGTGCAAAACGTGTGCTCTTCCCGGCAGCAACAGGCTGCTCCGAAAAGACCTTTGTTGTTTGAAGCCGTGTCAAGGCTTTTCATAGCATTGCATCACTCAGCTGGCCAGGCTACAGCTCAGCCTAATCCAGGGGCAAAAGCCAAGCCTGGGGAATCTGCAGATCTGCTGTGCAGGGAAGCGGGATGCTGGGCTGGTGCAGGACCAGTCCTCGGCAGCAGCCAGTGTTAAAGAGGCCAGTCAGGAGCTGCATCCCTGTACTGACATCCCAAATCCATGTGCCTTCCTTCACAGTGCGAGGAGCAGCTTGGGCTGACAGCTCTTGGATGGATAATCCCAAACACAGTGAGCAGCCAGTGTGTGCAGATAACCTGGGGCAGCCTCAGCCCAACCACTGGCAGGCAGCGCGCAGTCAGAAACACTCACATCTCTCCAAGGTGAAGCCAGGATCTGGGGCGCCATGGGAAGGAGGGGGATCCCTCCCCTGCCTGCCCCACCACGCTCCCTTAATCCGCTTGCTCTCCCTCTGAGGCCTTGCTGTAGGCAATATGCCCCCTCCCAAGGCACGAGCTGCGCCCCTGTTTCTGCTCCTGTGCTAATTACACCCTCACCCACGCAGAGGGAAGCTCAGCAGACCGGCTCTGAGCACACAGTGGGCTTTATCTGGTGAATATCTGAGCAGCGGTGCCGGTGCCTTGGCACACTAACAGAGCCTCTGAGCTCTTCCCAGCAGCTGTGTGTGGGGAGCTCCTCGGCCTCCAACCAAATCACAACCGGCTGCAGCGAGGAAAGGGGGGGAAAAAAAATTTAAAAGGCCCAAAGTGCAAAACAAAAGGCACCTGCCCTGTTTCACCGCAGTACCTGGTGCTGCTGGCAGCTGCCCCAAGCTCCCACGCTTTAATGTTTCGGCAGCCATCGCCTCCACGGAGTGGCCAGAGGATTGGGAGGGCCAGGTGCTCTCACCCCTCTTCCCTTTAAGAAACACTTCCAAGTCACTCAAGCAGCAGGCATTGCAAGTTTGCTGCCATTAAAAAAAAAAAATTAATATATCTTAACCCCCCAACCAAGTAATAAAAAAAAAAGGTAAGAGCACCCCAGCAGTGCTTGCTGAGGGATGCAGCCTCCATCTCTCCAGTCCTGGTGCCCACGAGCCATCTCTGTGCCCCTCGTGCCCAGCCCTGGCCTTGCAGCCAGTGCTCCCAGCTCCTTGCCATCCCTGTGTGGTTGCCAGTGGCAGGGCTGGGTGGCCCTTGGTGGCCCTATGATGTGATGCTGGCGTAGAGTCTGGCTGTGCCTCCCAATCCTGGTGCCAGAATGGGATGTGAAAGTTGCCTCGGAGTCCTGTGTGGGAGGACAGGAGGGGACTCAGTCACAGCGTTGTCGGCTCCAACTGCAAGAGAGGGGAGGGACATGGATGTGACTCTGGCATCTGGGGAAGAAAAGAGAAAGTTCATTAACAGGTGTGATGCTTGGCTCAGCCCACACAGGTGAGCATTGTCAGTTACTGGGGCAACTCCCACCCTGAATCCCAGAAATGGGTGGAGGTAAAAAGCAGCTGGTTTCTTTGGGAGTTGGAGTCTGCTTTTCTTGTGCATGAGAGAGGGGGTTCAGCTGGAGAAGGCAGAGCTGGGTAGGAAACCTCTGTGGAAACAAGGTAAGCTGAGAAAAAAAAGTTTTTGCCTTTTTTTTCTTTGGCCAGGGATGAGGGCCCAAGAACTGGAACAGACAAAACAAAAAGACCCTTTTCCTCTTTTTCCAAAGGTTCCTTCAAAAACATCTGTATCATTGACATTTCCAAGGGGTTGATTAATCCAGTTCAGGGCTGAGCTCAGACTGCACATGTTTCCATCTGCCCAGGGTTAGGAAAAGCCTGATTTTCATCGACTTTCCTCCCCAGGCCAGCCACTCCCTTCCAATGCTGCCTGATAAACTGGCTTCAGAGACAACCAGCCGCTTGGAAAGAGCAGCAGTGGCAAAAAACTGCAATCCCTGTTTATCCGGCCTTGCTATTATGCACATGCAAATAGCTTTCCCTAGGAGCCTCTGAGAGAAACCAGCTGTGACTTTGTTCTGGCAATTCCAGCGAGGTTGCAACAGGTTGCAAGCAACCACCCCAGCAGCACGCAGGTGAGCAGCAGCCTTTAGGAGCCAGGAGATTATCCTGAGCTTTTTTTAGGCTGCTGTTTGCAGGTACACGGGTTTTGGCACGGGAAGATGTCTTTCTGTGAGCAGGGCTCTGTGGATGGAGCTGGGAATGATGCATGGCAATAAAATCCTGTAGATTGTTGCAAGGTGAAAGCTGACAGAGTGCTGCTCCACGTGGAAGGGAGCCAGACCAGAGAGCAGTGAATGTGTCTTTGCAAAAGCCTTGTTATCTAAGCTGTAATATAATAATCAGGAAAAGCCACTGAACGGATTCAATGCTTAGTGTGAGTGTGGTATCAGAATACAGATCAGGGCCTGACATGCAACCTAAATCCTTGCAGGAGCTCTGGGGCCAAAGTTCAGCTTTTAGGTGCCAGAACAGCCTCAAAAACCTTCAGACTCAGTCGCTCCATACCCACCCAAAAGCAGGCACCAGCTGCTGATGCCATCCACAGCCCTCACAGGAGCTAAATGTACTGAATGGCTCCAGTGGGAGCCACAAAATGGGCTCTCAGCTTTTGGATGTGTCCCAGGAATAAGTGCCTGAGTAGTGCCTGGCCACCAGCCTCCACTACCTACAGCCCAGGCCGTGAGGACTGAAGGACTGAAAAGGCAGTGGAATGGGAACCCCCTGGGCAGGGGAACCCCTGGCTTCTTGCTGTGATGAGGTTTGGCTCATCCCATGTGTTTTGAGATGGGAGTTCCACCATCTCCACCCCAGGGGAGGCTCAGGAGGCAGCACAGAGGGATGCAGTGACGCCCCTTTCCAATTCACCTTTGCTGGCTGGACCATGCAATCTGAAGGTACCATCCCACCTCCACCTGTGACTCTGCCCCACAGAAATGAGAGCGTCACACAGGACAGTTTGGAGAAGCCACTTTTAATGTGGAGACAGGCAGCTTGGGGAACCTGTTCCTGGTGCCACCTGAAGTCACCTCTGGGAGGTGCAGAGGTGTCCCCATCAGATGTCACTGCACAGGACTGTGACAGACCACACAGCATCCTCCCACGGGCTCCTGGCTGGGCTGGGCTTGTCTCTATGAACACAGAGAGACTTTATTAGCCGAGTGCTCAGCGTTTTATTTCCCTTTTGTAATGCTTTGCCTCCTCATGGCTCCACCGCCACGGGTGGGAGGAGACCAGGCTTTCACGTTTCATATTGCTAATCACGCTTGATCCCTGGAATTAACTGCAGGTAATAAGCACTAAATTAATGTCACACGGCCTTCTTGGCAGGGCCACTGGGACCTCTGCCGAAAGGTGCCCTGACTCCAGCTGGGAAGGGCGAAGGCCATGCCCTCAAGGAAACTTTCCAGCTGATCAGCTTTATGCTTTAAATGAAAGCAGGCTGGCTGGTTTATGATCAAGGTTTGCTGAGGACAGATTATTTGGGTTTCAGGGGCCAGTTTATAGGCAAGAGGTTGGTTTTTTCCATGAGTACAAAGTACTATTTCCTTCCATGTGATTGCCCAGGCTTTCCCCAGCACCCAGCTTGCTCTGCTCTCAGGGATTGTTTCTCCTGAGCCTTCTCCATCCGAGGGGTGTTCCCAGAGGATCAGTATTCCCAAAGCACACTTGGACACAGGCTGGCTAGCCTGCCTTCTGTGTGCTCTGTAGGGCCTATCCAGGTGTTGCAGCAGAGACATTCCCTGGTGGAAGCTGCAAGCCAGGAGATCCCTCAGCCAGACCTGCTACGGGATGATGGTGTAGTCATAGGACACTATAGCTCAGGGAGGATCCTGTCACCTCAGTTCCTGAGCCCAGTTTTGGCACAGGTGCAGCCAGGACAGCCAAGGCAAGCACAGGGGACACGGGTGGTGCAGCATCGCAACATGTGCATGTCAGGGACATTCACTCACCCATCCTGGTGGTTTATGTAAGAGCTGTCACAGTGGATGAGGCCCTAACAATAAATTAGAAAGAATAAAAAACACCCTCAAGAAAAATCACGCTGGAGAGACATTCTTTCTGGCAAGAGCTTGTGTATATTTTAAATGCTTCTTTTAACTGAAGAGTGGAAGTGAAGCCAAAAAAGCACATAAAACCCTCACACAGTGACTTTTCACCAGTTTTATTTGCAGGTTGGTATATTACAGCTCCTACTTTTCTTGTGCTTGTGTCAGGCTCTAGATTACAGGGAGGAAACATATCTATGCAACCCCCACAAAGCTAATTATTAGGTCTGAACAAACCAAATACATTATGGAGGAAAAAGGGCAGGACAGGAAAATAACATCATTGTGACTTTGGAGATTTTCTTATTCAGTGGCTGAAGAGTCAACTCCCACCTCAAACTATTCCCTATTCCTATTCCCAGGAGCATAGTTGGTGTTGAGCTTTAATATTCAGATGCATCTGCTACCAGAGAAAATTAATTTTCAGCTCTAGGATGGCTCTTAAAGGGAGGCCCCATTGACCTGAGCTGAAAATGATGGAGTCCTCACACTCTTGGCTGCAATATTTAATAGCCAAGTGGCAGTTAATTAGATTACTGAGCCACTGTGACAGATGCTAGGCAACGCCTGAGGAGAAGAATTTGGAAAGGTCATTATCTTCCAGTGTTGGGAACACTCAGATCTCCTTTTAACCCCTTCCACTCTTGCCCTGCCCTCATGGTGGTCCAACCCACTTTAAAACCAGGTGTTTCACAGAGGCCAACGTAATGCCCTGGGTGATTTTTTTTCCCACCTTAGAAAAGCAGGTGGTCACATTGGGCAAATACCCAGCAAATGTGCCTGGAACTCCTCCTTGGTTCCCAGCTGGCATCAAAAGAGATGATCACTGGGAGGTGCCAGCAATTTCTCCCGCTGGGTGATTCCCAGGCACACCAACCACACCAAGTGGGAAGCAGGGAAGTGAGAGGGTGTTAGAGGGTTTGGGCAGCATTCTTTCTTCCCTCTAATAAGTGAAGTGGATTTTGATGAATCTGTGGAAGGATTTCCCCCTCTCCCAGTCCCCACTTTCTGAATAAAACTGTAAGTGAAGCTTGTCAATCAGCCCCTTCAGTTAGCTGGGATGTAGGCTCCAACCAACAAAGCAGGGCTGTGTGTGTTGCTGGCTCTGTGAAACCTACAGAATGAGCTAGCAGAAGTGTAACAGGCTTCCTGGGGAGATGATGCTATCCAATTGTTGCCTGTATCACTATCTGCTTTTACAAGGCAAGGTGAGAAGAACTTTTGGCCTTTGCCTGGCCAGCTGCATCTCAGCACGGATTGGCGAAGACGTGCAAAGATCTGTGGTGCCACACTGGTAGCCAGAATGGCAAACAAACATCCCACTGGAGGGGAGAGGAGGAACCAACAGCCCTGTCCCAGTGGCACTGCAGTAGCACCTTCCCTGAGCAAGCGAGAACCAGAGCTCCAGAATGAGACAGAACATGATGAGATTCCACCAACTTTCTTACTCTCACACACCCCAAAACACTGATAAACACATTCTTCTTCTTTGGTTACAAAACCCCTTCCCTCCCACTCAGGTCTCACACAGAAGTCTCAGAAGTTCTGATTTAATGAGCAACAGTTTGGATGATAAATAAACACCAGGACCATCAAATGCACAGTGGCTTCTGAGCTTTTGCTTCTGGTACCCACTGAAAAGTAAATACAGAGCATAAAAAGAGATCCAGGATTTGATGGCATTCCAAGGGTCACTTGCCTACATACTCATCAGTTCTGAATAAATCACCCAGAAAATCAGCAAAAATATTGAACTACTGAAATATTTCCAAAGCATTTGTTGCCCTGGTATCTCCCAGGACTCACAGGCAAGTGTTTTTAGAAATCTTAACTCCCTCAGCTGCACAGGGACAGGATGTATTCTGCGATGAGAGCCGTGAGTGCAGGCATGGACACATCTGCCCTCCCCTCCACACCCAGCCAAAGGAGGGTGATGTTGCCACATCCAGGTACCTTGGAGTAGAGAGAGAGGAGCCGTGGCCTGCTTGCAATCGTTGATGTAGGTGTATCTGTAAAGACACTGGGAGGATCAGCTGGAAATAAGAGAACCCTGGGAGCTATCTAGGCTCACAGCATCGCAGGACTGGTTACTCTTTCCTGGCTCTGCATCACACCTTTAAATGTTCCCTGCCCATGAAACAACATCATGAGCAACCTGGAACCCGTGACTCTGGCTCAGTGTGTGCAGCTGCAATTGAGGCAAGACACCAAGTTTCAATTCCAGAGGAGGAGACCCTTACCTTATTGACCTCCTGGATAAAAGCCCCCGAGCCTTGCCCCTCATCATGATGGCAAGTGCTTCCAGGTGCTGACAAAAGCTGTGGGGATGAGCGAGTAAGGCACAGTTGTGATACAGTTCCACGTGTCTGACATAGGGTCATAGCAGTCCAGTGTTTTGCACCTCTGAGTGCCAAAGTAACCCCCCACCACGTAGAGTTTATTCCCCGAGGCCAAAGCGTGGCACGACATGCGCTTGGCTGTCATGTCCCCAATGCGTGTCCACTGGTCTGTCTCGCAGTCAAAGCGGTAAGCGGATGCGGCCGTGAACTCCGTGTCCCCTCCCATGATGAAAATCTGGCTGCCCAGGACAGCGGCTGCCGTGTAGCGCCAGGGCTGGGGGCATTCGGCTTTGATCGTCCATCGGTTCTCAGCTGGATCGTAACACTGGACTTTGGACACCATGTCCCGGTGAATGCTGGTCCCACCAAAGACAAAAAGCTTGAGCCTGGCGCTCACCACCGCAGCATTGCTCACTCCATCTCTCAAAGGAGCCACCATTGTCCATTTGTTGGATATGGGATCGTACTTCTCCACTTGCTTCAAGGAAACAGAAGGCGATGCAGGAAAGACTCCAGCTACTGCAGTGTGCCCACCAACCACGTACAGGCAGTTTTCCAGTTCGGCTGAGCCATGTCCAAACCGAGCAATTAACATTGGGGCAGCTTTGGACCATTCCTCGTGCACGGTGTCATACACCCACACGTCTTTGGAGACGCCGTTCTCTGAGCCTCTGCCTCCAGTGATATACACTTTGCAGCCAATGGCACAGGCACTAAACTCCTTCCGTGGACTTGGCAGGTCTGCTTTGGGGATAATTTCCTTTGCTTTGTGGTCTACTTGGTAAATCTTATCACACATGAAGGTCTGTCCTCCCAGGATCAGCAAGGTGTGTCCAGCCTTGCGAGGCCTGGCACAGGGACTGGTGACCACTCCATCATTCTGCAGTATCTTCTTCTTGCACTGAATAGCTTCATCCAAGACAAGCTTGTTCCTTTCATCCACCATGATCAAGTCCTCGCAAGCCAAGGCTTCCTTGAGGCATTCAGAAGGAAGCAAAGCCAGACGAACATTCCTCAGAAGCTCTGGGAGATAAGCCCTGCGCTCATCCAGATCATATTTCACCCACTGGATGACAGCCTTAAAGACTTTTTCTTCATCTTCAATTTCCAGCTCGTCACTGGAGATGAGATCCAGCAAAGTGTCCTTGGAAAGGTTGTTGAAGTCCTCACTCTTGTGAACAGTCTCAAAGTTGACCAGGCACATCCTCCAGGAGAGCTCATAGAGCCGTCGGCACTGATGAGCATCCGAGAGCAGCATCATGCCCAGGCAGTTGGAAGGATAGAGGTTCTTCTCCAGGAACTCAGCCGCTGCATCTCGGACGTCATGGAACTGCAGCATGTCTCCAGCTTCCAGGAGGGACTCAGCATTCTCCTCATTGATAATGATCCGAGAGGAGTAGGCAAAGTCCAGCAGCAGCTCCAGCACCTCTGGGTGGAGGCTGTCGTGGAAGTTCACATCATCATCCAGGCTCTCCCGGAGGCCGTTGCTAAACATGGCCTCGAAGTACCTGCTGGAGGCAGCCAGCACTGCCCGATGGCACGGGAACGACCTGTTTCCTGCCCAGAGGGTGACGTCAGTGAACATGCAGTGCTTCCGTAGGGTGTTCAGATGGGACAAGACACAGTCTGGATGGGAAGCTTTGTGAAAAAGCAAGATGTTCATGGAGCCGGTGCTAGTCCGGGATTTACGGTTCTCGTGGACGCTGACTGACATGATGGCAGAGCTCTTGCCTGCAGGGGAACAAAGAGGAAAACCATTATTCCCTTGTCCTTACTGATGTAAGGAATGGAGGATGCATGCACTGGCTATCCAACCCTGGTACACTGCCAATGGACCTCAAACATGAAGCACCAGGCGACACCCCTGTGCTCCTGCACCCTGGTTTGCAGAGCCCCTGCCTCCGGCACCCTCACATCCTCCAAAAATTTAACTCAGACTGAACAGGGTGGGAAAGCAGAGCGAGGTGAAGGGGGAAATTCTCCACTTTGGTTTCAACAACAGAGCAACAAAGTGAAGCAATCCAACTCCAAACTTGGTGGTAGATTGTCTCAACAGCCCCTAGAGGGTATTGGCAAACCGCAGAAGAGTTATTTTTTCTTAGAAAACAGCACTGAGAGAGCAGACTATGCAGGACAAAGGGCATCAGTCTGTTCTTGGCTCAGCAGAAATCAAGTCTGGCTTCTGATTTTCATATAGATTGCTTCAGGTTTAGGACAGGCACTTGCTAGAAGTTTAATTTATGGAATATTTAACTATCAGCACAAGTCAAAAGTTTTGGACAAATTTTACCAAAGCCATTCATTGTACCTTTAGATGGTAAAACTCACTAGACAATTCACATGACTTGTAGGACAGATTCACATCAGAATAAAACAAAAGAAACAGCCAAATTACACTTTTTTACCAGACAGGCAGAAGCAAACACAAGGCTTTTATTAACTACTATTTCATTTAAGTGCTATATGATACCCTCCTTTGCCTGTAGAAGAAAACCCCTTTGGAGTAATCAAATTAATACTACCTACATGATAAAATGCAAGTCATTTACTCCAAAATATTTTAGCCAGCTGTATTTTGTTCCCTGTGTGACTAAAGCAGACAGACAGATGTGCAAACAGCCCTCTCTTACAGGAGAAAGTCAATACTGAAGTTAGAAGCACAACTGTGCCAAATTCTGAAAAACTAACCCCCCAAAAAAGAGAAAAATGGGGTCATCCTGGTGTACCTCCACTCCAGCCACTGAATTGTTTAGACATCAGACAGTTGGGGAAGGTTTTTTAGATGGATTCTTTTTGTTGATGTTGGTTGGGTGGGTTTTTTTTTAACTTGCTCTTCACAGCCTGAAGTTTCTCAAGGGTCTTTCTACCCTGCAAGCACAAGGGTTGCAATTCAACCCTTATCCTCCCCAGCCAGACTGAGCTCACCATCACCCCAGCCCAGCACTGGGGGTCTCAGGGGAACCACGCACGGCTGAGAGCAGGGACACAGCGCTCCCAGGCTGCCACAGGTCACAGCCCTGACCTGGCGGTGACCTGGAGCTGCACAACCCTCCCACACTCCACGGGTGGATGACCTCAAGCGGAGGCGGATGGCCAGATAAGCTGCCTGACTCAGGCTCTGCTCACACGCTTCCTACCCCTGCTTCTCCAGCACC
Source organism: Margarornis squamiger (assembly GCA_035222235.1). Lineage (NCBI taxonomy): Eukaryota > Metazoa > Chordata > Aves > Passeriformes > Furnariidae > Margarornis > Margarornis squamiger. The sequence goes on from JAWWTY010000016.1 coordinate 7,058,680, forward strand.
TCCAAAAGAGTCCAAATTAGACCAGCAGTTGTGGGCACGCCGCTCCTTCCCCACTCACTGCCATGAATTATTGAGGTTGGTCTTCCCAAGGCCTCACTCATTCCTTAGGGCTGTGTCATGGTGCAGGGAAAAATCTCTGTGCTTCCCCATGCAGAAATGACAGGTTGCTCAAGCAGCCACAATTCCTACTCGGCCTCCAAGTCATGGCAGGAGCACTGAGGCAGGTAATCAGGTTGGATATGTACATGCCACCACCAAAATCCCTGCAGCCTGGGGTTGAGGCTGACAAGCTCATTTCACTTGTGATTGGAGGCTGTGCAGTACCAAGGCTCCAAAACAGGAAGGAAAATGCCATTATAGATCAGCACTTCAAAGTGCATCTGAAGGAAATGTTTCCAACATCTACACCCAGTGCAAGAACAACACTCATTTAAGAGGTTATATGGATTCCCATGTCAACGCTGAAGCGAGGAATACAAATGAAACATTTATGAGTCTGCTAAAAGCTATTGATTTAGGTGCCTGTTCCTACAACCTCAGAAACCACCCTGCCATTGCCACTGCTTTCTTTGCTCACAGCTCAGGTCAGCTATTCAATGTCAACCTTTGATTTGCTTATGCACTAAAAATGAAGCCACTTATACAGGAGAGCTATGGAAACAAACACAAAGATTGCAGGAAGGCAGCAATGATTTTTCTGACAATAAGATTAAAAAAGCAACTACTCGGAATGGAAGGAACAGGGAATTTAGAAATGAAAATGTCTATATAAAAGCTGCAGCAAAGCCATATATGTGTATATATATATAGACATACAGAGACATACTGTGCTCACACATACACACACATGTATATATACATACACACATGTAAAATCTCAGCCTTCTAGTATCAAATATCTATCCCAGGGAACTTGGTAGCAAACAATATTTCTATCCTATGTGTATTGAACAACATCCAGGGAATAAATTGGCAGGTTCCAGTTCAGTCCCCAGCACTGCTTTTCATATCTTGTCCCACTACAGGCACCACCTGATCCCCAGTGCAACTGCAAATCTGAAACCTGAGGAGGCCACAGTCACAGCCCCTTTACTTGGCCTCTCCTGGAGCCAGGTTATGACACTGGATGTCACTGGTCACAGATGAGCAGGACTAGACAGACCATTAAACTGAAACTAAAACAGCCTCTGAACTCTGGGGTGCAGCCATCTCACCAGGAAGCCTCGCTTGTGGTTTTCAGCAACCACACAGCTTTTTCTGAGGGCTTCTTGAATCCTGCCATAGCTGGGCACAAGGGGAAAAGTGGCAGGTACAAATCCTTCCCCTCACAAACACACCTCACAGCATCTCTCAGTCTACCAGAGACCTTGGAACCATCTCACCCATATCAGACAAAGAGAAACTGCAGGCAGCAGCCATTTCATCTGGGGGGTTTCTACCAAAATCTAGCAGCTTACAAACCACAGAAGCCTGTAGGTAAATGATCTTCTACAATTCCATGATGTGCACAAAAGTATTTTAAGCAATGTTTAACTGCAGTGATGAACAGGCTGGACCCATGACGTGTACACTTCTCCGAAGCAATGCACGCAGAGCAGAATTTGGCCCCTACCACGCTTCTTGCTCCCCTTACCCAACTTCTGAGCTAAAGAGAAAAAGCAGAGCCACACAGAATAGGGAATATTTTATACAAAGCAACCTGTCAGTGGTTCCTGCCAAGCTCCCACCAGCTCTGCGAGAGCTCGGGGGTTATCAGAGCTCCCAGCTGCATCTTCCATCATGCAGGAAGCTGTCGCTGGAACAGCCGTGTCAATGAGAATAGCAGAAGGCGTGACCTGAACAAACTGGGGCTTGGATTTCTCCACGCTGCATTCATTTTTTTTTTTTCCTTCGAAAGGCAGCTATTGAAAAAATAAATATCTACTGCATAACCTTTTAAAAGGATCTTAACTGCACGCAGAGGCAGATGATAATCCTTCTTCCATATGGATGAGGGCAGAGGGGCATCAGCTTTTTGACAGCTAACCAATGCTGTCTGCTGGCTGCAGTATTCCCCTGGCTGTCTGCAGCCTTTGTACAGCCAGGATAGGAAAGACAGGCTTTTTCCAGCAAAGCAAGATAAGGACGCTTTGAAAATCCTTCCACTCACCCAGACAGGGCAGACAGCAAACCTGAAGGAGGGAAGGAGTTGGCTCAGGGAGAAAAGACCCTTTGAATCTCAGCTCATGAAGTAAATACCCCAGCAATCTCTCTGGACAGGACAAAGCTGGAAAAGACAAAAAGGGGAAAATCCAAAAGCACAGAGCTGGCCAAACTCCCCACTCAAAGAAGCACAACTCTCCTGTCCAAGGGCCTCTTGCTTTCTACAAACCAGGTCCCAGCAGAAGGCTGTCCCTCCCAGGCTGGTGGGTCGCCGTGTCAGAACCCTGCTGGAATGGGTCATTTAGGAGAACTTCAGGAAACACTCCATCACCTCTTGAAAAATCCAAGCACCTCTTAGACAGACACTTTGAAGCTGTATCAGGCCCTGTCCCCAGTCACAAAAGAACTGCATAGGAGAGGACAGCTCAAAAGGACTATTGATACATGAACTATATTTAGCCAGGCTTTGGACTTCCCCTCCACCTCAAACCAGAAGCCCCTCCACAGATCTGCAAATTCACTCACTATCTGCAGGGAATTGCCAGCTGAGATCCTGCTTTCTTTCAAGAGGACAAGATCTGAGAGCGAGTATGTTCCCCAGTGGGACTTCAAGGAATCAAGAATAATTTCTGCTTAGAAGGGCAAAACTACAGGATTTGTATGTGTTCTCCCAAGACTGTAAAGGCTGGCTAAACACCAACAAAGAGCCCAAATTCCATGATCCCAAGCTGGCACTTTCTGTTTGCCAATCAGAGAAGCAGCAACCAGAACGCATTTCTTCTTGCCCCACTCAACCACGAACTATTTAAAGCTGTAAATAAGTAAATACATAAGCAGTAATGTTCCCTGCTGGCTCAGCTCAGAAGACCTGGAAGAAGCTCCTCACATTGCTTTCATTTCCAAGGAGTCAGACATATGGGCCCTTCACATATGGGCTGCACTACAACCTAGAGCCACTCCTTCCAAACCACTGCAGACCCACCTTGAGCAGGCAGAGACAACAGGAATAAGATCCATTTTTATTCTCACTCCAATTCTCACTCCAATATCAACCCTGTGGGGTGAAACAGCATCCTGAACTCAGCCAAAGTTCACCTTCTCCCTGGAAGCGGTAGGATGAACTCTCTACCCCCTACAAATGCCCCTGCTCCCTCATCCCAAATATCTGTACTTTTACAACACTTTCATTGACTTCACCACCTGGTGCTTAGGCCAGCAGCACTATCCCAGGCCAAAATTACTGATATAGAACAAATTTCCCCCTTTTTACTGGAGAGAGTAGCAAAACAGAAACATAAAGTCACGTACTGTATTTTCTTCAGAGGGAAGAGCTCCTTGCAAAGCTGAGGAGAAAGAGCAGTGAGAAAACACACTGTCAAACACAGAGCCAGATACAGCTGTTTCAGATGTGATTTCCCACACTGGAGACCACCAAAAGGTTTGAGAAAGGGGATCTGTTACGTGCAGGCATTCACGTACTCAGACACAGCTTGAGCTTCAAAAGTGGAAAAAACTCAGCAGAAAACAGGAAAAGATGGTGGGGGAGTGAGACAGAAAACAAGAAGAGGGAAGGAACAAACGTAAAGATGTTTTCAGATGGTTTTCCTGTCCTTGCATAACACAGTGGACTGTCAGATATACAGCCTGGAGCTGCTTGAAATGCTCGATACTAATAATGCCCTTCTGTGCAGAGTGCTTGAGATGAAAGGAATTAAATAGCACCTGGCATTTAGTGCAGCAGCACACTTGCTGAGCATGGAGCCTGGGCTGCTGCCAGGTGGGCAGCAAAGGACCTCCACCACATCATCTCCCAGGCACGCTCTCTGCATTGTCCATGCTCCAGTGGGCCTGGATGCAGACTTTGCTCTCTAACAAGCTGGGTTCATCTCCAGCAATCCTGGTGAATTTAGTGGTTTGCCCATGTCAGACAAATTTGTTCTTGTTCTCTTCAGGATGACTAACACAGCAAAGATGCAACTGTGATTTTGCACACTGGAATTCAGACAACATAACTGCCATGAATCAGAGGGTATCGCTCTGGATTTGCCCTTCCTGACAAACTCTTGATGTTTCATCATATTTGCAAACAGACAAGCAAAGGAAAAGCAGTTGCTTCCATCCCCCCAGCACAGAATTTCTGATCCTGCCACAGACTTTGAGAATGGAAGGCATCCTTATCATTTCTTCTCATTTTCTCACTTCCTAGTCTAGCCTGTACATCCTAGACAGAAAACAGAGAGACCATGTGAAAGGCTCCTTCTGTTGGCTTAGACAGAAACTGGGAGGTTTTCCAAGCCCAATTCTGTAGGCTCCAGGAATCAGATAGTCTGGAGAAGATCCGGGTAATATCTGAACATTTTGAAATTCAGTCTCAGAAACTCAGTATGAGTTTCGTATCCCACTCATATCCCATTCTCACTAGTACCCACCATTCCTCCCTTTAAACCCGTGCCCCACTCTCAGCCCAAAGCCACCACAAGAATTTACTCAATGCAACTTACCATAGAAAACACAAACAGTATTGCCAAGCTGTACCAATGAGTGAAGTTCTTGTTTTGTCTTGCAAAAGCACTGGTAAAAGGGCCAGTAGTGCCTCAAATCTATGACATGAACTAATCTGAGCCAAAGGCAATCGTGTTCCAAACACAATAAAATACCCGTAGGAAATCCATTTTGCACACAATAAATGCAGTTTTATTTGCAAATTAGGTATTGGACTTGCTACTCTGCAACTGAGATACTCCATAAAGCTTCTTGAGCTACCTGTGAGGCAATCAAATAAAGTTCACGTTCATCATTAAGCACATTGGCTTTGCTGTTCCTGGGAATACCACACCCTCTTACAACCACTACCCAAATCGGGATAAATAACGCTTTTAGCCACAGTCCAGGCTCCAGACAATAGCTTTTCATTGCTACGCCTTAACCCCAGCAGATCTTTTCAGAGCCCGTGATTCATTTCAGAGGCTGTGGTGGGGTTTTGCCCTCCCCTCCTGCCCTCCAGCTCCGCTCGTGAATGCATCCCATTCTGCCAGATCAGTCACAGTCGCTTTGCAAAATGAATGGGGGGCTGTAGAGGAGGCAAGCCTTCGCAATCCCCTCTCCCAAATTATACTCAAAAAGACTCCAGAATGGAAATAGTCTGCTTGAGCACAGCATCCCCCCCAACCCCATCTGGGCAGGATAAAGTCCTTTTCAAGCAAGCCAGCTTGCTAATGTGCTGCAAAGGCAAAAGGCCCTTGGTGCTTCAAATACAGAAGAACCACATGCCACTTCCCAGGGAGAGTTTAGGAGATGAGATGTGGTATATGTCAAATTAATGCCAGAATAACCACGGCAGTTGCTGACTCCAGAGATCATATTCAGATCCTCCCACTCTCTGCGTACTGTGCCTGGCTCCCGGCACTGAGGCTGGCAGAGCTGAGTGCTCTGGTGGCCAGGCTAACCATAAGCCATGGACACTCACACCAAACAGGTCTGTCTGCCTGTTGTCAGGGCAGGATTTCAATTTTGGGCCTGGCCAGTTAAGCTGGGGTTTTGTTTTGCCTTCCCCACTCCCCTGCCAGGGAAGAGATCATAGTACAACTGCCAGGTTTGGTTTGCTCATTTGCAATTCTGGCTGGAGTTCAGAGCCATGGAGTTGGGAGGCCCTCATGCCTTCAGAACCAATTAGCCCCTGATGTTGATGGGCATGGAGAACAGCCGTTCCCAACTGGATTGCAAAGCAGTGACAGATATTGAAGGGTCTGAGACTGCAAGACAGGGTATTAGCTCATTGCCCTCTGGCTCTGGACAGAAAGAACAAATCTGACACCCATCTCTGATATTTCCATTTCAGTACTCACACAGCATCAAACCACACACTCAGCTTGCAAGTTCTGGGCCACGGTGGGAGCACTGCAAGCAGCCCAGGCTGTCCTGGGCACCTGTGTACACACTGCAGGCAAACCAGAGTGATTGCCAGTGTGGTACAGTAATAAATTTGCCTCACCACAATCTGACAGGCTGCTATATAAAACTGGTAGTCTTAGCAAAGTCTGATGGTCAGCAAGCAGACAGTGGTTATGGGACATGCAACATTCCCAGGCTTGAGCGATGGAGAGAAGACAGAGCTGCCTGTACAGGCTGGAGTGATACTAATAGTCACTGTGGGGATATAAAGCTGATAAGCAAAGACAGACTGATGTGTTGGTGGTTAAAGGGCAGGCCAGGGGCTTGCGGTGGCTTGTTCCAGCTAAATGCTTCCTAGCCAGCTTTCCTGCAGCCACTGTTCCAGCAGGGCCAGCGACACTCGCTGCAATTCAATTACAGTCTGTAAAAGACGGGAGTAAATCTACCACTCAGCTCAAGTGCTGACACTGCTTCAAACCTGCCCCTTCCACAGTCCCCAAGCATCAGTGCCCACAGACAGACACCCCGGGCCAGCTCTGCCTGTCCTGCTCCACCTACTCACGCTCAAGCCAAGGCACTGCCCAACACTCTTTTGTAACGCTGCCACTTCCCTCCCCACCTCGCAAAGTGCTGCCTGTCCTCTTCCACCTCCACAGATGGCCACATCCTGCCCTTCCTGTTTCACTCGTCCACCTCCTAAACATTGCCTAAACCCTCCTCTGGCTCCTAAGAGCGACCCAAACTCCTGCAGGCTTTGGGGAGTGGCTGGTTACCACCACAGGGACAGAAATGCTATCATAAGTCACATTTGCATATGTACACATAGATATGTGCACACTCCTTGTCCCCACCCCAGACCATGTCCAGCACTCTGTCCAGAGCTGGTGGGACCATATTATATATCAGACACATTTTAATTTTCACATGTGTGGCATACATGTCGTGCAACATTTTGTCATCTGTTCCCAAGCTGTCGCCTTCACAACTTCCTTTTGCCTAGCTCCTTCAGTCAAACCTTTTTCAGCTGGCCTTATCTCCTCTCCCAAAGCACATCTGAGACACCATCCTCCCTGCTTGAGCTACTTGAACCTGCCCCGAACACAGCAGGAGAGGATACCACACTCTGCACACACACTGAGGAGGTCTTCAGATAACAATCCTCAAATACTTGAGAAAACGAACAAAAAAGGGATGGGAAATTTAAGCTCCTCAGTGCTGAAGCTGTCAGTGCTGAAGCTGACTGCTGAAGGGAGTTCCCCATGTTTGTATTATGGAGCAAATACCTTGTTTCTGCAGCAATTTTCACTTTAGTGTAGTCCTGAAAATCTTGTGCCCACCTCACACCCTCCTGCTGCAGAGCAGACTTCCACCTATGCCTCGTCCCCAAGTGCCTTACTCAGCCTTATCAGAGATAAACCAGAGCAGATGGTTGGGGTTTAAGACACAGAAGAGAAGGAAACATGTTTTCAGATAAGGTTTGATCCAAAGCAGCAAACAGGACAAGATAAACAGAGAGGCCCCAGGAAGGGACCCATGGCACTAAGGAGCCCGACCCCCTGAGAGGTGGGCAGAGAACAGAGCGCACAGGGGAGCAGAGAACTCTGGAAGGAGCCTGTCACCAGAGCAGCTGAGCTAACAGCAGCAGCTGGCCACCACCAGGAACACGTGGGGTGTGCTACACACATCTCGGGCTGCTCCTAAGGTAAGTTCAATAAAAAAACAGCGTCACAAGACACAGGAAGGAAGAAGGAAAGACAAGGGAAGTTGCCAAAGTATAAAGGTTATAGAGTCAGCTTGTTTTTCTTGTGGCTCTGGGTCTGTCCTGGAGAGGAAGAGGTTTGTTCAGGGGAAGACTACACGGCACCCGGAGTGTGGAAGTCAGTCCCGCAGATCACAAGGGAACACACACAGAGACTGCCAGGAAAGGAAAACAGAACACAGTCATGACACTGGGGCTCTCCACAGGAACACTGTGAAACACTCGGCTCTCTGCTTATGAAAGGCTGAGGACAGATTTTCCAAGCACAGATTTGGCAGACCTTACCCCCCACCTGAACAACTACAAGTAGATAAAGAAAATAAAGAAAAAAAAACCAAATAAACCCCTCCAACAAACAAAAGAACAAACAAACAACTACCAAACAGGCTTTTAACTTTTCTAAACGCCCAGGGGACTGTGAGGACAGCAGAGGGAGGAAGAACTTTTTCTCCTCTGTCAGTTCAGCTCAGTCACTCACACAAACCTGCTCCCCTCTCTGGACAGGGCTGCTCGAACCGATTTCATCAGGGGCCCTGGGACTTGTGTCTCTTAGAGCAGTTTTGAGATATATATATATATGTATATATATATGTATATATATATATATATGTACGAGAAAGGAGGGGGAAAAAACCCCAAAACAAAAAGCAACGCCACTCTACTGTCACATCCAAGAGACTAATACCTGGGTCTTAATTCTTTTAATTTTATTATTATTATTATTTATTTTCTTTTAGAAGAGAAAAGCCCTTCTCCTCCCCAACCCTTTCCCTGCCGCTTCCTCCCTACGGCACACGATGCTCCGAACCCCGGCGAGCCCCGGGCCGGTCCCGGGGATCCGGCACATCCCCGTCCCCTTCCCGGCTCCCAATCCACCGCAACCCCCGTGCTCGGAGCGGGTCTGGCGGGGGCGGCGCGACCCCAGACCTGGGAGGGCTTGGGGAGCAATCACTCACCGTCTCCTGTCCGAGGCGAAACCTCCCGGGGCGGCGAAGCCCCCGGCGCGGGTGGGGCGGGGATAGAGAGAGGGATGCAGGGCTGGAGGGAGGGATGCAGGGAGGGATGCAGGGCTGGAGGTATGGAAGGAGGGATGCAGGGCTGGAAGGAGGGATGCAGGGCTGGAGGGAGCGTTGCGGGGCGTTGCGGAGCGTTGCGGACCGTGGCGCGGCCCCGCGCGCTCCCCGCGCACAATGTCCCCGCCGGGCGGGACCGGCCGCGCGTGGGGCCGGGGGGCGGAGCCGGCCGCCGTCGCCGCAGCCAATCAGCAGGCGCCGCGCCCGTGACGCGCAGCTTCTCCACGCCCCCTTGGAAGAAACGGCCAATAGGAGAGGAGGAAGGCGCGGCGGGGGCGGGGACGGGGGTGGGGCC
>JAWWTY010000016.1:7067939-7191320 GCA_035222235.1 Margarornis squamiger
CCGCCCCGGCCCCTTCCCGGGACACACGGGCGTGGCCGCCCCGCGGCACCGCCCCGGCCCCTTCCCGGGACACACGGCCGTGCCCGGCCCGCGGCACCGCCCCGGCCCCTTCCCGGGACACACGGGCGTGGCCGCCCCGCGGCACCGCCCCGGCCCCTTCCCGGGACACACGGCCGTGCCCGGCCCGCGGCACCGCCCCGGCCCCTTCCCGGGACACACGGGCGTGGCCGCCCCGCGGCACCGCCCCGGCCCCTTCCCGGGACACACGGGCGTGGCCGCCACGCCCTCCCCGCGCGTCCCGCGGGACCGGCATCCCGCGCAGTGATGTCCTGGCCCCTGCCCCGCCCGCGCCCACGCACGGCTGCGGCGGGACAGGGAAAGTCAGCAAAGCCGTGCTGAGATCCGGGCAGATGTGTGGAATGGCCTGGCTCAGCAGAATCTGAGCGCGTGGGGATGCGTGGGGTCCCGCTGCCCGCGGGATGCTGCGCTGGTTGGGATGGCATGGGATGGGGTGGGATGGCATGGGATGGGATGACGTGGGATGGGATGGGATGGGATGGGATGGGGATGGGGATGGGATGGGATGGGATGGGATGGGATGGGATGGGATGGGGGACCGCCCACTGCCCGTGTCCCTGCGTGGGGACCGCCCGTGGGGCTGTGCCGTCATCAGGAAGGAGCAGCGGGGAAGAGGACCTGGAAGAGCTGCCTTCATCAACACCCGTGGGCTGAGCCGAGGAAACTCACTGAGAAACAATAACACTTTTCAAAACAGTAACATTTTTGCACAACACAAGGGCAGCTGGAAACCGCGGTGCCTCGGACCCCACCCGTGTTTTCCAAGCCCTGCTCCGGAGCGAGGCACAGCAGGTGACTGCGGACCTGCCCGGAGAGTGGCCCTGCCGGCCCTGGGATGACTGGGACATGTCAGCTATCAGAAAAAAAAGAAGCTTTCAGCTTTGCTTTTTTTTTTTTTTTTTTTTCTAAACAAATTTTGAATACACAGAGGAGGGAGAGAAGGGCTGTTCTTCGTCTTCTCCCACGACCCCATTTCTCCAGGGCCCTACTCCCTATGCTCAGTCACAAATGGTCTGCAGTAATACTCAAGTGAAAAACTAAGAGTTCTATTAAGTGTGTCTCCTCAGATAATAGCTGGGTGGGAATATCCAGGCCCAAAGTGTGCCAAACCTCCCGTACACCCGGGGATGGGCTATTTAAGGACTCCTCCTTCCAACCTGGTGAAGGAAATCTCTCCAGTTTCCCATGGAAGTAACTACCGCTGCTTGTTGCGGTTTCACAGCAGTGACTGCATTGAAGTGCTCCCTGCATGGCAAATTTTATGCCATGTGAGCATGGGAGGAGGTGAAAGGTTGCTGCTATGGGGATGTGCTGAAACAAAAAGTCCAGTAAATACAAAATACAGTCCCTCCTTCTCTTCCCAGCTTGAAACAGGTCAGCTACAGCTGGCAGAAGCTGTGCATGATAAATAGCAAAGTATGCTGAAGATGTTGAACTGTATCAAATTCCTGGGTTTTGGATCTGTGTTCTTCCAGGTCCTTGCAGTTTAACTCTTGGAGTGCTGCTGTCTTCCAGCTGCAAGCACAGCTACTCTTAGAGAGGTTGAAAATTGTCCTGGAGCCTGCTAATGACTTTAATGAGCTGTTCAGGAAGACAACAGGGATTTGTGCAAGAGGCGGGTGTGGTGGCATCCTGAAACACATCTGTTAAACAACAAGGACATGAAAGACTAAATTGATTTTCCCTTTTGCTGCTGAGTCCCACCCAGCTGCTCCAGAGTATGAAAGAGCTGTGGGGAAAAGCAAGGCCATATTTCTTAATTCCAAAGCACTTTCAGAGTGCTACTACAAAAGCAAAATGCCGTCCCAGCAACCTGTGTGTGTGAACCCAGCCTGTCCCCTGCAATGTAGCAGGGGGAGTTCTGTCAGCTGCCTGTCATAGGGACATAAAAAGCTTGGGAGAGCTCCCTGCAAAACTCTACCTGAAAAGACATTTCTAAGACATGATGTCTGTCGCTAATCTGCCACCCACCAGCTTTTGAGCTGTGTAACTCCCTCACTCCTCCGTCTGTGGCAGAGCTAAGCAGAGGGCAGTCCCAGGAAACGCTGCAGGAAACATGCTGTGCTGTAGTAGTGCACACATCTGGTGTTAAGATGCTCAAGAGGATGGGATTAGGATATTAGCTTTTGTTCCGAGGGAGCAGCAGAAGGTCAGATATGGCAGTGATGGGCACACCAGACATGCAGACTGACACCTAGGTCCTCACTGTGAAGGAGAGGGGGAGCGAGACATCTGAGAAGGCAGGGGCAGCACAGTGGGAATGCTTAATAGCAAAGGAAAAAAAAAAAAACCCTGGCAGAGATTTTAAAATGTTTTTAAATCTCTTGTTAAAGAGGATTTAAGAACGAGGCATACGTAGGGGAAAGAAGCTTAATTTATGATGAATGTTAATACCAGCTCCTTACATATGGTACTTGCCTCAAGCATCCCTGAGGGTTTTTGAGGGACTAGTGCTGTGGTTATGATTTCAGTGTAAAGGGGAAGTTCTCTTGCATTATTAAACAAATCATGCCCTGCATTGGCCTTTGGTTTGATGTACGTGGTGTGTAGTTGATGTCAGCCAGCTGGGGAGACAGGATTCTGCAACTTGTTGGCATTTTGAAAATAATTTGGGGAACTGCTGACCGAGATCCCCTCCTTCATCATGAACCATCAAAGAGGAGAGTTAATTTTTTAAAAATTTTGGAAAAAAACCCCAAACCCAAAGTTTTAAATAATAGTGTTTGCCCTTTGGCAATAAATGTTTAGGATAACATTCATTTTGGATGGAAAATTTAAACATTTGCAAAGTTAAACATTTGATTTAACTTGTTACAGAAATCATCACTAATTGCCTGGTACCCATTAAATCCTCATTTTCCCAAAGATGGAGAGTCAAAAGATTTACCCTAGCCAAAATTCACTAGCTGGTTTTATCCATTTATATCCTAGATGTAGCTCCCGAGGTAGCTAAGTAGCTGATGTTCATAGAAGTAGCAAGAGGGATGAAATCTGGCCAAAAAACCTGTTTGACTTCTGTGCATCTATTTCTATTTTCCCCTGAACATTTCCATCCTACAACACCCCACTCTCCAAAAGGTTAAACAACAAAATTAGTGTTTTCTCCTCTGGGTCACTGTTTGCAGTCCATCACAGGTCATGTCACAACCAGCTAATGGCTGCTAAGTGGTCTGTGTGAAATTAGTTTAGTGGGTCTCAAGCCAGAAGCCAGTTGACAAATGCCCAAAATTCAGTACTCCAATTGGCTTCCTTGTTGGCAGTCACAGCAGGTTGGTCAAGGCCATGCAAATGCAGCATTTCCCTGAGGCTAGGAACATAGACAAGGTTGCTTGTGATGACTTTCCTCTGTTGTGAATGCCAAAAGTCTTCAGAGAAGGTCACAGCACAATGCTATGAGTGCAAGTGCCCGAGGACCATGCTATCAGCCCCAATTCATCTATCCAGGGAACTGCTGGTAGCAAAGGTAGGAAAAGCTGCTGAAGACTCCCAGCAGAGGCAGCCCTGAGATCAAGGAAAGGATGCAAAGTAGCAGTGTGAGTGTTGATCAAAGGTTTCGCCCTTTGGCTTGTCCTGCACAGTAGGGCAGGCTGCAGAGCTGTCAGTCAGAATAAACCAATTTAGCATTCCCTGCAGTAACAATAAAAATCCAATCTCCCTCCCTCTCCGCCTTTTCCTCCTGATGCCAAATTTAAATGACCTTACTTTTTTGGCAGCAGGAAACTTCACAATTAAATATAGAAGCAGAGCAGACTTTGGGATGGAACTTCCAGCCAGGGAACAACAGATGGCATTGTTTGCTGGGCTGGAAAAGCTGCATCTGCTCCTAGAAGAAATGCTAATCGGAGCTTAATTAGGCATTCAGAGGGAACCGTATCCCATCCCCTGGACAATGGCTGTGTGTACACGATCCTGAAAAACACAGAGAAGGAGATAAAAAATGACCAAAAATCCTCACTGGACCAAGTCCAAATTAAGTGCATAATGTGATAGGGTAACCCAGAGACTTTCCCCGTGCTGAAATCCATCCAAGCCACTCAAAATAAAAATGTAGTTGTCAAAGACTTACTTAATTTCATTTGCAAGTGGTCAGTGATTTTGTTTTCAGTTTCAAAGCAAATAATTCTAGCCTAAAAATGGAATCAGATCCTACCCTGGCTGCTCTCTGACTTGCTGAGGTGTGGCAAGACTAAAGGGTAGCTGAGATCTTATAACAGGTATCACAAATGAGGACAGCAGAATCTGAAAGATCAATAACACACATCTTGCCCAGGATAACTGATCCCTCTATAGAAACTCAAAGGAAGTAAAGAAGAGAAGGGTGAAAAATGTTCCCTTGTTCATTCCAACTAGGTGTTCAAGCACAGAAGAAGCTCCATGATGTGCTGCACCTGTGCATGCAAGGACATTGTTCCTCCCTCCCTTTTCAGCCCTGCCAGCTTCCCCCAGAGGTCCAGGCAGGCAGGCAGGCAAGACTCTGTGTCCTTATTTTGGTACCTTCTTTTTGGGGTACCAAAGCTCTATTCCACTTTGGAGCTGAGAGAGCTGATTGCAAAACAAGACTGCCAAGCATTTCACCAAGAGACTTATCCCAGCTGCTAATTTTGCCAGCACTGCAGAGATACCCATTGTGCTGAAGTTTTGCATTTAAACCCCCATCTTGTTTAATGTCCTCTTTCTCTCCTTCTTGGTTCACAACAGCTCATCTGACCAACCTGGTCTGGTGGAAGATGCCCCTGCTCATTGCAGAGGGTGTTGGAGTGGATGACCTTTAAAGGTCCCTTGGGAATAGCCCAAGCTATTCCATGATTCTGTGCCCTGGTGTGGTGCCTGGGACTGCTCTGTCTACCTGGGCTCTCTGTACCACTTCAGATGCCTGGGACAATGTGCACCTCATGGGCAGTGCCAATGGGGACCTTGCTTTGCTGGTTGCACCCCCTACTTCCAATAGCTCTGGAAACATTCCACAGGGGTAAAATAACACCCAGGTCCCTTAGAGCTAAAAGATGTTAATAAACAGGGGTCATTACTGATTTCAAACAATACTATCCAAACATTGCCAGAAAATCACTGGAGATCAAAGGCATTTTGGAACAAGTGACTTAGAGCTGCAGAAAAGGAAGGAGTTTTCTTGGCACTGAGGCAACTTTCAGCAATTCCAAAGACTGGTGAAGAGAAACATAACAGGATACTAAACCATTTCTGCCTTCAGCACTATTCTGCTTCACAGGGATGTCAAATCCTGGCCTGGCACAAACCTCAGGGCAACTAGTAGTAAAAGTGGTCCTCCTCACAAAGGACTTAGCTGCAGATGATGAAGCTATAGGTCCTGATCATCCTTATTCCAGGGCTTGCTGTGCCCCCACCACCACAGTTTTGAGCCTCTGACTTGGCTGTCTGGCTCTGAGCAGCCTCCCATGGGCTGTGAGTGTGCTCTGCATCCCATTAAACATCATGACCCCCATCATGTGTCTTTGAGAGAAACCTTGGAGATTTGCTGACTGTCTGTAGCTTGCTGACAGCAGATTTATTTATGCTCTAATTTGGAAAAGACTTCTCCAGTGATGGAAGTGGTGGCTGTACCCTTGTGCATGCTGACCTGCAGCTGGCCTTCTCCCAAGCACTGTATCTCCACTGTGTGTGGTGAGAGTAGGCACTGGGAGCAGTTTTTGCAGAAAGGCACTCATTGCAAGCGTCCAAGGCCACAGAAATCAGGGCAGGCCAAGTGCAGAGGTGCTTCTCTCTTCTGGAGACAATACAAGCCAAACTGTGTTAGCAGGGGGCTGCATGAGTCAGGTCTTCCTTTGCGGTGCAGGTGGATGGATGGGTTGCCCAGTTCTCTTCAGAGGCATTCCAAGGAACCACTCTCCAGCATTACCTTCCTCTGATAAAGGCAGAGGGATTCAAGGTGTCAGAGCTGCCATCTTCCTGCTGTTCCTTGCCCATGGACTGGTCAGACTGGGAGACCTAGCAGCCTGCTGGAAGGAAAGATGTCCTCACACCATGAGATTGTGCTAAATGAGGCCATCCTGCCAGCAGAATCCTTGGACTCAGCTGACTCCAGAATGTTGGAGCTCAAGGACATGACAAATGGCAAACATCACAAGGTCTCAGCTTTCTAAGGACAGCTGGAGAGCTGGTGTCAACTCATGCACATGTATCAGCACATGGGGCTTCAAGCAGGGCTGCTGCTGACCCAGTGAAGCTTTCCAGTGTTCCCAGTCTGCAAACACAGACTTTGGCCGGCCGCCTGGAGTTTAAATGTCTGCATTTTAGACCCAGACTTCCTTCTGAGTGGTTCCAGAGGGAAAAGAAAAAACCCAAAAGTGCTTCCAAAACCCTAATTTATCCGTCAATGGCCAGTTTTCTGCCATCCCTCGAATCTGAGAAAGGCAGAGAGGAAGTGTGACCGGGGAGCACAACAGGCCTTTTGGCTGCCCTCTTTGGCTTGGGGGTATCGAGGGGAGCCAAGGGACTCCAGAGGAAGCAGCAAGCAGCTCCAGCTGGGCAGGGGTCCTGACAGCATTGTGTTAGCAGGAGAGAGAGGACAGACAGCCTTGCTGTGACTCAGCCCCAGCACTGCGTCAGTGCCTCCTACTCACTCCTATGATTTGAAGTCTATATCCCTGGGCTGTCCACCTCCATGAGCCCAAACTCCTTCTGTTTGGCTTGGTTAAGTGCAGGAAATGAAAAGATCATCCCAGGAGGCCCTCAGCATCTCCCTTCCCAGCAGTATAACATGTGAGTTGTTTTCTTGAAAGTGGGATCATTTATTCTCTATGTTAAACAGGGCAAAAAGCTCAATGATTCCGAGCTGGCTTTGTCTGAGAACTTGCTTCAAAATCTGGGCTGCAAAGGCACATTTCCAGCAGTGCCAAGGCTCAGCACCTGGGGCTTCCAGGGCAGTCTCTCTTGTTCTCAGAGAAAGGATTACCAGAGGGAGCATATAGTTAAAAAAAAAAGAAAAAAGAAAAAAGAAAAAAAAAGAGAGACAATTAACTATTGCTGTAGAGTCCTCTAGTGGTGAACGAACATTCATTTCACAAACTGCCCAAGCTCCCAAGTGAACTCAACCCCCCATTTCTATTTTAGATCTACATAAAAATGCATATGCAAAAATTGTCAATCTCCAAGTTCCATGCAACTATTTTAACCATTTAGGAACAGTGTCAAAGGCAATGGTCCAAAATCAAACAAATCTTCTTCCCCACTACCCCTCAGTTGCTCCCTTCCAAGTAGCACCTCCCATCCAAGGCTATACAATATTCTTCCAGATGGGTGGTTTGAAACCCTAGATGCACTAAAAAACTCTGGATCTTGCCTGCTCAGTTTCTGTTGTTGCTGATGATAAGAAATATGATGGAAGAGAGAAAACCTGTAGAATTGAATTGTAGCCATATGTGTGCCAAAACTCTTGCCATTTTAAAATCTAGATAAAAACTGGATGATGGTGCAGAATTATTGTGCTGAAAAGCACAGGCCAGTTCAGGCTCCAGTAGCCACATCAGTGGGTTTAGGTGAGAAGCTGATTTTAGATGAGATTTCAAACCTTAGTAATTTAAAGTATTCTTCACATTACCCTTTCTTTTCTCCTTCCTCCCATGTTGTCCCAAATCCTCCTTTATTTTTGTTCCTGGGCTCTATCAGTCAAAGGACATGGCCCTATGCAAATCCATGCTCAGCACTGAGTAAACGGGTGTTTGCAGCAATTGGAATATGTGATAGAGGGGGAAAAAGTTATTGCCTGCTGTGAGGTGCCTCTGCTCAAGGGAAAAGCACTACCCTTGGCAGGAATTCCCCTTCCTAATGAGACCATCATGTCTATACCCTGCTCTCTTCTTCAGGCCTGGGTCTTCTGAAATGTGTTTCAATTTCTGCTTCATAACCAAGGAAGAAACCTTACAAGGATTTAGGACTTCATTACAAAATATACTCTCACATGCTGCAGCCAAGTAATTGGACACTGTTTCTTTCCTAAGAGTCTTTTTACTTCTCCCTGTGAATAATCACCTGCCAATATTGCCCTTTGAATTTCAGCTTCTGCATTCGAATAGCTGTATTAACACCTGCTGGAGACAACCTGCTAGTCATTGGCAGGCTGTGTAATTTAAGAAGCATCAAGAATACCCAGAAAAAAGAGATCATAAAATTATAAGTTGGCTGGAGGATGCTGCCTCTTAAAAGGCTACTATACCCATGTTAACATGCAATTCAGATGTCTGAAGCTTTAAGAATTTTAATAAAAGGTATTTATGCTGTTCAGTATTTTCTCTGTATTTGAACTGGCTTATAGAAGTGATACAGTGTTCAAGTCATGCAATAATTTGGGCTGGAGCAGACCACAGGCAGTCATCTGGCCCAACACTCATCTTACACAAGCCCAGTTAGACCAGATCACTCAAGGGCTTGTCCAGCTGAGCTCTGAATGTCTCTGAGGCTGCAGATTCCTCCACCTTTCTGGCCCTTGAATGTGACACAGCACCATATATTCAAATAATTCGTGTAATGTTTCATCTTTCTATGCAGTCAGACCCTGTGCTCTGGTTGTGAAGCTTTTCTAGCTGAAAGCTGCAGTGCTTGGTGTGTGTTTGAATTTACATGTCCGTTCCCACTGATTTACTTCAATTATTTTTTTCCAGGCCTGGCATCCCAGCAGTAAGCACAGACACCTCCTTGAATTCTTCTGCTGAGAAGTAAAGCTTTAAGCTTATCTCTGCCAAACCCTCAGCAGGGTCCAGATGCTCACTGGTGTCACTGTTAATTAGGCTGATTTCAGAAGTGCTTACTGTAAACTTAAACTGAGCTGCCAGCCCCATATCAGTCCTGCCTGCCTGCATTAGTTTTTATATCACCTCATGTCCAAATCAATAATATTATATAGTAGTAAATAATAATGGTTTCATAAAGCTGAAGTAACAGAGATTTAGAGTGTTGTTTCAGCTACAGAAATAAGCCCCTGGGGTCTGTTGTTTGGCTGTTGATTTTTCTGTGTCCCATAGGAGAGTTTCAAAGCACTTTCCAAGTGCTTTTCACAGGGGGATTAACAAACAGACCATTGGCAGGGCCCTGGGAGAGCAGATATTGTTGCATCCAAGTGGGGAAGTTCCCTTTTTTCCCTTTTTTTGTCCTTCCCCGGTTTTCTCCATACCAGTGAAAATCATGAGGAAAATAAAGTACCATATTCATGCAAATCTTCTCTTTACCTTATGCTGAATTTCAGTGACAACCAGAAAGACTGTTTTCAGCTACTGACTCCAAATTCCATTATTTATGTTTTTCTGTAATTTCTTCAATTTTTTTAAAATGCAAGATTTCCAGCAAAGACTGGTTAAATATATTTTTTTTTTCCACTGTAGAACCATTTTCCACCCAAAAATTGTTCACCGTGAAATTCAAACTGGATTAATTTCTTTCTCTTTACAGCTGCGAGAATTAAATTTCAGGAGGGAAACCGACGAGCTAACCGACATGCCACAACAATTAGACTTGATGAGAAGCTCTGGCATAACAAAATTTTTCAGATAAATGAGATGTTCCTTCTGAATTCCAGGATGAAATCAAACTACTGGCACCCAGAGAAAATCCCTTCCATACCCCAGGGAGAGAGAGACTGAAAGCTGCTTCTCCCAGTGCTGGATTTGAGGTGAACAGCGTTGGTTACTTCCTGAAGCTTCTGGCTTACCTTACCTTCTCACAGAAGACCAGAAAACTCAAGGGATGTGAAAGAAAACCCATGTTCACACACAAAGGGGTGACAGATCATCTCTGTCTTTTAGAATGAGTTTTTAGAGGCTGCTGGGAAATGCCTGGCCTTTAGAGCAGGGTCCAAGCATCGCCTTCTTTCAGAGGTATCTTAACACTAGTCTTTGCCACCTGTTTAATTTGGATTCTATATGGCTAATTCAGACCACCAAATTAAGGACCTTTGTGAATCCAAGGAATCCTGCTGCCACCTACAGAAGTTTTACTTAAGAAAAGGGCAAGGACTAGATCATTAAGAGGGAGGAGGAGAGGAGACCTTGTGGTGTGTTTCTTACTTGGGTGGTTTTCTTGTAGTCAGACTGATTTCCCCCAAAAATCTCTGTGATCCCTGGGGCTATGCAAGATTATATGACAACCCTAGCTCAGGGGGCCCTTATTCCAGGGGATTTCTTAGATGCTTTCATATTAAATTAGACAAACAGTGAAACCAAAGGAATCAGAAGAGGG
This sequence comes from Margarornis squamiger, assembly GCA_035222235.1. Taxonomy (NCBI): domain Eukaryota; kingdom Metazoa; phylum Chordata; class Aves; order Passeriformes; family Furnariidae; genus Margarornis; species Margarornis squamiger. The sequence goes on from JAWWTY010000016.1 coordinate 7,078,224, forward strand.
GTTTGTTGGCTCCCTCTATGTCTACAGTTCTTCTTACCTGTTCTTAACTCCCTGGAAGCACTAGGCTGTGAAGGTGCTCTGCCAGGATAAGCAAAAACACAGAGGCTTTGTTATCTTTAGTAACCACAACATCACATGTCTGATCCATTTACAGCCCAGAATTTATTAGCAGAAAAGTGTCCACACATGTGCAATTCATATAATCTATAAGAACAGTTTGTTTCTGATGCCTTGCTGTAACTGCAGCCCTCATGCTTTCCATCAGGAGATCCTAAAATGGCTCCAGAAGGAGGGGAGGGAAGGTGTGTGGGGCATTAATTAGAAATATCTGGGCTCTGACCTCCCAGCCACTGAGGAAAGAGGGACTGAGTGGGACAGCTGTGGTAGCAGGTGGAGGGTGAGCCCTGGCCCTTGTCCCCAAATGGTTGTGCAGCAGGGGGTACCCAGGGAGGTGCAGAGATGTTCAGAGCATGCTGCATTGTGCATGGAGCTGCTGCATCCCACATGCAGGATCTGAGGTGCTGGTGCTGCGCTGCTGCTCAGAGGGTTGGAAGCTCAGGCATCTCCAGACCATGCTCCATATTAATTACCTGCTATGTACATCTTATGTAATTAAAAGCCAGAGCATCTCTTCCCCTCCTCAGTGCGCAGGCACTGTTCTGCTGTTGTAAACACACTGGAAATTGGAGCAAGGCCTTTTGCTGGCTGAACCTCTTGCTTTTATTTCATGTTAAAAGCTAGTTGCAGATACTACCTGTGCTGCACAGGGGCCAGGAGGGTTATATTAATTAAATGTTGCTATGGAAACAGCACATCAAACAGAGGATGGTGTTTCTAGGGAGGGAGGGAAGGAGCTACTCCTAACAGGAAGGTCCGTGGCTGATTTGAAGGGACAGGGTTTGCAGGATCATGTTTTTGTGAAGTTATCAGAGCCTGGGAAAGTCTCTTGGGTTCCTGTGTCCTTTTCCTTCCTATGGCTGATAATTCCTGACTGCATCAAATCCTTTCCTCTGAGCCTTGTGAGAAACCTGAGTTCTTTGGTAGATCAAATAATCTTGTCTTCCCCTTGAAATCATAGAATATTCTGAGTTGGAAGGGACTCACAAGGATCAACAAGTACATCTCTTAAGTGAATGCCCCATACAGGGATTGAACCCACAACCTTGGCATTATTAACACCAGGCTCTAACCAACTGAGCTAATTTTGGGGTCAATTTTCCCTACTTCAGCCCAAACAACAGAGAAACCACTCTGAACAAGTACAATCATGGTATTACAGCTGGACACATGAGAAGCCAGAATCTAGAGCTCTGTCCCTGGTGAAAAATGGGAGGTTTGACCCTTTGCAAGGGAGCATAGTCAGACTAAACTGTGCAGATATCCCTGAAGTCTTGCCCTGGTTATGCAAAGAGCTGGGTTTTAAGCCATTTTTAGATGTGCTGCTTCTCCTGTATCTCTGAATGCAGCAACAACTAAGACATCTGACTTTGTCAGCACAGAAAGAAAAGTAATTGCAATATATTTTATATAACTGAAGAATCACTTTCCCCAGCCAGTTCTGGGGATAATATATAGGCCTTGGTGGCTTATTTGGGATAAGCTCTTGAACCAAATTTTATCAAATCTGGGCTATGAAACACAGAGGAGCAGTCATCCAAAGTACACATGGATGAGACCTTCTTACTCTTTCCAGGTTGTCTTCCATATATTTAAGCTGAGATGTTTCAGAGTCATCAGGTGTTTAGATCATTTCGAGGTCCAGATTTCCATCTTCTTTGAGAATTTTGTGGAGGAAGGGAAGGATCTACAGAGCCACTTTGAACCTGCTGTCTGGAAAATGTGTTTCCCTTCCACACATCAGGCCTTAAATCTGCCCCAGCTTGTGCTCAGATTGAAAAAAAAATAAGAAAAGCAACTAGAGTGCATTTGGGATTGAATCATGGCACCAAGTTCCCTGTCATGCAGCCCAGGAGCAAATTAGGGTAGCTACAGAGATAAGGTGGATATCAGGTCTTTGCACACATAAGCCTACTCTGTCTTTGCAATCCACCCAGGTGGTTTTGTGTGAGACCAAAACTCTGTGCATAGCAAGGAACATGTTTTTTTCTGAAAGACATGTTATCTGAAGAGTCCCAAAAGACAAAGGGTAAGAGAAAAAAGTATTATGGTAGTATTTTCCCTGTTTCACAGATGAAACTATTCAGGAACTGACTTTACCTGGTTTCTGTAAGGTTTTGCAGGGCTGAGTTCTGTATAATGGCTCTGAGCCAGCACCTCAGGTCAGGAATGAAATCTTCCAGCCAGCTTTGATTTCTGTTATTTTGTCAGACTGCAGTCCAGTTCTCTCCCAAACAGTTCCCCAAACCTATACCTCTCATTTTCATCCAGCTCCAATAGAGATTCATCTTTTGAATGATCCCTGACCTGAGTAACTGCTGCTGAGAGGTAATATCTAACTAGGGTGTATCATTAAGAGATAAACACATCGCATAATCATATCATCCATTTACTCATCCATCCATCCATCTATCCATCCACTTTTATCTCTCCTGCTTGAATCTGGATGCAGATCAGCCATGCCACCTGCTTATCAATTAAGAAAGAACAGATTCATGGTCTGATAAATTTAGCAAGTGCCATGTAAGCTCTAATTGGTGGACATGATCCACTTTCCTTGCATTAATAATTCCAAAAGGTTCTGCTGATCTTATCACACACTATGTCCTCTTTGAGTTTTAATCATCCCCACCCTCATTGCACTGAAATTTTCTGCTGTGACAAGCCCAGCTCTGAAGCAAGCACGTCACTGCTTTCATTGACACTGAAAAATGCCTGTCTTGTTAATAGTATAAACGGACTAGGGACTTTGCCTTCCAGCTTAATTCAACAGTGCTATTGGCATGAGTGGGTTATAAAAGCTCTTTTTCAAGATAAAAGACAGTTCCTCACCAGAAAAAAAAGCTCAAACATCTTTATGACATCCCAGTGCAAAAAACAATTGAAAAGGATTGTCATAAAAGCAAGCGTGTCAGTTGTGAACTTTACTGAATTGAGTCTAATGCAAAATTCATGCTGAGGTGTCACAAGCGAAAGGCAGTTTATTAATCCAACTTATCTGGAGCTGGTAGGCAGCAGTCATGGTAAATTAAGAACGTATGAATATTCCCCAGGCTCATTTGGGTTCCTATTCAGGACCCCTTTTGGGAGTGCAGGAGGGGCCAGAAAGGTCTTTTGGACCCAAAACAGCCTTCACTTCCTTTCCCTTCGACGTATCTTTTCATACTTGTCACACAGTGGGTGCACTGGGGCTAAGTGAAGCATGATGTCTTTGCCATCTCACTGATCAGAATGCAACGCCAAGCTAACCGTGTCATGCTGCTTTATTCCAGTCATGCATTAGAAAGCATTTTATTTCTCCATTACATTTTGTGTGTTCCCAGGCTAACTTTCCCCACTGGGAAGAAGCTGCAGGGAGGATGGGGTTCTTAGACTCCTTTTTTCACATGCTTTTCTGATTTTGCCATGTCTTATTTTCCCCACACAGAATGGCAAACCGTCTCATAGCTGGTGTGTATGGAAGAATCGCTCCAATGAACGTGTGTCTGCTGAGAAAGCATCAGGGCACATATAGAAAGAACACAGTGGGCTTAGCACAGCAGCCTTTGAGGGAACCACAAACACCCCAAAGCAGCAGTGGGGCGGGACCAGTGCCTTCCAAAAGGGTGAGGGGAATTAAAATGGTTTGAATTAGAATTGGAGCAGGCTTGCAAGCTGTCTCCTTTGTCTCCTGGTGCTCTTGGGTAGTCGACAGTGATGAGATTGACGTGTCTAGCCAGGAAAATGGACCCCCGTTGCTGGCAAATTACATCAAAACCCTTGAACAGGGATGAAGTTCTCCTCCTTGGAGGTTTAAGCTAACAGCAGGTCTGGGATTTCCCCAGAACCATGTGGGAAGTAGGAGGGCTCTAAGTGTGGCTGGCTAATGAATTATGAAGTCAAATTTATCCCTACTGGTGGCCAGACCAATGCCTCTTATTTCTAGCTGGGCTAGAGTAGCTGACTAAGGAGCTCAAGCTGGCCATGAGTGACTGCAAGCAAGAGAGGTGATGAAGGCTGTGGAGTTGCAGGGAGGTGAAGAAACTGCTTATTGTGAGTGTGAACTGGGGAGGTGGATTACAGCAAGAGAGCTGCAGCACAGACATGGTTTACTGAGCTCTTGAGGGCTTGAAAAAACTATTATGAAGAAAAGTGGGTCTCAGCTTATTGAAAACTAAATGAGTAAGAGCCTCAAAGAAAGAAAAGGCCTCTGGAGCTGGTACCCTGGTGTGAGTCTTGCTGGAAGACGACCTGGATGTATTAAATAGATGTTAAAGTTGATCCCTTTCTGTCATGTTTATGGATGTTACCCAGAGTGGCTTTTATCAGATGTGCATTTGGCTCAGCACTGAAGGATAATTGCAGCTAAATAGTCTATAAAATGAGATCTACAAATGCTATAGAATGTGAGCTGGCCAAATTCTGTCCCCATTTATATCCATGATGTTTCTCTGGTATTCCCAATGGCAGAATTTGTTTGGGATGTTATGGAGGGTAGATGGGAACGGATTGCATGATTATGACAGTGAGCTGCTTTGTGTCAGCTGTTCCAATGACTCATTTCGTGATTTTTGGAACGTCACTTTTCTGTGCTGTGATTTATTCAGCTCTGCTTATTCATGTTGACCTGTCTTACACAAGAAAATTACTCCAGAATTCCTTGGACACTGTGGATGGAGAGCTTTGCAAACCGTAGAGCAAAAAGGAGCAAAATGTACTCTTGAAATGTGCCACTGATTTCTCTCACCTTTCCTTGCTGAAGCCACTGATGTGTGACACCTGGTAGAAAAGAAAAATCATAGCATGTTGGTCTTCTCTGGCCCCAGCCATGCAAAGATTTAGTATTTACTTCTCTAATTGTGTGAAAAATCTAAAATATGAGTGCTCTATTTTTATTTATTTATTATTTATTTTTTTCCCCCTCCCAGCGTGGAGATCTTACACTCCAAATTAAGGACTGTCTTGAAATGTGCTGGCACAACGAGACCTCGATGCAGGCTGAACTTCAAGGAACAGCAGTAATACTGATTTGGTAACAACAGATGTGGTGTGACCTCAGTTTTTGGGAGATCGAGGTGCTTTTGTCTAAAAGATACAACAGCTTCACCTGCCCGAAATGCGAGTGTACTGTCACCTGTCTGCTCTAATCCCTACGCTCTGAATAGCTGGTAGAATGGGAGAAAGATTAGAGGGATCAGCCTCCGAGGACGGGGACTGGGGCGATGGGGGCTGTGCCGGCTGGAATCGCAGCAGCGCTGTCTCGCTGACACTCCGAGCATCCCCCTCGCTCCGCGCCTTGGGCGTTTCGTGTCGCAGCTCCGAGGTTTGGTCCCCACAAGATGGCACTCGCCGCCAGCGCATCCCTGTGTCCTGGCGGGATGCGCAGAGCAGCCCAGCTCCTGGAAACATCGGGAGCCACGGAACCATAGAATCACAGCATATCCTCAGCTGGAAAGGACCCACCGAAGTCCATCCAGCTCCTGGCCCTGCACAGGACCACTCCAAAACCCCCTCGTGTGCCTGAGAGCCCTGTCCAAACGCTTCTTGAGCTCTGCCAGGCTGTGACCACTTCCTCGGGGAGGCTGTTCCAGTGCCCAGCCACCCTGTGGGAAAAGAAGCTTTTCCTGAGGTCCAGCCTAGCCCTGCCCTGCCCCAGCTCCAGCCCGTTCCCTGGGTCCTGTCCCTGGTCACACAGAGCAGGGACCGGCGCTGCCCGCTGTGAGAAGCCGCAGCCCGTGATGAGCTCTGCCCTCAGCCTCCTCTTCTCCGGGCTGAACAACCGAGCGACCTCTGCCACTTCCCCTCCAGACTCTTCACCATCTTCATAGCCCTCCTTTGAATACTGTCTAATAGCTTTACGTGCTTCTTATGCTGTGGCACCCAAAAGGAGTCAGGAGGATGGGAAGGCTGTGTGTGTTTGCCATAGGGAGTCTCCTGGGGAGCTACCTCATGTTTTCAGTGTGGACATACCTCTAATACCTACGTTTTTCCCTGGAAGAGAGATGACACCAGGGCCCCTCTATGGAGAATGGCATGTCTCTCCCTTTCTCACTGTGCACATTTTTGCTGTTAGGACAATTCTGCCAAATAAAGGGAACGGAGGGAGGGGTCTCTGCTCACGCCATCTGTCAGACTGGCCCCTCCTGGCAAAGGTGGCCTGGAGCCAGTGCAATTACCTGAAGCTGCAATGCTCCTTGCTCCTTTGGAAACCCCTGGTTGGGTTGAAGTGCATTAAAACATTTCTGAGATAAAGCATTTTAGGTCTTGTAGTATAAAGTTGTGATTTCAGCATTTCTTTGTAGACTCTGATTTGAGATTCACTTTCTAGTGGAGGAATTGGCCACATAAATAAGAAAAACACATGATAATTTAGGTGGCAAGCTTAATTACATGATTATTTTCACTCTCGTAAATGCGTATAACCTACAGTTGAATATTCAATAAAATTATAGCTTGGGCACTGAAGAGATTTCCCTATCACTAAAAATATGCACTAACCATTCTTAAAGAAAGGTTTAGTAAATTGCCTCTAAAGTACAGGAAATCGGCTTAGCTCCTCCAGTGGAATATTTGTCTTTAGAAGCACATCATGGGCAGTAGGGCTGAGAAGAGTCACTGAGGTCTGAAACACATGAACTCTTGCAGCAGCAATATTACCAGCCCCTGTAAGACAACCTATGGGGCTTAATTTTGCCACCGATTCTCTGGAGGGCTATCAAGAAATTGCTTTATGAGTTCAAATACCCATGCTATTATAGTCACAATGTGGTGCTGCAACACTAGATTGCAATCACTTGTGTTTCTGCAAATCAGAGTCTCTATTCTATCTATAGTATTTTTTCACTCTCTGCAATAAAATACTCTAAAGAAGAAAGACAGACCAGGATAAATTTTGCTAGTGGTGCAACATAGTGGGATGAGATGTTTCAGGACATCAGTTCCAGAATGTAATAGCAGAAGAATGTTATGAACTTCATTTCTTTATCATGATAATTGCGGTTTTACAGAAGTCTCAGTGACTGAATTATTTTAACATGTTATCTGAGAGAATTCAGCCTGCTTATAGCCAAGATGGAAACATCCAAAAATTATTTACTGTTTGGTGGTCTATATACAAATAATTGGATCTCTTGAAATGATTGTTTGTTTTCCATGAGTTGGGCTGCTTCTCCCCATATCATCCGTATTTGCATACGTATATATTTACCTTATCAAGCTGAATTAATTGACAAGCCAACACCTGCTCAGATGCAATAGCCAAAATAATTTCTTAGTCCTTTAGCTGGTGTATTTTGTGCCACAATGCCTTTAGTCAGGCTAGAGGGTAGACGTGCCATGAGGTAAACATGTGCTTTTAACACAAAGATGTGGGATAAGCAGATTTCTTGCATCCTTAGTTTCCTGCAGCAGCTTCCAGCATTAGCTGTAGTCCCACAAAGAGCTTGCAAAATCAGCCAGATTTCCTGTAATGGGGCATCTGAGTTGGCATATCCCTCACAGGTTATTAAATTACAGCTACACTGTATTGTCTTTGCCTCCTCTTTGAGCTGCAGAAAAGATGAGGTAGTGCCTGAATGCTTCCTACAGGAGATATTTAAAGTCAGAGAACTTTTCTCATACTTTCCCTCTGCTTCCTTAATCAAACATCACATTCTAGTTAATGTGCAGTTTCCAAGGCAAACTCAGTTTTGATCAAGTTGTGTTAACTTTGAAAAGCTGACTGACTCCAGCTTAAAATGGATGCCCTGAAAGAAGGATGAAAGGCCTTTTTTATCAGTGTTGAAGGAAGTAGTTCAAAAAAAGGAGATGGTTTCTTTGTGAAGACAAAGAAGCTCTTTCTCACCCTCCTCGTGCCATGAAAAGGATACTTTGCAACTAACTGCCCATCAGAGAAGAATTCGATGAACTGGAGATAAAGTGAGAGTGTATTGAGAATTTTATTACTATAGCTGGAGTAAAGGAAATTTAATGCAAAAGAACGACCCCTCATGCCCTCCAAATGTCCTCTTGTTCCAGTCCTTTTTTTGATTTGTCTTTTTCTTCTCCTTTTTGGGTGTCAGTTGGTCTTTTTCCTGTCCAACTGGACAGAGAGAACTACTGGTGTTCTTACCACGTCATACTGTGAACAACTGCCCAGCAATGGGGAGGGAGAGAGAAATATAGAGACAAATTCTACCAGCTTTTGAGGCAACCAGGATTAGAGCCTTAATTTGGAGACACAAACTTTTTACATGGATGAGGCAATTATTGGTGGAATAGGGCTTTTTAGAGGGCTGAATCCCCTGTGACTTGATTCCCATCAGTTCATAAATGAATATTTAATTGTCCCCTATTAAGATGCTTGTTATCTGTAAAGCAGACAATAGCACTGTTGCTGGGTTTGCCAGCTGGTGAAATTGGTGACATGTTAGATTAGAGCAATGGACCATGACTATGTTGGAGTGGTCTGGTCTGGTAGATTATAGAAATTCAGCAGAACAATTTGGCTTTGCTGACATCCACAAGATACGGAGGCTTAAACCAATGGGACCACAAGAGACTGATTTACATTCCTGCTCATCCTGCCAGGGAAAAGATACTATTAAAATTTCCTAGCTTTTTCAAAAAGGACATGTGAGACAGTCGAATTCCTGAGGTCCCTCTCTGGCCTAGATTCCCTTTTCTACATTAAACTTATGGAGATAATTTCATCCCTCAACCAGTGTCTTATGTAAGATTTCTTTGTTTAAATGACTTAAAAAAGGGGAAGAGACAACACAGGCACACAAACATCCATACACACAGACTGCAGCCCATGAGCATATTAGGCATGCTCATATAAATTGTTAAAGGCAATGCCACACTAAAGTTGGCGTAAATATAACCTATCTATGATTTGACAATGGAGAAAATTAACCACTGGAATGAACTAGCAAGAGAAGCTGTAGTTTCTTCACCTGAAAGTCTCTTCAGTTCCTAGATCAGATGCCTGGACAGTTTTGACAGGCACAAATTCTTATACTCAACAGAAATACCAGGGTTGAATTCAATGGTCTACAATCTATGGGAGCTTAAACACCTTGAGCTACTGATACTTTCAGTTTTCAGTTGAGGCTCTCGGGATCTTCCTCTTTCCTAGTTTCATATCTGACATAGATCAAATGGCACTGAGGAACCTATTTAAAAGGAGCACCCATGACCTTGAACAACCAGGTGCAAGGGTTACTGGGATCACAGCAAAGAGCAAATTCCCCCCTTATTTTGGGTCCTGATCTGGGTTTGAAGGGCAGCAGGCTCTGAGATACGGCTAACAAATCCTAATAGCAAAGGCAGGAAGGAATAGGTACAGCGTCCTTTCACTGCTCTTTTTTAGCTAGAGGCAATGGAAGCAAAATCATCTCCTGCTACTTGATCTGAATTTGCATAATATCAGATTGTATCCATTTACCAACTTGATATACTTCACCTCTCCAATACATTTATTTAATGTATTTAATTCCTTTTGATGCATGAACAGTGAAAAAGCATCCTGATATGAGTTCTAAGTGCTATGTCAATTATTTAAAATTACACCCAGACTGCACTGTAATCAGCTTATCCCACCTTTCAGCAACAGCCTGTTATTAAAGATAACCATCACTTTGCTTCTCTTCAGTCCCCCTTCCTGCTCTTCAAAGAGCTGAGGAAGTCCACGTGTTGGGTGTAGTACCCAAGGCATTAGTACCCCTGGCAATTTTTGACCAAAGCCAGGAGGGTTTTAAGGGGTTTAGGGTTTGCATGAAGAAGGGTCCTGAATATCCCATCCCTTTTACAGGGTCAAGGGATGACAAGCATCTGTGTCACAGCCAGCTCTAGCTAAAACAATTTATCATGGAATGAAAGGTGTTTTTCCAGATTAGATACTGAACCTTTGCCTCCTGTAAGTATTCTCCTTCACCTCAGGCAGGTCTGCTCCCAGGTAGAGTTGCTGAGAGACTGGCTCAGAGGATAGAAAGCAGCAACCAACATGAGGATGCTTCTTTCCCCAGTTCCTATCCATGTTCTGGCCATGCTCTGCAGCCTTTGGGAGCCTTCCAGTGGCTTATTTGTTCCTATGTTTCAGCCAGCTGAAACATCCTACCATCCCCTTGAAATCCTGCCCACAACAACCCTCCTACATACACCCTTTGATTCCAGCTGCAGACGGGAACAAGAGAAGAAAAGGGCAAAATCATGGTAGTGAGGAGGTGGAGATCAGAGACACAGAGGAGACAAAAGGTCTAATTAAGTGTGCCCTCTCCTCTGGGTTTTGTTATGCACGTGGTCATACACTGGCTTCCAAGTTTATAAAAAGAGAATCTGCTCTCCCAGCCAGGGCTGGGGAAGAGCTCTTGCCATCCCCTAACCCCATAAGATAGTTAATGGCAGCATCTGCTACATTCATATACCTCTACTTATTAATTAAAGATACATAGGCTTCAATTTGAACTTAAAGTGACACATTTAATAGTATATTTCAGAGCTTGTTAATGCTCAATGAGAACTTGATAGTCACAATAAGTTTGCATAATAAAAATTTTGGTCCTGATGTTAAAATACTACACATTATGCAACATGCATACAGATGAGGAAAAGAGGAAACCTCTGAATAATGTGTTCTTCTGCCTTCCTAGCTGCAGCAGCAGAGGCGTTAGTCAGGGGCACTTCATTTCCAATTTGTGCAAAGGCAGGAGCAGCGTTTATTTCTGCCACAGGGTTATATGTGCACCCAAGTATCTGCATAACTTGCTGGGAGAGGGCAAAAGTGTAGGGAGGATGAGAGCCTGAATGTTCCTCTGGATGCTCTTTCCTATACATCTCTGAGAAATTTTACATTAGCTGCAAAAGTACAGGGGGGCTTCTGAGGATTGGATCATAAAAGTAGGTTCCTAGAGTTTGTGTGAATTTGGAAAGTTAATTCTGAATTGCAATAATTTTTCTGTGGGCTAAACTTAACAGTTAATATCTTCTTACCCCAAAATTACATTTCCACATGTTTACTTTTTATAGCCACTAAACAACTTGATGCGTAGACAAACACATGTAGCTTAAATAAACAATCATTTTCAATGTTAAGGAAACCAAACCAATTTTAAACCACTTGGTTTCTTTTCACCATGTTTCCATGCACTTGTGTCAGCTCAAGCACTTGAGAAACCTGCTTCTGTTTCATGTCAGTTTTGGTATCTGCTCCCCAATGCTTTTGGCAATTGGTTCTCCAAACTAGACCTGAATCTCTTTTGTGTGTATTATGTTTATCTGATTCCTCATATGAAAATTTACTACAGAATTTGTAAAGTGTGAGGCTTGCTATTTTTAATAACATTTCACTAGCTATTAAGCTTTCATAAAATCTAGGAAGCTTTCATGCTTTTGATGGGTAATGTTGTGTTTTAAAACACTTAGTGAGAGTTCTCCCTTGACAAAGAGAAAATAATATTTTGTATTAATGGAAAATCCTCCAAAGCTTTTGTCTTTCCCATATATTTAGCAAATCTTAAACAAAATATGAGCCCTGTAGTGTATTTTATGGCTTATTTTCACACTAACTACTGTTTTATTTTAACTAAATGCTTTTGTGTCATTGCATACTACTAAAAATAAAGTCATAAAAAGCAACTGTGCTATATAGTACAGGCTCCTTTGTTCTCAGTGCTGTGAGCTTTGCTATCTGCAGCAAAGATGAATTCACCATGCTTAGAAAAGAAAAAAAAAGTTCATGCTTTCGGAGAAAAGATGTATTTTGAAAAGTCTTGTGTTGACCTCAACTTTGAAGAGCAGGGCAGCTTTCCATCTATTCTCTGGTCTGAGGCCAAATTTCTCCTCTCAGCCTGAGCCTCTGCTGCAGGTTTTGTGTAGAGGTTTGGTTTCATTCCCTGTGTGGCTTCCTGAGGGAGATCTGATGTCACCCACACAGAGCAAACCCACCAAAGGTCTGCCATTCCCCTGTTGGCTGCTGGACAGCATCAGGTCTGAGAGCATCCTCGTGCTGGTGGAGCTTCTCCCCCACGTAACATGGAAGGATCCCCCATTCAAGCCACGCTCAGTGCACATACAGGGAAGATCCAACACAAAGGAGTATTTTTCTGTGTTGTGTCTGAGGTGCACCATTTCCATGGGGGAAAGTTGAAGAATACACTGATCACCAGCTTGTTTTTCCCTAGAAACAGCCAAATCCTAGCTGGTTTTTGTTCAAACAGGTGTTTCTATAGTATCCTTGTGCTTGCACACAGACTTGTGTTGAGGCAGCCTCACCTACCTCTAAAGATGAGCTTTCATGCAGTGAACAGAGGCAGCTCTGCTGCACTCTCAGCAAGCGGATGCCTTGGAGGAGTCACTATAAGGACATGGGTGGGCTGGTGATGCTTCACTGTCACCCAGATCACTGCCTGCAAATCAGATTTATCCTCTAGAGTTTGCTTGATGGAAAAGACATGTCAGAGTTCCCACAGTAATAGCTGGCCAGCAGTGTGGTGCACACACACATCTGCCCTGCAAAAGTTAACAAGATTCTGGCACTGAGGTGGTGGGGCTGAATCAGTTACCTGACTTACCACCCCCCTGGGCATTTTATTGTCTCATACACTAAAATGTTATCTCAAGGTACTCCAAGGTGGGATTTTTTTGTGTTGTTGAAGGTTTTGCATTTCCTAGTGAATGAGTGGGCCTGGCAGGATTACTTTGGGAACAAGACACCTAATCCTAAAGTATCAGAAATTACAGAAAGGGAGGTCTGAGGGGGACAGAGATGTGCCTGAGAGGCTGTGTGGGTGTTGGTAGTGCTTTTTGGGAATGTAAAGTCAGAGAGATGAGTTTTCTATTCAGTCCTAAGTGACATAAGGTAGCATATTTTTTTTTTATAGATAGGCAACTCACAGGAATGAAGGAACAAGGTCTTCACCAGTTAATGATACACAGCATGGCCTCCCCACCTCCACCAGCAAATCAGCCTATTTCACAGCCTCCAAGAGTGCTTTATTTGTGTGGAAGCAGAAGGAGGGTCCCTCTGAGAAAACAGACCACTTTTCAAGTATAGATAGAATAGGTTTGAGCAGCAAAAATTGCAATTTCATTCAGATTATTGGGCAGACCGAGGTTTGGGGCTGCTTAGAGGAAGAAAGTCATCTGAGAAGTTCATCTCACAGACCAGCTGCTCCCTGGTTCTTTGACATGGAGAATTACTGAGACCCTGCCTGACAACACAGGAATATGCCAGGAAAGCACAGTTTGTGGCAAAGTGAAGGAAGAAGGAAAACAACCACCACAGATCATCATGCAACAAATACATAAGGATCCAGCTGGAAGGAGACCCTCTAAGCAATTAAGAATAGGGTGGATGAATCTGGTGATAGGAGAGCTGTCTCTGCTGAAGAGATAGAGAATATTTAATTGATGGAGCCACTGAGGTGAGGGAAGAGAGGAGAGGAAAGCTGGTAGTTGGATTTCTTCATTCTGGGTCAATAATCTGAGACTAAATAACCCCTTGCACCTTGTGCGCCAGGAGCTCTTCACCATGTCAGAATGGGAATTTAAGGATATTAAACTCAGATCCTAGTTCAATTACTATGCAGATGGTGGAAAATAAGTGTTGGCAGATTTAGTGTGGGTGCTTGGTGAAGCTTGTATCTATTGAAGAGGCAATGGGCAAACACTAAAGGGGAAATTTCAATTTCTTCACAGCTCTGGAAGACCTGAGATAATCAAAATATTCATAGGGACTGTTTAGATTCTTCTTTCAGAAAAAAAACCCTGTAAGCTGCTAGTTCCTGTCTGTTTTGCTGTCATGTATAGGTTATCTGCAAAGGGCAGAATGTAGCGTGGGGAGTTACTTGCTGATTCAGAGTGTGATGTGGAGAGCACTCCTCCCTGCCCTCTCCTGCCCCAGAGGCTGTGTCAGCCTGGGATCAGCCCAGCACCCTGCTCTGCCCCACAGAACTACCTGCCCCACAGCTCTGGAGCCCCATCAGCTGCTTATGCCACTTCAGTCACCTTGTGGGGTGGGTGCCTCATGTCATCCGGTGACAGTCCTCAGTCCCAGCCTTCTCTTGACCGGTCTTCTTGTTCTCCCATGCCAAAACTAAGTAACAGCTGGACTGAGGTGAACCTGCTGTGGATCTTTCATCAGGCAAAATCACCTTTTAGAGCACTGATTTGAGTCCAGATATTCAGGACTTTATGCAAACTCCTGCCTTTCTCTCACTACTGTGTCACTTCCTCAGCTGAGTTTTGCTGTGAGGTTTGGTTTGGGTTTTTTTTTTCCATACCTCATTTCTCTGGAGAAACAGGTTGCAGCATCCCTCCTGGATGGAAATTCACCCAGGACTGATTTTTTGGTGTTTCCTTTAACTTCCAGTCCAAAGCAGGCACTCTTGGTAGGCAGCCTGACAGCATGAGCTGGTCCCTGCTTGAGCCCTGTAACAAATGAATAAATATCCTGTCTAAGGTATAACATTTTCCAGTGCTGATTAATCTGAGCTGAAAAGATGGATACCAGCTCCTGCAAGCTGTGCTATCAGGGAGAGCAATGTTAGATGGATTTGTGAGGTGGTTTAGAACCAGACCTTGGTAGCTAAGTGGGTAACAGCACCATCTACCATTTAAGCACTTTATATCCCTGTGCAGCAAAGCCACTCCAGAGGCACGCAGGAGGTGCTCAATGGCCACGCTGTGTAGAAAATCCATTAAAGCCCAATCAAGCTCAAGTTTGAAATCCAAGCTTGGTGGCAGCATAAAAAGCACTTGAAGGAGAGAAATAAATCTCTGCTTAATCTGTCAGAGAAAACCACAGTGGCAACTCAATGCAGACACGATACAGTGCAGCAGTGTCTTCCTCTACCTGACAGTGTGGAGAGGGGTTTAGAACTCTGCATCCAGGCTATTTGAAATGCACCTGGGTGCTGTGTATGATATGCCCAGGCATGCTGCAGTCCTAGGGGAAACTGAGTGGGAGACAAGTCCTGAAAAACAGCGTCCCTCCAGGGACTCTGGTTTCATTGATCATGAGTGGAACTGCTGAAAGGACCTCAGTTTGGTGGGATTCAGTAGCATCCCAAAAGCAAAGAGAAACTTGTGTAAAACCAGAGTGGAAAAGAGGGCATGAATGAAAGCATTGGAAAACCATGGTCAGAGGCTGCACTGTCCACAGGACAGGCAGGGTTAGGACAGTCTCACCCCACACACACATGGTTATATTGTGCCACAAGAAATGTCATCTCAAGAGTGAGAAAATGCTTGTGGCACCCATCCATCATTCAGTGATGACTTTATAGACCAGTCAGTGCATATAGACCAGCAGGGACTCTCACAGACACAGTTGTTTCCCTCTGCTGACCTCTTTTCTTGCCTTGGAGACAATATTCAGATTTTTATATTGCTGTGCTGAAACTAATGAGAGCAGCCTGGTCAAGCTGCCAGAGTGAATCAGTGGGATAATGCTGTGCTGATATGCTAGGCCATAGTCTATTCTTTTCCTAAAACTTTAAATTGGTTGAAATCCAATTTTATATCTCATTTTTACACTCAGTGGGGGAATTTTCTGGCAGTGTTTCAGTCTGGAGATCTTGCTTCCTGTGTATCGTACTCCTTCCAATCATAAAGTTGGAGAGAGGTCAAGCTGAGCAATATTCCCTTGGTGTATGAAGAGATGCACAAACTGTTTCTCATTAGAGAAGAGAGAGTTTGGTACTGGTTCAGAGTTCTGAACAACTTGGGATTCTGAAAATTAACCTTTCCCCAGGATTCTGGTCCAAATCTAGACTGGACTATCTCTGTCTCTCCCTGCTGGTGAAGCTTTGCAGAGAAAGGAATGCAGTGTTTAAGTTAGCTCTGATTCTGGAAAACCACCTCCATCATTTTGCTCTGCATTTGTTGTACAGGCCATGGATTGACCTCAAACTCATAGCATGAGTGATAACAACAGATGTTTTTCCTTGAGTAGAAAAGGGTGAAAATATGTCTTGCTTTCAAGATACAGCTTACTTTTGATTGTTACAATTGTGTAGGAAAAAGCCCACACAGGAGATACCTGTTTCTTTAATGTTTATCCACAGTTTATGTGAATAAAGTATCATTACAACATGTCCACCAATGACCTGGCACCTTTTAAATTGGTTTGACTCATCAAAACCATTGAAGTTCCATCCTGCCTACAAACATCCATAAGACTGCCAGTATCTCCAGCAAATAAGTAAAGCAGAAGCAATAGGAGTCCTCCTTGCTGGCAACTCCTGATTAAAAAAAAATAAAAAATGTTCTTTAGCTACTTTGAAGGAATGTTTAAATTCTGTTAAGGAAAAAGATTTGGAAGCTGAGTGAAAAAATCAGAGAATGATGATCCCTAAGGATTAAAGATGATGGATTTGACCTGAGTCTAGAAAAACATGTAAGATTAACATTTAGTTTGCTGTTGGATCTTAAAAAATAAAAAAGATCTTTTTACATCTAACATTTGTCTTCTCTTTAAAGTTTTGAAATAACCCAAAGGAATGCAAGAATGAAGGCTTAAATATATCAGGCTGAGATAAGAAATATTTTAACTAATAAGTAAATTTATTTTGCATATGGATTCAGGCTTTTCTTTTCAAAAAGCAAAGAGAGAAAGCCCAGGGTTGGCATTTTTCTCCTGTACCCAATGCTGAAATGAAGTGTCTTAAGTTTGTGTCTGGAGCTGCCTCTCTTTAATGTGTTTGTTATCTGGTAGCACACTTGTCGGTTTTATGACTTAACTGTTAGTCTAGAGATTTCCTTCAAAAGGGATCACAAAGGACTGGGGTCTGCCCAAGGCTTTGACCTGCAGAAAATGCCTGTGGTATCAGGTCCATCACTTCTTGATGGAGACAGACATTTCCTGTCCAGGCAGAAATTGCCCTTATTGCCCTTCATTATTTATACTTGGATGCCTATGTGTTTGGATTTCTCTTCATTTCTCTTCCTTTGACTAGATGTAAGGTGTATGTGTAGACCTAACCCTAATTTGTAGGTTATATCAGATCAGTAAGCAACCCAGTGGAGTAGGAGTGGAAGAATAGTTTGAAGCAGCTCATGCTGGGGCACTTCTGCTTTGCTACGTGAAGCTTGGGAGTTTTATTTCTGGCTAGACCCAGTCTGGTCCCACGGACTAAATGTCTCCACCATACACATGATCCAAAGCTGTCTGGGGGACTAGACATCAACTTGGTCATCATGTCTTGTGTCTGCCTCAGGGTTTGGAGCATGTTTGCTGCACATTTGGACTGGAGCTTCTGTTTTAATCTTCTCCAAAAGGAATTTAGTTCATGGGCATCAAAACAGCTCTGCAAACAGAGCTAGTGCATGGTAAATTGATAACTGGGAGATTTACTTCAAAATCCCACTCCTGTTCTGAAGCAAAACGCTCATTTAGAGGCAGCCTTATGTGATGTGTGGAAACAATTCATTTGGTCCTTCCAAATGTAACTTGATTTGGTTTTTTTTCCTCTGAAAATATTTCCCACAGATGAAATTACTGTCTCCTAAAGGGCTCTGTCAACTATGAGGCTGAGAGCAGGAGCTGATGAAGAGTGTTATTTCAGCATCCTGAGGGGGGAGAGGAGAACAGACGCAGTGGGTAAGATTTAGTAGCACTTTGTAATAGATGCCTCATCCTTCTCCGAGGCTGTTCCTCCTGTGCTGTTGCATTAGTGGCCATTTCCTTGTCCTCTCTGCAGGTAAGATTGGCTGACAAGCTGGGTCTGAAGAAGGCAGCTTGATTTTCTCCCTGTCTCCTTTAGCTGGATGTTGTGCTCTTGCCAGTTGTTTGTCTTCATAAGACTATCTGAGTCGGTTTGAATCCTTACAAACTATTTAACTTGTTGACCTGCTGCAATAGCTAATTCCACAGGGTGTCTGCAGCGTGCTAAAAAATAGCAGCTTTCTTCTTCTGAATTCCAAATTATGTGCCTTTTTAGCTTAACAAAAAATTCTCCACCCACTCTAGGAGGAGGGGAGAAGAGGAGCATTAGGTCAGGATTTACCACAGAGTTCATTTTCTTTCTTAATTGCCAAGCCCCCACTTTACAATCTCTTAAAATCTTTAAAATTAAACACAAAACACCTAGTTACTGAAACGGGAACAGGTTCGTGTTTTCAAATGTGCCTTTTCTAGGTTAAAATCACTCCCAGCCTCTGTGAACTTTTCACAAATAGAAGCTTCTGCTCCCAAAGGAACTGCCACAAAAATCTGGCTGCAATCTGTTTGCATGCTGCAGGGCCCCTGTGTCTGGAGATGCGCTCTCAGTGCACAGCACACCCAGAAAACATCTTCCATTTCTTTGTTGCTCTTCTTTCCCCTGGACTTGTGCTCAGATTTCTTCATTTGGTTACATCTGGTGACTCCTATGACTGTCCCAGGGAAAGATGGCATGCAACCCCTGGCTGCTGAAATCTGTGTTTAAGTGAAGTCAGGGTAATACAGAGCTCAAAGCAACAGATGCTGTCACTGAGAGAGTGGGCACAGGAGGGTCCCCAACCCCAGGAGGGTCCCCATGTGTGATACTGCCACTCAGGAACACAAAGACTTCACTGGACATCCCTGACAGTCTGAAAGGGGCCCACTGACCCTCTTAGGGCATAAATAATTAAAATAATTACAGTAAATAAATACAGAACCTGTGCCCATGACTCAAAGGAATGTGTGTAATTAATAAGCTTTTCTCTCAAAGGAAATTCTTTCATCTATTTTGTTAGCCAGCTCCTTGCAATGGAGATTCTTTCTTTGCACAGCCTTAGGTGACTACTTTTGGTGTTATAAGATACAATAAAAATTGAGGGTTCACAGCACAGGTTATCTTGTGGAAAGAAATTGAAATATTCACAGGCATATTCACTGAAGTATTCAGAGCTGGCTTGTTAGTATCAATTTTGAGTCCAAGATCTCTGAGAGGAACAGAGAGAGAAATAGGAGAGAGAATTGCAGTCTCCTTAAAACAGCAAATCATGTTCTGATCTGGATTGTAAAGTAGGTTGTAGGAACTGTATCATGGCTGGTGCACTGTGCTGCCTGAAGCAGAGGCATCCCAGCACCCACATATGCTTGTGCATGTATCCAGCACAGCACTGTACAACACCACTGGGGTTCCCAGCACCATAGGCCTGCACTGACCAGGAATAATCCTCTTTAAAAAAGCAACCATTAGTCTGGGAATCACACTGATATGGATATGCTTCTGATTTCACAAGCAGAGTACAGCACAGGCAAGTCCTGAGATTCACTGAATCAGATATGGACGAGGGTTCTTGTGGCAATGAAAGTCCTCAAAGGAGTTTTTTTTCTCCAGTGTGGAATAAGAACAGCTTTGTAGTTCTAAAAATTTATCTGCAGGATTGGAAAGACTTTTCCTGTGCCTGTTGTTTGTGGTCCTACATCTCACAGTGTGACTACAACATTGCACTGATGCTGAGTTGAAGTCTGCTGTTTTGAGCAGAAAAACACAACAGTATCAGAGTGGCTTTGCTCCCAGCAGGCTCTGAGTCCTGGGTCCTGCTTTCAGCACTGAAACTGAGTAACGTGTGAAGAACAGGAGGATGATGGGGTCTTGTTGGCACTTCTGGACATGTGGTGTGTGAAGAGCTGTGTTTACATAAGCCCTTGCTGTAGTCCTAAACTCCTGTGGGGACAGACAGTGATGTTTAAGGTGCTCTCTGAATCCCCTGTCCTTGGAATGGGACATCTGAATCTGGCCTGGGTCACAAAGTGGTTCATAAACAGAACCACAGAATGGTTTGGGCTGGAAGGCACTTTCAAGATCATCTAGTAAGACTCCCTGCTGTGGTTCAAGTCCAGGTTGGATAGGATTTTAAGCAACCTGGTCAAGTGGAAGGAGTCCCTGCCCATGGCAGGGGGGCTGGAACTGGATAATTTTTGAGGTCCCTTTCAACTCAAAGCATTCTGTGAATCTATGATTCTCTGTGCAGGGACACCTTCCACAATATTAGGTTGCTCAAAGTCCCATCCAAGCCTGGTCTTGAACACTTTCAGGTATGGGGCATCCACAGTTTATCTGGGAAACCTGTTCCAGTGCCTTACCACCCTCACAGTGAAGAATTTCTTCCTGATATCTAACCTAAACCTGCACTCAGAAACTATATTTATGTGGTTCCTGCTAACAACTGTGTAGGAAGCAGTGCCCAGGAGCAGTTTGCCAGAGGTCTGCTGAAAGGTTTGGAGCCAGCTCTTGTACCTACATTTCAGGGGTAGCCTGAGATTGCCACATGCATTTCTACAGAAGGAAAATGCTCAGACTTAAGTAAGTAAGGTGGAAATTTGCTGCTTCTTAAACCACAAAGTCCCCATTGTTCAATCTTTCCTTGCCATGGCAAGGTTTGCCACAAGGTTTTCATGAGCTGAGAGAATTGGGACCAATTCGGCCAGGTCATTTCTTCACACAAGACAGACTGTGTCATTATTAATCTAAGCACGACATAACTCTCTCAGACACCTGCAATAGCATGAAATAAATCATTCTCTTTAAGTAGCCTTTCTTGGTTTTGTAAGTTTGTTTGTCAGATCAAAAGTCCTGGGGAAAAGACCTGTGTTTTTTTGAGGTCTTTGTGACACTCTAGGTTTCAGTGCATCTGTTGCAACTAACACGTATAGCCACATCTGCAGCTGGTCTAGGACAGCACAGTTCCCCTAAAGCCAGAGGAAGGAGGTGTAACTAGATAAGAGCATTTCAGAGGGCTCATGTGGGTTTCCTTGTTTTCTAAAGATTTCTTCTGGTTCTTCTATACTCAACCATTAGTTTTGGAGGATTTTTACTCCAAGGAATTTGACAAATATGTAAATTATGATATTCCAATCACCTGCTTTCTCTTAAGAAAGGAATAATAAATTTATATCCCTTTACAAGTTGGGATATTTTGAGCATGTTTTTTAAAATAATACATAACCTTAAACTGTTTCTTTAAATCCATTTTAAACTGAGAGCAATGTGAAAGTGTTGGAAAATGAATAGCTCTAAAATCAGTCACTTAGAAGCAACACCTGTAGTGAAATGAGGTTATTATTATATGTGGAGTTAAAGAAATTTTGCAATAAAGACTTTATATATGATAGAAGAAAAATAGATTTTTAATTCTTTTACTCTGCAATACTGGTTATTTCTATGTTGTGTGCTATATATTTGTTCTTCATATGCTGTCTCTTTTCCCCACAAAATTAGAAGATTTGGGATTAAGCATGAAGTTCAGAAATGACACACACTAATACATTACAGAATTATCCTTTAATCAGAGTTTCTCTTTCTATGTAAATGTTGTGAGCTCTCTGTCCCACTCCATCCCCTTGTGGAGTGAATCTGGTGTTAATCTCACTTTTACTCATGGCAAAGTTGCCAGAAATGCACCTGTCTGTCATAAACTCACCTTGCATCTGCCTTCAACTACTACTAAAACTTGTTTGGGGTCTGTGTACCAATATCTCAACAATGCATTGCACAGGGATGATAGTCTGTCTCATGCTATTTAAATCTGATAAAGTGAAATATAATGACCTCTCCTTCTTAGTAGCTGGATGATATAATTGTCCTGTCTGCCCTAAAAATTGATCAGACAATGGAATGGATATTTTAGCATGTAGGCTGCTTATAAATGTTGGCTATCAACAGTGTTTGGAGTCCTTGATATTCATAATTTATTACTTTGTTTGTTTGATGTAGATGTTGAGATCACGTGGCACAGACTGATTTCTACACTGGAGGGATGCAACTCCTTATATCAGATCTCTGGACTAAATAATGGCAAAGGATGACATGATGACTAGTTTTAAGAGTCTCCTTGAGGGGAGTATTCAATAATATTAGTCTCCACTACATTCCTGTTATAATTGCTTGCTGGAATAGTCATGCAAAACTGGGACTGCTGCAGTCAAAACAAATCAATTTTCAGGTCATATATGCAGGAGAATTACTATGTCACCCTGTTTCTCTTTCAACAAGCACAGGGTGACACAGTAATTCTGCTGTATATATGCTATAGTACATCATCTGATAATCAACACATGTTTCCGATGGCACGACAAACATGACAACTCAATTTAGTGTGATGAATGGATAGCCCAGAATCTGTGGAATTTTTGGTGGCCCACCCAAGGCCAGAGAGATGTGCTACACAACATTTGGAAACATTTGACCCTGCTGGTGTTTTGTGTTTCTGCATGTCACATTCATGTGAGGAGGAATCTCCGGAATGACGAAGGTAATGGAGAGATGGCAGTGGCATCACTTGGGAGTCATAGCTCTGGGCAAAGGCCAGCTGGATGGAGGTCAGCAAGACCAGACCTTATCTATACTTGAAACATGCATTGGTTTTAAATGCCCTCCAGTTAATTTAACTCTCTAGCTTGGCAGGCACCAAAGCAGAGAGGGCTGATAGACCCTGCTGGCAAATATCTATTAACTCTGGAATGAATTTCGATCAATTCAAAGCCACTGATGATGGCAGAAAATATTCTGTGATCTTCAAGAGACAATGAAACAAGTTTTCAAGGGAACACTCAGTGATATTTTCATCTTTTTAGGGCAGCCCTGATAGAGGAAATTTTCCATGTTTAAGAGTGGGACATTGAGATGAGGTTATGGTATGTGTGGGAGGAAGATTAGTAATCTCCTGCCATTGTCACTTGTGGTGTGTGGGGAAGAGATGGACCCACAGATGTGCCCAGCTCACATTTATGGCTCCTTCTCTGACTCCGAGCTGCAGAGCTACTGTGCACATTTTTCAGAGAGAAAATGTTATCCTTCAATTTTTTGTGCTGCACCTCAGATTTGTGAAGTAGTCAAGCAGCATGAGCATAAAGAGATACCTGCTTCTGGGTGAGACAGTGGGGACCTTCCATAAGAGGGTTATTCCCTTCGAGCCATGGGCAATGGAGCAATCTCATCCATAGCGCTGTAACTGTTGTGCAGTACCTGAGTTTAAGTAGCTGTCAAGGTTCCTCCTTTCTGCAAAGCTGAGAAGATATAATCCATGGAAGAAGAGGAGGGTTTAAATAAAATAAATGTGTATATATTTATATACATATAGCGAAAGAGAAAAAGGGAGGGATAGGAGAGAGAGCAAAGGAACAGGTGAATACCTGAAGCACTTCAGGATGAAAGGTGCTATAGAAATATATTATCACTATTACTTTTATCAATAGTACAATATTGCCAGCTCACTTACTTCATTATAGTCCCATTGCAACATTGATGTTGTTACCTTGCCTACTTTAAAATAGATTGGAGTTTAGTTTTATCTTTTGCTAGGTAAGAAACCACTCTGAGAACTCTAGCTAATGTGCTTCCAGAGTGACAGAACAAGTATGTTTTATGAAGTCAAATAAAAGTTTGCTTCATCAACTACTGCAGGGTATAAACAACCGTCAGCCATCTTGGGAAGCAGACATCCTTTTATTTAATTGCAAATTAAAAAACATAAACCACCTTAAACACAGAGCTACTGTCACATCAAATCAATACAATAATTGTGCTCAAGTACTTGGAAGGCACATGATGCTCAGCTTCTTGCATACTAAAAATAAATCAATCACCAAAGCAATAAGCAAGTCTTATAATATATGAGCAGATGATAGTATATTAGCAAATTTTGCATTGTGTGACTGCTTTTCCCCATTTGCATTGAATACAAAGGGGAAATTTTGTGATCTGAAAGTTGTTAGCAATTCCTTTTGTGCTGCTGAATTCCTGTTAATAAGAAAATCCTTGGAATAAGGCAAGAGACTCTGAGGTCATCAGCAACCCCCAGAGCCAAACTCTGCTGCCTGAATGTGAGCTGTTATTCTTTACTCTTTTTAGTCTGATGAATGTGAGAATTTTAAATACTTTTTATTAAATGCAGTAATGAAGAAAGGTCTTAGAGAATGAAATCACTTACCTGTCTGAATCGTTACCTGCTAGCTTGAATAAAAAAGATCTCAAAACAAATTCCCAGACTTTTGTACTACATCAGTAACACAAGGTCTGGTGGTGTTGCAGTATCTTCATCAAGGTTTGGTCTTGTTTTCACTTGAGCAGTGCATGTGTCTCATTGTATGGAGGGAGAGAGGCTCGCTCAGGCAGGAGGGGCAGTTTTGCATGAGTGCTGAGGGAAGCCCTTACAGTGATACAGAACGACTAGGGAAGCAAAGATGATGCTCCAAGGTTCACAGCTCACTGGTGCTTCTTAAAAAGTGAGAAATTTTCTGTCTTTCCCTGTCACAACTCCTTCCTGTCCAGACATCTCTCATCTGTCCTCTTAAGAAACTGTAAATAAGCACCTTCCTGGTGAGGCCAGGAAAAGGCTGAAATGCTCGTGCTGAGCTGGGAGCCACCGGCTTTCACAGCAATGCTGCTCTCTTATTGCTGCTCCAAAGACAGGGTTTAATCCACACCTTTTTTTCATGCTGCTTGTAAACCAAGCTTTGCAAGTGTTTAGCATTTGCATTCAGCTGCAGGTAGCTCCTGCCTTTCCTATGCTCTGTGGTGTTGCTATCCCTTGCCCTCCCACTTGGTCATCTCCCCTTTCAACCCCAGAATAGCCCCAACAAGTTCATTTGGGTAACTCCAAGCTTATAGGTACATGTAACCCAGAACATGCATGTTGGAGAGCATTGGGATTTTTTGGCCTGCACTTTGACCACATATCTCACCACAGCTTTTGCTCTGAGCTCCACTTTACAGTCACCAGGTCAGAGAAAGCCAAGAGAGCTGTCTCAGAAGAGCAGCTCCACCTCCCTCTCTGCCAGCCTCTGCAGCCAGGGAATTTGAAACTCATATAAAGGGTAATAAAAGGGAGATTATTAAGGTAGAGCTGGAGAAAAGCCCAAAGGAAGTTATTGTACCAGATGGAAGTCAATTCTTTCCTAGTGATAACTGTTGCTGCCTTTCTCTTTGCATTGGTACTTTATTGCCCTGATCTGAGAAAGACAAAATATCTCATCCAGATTTTAGTGAGTCCTTGCTGCCGTGAATTATCTATCCACAAAACCTTCAAGTATTTTACAAAGATGGCTGAAAGCAGCTCCTGAGACACAGAAAGCTTAACTGAGTTCCCCTGGAAGCCAAGGCAAAGCCAGGTAAAGAGCCCAGGTGTTCAGCACCTCCTGTGCGTGTTGCTACCTGCGCCACTATCCCCTTGTCGGTTGTGAGAGCCTTTCGCTTTCTGTTTGAAGGTTGTTGCACCAGGGGTTCCAGCTTGGGAAACTGCCATGACACTGCCCTGTAAAAGGCAAAAAATACCAACCTGATGCAAGCAGAAATTTATGGGGGGAGAGGATAAAAGTATTAGTGAGGAACCAAGATGCCTGAAGGACAAGCCCCAGAAGCATTTTGGCAGCCAGCCCTGTGTTCTCATCTTCAGCCTGTTACCCTACTCACATTTCTGGGGCTGTGGAGTGATACAGCCAGTTTATCCAGATGATACTGGAGAGGTGATAAGAAGGAGACAGCAATTAGCTCCAGCTACAAATGCTGTGCAGTCGGAAGCGTACAGCCCTGCAGAGAACTATTTCCCTGAGAAGATACAGCAAGAGGTCAAACACTGGCACTCCTTGCCAGGCTCAAGCAATGCCTATGTCAGTTTCCTCTCTCCAAGGCACTAAACTCACTGAAGCCTCACCTACCCTGTCGGCTCCTGAAGATGGGCTGAGAGAACTTGTCTTTGCAGCAGTGGCTGGTGTTCTCGTTGGAAAGGACCAAGATCCTCTTTCCACAGGGATTGAATTGCAGGTGGTAGCGCCTGGGCTGGAACCTGAGCTGAGCTTGCCCTAGTTTGTAAAATTAGGCCACTCTTTACTCTAGGCTGGGAAGGGTGCCCTGGGGAAGGGAGAAGGTGACAGGGGACACATTTTGATCCAGGAGGGCTGGGCAGAGCCCAGCTATGTACGCCCAATGATTCAAGCCACTTTCAAGTCAACATCTTAATCTCCTGTGAATCAAAAGGCCATGAAACAGCAAGAGGGGCAAATTTCAGCTGTGTTGGCTTCGATTAACATCTTCTTTGTGAGATGTGCTCCATGGCAGATGCCATTCATTAGCATTATTTACGCATTAGGAGACCTATAATTGGAGACTAGCAAGTGTCCTCATCACAGTTGACCTTATTTATGGAGAAGCTGACATCTGAATGTCAGATTTGCATCTGTGACTTTTCTCTCTCCAATAGCCACTCTAATATGCAAATACTGAGTTGAAAAAGAATGGAAATAAATAAAACAGCTCTTTCAGTTATCGCTGGGAAGACTTGTGTTGGATGCGACTTTGGAGGCTGTGTTGAGATTAGACTCTGTCACTTAATCAACAAGTAAGAAAAAGAAAGACATATCAGATGCAGGGGTATGTGGAATGTGAATTGCAAATAGCTTGCAGTGCAGTTTGAGAGAAGAAGCAGGTATAAAGCACATTACAGGGCCATTTGCAGTTCTTTGTTCAGGTATAACTGACTGCTTACAGTCATTTCATTAAAAATTCTGTTTATATACTTTTCCATCCTGAATAAGGAGTTATCCCAGTCCCTGGAGTGAAGGAGATTCACAAAATACCTGCATTCATGTGCTCAAAGGAAGGCATTAATGGAGCCATGTAAGTAAAGGATATAAGGCATCAGCAGGGAGAGGATCAAGGGAACAGAACAAACTCTTCCCTGTTGCAATGCTGATTCTCTCAGGAGATGAAACACCACGAAGAGAGAAAGAAGCCTTTGGGGCTTGCCATCTTCTGGGTAGGAGACTTGGAGGCTGCTGGTTGGGAGTTTGCTGACTGAATAATTTCACATTTGAAAAGGACAGTCCATGGTAAGTCAGAGACATGTATCCTACATCTCAGACAGGCTTGGGAGTGCCCTGCTGTGGTGTGCGTTTGGTCAGAGGGTCCTTTGCCATCACAGAAAAAGGGCCCATGGTTCAATTGCTCTCCCATGGGTTAAGCATGCTCTTGCTCTTTCCCATGGCTCTACCGTGTGGTCCATGGGCATCAGGAGATTCCCTCCACTGTGCTGTGATCGCCCCAGGCTCCCCCTAAACCAGTGGTGACAGATAAGCGCTTCTGGAGTGTAATTTGTATCCTAGGCAAGCTGAAGTGCCCTTTCTCTTTTCCATGATTATCTGGACAGGTGATAAGACTTCAGTGGTATGAATTTCTCCCTTGGGGTTTGCAGTTACATCTCCAGGGACACATGATAATGAAATAAACAGCCCAGGATTTTACAGGCGTTTGCAGTAACTTTATGAGTAGAATACAAACCAATCCGTCCCAGAAGGATAAACCCTGTCTGCATTTGCCTGTTCTGTTTTCCTTGTCACTGTGTGTTTGGTCAGAGTCCTTCTGAGTCCTGAGAATCTGCTTTGCACATGCGGTTTCTTTAAATCACCACCTTTTTTGCCCCTTATATCCACGTGCAACTCAGCTTCCTTTTATTCTGGCTGGTCCCACAAGTAGGTGCCATCCCCTATGAAAATACAAACCCATTGCTCATCTTTGTTGCTTGATGAGTCCTTCAAGTCCTTTTAACAGCTTTTGAGTTAGTGCTTCTTCAGGGAAAATCTCAGTTAGATCTGGTTTTGTTGAAAAAGTGGAGAAAAGGACTAATTCTAGTGGTTTTGAGGGTAAAATATGTCTACTGATTGCTGAATCATAATGACAGTCCTCTTTAATGATGAATGGACGAGCAGGCACTGCTCTCCTTTGCTGAGTACAAGGTGTGTTTTCCAGACAATGGGTGCTATTTGTACACAGACATCACACACGTTATTTTATTACAAATCTTCCAACTAATATTTTGAGGAATAGCATTTAAATGGTTTGAATGCTTTTTTCCTAACACTTGCAGCAAATGTCTTTTTTTTTTTTTTTTAATTCACAATAAGGTTTTGGTTTGTTGGTTTTTTTTTTCACAGCTGTAATAAATTTGCATTAAGAAGGTTAATTGCATGAATACAAAACATCTCAATGCAGTTACATTTCACAACTTGCTGGTCTGATGCTGACTCTTTACCTCCTTAATACTGTTTTAGTAAAATTGTCAAGTAAGTGTGACTTTAGAGGGAAAAAAGCTTTGGCACCTTTAATTGTGTGAGAAGTAGGAAAATACATCGGGCTGGTGGTCTGCAGGGCCAGATTTATGTACATGAGAGAGTGCCAGGCACAGATTTATTAGGGTTGCTATAAGAAAAATCAGGCGCTGTCTAATGCAGGGGTATAATTCTCCCCCATCATATTATGTCAATGAGAAAGCATCTCTATTGTCACAAGAAGGAGTAGGGTGCTCATGTAGACTCAGTTTAACCTAAGAGGGATGGGGGAGAGCATGAGATGAGCCGGTCTGTACAAGGAAGAAAATGCCTGGTTTCACCATATTATTCCCAGTGGGTTTATCTGCAGGCGGTCGATGGAGATGCTTTCAAGGCCTTGCTGGCAGACTCGTCCATGGAACTGAAGCCTGTCAGCATGTGATAATTTGTGTTATTCTATATTTAGAGCAGCAAGTCACAGTTGCAGTTGTTCCCGGCTGGTCTTTAAACTGTCAAGGAGAAAGCAAGGCTTCCTTAGATGGGCCTGAAAGTCCCTGAATGATCTCTGCAGAATGGATTTCGCTGCTTCATTTCACCTCAGCCAATACCAATGTTCATTCTGACGGTCACACTCAAGGTGAGGCAAGGCTCTGTTGTAATTAACAACCTCAGCTCATGGGTCCAGACCTCTCTGTGGCACATCTTTTGCTCACCCACACAGAATTGCAGATCCTCAGCCTGGATGGATGGTTTTGGCTGGCCACAGGATGTTTTATGGGGAGTACCCCCACTCATGGCCATCCCTCTGGATCCAGAACCCATGGCTAACTCATTTCTGTACAGACAAAAGCTAAATTGCAGTGATGGTCTGCATTATTTCTAATAAAACTGTTTTCTTCCACATTACTTTGGTGACCAAATCTGGCTGGGATCCTGGTGTTCTGCTTGAAATTTTTATTTTTTTTTTCATCTGATTTGGCCACGAGACTAAGATAAGGCTGAAAAGACTGGAAATACTGTATAAAATGAACCTTCTCCACATCCCACATTCCCATTGTGGTCAAAGTGCAACATTTCAACACGATTGAAACATTTAGTTCAGATGTCAGCTCTTCAAAACAATATTTTTTTTCAACAAAGGAAACATTCATTTTCTTTTCAAGAGTGTGTTTTGAGCAACAACACGACAGCTTTCAATTCCGTGACTGTTACAAGTGGGACATGCTGATATTATCTGTTTCATTTTTTGCAGAGTGAAATCTGATGACAATCAGGAAACTGTCATGTTGGAAACAACTTTTTGCAAACCTTTCCATGTCCCCCAGCAATTTGGCAAATGTATTCTCCCCATTTCACCCTTCTCAACTGCTCTTTGCTTGTCCCTTTTTTTTTTTTTGGCCTGTCAATCAAAGTGAGTTTAAGCTCAGCAGCTTGGCTAATCCTTGGCTTCTTTGCTGGGATCAGCTGTGTGGCAAAGCCCTGTGCTATGTATACTTGGCCTCCAAATAGAGGCCTGAGACAACCAAGGCATTTTCCATGAGTCATGGAGCAGCCACCAGATAGCAGTGCTATTCCATCTGTGCAGCTAGGGCTACACAGTGACCCAGCTTTATCTGTCACCTCTGTCCCATTCTCAATGCTAATCCATCCATTTCTGCGGTTTCTGAAGTCTTTTCAAGTAGCAGAAACACATGAAAGTGGGAAGAAAATGGAAATTTTACCTCTATTACTTCTGCCATAATATTTGAATTCAAAACTATTCACAGAAGAGAAAAAAAAATAATCATGACAGCACTTGGTAACTGCTGAAAATGTTGAGTCACAACAAGGGATCCGTCTGTTTTCTGTTTGTTTCTGTGGCAGGTGAAGGAAGGTTGATTTACTCACTTTTTAAAGACAGTGAGACAAGTGTTGATTTAGCAGTTTACTCATCAAAGTAATTCCACTTATAGAGCTGCAGGATTCCAGAGAAACATGTTCACAGACTGGAATTGATGTCCTGCATGCAGCAATCTAAGAGCTTTGCAGATTTTACCCATAACATAAAACAAAAAATTATTTTGTAAGGAGACTTCTATAGAAACTGGATTGCAAAGTATTTTTTAGAATTAAATGAGGCAAAACAGTCATAAAGACATTGTCTGGTGAATAAATTTCAGTCAGAAAACGTTTAACAGGGTATGAGCCAAATTAAGAGACAGATGCAAGGAGAAGAGGGAAAAGCAATTTTAAAGTGAATGTTGAAAAGCACTGGAGAGCTGATGAGGCAGGGAGAGATGAGCCTGATCCTTCCAGGTGGCAGCAACTTCCCTGAGAAACATCACAGCTCCTGCTCTGAAAGAAAGTCTAGCAGAGTGCAAGAAGAAACCACCTTGGACAAGGTTGGCATAACAAGTTCCTGCACCCTGAAAGTTCATATTTTTATGCAAGGTACACCAATGTGCATTTTGTGCTGCCTCACAGAGTCCCTGGAAATGCTTCTTGTGCTGGTGAATCCCATAACAGCTCTGCAGTAATGGTGTGGAAGGGAACGTGCTTTGAGATGACAAGGGCCAATTTCCAAAGTTGCTGGCACCTAATTTATGAGCGTGGGGTGTGCTTTCCCAGGATCTCCCTGATCCACTGGCTAGCTGGGCTAACTAGCCCCGTGGCATAAAAGGCATGATTTCTACAGGTGCAACGGGCACCGAAAGGCAGAAATATGTGGGCACAACTATGCCTGTCCCATTTGGAGATGATATATGGGGTAAAATGTACCTCCAAGGAGCAGGTGTCAGGGCGGGCAGCAAGGCGCCGAGCATTTCTGCTGCTCATCATGTAGTGTCTGGTTCCTCTGCTTTGCTTTCAGCCCTTCTCTAGAGAGCTGGGAAGAGTCTAACACTGAAAAAGAGTGAAATTAAGTTTACTGATGATCAAACCGCAGACCTATTTGGAGGGATTTAATCTTTGCAGAGCAGATGCAGGGAAGGGTGTGATCATAGAATCATCATCATAAAAACAGGATGGTTTGGATTGGAAAGGACCTTAAAGGTCTCCTAGTTCCAACCCCACCCTGCAATGGGCAGGGACACCTTTCACTGGTAATGCCAAACTTCGGTGCTGGCTGGTTGAGAAGCTCAATGGTGAGCATATGGCTGCAAGTGCTCAGATGGACTGAGAGTGGAGGGGCAATGCTCATCCTCATCATACCCTCCTGTGTCCCCAGTGCCCCCCGAAAGTGGACCCCAGAGACTTTTAAAGTCACAAAAGCTCCAATCCTTATTGTGGATCACAGAACCACAGAGCTGAAAACAGCCAAGTGGTTCTTGAGCACCTGGCAACACTGAGCACTGCAAAGTAATGCTGCACAGAAAGGTTTTAGGAACACATTTTACAGCATTTGCAAATGTAGTATTGAGGAGAAAAGCTCTGGCAATTAAACTGACTGTCCCCAGAGAGCTGTTCACAGCAGTGCAGGTTTATGATATGTTTGAGGTAAAGGCAGAACTATGAAGACACTTGCCAAGGGGTGCTCATTATTTACATTTGATGGTTAATCCCTTCCCAGAGAACTGTGGATTTTTTTTTGTTGATAATACTTGTTGAACTGACTACATTTTCTGTTTTCTATATGTGAATATTTGTGTCAATTAAGTCTTTCCATAAGTATTGTTTATTCCTATTTTGAGCCTGTGATAAACAGGGGGAAAAAAAAGACAGAAATGTTAGGGAAAACACATCAGAAAAAGAAAACTGAGGGAAAAGGGAAAGTGAAGAATATTAAAACTGAACATTTCACATGGAATCTTTATGTTAAAAAAATCAAATAAATAAAACTATGTTCCAAAAAAGGATCCTTCTGAATAAGAGCAACATCATGTGTGAATTTGTTTTTTTCTGTTTTTCTACCACCTCCTGTGTAGCATCTTATAAACACTGTAAGAAAAAATGGCCTGAAAAGATTTAGATGGGATATTAGGAAAAACTTCTTCACCAAAAGTGTTGTCAGGCATTGGAACTGGCTGCCCAGGGAAGTGGTGGAGCCACCATTCCTGGAGATATTTAAATGATGTGTAGATGTGGCATCTGGGGACATTGTTTAGTGATGGGTTTGGCAGTGCTGGATTCATGGCTGGACTCAGTCTTAAAGTTCTTTTCCAACCTAAATGATTCTATGATTCTATAATAGTTTCTACAGCATTGGTTTTCATTCTCACTCTCAGAAAACACCCTCTGATTTGTTCATAAAAGTTGAGAGCAAAATCCACTGCTTGTATTTGCTCTTTGTAAGCTGGAGATATCCATCCTAGATACAGCAACTGCTATTCTGACTACCCCTCATTTCAGTCATCTACTTCCACAGTTTAAAGCTAATCCTTGTTCAGAATTTGGAAAACTTGTGATATCCTCTTTTTCTTTTGAAAATCCCATGCTACTTCTGGTGCTTAAATAAACAAGAGAAAAGCTCTTTTGCTAATTTCTGGCTTGAGTGGAGAATAAAGCTCCCATTACTTGAAGTTTTTTGTCTGTTAAAGTAATTACAATAATTACATGATAAAAAACTGCTTAGAAATAAGATAGATTAGCTCAATAACTGCTGTACTGCATTTGTAGTTGATGAGGCTTATTGTATTAATCAATGGCCTGCAACTCAGAAAAATGGTAGAAGTGGGATGGGAAGTAAATGTTTCTAAATTTCAGCATTTGAAATACTCTGGATGGATGTGCATCACTGCTGAAGCCAGACTGGGAGTAAGAAACAGGGCAAAGTACAAGGAATCATTTATCTTATAAAAAAGGGGAAATATATAAAACCTACCACACAACCTGATTTCAGTAGGTCATGAAATATCATAGTGCAGGTGCACATAAATAAACGGAATATATAGATCCTGCATACAGTTTTAAACATCTGCACAAGTAAAATGCAAGACCTGCAAGCTGATGAGGTCTGGAAGATCTGTGCATCTGGAAGCAGCACACAATTGTAGAATTCACCCCTGGAACCTCTGCTGACCCAGCCAGTCTTTGCAGTAGTGGTGTAGGAAATGCATTGGCTAATTCAAAGAGGTTCATGAATTTTCAGTGAAATCCACCTAAAATCTTCCTGAGTATTGTGATATACTCTGAAGTAAAGTTCACTTGTAGTGTCCAGAAGAACTGGACTCACAAATGCTGAGATGCCATAATAGCTTACTCTTATGGCATTTTTTAGCACATTTTTGAACATTCCTTGTGAATCTCACAAGGAATCTCTCTCTGCTTTCAGACCACCAACAGCTCAGCATTATAAAGAAATTAAATACTCTGTCTTAACTTTGACTAAAATTTCTAGTTAGCTGATGTTTATTTGGAACGAACTTGAGAGGAAACCTTCTCCCACAGCTGCTGTGGACCCATCAGTTACTGTGTGCTCTGGAACAGGAATAGGTCAGAAGCTTTTCAGAGTCCAGTGAAACAATATCCACATTTCTCTCTTTGGCATGAGCAGCCAGAGCTTTTTAGAGCAATAAAACATATTATTCAGATTGCTTAAATACTGAGGTCCTGTTGTCTCCACTCACTGCCTTGTCTTCCAGAGCATTTATCAGAACATGGATGTTGCTACACATCATCTGTTTCTCTTCCTCTCTGTGTTAAATGCCAGCATACCCTCATAGAAGAAAAAGCTGTGATGGAGCACAGTTTTGGGGACAGTCTCCTTTCCAGCATGTTATATCTGGGCTTCAAGAGGAGAATTCCACAAGACCAAATTAGTCTGTCTATGGATACTCCCCTGAGAAGATAAATGGGTATTGACTTTAATGGGTTTCTTGGTGGCCTTCAGTTAAACACTGTTTCTATATTTAATGGGACAGGGTCTTTATCTCCTTATGCCTGTAGAACATAGAAAGCATTTGTCAGTACTTGATCAATAATAAATAATGTTGATAATAAGTGCCAGGATGCAATGAAACCTATCTTGCGTTTTCATTGCCAATTAGAAGTATTTATTTTGTGCAAGTGTGGTGAGCTGGGACACTAAATCATCCAATGATAATTCCATGCTATCTATACTTTAAGGAACTATGCACAGCAATTGTTTGTGACTGTTGTGGTGAAAAGGATTGCATGGATCAACATTTCCTCCTCTCTTCATTTTAAAATATTTTGCTATATTTTTATGATATGTGTTAAGTATGTTCTTAAACCTCAGGATGGGGCAGGAATTTGTACTCCCAAGGTGCAGGGGGGACAGTTTCTGACTGTGACTTTTCTTATCACTTTGGGCAAAAGCTGGGCTTCAGCTATGCAAGACCTCAGTGCTGAACTAGTGAGCATCTGACTTTCATTGTCTGCAATAAAAGTGTATGAATTGAAACCAGAAAGCTTCTATTTGTCAAAAACACTCAGAGATGTTAAATCACTGAACGATGCCTTGATACATTTGTTCCTACTAGGTCTTGAAACGTGAGACCCAGGAGTGATGCCACCCCACAGCTCACCCTGCTTCACCCAGCAGTCCAGGGGGCTCAGCCACAGCACTCCTGATGGAGATGCTGCAAATGCAAAGAGCCCACCCAGCATGCGAGACTCCTACCTGGCTGAGGGAGAGGAAATCTCAGCTAGGAATACCTTAGAAACAGGTCTATTCATTAAGCAACTTTTCTTTCCTGTCACTTTGGAGCTGTAGAGAATTGCTGCTGCTTCCTGCACAGATGAACCCGAAACATGGGGCAGTCTGTTTGAGAAAACCTGTGAAGTCCAAAGTGCCTCCCTGAGCTGCTTCATGTTGTCATCACCTACCCAAGCAAGGTCTGAGCCTGTGGTTTGAGGCGGGTGGTGTTACAAGGGTGCTCCTGCAAGGAGTACAGGGCAGAAATGACTGCCCGTCAGGGCATTTTGAGGTCCTATCACTGCCCTTAGGAAGAGGAAGGGAGCTGTTTCCCACAGTGGGGCATGGTTGTCCTGGGGTGGGGAGCAGCATGGATTTATAGATCTCCTCAGTTGCAGATGTGGTGAAGTGGGGTTAGGTGAAGCTCCCCGTGTTCTCTGAAGTGAGCCTGTCTCACAACACTGCAAACACAAGAACATCCACTCCATTTATGCCTGCAAAATCACCCTATCAGAAGGCCAGTTGCTTTTCCATCTGTCTGCATCTTGGGTAGTCACTAGAAGTAAAGGATGTATAGAAGTAACACTCCTCTGAATTGAATCAGTATATTTCTGCTTTGGAATGGTGTAAATCAAGCTGACCGGTGGGGTGGGAAATGGCAAAAGAGTCAAGGCTGGGAACTATGAGATAAGAGCAGTCAAAAGCAGAAAAGAAGCTGATGGTGGAACAAGTAGCTCACTGCAAACTGAGGTGAACTCAGCCTCCAGTCCAGCTCTTGCATGTAGTGCAGTGCAGAGCTCTTCAGTAGCTCTCGCCAAAGCAGGACTTTCATGTCTGCGTCAGTGCCCCAGTTTCGCAGAAGTCAGCAATATTGCTGAGACACTGAATGTCAGAGGTAGAGGGACTGGCAGAGCTGGGATTGTTGCCAAACCAACTAAAAAACACTCACCCAGTAACTGCTGATTCCATCTATAATCAAGGTAACAGCCCAGTATGGAAATCTAACTGGTCCAACCAGTATATGCTGGTATAAGGATGCAAAACGGCCTCCTGGCCGCAGTGGCTGAGGAAGGATTCAGACTGGGGCATGTTTGTGTATGTCTGTGGTGCACCCCATGGTCAGCTGCTTCTGTCTGCAGGTCCTGCCTGTGAGTTACTGCCAGGAACCCATTCTAATAACAAGACAAATCAAAGGAGAACATGAGGAGGGTCTGGGCACTCTGTAGCTTGGAGAAGCTCTCCTTGGAGGCGTCAAGTATCCTGTCTCTGCCTAACAGGTTCTTAATGCAGTCCTGTCCCAGCACTGAGTCAGAAGCTCTGGAAGCAAAAAGGGCATCTGGAGCACACATGATGTTGCCGACTCAGCATTCTGAATACTTTTATTTTGCAATTACACAGTGCTGGCATTCAGTGGCTGCAATCCAGCTTGAGGGAGGCATGCACAGACAAACAAAGCCTCCACCTTAAGTGATTCACATTTTCACTTTACAACACTACTACCTCAAGCCACTGTTATGGATGATGTTACAGACTAGCAAATAGACAGACAGATGAACTTCTTTTTCCTCCAGTCTCTGCTAAAGTCCTTCCTCCCTTTGAAAAATCATTTATCTTTTTTGAGGTAATTCTGCTTCTTCTTTTTTCTTTTTTTTTTTTTAATTGATCAAATGTCTTTTGAAACTTCGAGTCTGTTTTTCCTACTTTGTTGTGGAAGCAAAGAAGACAGGTTTATGGCTCCATGTAAAACTTCAGCCTTGTTTATAAATTGCTTGTGATTGATTAAGTAATAAAAACGCTTTTAAGACAGGGAGGTAAATCTCCCAGCTAATTGTTCAGTGCTTTACATTATAATCTTGTTACAGTGACTGGCCTGAACAGCTTTGCTAATTCTGTCTCTCAAGAGTCACACTGGAACAATCATCCCAGTTTGCTGCTCTGCCCTGACCATGGAAAGACACAGACCATAATTAATGGGTCAATAAACAGAACGAGTGATGCATCTGAAACACAAGAACAAATCTTTCCTTTACAAAGGTGATTTCTGAGGAGGATATGATTTCTGAGGCAGGAACCTTGCCAATTCCCAGCCATGATCTGGATGAAATACAGCAGAAGCGTGGCTCCTCTGCCTCTCAGCTGCTTCCCATCTGCCTCTGCTATGGAGCTTTGGGCAAAGAAATCACCAGCAATGAGCTGGGTGTGTTAAGACTGGGTAAAATAAAGAGTAACTTGGGGAAGCTAGTGTGATTCACATGCAAAAAGTGATTCACATGCACTTAATTGCATGCCTGTTTTCTCTTTTGGATACCAAGCAGGGACCCAATTCACATCTTGGATTTTAAGAACTACGAAAATGCATATAATAAGTATTTAACAGGAGATCAGTAATCCTATATTTATTTTTACCTTGTCAAATGTGAACTGCCAGAAAAAAAGGAAGAGTTGTCTATTAATTGCATGTTTGAGATGGTTCTTCTAACAAATGTATTGAGAGAGAGTTCTGGCCATAATTTTGATACAGTTCAGCAACATATATGATAACCTATGATGCCATCCAGAGCAACCCATGCACCAGTCTCCCCTGATTTCGGGCTCATGCAGAGTTAGATCAGATCAGTCTCTTGGGTGACACGAACCTGCACACTCCTACAGCCTTTGTTCACAACAAATACAGAACAGTTGGCAAATTCAGACTAGCACTGAAGGCATCAGCAAGGGATCAGCCTGCTTCTTGGGCCCCCAAATCTGGGATCATAAATGCACTTCCACCATCTCCCCTTTTTGTTGTGTTGGTTTTTTTTAACAAAGTGGACAATTAGTTTCTTGACTCTGAGATCCCTTCCAGGCATTCATCAGTGGCAGAGGCAGGAGGCTGATTGCTGGGGCTGATTGTGATATCGAACAGCTGATTACAGGGCCTTAATTGGATGACGAGGAAAAGACTAAAAAGCCATTGAGTCTTAAAACTTTTAGGGAGGGTGGACTCTGCTTCTGTGGAGGGTTTGATGGTATCTGGTACATCACCTCTCCCTCTTTGATGGATGCCCTTTAAGTGTTGGGATGTGCCTGGATGAAGGTAAGCTCGGAAATGAGCCACTTTTTTTGAGTATGTTTTTCTGGGAGTGAAATGAAGGTGGTTTTCTCATAGATCTGGTGCTCCCAGCTGTGCCCACACAATCCTGGTACTGCCAGCACCTTCAGCAGACACCCTTGGTGTGAGGTGATGCTGAGGGATGTTGTTGTGACTGCAAATGGTTGGATGCAACTGGGCCAAGTGGCTTCCCTTTGCAGGCTTATGTGTCTGAACAGGTACCTGAAATTAGCACTTTGATTTTTGCACACCTGCATGGTAAAGGATAAATTAGAGGTAAAGGAGCTGTCTTTATCTTAAAATCAAAGCAGTGCTCTGACACACAAAACCAGCCAGCAGGCAGTTCTGTCTTTCATGTGCTCACAGGCTCCTTGGAGTGGCATGGCACAGTGATCCTCCAGTGCTGAAGCTCGTGTCTTAGGGAAAAGAGTTTTAGAGACCTCTATATGCTCTTTCATACACCGTGTATTTACTTTGCATATTTATTTCCTTAATTGTATACATGCCCATGCCCCATTTTCATTACAGCATTTACTCATTCATATTTGTGCTGTGTTTGCATTAACCCCACTGTCACAGCTTCATTATTATTATAGCTGATGCTTGCAGGTGTCTTATCAAAATGCCCAGAACCAAAACTGTCTGAGCTGGTTTACCTGCATTCCAGTCTAACAAGCAGCCTTATAGTCTGCTCCCCACTTAATGCAAGGCCAGGTCAAGCTTTCAATTATGCAAAGCTACATTACCCAATGTAGCTGAAAATCAAACAAAAACCATTCTACCCATTACATATTTACTTATGCTAGGTAGCAAAACTCTTAATGAATGAGGCTTCTTGCGGGGTCTGGGATCTCTTCAGCATGCACTGCTATACTGCTGGAAAACCTTTGTATCATCACTAAAACCCAATACAGCTTGACTTCAGAAAGCACCAGGACACTGAGTGCAAAATGCAGTTATTTTTGCATGCCTGGCCTTATCCACAGCTCCCAGCTGCCTGCACACACCTTAAGATATTTCAGCGTCCTTACTGGCTATTTTACCCCTCTCTTCTAAATCTTAATTGCATAATGAGAGTCCTAATCATTCCCAGATATAATAACTCACAGGGGAGTGTTTTGTTGCCTCGTCCCTCAACCCTACACATGCTGGTTTATGCAATTAAGTTGTTTGTCTGGATCCTGGTGGAATGAATACATGACAATGTCTCAGTCACAGAGCTTAGGTGTTGATGCTGCCTTGAACTGAGAGAGTTGGCTTTTTGCTTTCTTGTGCACTTAGAGAAGATTAATGAGAATTCATACTGAGGGGAGAAAACCATAATATTTTATTTTGCTGGCAGTATGCACATACAATAAAAATATCTTCTTTTAATAAAAATCAATGATGACTTAAAATAAACAATAAATGTTGTAACATTAATAAAAGATGCTACACATAAAATTAGACTTAAATGTGCAGTTTTCCCAGCTATTTACAACCCACATTTCAGACCTGATCATGCTTCCAGCAGAGTGAAATGGTCTAAAACAGCTGTCAGATGAAATAAAATAAATATGCTCTCAGTGCAAATAAAACACAGCAGCATCCCGAAAATTCCTGATTGAGCTCCAGTGTCGCCTCCCTGTAAACTGAAGAGGAGTCGAATGCAGGTGTCAAGCACTGATGAAGGTCACTACCAAGCAGAGTTACTCAGGGTGCTGCTGTGGTTTAACCTCAGCTGGCAACTGAGTACCACGCAGCTGTTCACTCATCCCCCTCTTGTTTATACACTGAGCATGACAGTAAATTTTTCTTGTTCTTTGTGAGTCAAGCAGCCCCATTTCCTTCAC
This sequence comes from Margarornis squamiger, assembly GCA_035222235.1. NCBI lineage: Eukaryota > Metazoa > Chordata > Aves > Passeriformes > Furnariidae > Margarornis > Margarornis squamiger. The sequence continues at coordinate 7,117,811 of JAWWTY010000016.1, forward strand.
TCCTCTTTGTAGGTCAAGTTGTTTCACCCTTCTCCTCCAGTGGATCCATGTGGTGTCTGTAACGCACTGCAGTTCTCAGCTAAACCCACACCAGCCCAAGGTCAACAAAAAGCTGTTTTCATGCATCCCATAGTCCTTATTGCTGTTTGTATCCCAGCATGGTTTGTCCCTTTCTCAGCAGTGTGATGTGTTTGCCTCTTCTTCAGTTTAGTGGTAACTCTAGATCCCCTTTCATGCAGTTATTTAACCAGTTGTCACCACTCTGTATTTATATTGTTGACCATCCCTGCTTATCTCTTCTGTGCCGAATTCTAAGCCTGTCCTCTCGAGTGAATTTAGTTGCTCTGAATAGACATGTTGTGACTAAATTTAATAAGTTTAGCTTCTATTTTATCATTGGGGTTATTAATGAAAATATTGAGCAGCACCAGAACAAAGAGGCACCAAGTAAATCCTCCATGAGACATACCCTGCTAGTCTAACAATGAACAATTTATTACTCTGGATATGGCTTTCCAAACAACCCTTCACAAAAAATATGAGTATGTTTCTTTAGTTTATCATGAGCAATGACAGTTAAAACCTTAGAAAGTCAAAATATAGCATAACTTTTGTTTTTGCTTAGGTACATAGTCTCTTACCCTGGAAGGATAGAATAACTTACTGTAATTTTCCTAATATATACACATAGTGCTTGTCTGGTAATACCCCAACAAGGAAAGAAAACTGCAGAATGGATCTCAATGCAAGAGGGAATTGCCTTGCACAGAATTGTGTGGATGCATTCCAGAGAGAGGGGGTGCCCAAGGAATGGGGAAAGATGAGCAAAGTAGGAACAAGCAGATCTCTTTCTCTCTCTGAGTAGAGAGCTCATAGTAGTAATTTTGTGCTGGTACCATGGTAACTCTAAGGACACACAGGGAAAGGAGTAGCGGCAAAGGCAGTGTTTATTCTGTTCAATGATGGATGCACCTGTCTTACCCAAGGCATGGAAAGACTGTGTGTCACACACTGGGTCACACCAAACATCCATGGTGGTCCCTTCTGGCTGTAACTCTGCCACCTGCAGTGAGGTGCTGCTTCTGGATAAAAAGAGCAGGATCTGGCTCCATACAGCTCCTGTCAGTTTTGCAGGGTGGACAGGCCACCGAGGGATGCCCCGTCTGGTGTCCTGGGTTGGATGTGTCTCTAAAGAAAATTGTGATGAGATAATTTGAAATTAGAATTATCACATTTTTGCAGTGGGTACTGCTGTGCTGGAGGGAAATTTCCAGGGACTGCAGTAGGCTTTAGTTCAAGGCCTGGTTAAACAGCATCCAGTCAGAGAGAGAGAGAGAAGGTGATGTCCTTGTTTTGTTTCCCATACTTTCCTTATTTAACACTATCACTCCTAGTAGTGCACCCTGGTAGTTTCCCTTTGTGCCATCTAAATACTTTAATTCCATCCTTGATTATTCATACACCTCAATACACAGGGACTTCTATCACAGACCCTGCTAGTCATTAGTTACCCATGTGGGCTATTTTTAGAAATGCTAATATTTCCTCAAAAGTCACTGCCTTGAGTAGCCTGATCATTCCAGTTGCTCTTCCCTGAGCTCCCTCCAAGCTGTTGGCAGGACACACCTCACAGCCTTTTATTTTGCAGATCTCCTTTGTGTTTTAATTCTAACTAGCATGAGATGATTTGGAGAGGCTGGGTGGTGTGAGTCATAGAAAATGCAGAATTAGTGCTGTGGGATGTGTTCCAGGCTTAAGCTTGGAGAGATGCAGGGTATCGAGGGGAGTGGAGATGCTGAGCAGGAAGAGAGTTGTGCTATTTCAGGTGTTCACAACAAGACCTGAAGTTATAATAACACACCTGTTTCAGGGCATTGTTCAGAACTGAAAACTGTGAGCTGTGGATTGTTTTTAATGAAAAACATCACCAAGTTCTTGAGAATTTACCATCACCTTTTATCTGTGAGATTCAGTGTTGTGTTCCCAGCAGGATGTGGCTGGGTAAGGTCTGCACAAGCACCACTCAGTCCAACAGTAAGAGGATTCAAATTCACACTTAAACTTGACAGTTTACCAGCCTGCACTGTCAAACAGCAGGTGGAATTCAGGGAAATTGTGGACGTTTCACCCCTAGGTTTTCCAGCCTGTTACTCAAACTGAGAACACCTTTCATATCTTGCTTATGTAGGGTAGAAAGGAGTGACCCTCCCCACACTGCCTTCACTTCATTAGATTGGGACCCATTTAATGAAGGAAATAAGTCCCATGTTTATATATTTTATTTCTATCACATATTTTTGTCTTTCTTTTTTATTTCCCCTCCTCCGCCCCCCAAGAAGCAGACAGAGGCTGGATAAAACTGTCCTTCTTGTATTGTTACTATGGAACAAAAAAAAGCTCATTAACATTGTTATTTAGGCTTTTCATGTTATCAGTCAGAAAGAGGGAGCAACCTATATGAACCTCCCTGACCTAAAACACAGGGTGGACATGCAATACAGCAAAGAGAGAGAGAGAGATCCATCACCCTGTGCTAGTGCTCGGGTCAGTTCACCCTTAAAGCATTTCCAAGATCTAGATGCTCCTGCTTAGCTCAAATCTTGAATGGAGTTGGAAGAAAGAAACTGAATCTAAGAAATGAGTAATTTGGGGAGAATCTGCAGCTGGTCTAGAGATGGGCCAAAATGACGCAATTTGACCCATCTCTCAAAAGCATACAGGGAGAAGTCAGTGCTCTTTTCCATTGTTTAGCTTCTTACTCTCCCATTGCTTTATATCCCAAGACAAGTCCACTTTGAAATAGAAATAAAGACTGATATCACTGGTGCCCAATATCTAAAAAATTGACACAGCCAGGAGTTCATCTCCACTTGCATAATTTCACTGATTCCAGCAGGATTTACAGCTCCCAGTCCCTGTGCTGAGAATAAAGCCAGTGCAGTCTGGCTTTTCTTTATTATCCCTCTTAAAGTTTATGTCTTCAAATATGGTCTGGTTATGAGTTAACAATACTGAAAAGATCAATACCAGAGTCTGACTAGGGGAGCTCAAAACATGTTCATAAAAGTTAAATTAGAATCATAAAATGATTATGGGCTCCTGCTTTTTTTTCTTTTATTACTTTTTTTTCCTTGACTGTGCTGCCTGATTTGGGTGGCAGTTTGCTGGCTGGCAGAGAGGCAGTTCCCATCTGTCCTCCCCTCCTGTGTCCCCACTGTATCCTCACTCAAGACACAAAGGGCTGGAGTAGGACTGTGTGGAGACCCCTCCAGAGCACTTCAGTGGCCTTCAAGTCACATTTAAATGCTTTTCATTTTTATCATACGTTTTCTGAAGCAGGACTTTAGCAGGTATCTCACAGAAGATTCTCCAAAAGCCACAGAAAAGACTGAGAAACACAAAATATATTTACCATCTTTATTGCAAGAGCATTGTAGTCAGTGCCTCTAACACCTGGTAGGCCTCTGCTGGATGCTCCAGGCTAGGATAATTTGTACACTTTTTTACACCATCTCCAACATTTGTCACAAAAGAGAAACAATTTTGCTATATCCTTTTACCGGTTTGTTTACTCTCCATCTTTCCTTGAACCATCTCAGCTTCATTAGGGGAAAAGGACAAAACTGGGGTCAAAACACAAAATCACTGAATGGTTCTGACTGGAAGGGACCTTAAAGATCATCCATGGGCAGGGACACCTTTCACTCGACCAGGTTGTTCAAAGCACCATCCAACCTGGCCTTGAACACTTCCAGGCATGGGGCATCCACAACTTTTCAGGTGATGTTTCTGTAAGTCTATGGTGATGTTTCTGTGAAACCATGTTACAAGACCTGCAGGTAAATCTGGCCCTAGCTTATGGCAATATGTCCCATATCTGCCTTGTCTCCTTCTACGCTTCCTCTGACTTGCTCTATTTTTGATATGCTTGTCCTTGCCAAGATTGGACACTACCCCAGTTTATCAGATGTCAGAAAGAGGCATAGAGCAAAAAGTGACCCTGTGGAGACCAGGTGGGAGCTCTGGGGTGCAGCACAGGGTGGAGGCACTCCTCAGTATCAGAGCATCTTCCTTTCCCCTGCCATGATGAACTTCTCCTAATGAATCCAGCGACAGCCGTGCTCTGTGTGTATGTGCGTGAATGTGTGTGAGCTTCGGCACGTGGGTGTATCGTGTGAGATATCAAAATGCTCTTGAGAACTACCTGAAGTAACCTTGCTCTGCTTCTAACAAAAACCACTGCTCAGTGATTTACATTCCTTTGTAATCTGATGCAATGATTAGAAAAATCTCTTCATTGTAGTTTTTCCCTTTAACACAGCAACCCGTGACCCCTGCGCTGGGTTTGAGAGGGAAATGTCAGCTCTTCATGTGGAAATGAGTCAGCCATCCTGGGTAAACATCAGGGGGAGCAGTGAGCTGACAGGGACCTGAGCAGGGGAACATGAAATGGACTTTAATCTGTTCACAGATCTTGCTTCTAGGGTGGAGAGCTGCAGGCTGCCAAGTGCCCTAGATGGTAGAGACAAGTCCCCAATTATGGATGTGCAGACTCAGGAGAATTAAAGGAAGGAGCTGGCAGGTGATGATATTGTGCTGTTTTACTGGTGCTTTTATCACTGAAGCCAGCCCTGGTGCCCTCTGTTAGCCCTGTTTCTCATCACCATCAGCCCTCTGCCCTTGCATCATCCAGTTTTCTCCCAGATCTTGGAGCATGGAAAGGGCATAGTCAGTCTACTTTCTCATTTTCTTTTTCTTCAGTTTCCTTGTAATGAGCTAGGACCAGCAAGGGACCAACTTCAGCTATCTCATTCCTTTTAGCCTGCCGATGGAGACTCGGAGAGGACTTGCTGGTTCCTCCACATCTGAGTGCAGATTTGCTCACCCTTGAGCAACCTTGAAGTTGCCACAGAGCCAGTGAGCAGTTCCTGCCTCCTGTTCTGTTCTCCTCTCTCTGAACACCAGTGCAAATTCCCTACAGGCCATGGAGGAGGGAGGTGGCAAGACATGGACCAGGGAGATCAGATGGGAGGAACATGCTGTGCTCCAGAAATCTCATTACCAAAGTACCCAGCTACTGGGAGATCCTTTCTAGGTAGCTGTAATACCTTCAAGAACAAGGATGGGGAAAGTGACAGAAAAAAAAAGGACATAGAAGGAAGGCAGGGAATAGAATGGGTGGTCCCAGATCCTTTCTGGGATAGGAGGATACACACATCATCCTGAGTGAACAGTTGGGATGCATGGTGACAGGGAAGTCAGGGACCACATTCCTGGGTCGCTCACTGAAGAAAGGGGAGTCAAGAAGGGAAGCTGCCTTGCAGGAGAGGGGAGAAAGGAGAATCCCAAATTGTTTGGAGGGGCAGGATGGTCACTTCAGCTCACAGGCAAGGGAACACATTGTGAGAAGCCTGAGGAGGAGATTTTTCAGGTTTCTCTTAAGAGATGATGACGTGTCTGCCTTTGTGGAGAGACATACATTCAGGGGCTAAAGTGCGTAACATCCTGCGCTCAGAGAGTGTTACACTACTGTGTATTCAGTGGTGTGTGCCCTGGACAGGCTCTGTCTGGGCTATTGCTCTCCATAATCCCCATTGTTCAGCAACCCTCCTGTTCCCAGATAAAATGAGTGAGGCAGTTCCTAATTCAAAGGCTCTGTGTGGAGCAAAACCTGTCAGTAGACATCCGCAGAGCTCACTCTGCTGTTGCCACACACAGGGCTATGGGGAGGCTCATTCTTGCTTTGAAAAGTGCCTGTGCAGCACTGGCACGGCAGCACACACCACAGTGGGTGGTTACCTGCAGCCTGGCAGCCCAAGCAGACTAATGATGATTAGTCTTGCAACCAGACTGCTGTGGCAAGCAGCTTTGATCCTGGGTCATCTCCCCAAGCGCTGCTCTAGCAGTGGGAAAGGGAACAGCAACGAAGTTTTGTGCAGCCCCACCTTCCCTGGCTGAGCTCTCCAGCCTTGCTCTCTCAGGCTCTGATGAGGAAAAATTGCATTTCTCTTCTCTGACCTTTGGATCAAATTCTTTTCCCCACACCGAGTTTATTGCAGATCAATGATTTTTAAGTGCTGACATAAACACAAATATTACAGCTGGACAGTTGGTAATAGAGACTGTTTATTACAGCAGCATTCCTCAATAAGATACAATTATGTTCACACTTACACGGCTCCTTTCAGCTGAGGAGCTCAAAGCTGCAAAGCCTCACAAGACCTTGTGAGTCTAATGCTACTGAGGAAGGCCAGAGTGCCCAAAGAGGTTGAACATAACAGCATAAAGCCATGTCCTATGGCTCTGCTGGCTCAGATGAAAGCCTGTCTGGCCCATGTTGTTTGTCCTGTAAGAACACCAGTACAAAACCTTTTCTGATACCCCAAGAACTCTTTTCTTCAAACTTGTAGCCAATCTGTGGCTATATTTTTTCTAAACTGTAGCTGGTTTTTTATGATATCAATAACTTGAGTAGGACCTGTGGCCCTATTAATGTATTCATTAACATCCAGCAGGATCCATGGAGCCAGGCATCATTTTAGCATTGAAAACAGGGAGTTAATGAGGTATTGCGCAGTCAAGCAATGTGGGGAAGAACAGAAGGCAGAAGTCCTTCCATTTCACCATCATACAACACTCTTACCATTAGGAGAAAGGTATAGGGGTGGCAGCATTGCTACCTGATTTTCTCAGGTGTTTCCAGACTCACCAGGAGCTCAGTGACAGTGCTGAAAATCAGATCTCTCCTTGCAGATTGATCTATACTTTCTGTTATAAAAAGAGATCCGCAACCTTCAGGCATATATAGGAAGACATTTAAAATGAAAAATGATGAGAGTAGATTCCCAGCAAGTACAAAAGAGATGTAAAAGCTTTTTGAAACAGAACACTCTGTTCCCAGACCTGTACTTAACTTGCATTCTCGGCTAGTGTTGCTGAAGAGGGTTAGGTAACTGAAGGTCACTGCAGGTACTGGCAGAAGCGTCTGGAGAGTTGCTTCAAAATGAAAGGCTACTTCTCTCATTTCCTTCTGGACTCTGGCCGAAGAGATCTGAAGATTGCAAAGCCCTGGGAAGGCAGCCCAGCATTGCCTAGAAGCATGAGCCGAAAATATTTGAAAGTTTCAATATTCCCATTTTTGTTGTGCGTATTTCATAACCAGCATTTACAAAGAGCTACACAGCTCTTTGAAACTCAATTCACTGGTGCAAAGAGAAGTGTGATTAAAACAAATCCAAAGACCAGATGGTTGGGGATTTAGGAGAGTCTAAAGATTCACATCTCTGTTGTGAGGTCAAAATCACTTTTACTACTCAAAAATCATTAGCAGCTAATGGACTTGGTTCTCAGGGAAACTGTGACTGCACTCGGATGCCTCATGCTAGTCCTAATGTGGTGCTGTATCTACCCCTAGAAAAACATCCACCCACTCCAGTGTGTCACTGTCCCTTAACCACTTTTTCCATTGGACAGCTGGAAACTTCCTTGTGTGGTGGCCCAAGCCAAATTTTCGTGTGTTGTCTGCTTTGTGCTGATTTCCCACTGTGTACAGATGTGTTCCTGAGATCCTGGATAAGGGGAAAGGGATGCTGGGGAAGCCATCGAGAGAAGAGACAAGGACCATTGTATTTTTTGTTTGTTTTGGTTTTTTTAAATAACACGGTTTTACCTCTAAATCTTGCTGGGGCCAAAGGTTGCCTCAGGCTGGGCCACCCCTCCAGTTATCAGTTTTAGAGAGGGAGGTTGAGTTTCCTTTGAGGTTTTCTCCTGTGTCACAGCACAAGTTTCAACTGTATAGAAGAACTTTCCCCTGCTTACACTTTCTGTGGGAATAACAGAGCAGTTGTCAGTCACACAAGGCTTGTCAATCTGGCCCATTTCACCAAGACTAAATTTGTTTTGCAATGTGAATAAATTAAAACGGAACTGAAAAATGCCTGGATGAGGATTAATTAATCATTTGGAGGGACCCATGAGCTCTCAGGGCTCTACCACAGGGCTCCCAGAGCATTGTCAGTATGTTCTGAAAGGCAGCCAATAAGCAGGATCTGATTCACTGCCCGAATTAATCTATATGAATGGCTGTGGGATCCATTTGAAAGCAGCATTGAGAATTGGCCTATAAAAAGGCAGCCCAATTTTTAGAGGAAGCTACTTTGGGAAATGAATGAGGACTTTACAATCTCCTTCAGCCATAAAAAGCCATACACATCTCACACTGCTGCTTGCCTATTTTAATTAAACCAATAATTAAATTTTAATGAAATGAAGATTTTACTGAAAAAGAGTCGGCAGTGATTGACGAGTTTTCAGTTGGAGGAGGGAGGCGAAGTGGATACATCAAGCCACGGGGCTCCCCTCCCCTAACAAATTTTGGAGGAAATACATGGAGAACTGGTTTCACGTAATGAGCTGAACAAGAAACACTTATGATAATGAAGATGCAAGGCAGTTTGTTTCCTATGGCTCTGCCTGGCTCTGTGTTTGTTTCCCTGCTTCCCCCAGGATAAGACTGTATTCACAAGGTTTTGACTTCCTCTGGAGAGGCCAAGTCCTTATTGATGCCAGCACTGTCCACCAGCAGCCCCAGGGACATGTCCTGGAATAATCAACACTTGGCTCCACATTGCAGTGGGAAAGGTGGAGATATGAACCTTTGTGGTGCTCCTAATTGAAGCTAGTCTCTGAAGCAAGTTTTCATTAGAAATGAGTCAAAAACGTGATGATTTCACTGAGCCTGTCTTCAGAACAAGGCAGATGCACATATGAGCTTGCTGGGACAGACCAAAGGCTCGCCAAATGCTGCCCAAAGGACAAAAGGGTGCAGATGTTCAAATGAACACTCAAGCATCAGTAATAAGGGCTGCCTGCTTGAAACACTGAAAAATGTGCACCTGGCCACAGCCTCTTTGACTTTTGGGAGAAAAATACAACATCTGAATAGATTGCAAAGTTTTTTCTTTCCACGCCAGATATTGCTGCTCTGAGTTTTCCCGGGGTGGCACTGGGAGCAACATGACCTATATTGTCCTCCTGCCTCTGCCACCAATGCTGTGTGTGTCCTTGAGAGACTCTCCCTTGGCTTTGCAAAGTGCAAGCCGGAAAAAAATTGTTTAACTCCCTGAGAGGGAGTCGTGAGGCTTGATGGATTAATATTTACTGCATTTTGCACATGTCAAGAGCTATTGATAGGCACACCAGGGAGTCCACCAGGCACATCCACGGCTAAAAGGATGAGCTGCCACAACTTGAACAAGAGGACTAGTCCGGGGATTGTGTCATGTTCATAGCAAACACCACAGGTCTGAGCAGGAGGGGCCCAGAATGTACCTGCACCAGTAGGTCATGTTATTGATGTGTTCAGAGATTTTGTGAAAATGGCATGGAACGATTATTACTCATACAGCTGTTCTTCAATTTAGTTTCCTTTGGAAATATGGTTGATAAAATCCTGTCCTTTCTCATTTTGTTCCCCCAGCCTAAAAACTTGCAAACTTATTGGCCTATTCCAAAATGAGTTTTACAGAGAAGCAGAAATCCCAAAGACAATGTAGTTCCTAGGATTTTAGGAAAAATGGGTGTCTGGGTATAAGTGAAACACGTGGTATGTGCCACCGATGAGGAAGAGGCTTTTCTAGTAGACTCTGGAGGCTCTGTGAACCAGGAAAGTGTGGAAAAGATTGCCCCAAGCACTTCAGTCAGAAAGCTTGTGCTCTCAGCCACAGCTGGTCACCTGTGAAACTGCATTTGATAGGAAGCCAAGCTTCAGTAACTCTATTGCTTTCCAGAAATAGCTTTTGCCCAGGATGATTTCCACAGGGTTTACACTTTGACTAAAGGACTCTTCTGAAATTATACCAAACCATCTTCTTCAGCAGGTCTGCAGAGGTTCCTCCAGGAAGGCAGATGAGATCAGAGTTGGGACAAAGCCCCTATGATGGGGAGAGGAAGAAGAACCTGGAGCCACAGATGGGATCCGTGAGCATAATATGGCATGTCAGTAGTGGGTGTTTCCATCAGGTTCGTGGATGTGGAAAGCTGGGCCAGCCCTTTTGAACTGCTTCCTTCTTGGAATGTTTGCAAGAAGCCACTGTTCTGCACAACCAAAGGGCTGAGAGTGTATATACCTATTTCTGAGGAAAGTTAGGAGGAACTATTCTCCTTTTGAATTGCTTCCAGAACCAAGACTCCAGGAACCCTGCCTGCTTTCAATCAGTCAAAGAAAAATGTAGACAAATGCTCTCCCTTAGTCTTACAGATTCTCTGTCTCTGAGATGATTTCCTTCCCCACAGGGCAAATTTCCCTGCATTTCAAATTTTGCCATGTTCCTATTCACAAGAGAACTGTTCATCATTCAGGATGGAGAGGATTTTAATGATGAAGTATTGGAAATAATGGGCCATCTTCAGTTCCAACTGAGTTCCTCATGCAGCCTTCAATGATGACAGTTCCTTCCAAGTCCTCTGTAGTGCTGATAAATTTATTAGGTCAAAAACTTTTATTCAAATTCAGTCTTGGCCAAATCTCAGTGTATGTGCTGAGACTCCTCCAGATTTGGAGAGTTCAGTTTCAGCTTTAGAGAAAGCCAGGTCTGATGGACCCAGGGGAAATAGGATAAGAATTCTTGTACCTTGTTGTTTTTGTGAAGGTCAGGTTTAGAGGTCTAGTGGTCTAAAATGTTTTCTTATTTCTCTAGGTGCTTCTTTTTTTGAAAATCCCTTGAAAATACACTTCAGCCATTTCCTTAGCCAAGACAGTTTGCATTGCACTAAATATGAGCTATTAGTGTAACATCACAAGACTTCAGTGATCTGTGCAAGACAGTACATCCTGCATTTGTTTTTTTTTTCCCCTTGCTTTCTGTGTTTTTATGGTTGTTCTTGCTCTTCCAGTTCATCCCAATATTGAAGTGGAAGGTGACTGATATTCATCATACTCCAATTGCTAGGCTCATTAAACTCCCTAACCCGTGAGATTGCTTATTTGGGTTGAATTTTCTCCTTTTTCTTTTTTCTTACCCTTCAGAGCCACCTCTTTTTCTGGCACCTTTGCATACTGTGTGTGTCAGAGAGGCTGAATGTGAGACAAATAGAAAAGACAGATATAACACAATTTATTCTGCTAACAGGGAAGCTTTGTGTACTGCTGTGTCTGGCTGGCATAAAGTCCATTTCCTTAAACATTCAACAAACCAGATTCTTCCTTGTCTTGTACGTATGTCTGTGCTCACACTTTTGCAGTATGAATGTCACATACTTCTAAATTAGAACAGAGATATTTTAAGCAGAGAAAATTGATGACACAGGTGACAAAGAAAGGCTGTCAAGGTAGGAAAAAGAATGGTTTCCTTTTATTAGCAATAGAAAAGCTTGATAGAGTTATGTCTGCAGGAAAATGAGGAGGATATTTTGTCCAGCAGAAATCTTTACTGAGCATCAGGACAAGGGGGCCTTTCCTTGTGCTGCTGCCCAGGGACCTGCCAAAGTGGATTAAATCATCAAAGCTCTTAATTTAACTATTTTGCTATAATTTCATCCTCCTCTCCTGCTTCTTTAGTACATCTCTACTGTCATCTTTCAACAGGAGAGGGGCATTATGGGCTGTTTGGCTGGAGGCAGGATAGTCAGCCTCATGCTGGATGTGCTCTATCACAGCCAGAAGAGGTGGCAGCCCAGGGAGGGACTCTGCCTGCCTGTGTCTCACAGATTCATGGGAATAGCAGGTGCCTCCTCCGTCAGGGGACTGGGTGCAATCAGTAACACAATAGGTAGAGCTGACTGGAACATACTTGTAACATTCAGTAAAAGAGCAGGTATTTTCCACCTGCTGTATCTGAGGCATTGAAGAACACAGCGAGGGGTTCTGTAGGGTAAAAGTGGGAATGTCTCACAGCAGTTCAGTGATTAAATGCATCTTTCTCAAGGTAAGCTGTGTATGTGTATTTAAGATATGACCGCTTTTCATAGAATCGTAGAATAATTTGGGTTGGAAGGGACCTTAAAGATCACTTAGTTCCAATACCCTGACCAAGGGCAGGGACACCTCCCACTAGACCAGGTTGCTCAGGGCCCCATCCAGCCTGGCCTTGAACATTTCCAGGGATGCCACAGCTTCTCAGGGCAATCTGTTCCAGTGCCTCACCACCCCCACAGGGAAGAATTTCTTTCTTAAATCTAGCCTAAACCTACCCTTTTTTCGTTTAAAGCAATTACCCTTTGTCCTATCACTACTTGCCCTTGTTAAAGGTCCCTTCCCGGGCCATGCCATTGTGCAACAACAAAGTAAAAATGTCAGGATGGACAGGGATGTCTCCAGAAAAACAAAGCCCTGGCTAAGCCTGCCTGTTCCCCTCTTTGCCCCTGGTGCTCTCTACAGTACCAGCTTCATATTAAACCAGTAACACCAGCGGTTTTCAGTGGTCTGCTTCTGATGCAGAAGATGTTATCTTCACATCCAGGGGCTGCAGGAGTCTTGAGACACTTCCAGCAGCATCTGAAAATCAATTTCAGTGTCATGACTGGTGTTTAATGCTTTTACTTCTGTAGAAGAGTAAATTGTTTGGGGGGGGACATGACATGACATTATTCAGAGGGGTAAACCTCTGCATAGTCATTCACAAATGGAAAATCATCACTCCTCAGCATTCAAATATATTAAATTTGTTTTGGCAATCACTTGTGATAAGGATTGTGCTTGAATGAAAGACAATGAAAATGAAGGGTTTGTTAGAGAGAAAAGCATCCAAATAGAAAAAGCAATCTCCCTTTATTAAAATATATACATTTCTTGGCTACACATAATTTTGACAGGGAATTCTATCCTCTATTTAATATAAATAAAATATAGACAGTTAACTGGGTATTTTACACAGTGATATTTCAATTGCATTTCATAAAACCAGGCTGGCTTCAGAATGAATAATTTATCCAATTAGATTTTTTTTCCCTTCCCATTTTTAACAGAAGCTGGCTGTTCTCTTATCTATCTCACTGGTTTAAAAATTGAAACAATCCTATTAGAACCCAGGTATGCATTGTGAGTGCAAAAGTGGTGCCAATTTTTTGAGAATGAGAAGGAAAATATCCTCAGGTTAATCACAGGTTTCCAGGCAGATTTTAGTATTTGGACTTCATTTAATGCTAATGTCCAAAAATTGAATGAGTTCTGCAGTTTGTTGGTATAGACTCTGCACAAGTAATGTGAAGTTTGGCTGTGGCTGGTCACTTTTTTCTGGTAATGCTGATTCTGGTACTGCTTTTCCAGGGTTTAAGATCTCTTTGAACTAATTTTGATTTAGCCTGTAAATTACTTTCGAATGCCATTCTGTGAGGGTTCAGATGGATAAGAACGTGATGAATTCTGGTTTGGATGTGACAGAATAAGTGGAAAAGTGATAAAAAAAGTCAAATTCTATTTCAATATGTTAAATTCTTGTATGGGCTTCCCACTTCTAATAAATATCAGATCAATAACACTGTGGTTACTAACTACCTGGCAGAGTGCTTTTGTCTTCCTCTTGTCAGCCTGTTCACAAGGAAAATTTCCAAATTATGTCATCCAGGGAGATTTTTAACCTTTTGTCATTCTAATGCAATGCTATAGCTGAAAAAAAATTGCTTTTGGATGAAGACTTGACAATTTTATATCAGTACAACATCTCCATGAGGAAAACTTCAAACTTTCACGGGTAGGGAAAACATCAGTTTAGTCACAGGAACAAGTTTCTGTGGTTAATGTATTACTTAGTGTCAGCTGATCCATGGTAATGGCTTCTGTATATGCTCATAAAATGTGAAACAATTGGACTGAGTGCTCTTTTAATGCAGGTAAAATGATCCTGAATTATCTTCCCTTTGCTATGGCTAAATGTATGTACACATATTTACTGGAGATCAGATGACATCTCTAACTTGTTTGTGTGTTTGAGCCCTGGAGCACAAGAAAAGAAAATTACGGGTCTGAGCCTGTGCAGCACCTGCAGACAGCCCAGAGGTCCTGCCTTTGTGCTTCTAATCCCCTCTGTCCTCCCCACAAGAACATTAAGTCTGGCAGTAGTAGAAAGCTGGAGCCAGGAGTTTAATTTTCATTTTGTTTAAGGATCACATAATCCTAAGGGCACAGGTGAAACAACAACGACATCGATATAAACTAACAAGCTAATCTTCAAACTGGGTTGGTAGCGTAATAAGAATGGAGGGGGAGAATCTGTATGCTTTAGTTCTGGCATTTAGCTCTGTGTAGGTTTCCTAATTTATTGAGCTTGTTGAGGTGGGGGACCTCCTATTCTTAGAAACCAAAACCAACATTGCAATTCAACAAAATCTGGAAGAAATGGCTTGGGGATGGTGACTAATTAGAAGCCTCCATGATTTATAGCTGAGAATTTGGTTTCAAAGCAGTTTTGCTGTACACTGTAGATCAATGTGAACATCACTGTCACTGTTGGGGTCTTTCCTGAGTGTTTTATTTTTTAATCACTCTTCTCATAGTGTCTTGTTTTCAAATCAAATGCAAGCTCCAGAGCTTTCTACTATATGGTGCTTTTAATCTCTGGGCACAACCAAGCTAATTACTCAAAAAATGTAAGGAATATAAGAGAATTTCCCTCCCCACCAAGCTTTGACATTGGTGTTCCTTTCTTCTTGGGTTGGCTTATTTGCAGTGAAATTTTTGCAATAATTTCTAAAGCTGCTTTACACAGAGAGGAAGAACCAAATCACTGTGTTAGAGAATCTGTTATAGAGTCCTATAACAGGAGGCCGTTATTGTGTTTTAGCTCAGGCAGAAAGCTAAATACTCACCCAATATCTTATGATCCAAGAGGGAGAGGTGCTCACCATGTGGTTTATGGTCCATTCTAGTGCAAGAGGGCTGGGGGATCAGGTTCTGTGATGTGGGAGGGGATCAGAGCATCCAGGCTGCCTGCAGCCACTGTCTGCTTACATCCATTAGCTCTCGCTGCCTTCTGAAAATCCACACAGCAGGAATTAATAGTTCCACACAGCTCTAGTGACAGGTACAATTGTCACAAGAAAGAGAACGAAGCGACAATGTGGCAGAGCTTCTTTAAACAGCTTCTAATTAGCTCTGAAGTAGTTTTCTGTCAGTGTACTAATTTGCAAAAGAGATAGTGTGTTGGCACTGCTCTCAAAACCCGTTACCCACCTCCCTCCCACCCAGCACATTTGATGACACTGTGCCTGCATCGCCTTGGTTCTCTCCCCTCCTTATTTGTGGTCTGTTATTCAGTTTTATTGAGTCTTGCTGATATGAAAGAACCCCCAAAGCTGCATGGGGTTGTGTGACAAGGTTTTGGTAGCGGGGGGGATACAAGTGTGACTTCTGTGAGAAGCTTCTTTAAACTTCCTCCGTGTCTGATAGATCTCACCCAAAAATGGCTAAAAATTCAGTGTTCTAATGGCTGAACAGCCAGCTCTCTATCTAAAATGAGGTATTTTATGAAGAGGAACAGATTTTTTTAAAATTGAAATAAAACATGTTCTTAAGAAAACTAGAATCTTTGAACCTGGATTTCTTTAAGAAAAAAAATTTCTTATTCTGTCTAGTCTGTGGAGTATCTTGGTCATCAATGAATGGTCCTCATGGCATTTCTCTGAAGGGACTGATGTGTCTCCATAGTTATGACAAAGGTATTTTAATCTGTTTTATTTTACAACTTGGTAGTGACATCCTGGGACCCTGCTGGCACACACAGAAACCGAGGAATGTCATGCTTGTGCCACTTGTTCACACATTGCTGGGATGAGTTGGGGAGGATTTGTCTTACTATTTTCCTAAAGCACTTGATCAATGAAGGTTTATCACATGAAAAGAGTCCTTGGCCAAGAGTGGAAAGTTTTATTCTTCATTTAACTGCTTCTTAGAAAATTGGGGGGGGGGGGGGGGGTGTTTATTTGCATAAGCAAAAGAAAGTGTGTGCACTTGTATTGTCTGTCTGGTATGCCTTTGTGTGGTACTGAGTTCTGTAGGCATCTGCCTTCTGCCCAGAGACCAAGGTTCAAACTACTGCTCCAAAACTCCTTAGTTATTCTTTCAAAGGGAAAAATCTTTTATTGGAGGGACTAAAAAGACCCACATCAGAATAAAGTACTTATTCTAGAGCTAAAAGACTGAAATTAGTGCCCCCAGATCAGAAAGACAAGATCTAATCTTCATCTTCTGCATATCCAGTAATTATCTCAACTGTCAGCCTTCTAACCATCCTGGAGTGATGTCTCTCAGGACCAAAAATGCCATTCTGGTGTTAAGAAAGCTGAAAAAATACATGTGTGGGGCTAATTGACCTTTTCATACTGAAAATATTTTGCTGGAAAATCCTCACCTAACCCTCTACTCAACTTTATCTGCTTCTTTATCTGCTCCTTCTTGTTTACCAAGTCCTTTGATATCATTCGGCCGAAGCTAAAAGTGGACTCAGTGCCCTCCTAGGAATTCGAGCTACAACTACAACTGTACTACAGCCTGTCTTGTGCACCAGGGAGTGAACCAGGCTCTGAGTTGCTGTGCTTATATACAGATATAAGTACATGTGAATCACTATAGTGGCCCTTGGAACAAACTCTCCTCCAAACTGCACCTCGAAGAGGTGCCATTGCTGTGCAGCCATGAGATGTCCCTCTGCAGTCACTCCCTGCCCCATGGGGCACTGCCTGTGGCCATAGCAGCTGTGCCTTGGGACAATCATCGGGGTTGGAAGCCAAAGACCTTCTGCGAGCCTTGGTGAACCCGCTCCACCTGTCCCTCATGCCGCGTGTATCTTCCGTTCGTTGTCAGCGCTCGTTAAGACCGAGGGCATCTCTCTCACTCCCTCTGCCTTCTCCATGTCTCCGGTTTCACTGGAACGGAGTCAAACGGAGACGAGTCCACGCAGAGTCTGGAACGGATCAGCAGGTCAGCTGGGAATGCCTGTCAGGCAGCCAGCACACTCCCTCCCTTCTCCCTGGCTTTCTTTGAGGTTTGTAGCTCTTCTGCTTTCTTGTTGCTATTGCCACCCTCCCCACACTCCCCCTGCCACACATCAAGCACCAAGACCTTTCCTGGGCACTTTACTTAATCCCCGGGATTCTTTATATAGGAATTAATCTTCTCGTCACAGTGGGAGAGCTGGGAGGGAGGGGGTACATTTATCTCTCCTGCTGAGGTCTAGAGTTGCATTGCTGTGATTATTGGTGGTAGCAGTGTGCGTGTGTCTGGGGATCTGTGTTTAGCTTCTTCGTTTCTTGAACGGCGCAGGGGCAGCAGCAAGGCAAGTTGGCAGCTTCGCTTTCGAGCTGCTTTGTGTCTGCTGCTAGAAGGAGGGAGTGTGAGTGGGGAGCAGCATGGCAGAACAAGAAGCCAGTGGCTTGCAAGTCCTTCTCTCCACTCTCCAGGTAAGAACAGCTTGAACTAACAAGAGAGGCGCTTGGGCTTGTTTTCCTCTAATTCACCAGCAGTGACCTGTTGGGCTGAGGCTGTTGGTATGAGCTCCCAGCTGGCTTGGCTCTAAAAGCATCAGCGTGCGGGAGCCCTGAACTGCACCTACTACCCTAAAAAGCCTTTATGAAGTTTCACTGTTCAGCAATGAGCACTTGCGATTACTACAATGCATCAACCACCGAGCCCCATCTGAGGGCAGAGCCTTGACCCCGAGGTCTCACTGCGTTCAGCAGGGGAGCGAGGAGGTGTGAGGCATCGGCTGCTGTGCAATGAATGGGACCTGACAGCACTGTCACTCTGTCAGCTCGGCGAGGCCGAGGGCTGAGGGGGACAAGTAAACAGATCTGCCTGCAAGCAGCAAGTTCCTCCCTGTCAAACTGTCTGCACCAGGGCCCTTAAGCACTCACAGGGAAGTGACAAAAACTCTTGAGGCTGAGATGGGTGAAGTGCTGGCATTGGGTGTGCTCAATGAATGCTCCCAAGGACCAGAGGGAAGGGAAGTGTCCCAAGTGCAGTCCAGGACTTGATGGACAAGCTCTGCCATGGGATGGAGGAGAGGAATGTCTGTAGGTGATCCTCTCAGTTCTGTTTTCCCATAGCATGGATGCGTTCCTCCTGGCCTTGCAGAATAAGATGCCTAGGCTGAGGCATGAGCTACCCTATGAAATGGGGAGCGTGTTTTGGGAGGGAACCCATGCTTTCATGAGCCTCATTTTGTCATGAGAAGTGGACAGGAGCTGCTTTGCCAAGACAAGCTGCTTGCATAAAAGCAACTTTTATACAATCACTGTGAAATGCCAGCTGCCTGCACTTCCCAGGTGCCCTGAGCCCCTGTGTGCAGCTGTGCTGACATGGCTCAGAGCCCCACGGGGACAGGAGTTTCATGTCTGAAGCAGCAGCATCCTCTGACTGCCTCAAGACATTGCAGAAAATGAGGGATAAGGTGTACAAAGCAGGCTTACCCACCCGGATCAGCCCAAGGATTCATGTCTCCCAGGCCTGTGTCTTGGAAAGTTTCTGTGACCAGCTGCAAGTATGTAGAGGAGGTTATAAAACCCGATGATACACAATTGGCTTTGAAAGTATAATGAAGGGGTTTGGTCAGCCTTGACATATTTATCCAAGCTTATGTAATTATCATCAGCTTTTATTTCTCATATCAAACCCTGGTTTGCCTTCTGTAGCACCTCACGGCAGTGAGTTCTGCAGGTAAACCAGCATGCTGAAGAAAATTGTCCTGTCCTTTTGTGTTTTGGCAGGGTATCTTGTTTGTACTATGTTGTTACAGCTTATTGATTTCATATTCTGTACTAGATCATCTTTTTGCTGTATCCGGGTTATAGTCCTCGTCCTCTTACTTTGGATAATTGAGAGCTGAGTGCACATCTGTTTTTCTTCTTATGCTCTCTAACCTTAACAGTTCTGGTGCTCTCTGCATAATCTGGGAACAGTACTGGACAAAACCCAGGATTAAATTGGAAGCTTTACTTTAAAATCACATATGCAATTCATTGACAAAGCTACAGGGAGGGCTAGACTAGAAATAGTTAGGAGCACTGCAGGAGTGGTATTGGTAAAACCACAAGGTAGCACAACATTCATTCCTAGCACTACAAAATCTCACCTTGATACAAGACCTTTCTTTCCAAGAATTCTGTATTCACTTAGAGAAAAGCAAAAGGCACTTTTTTTTCTCTCTTCAATTTGATGCAGAGTTTTGAATGCTGAAGGGCAGGAAAAAAGGGGTTGAAGACAATTGCCTATTCTGATTCACCTGTTTCCCTTTCCTCCAGCTGAAAAATTACTGGCATAACTCTAATGCGATCACCTATCTCTGCTACAAAAATCTGGTGATAAAAAAGACCTTTACTTGACCCAGTCGGAAAATGCTGGCCTGGAAATAATCACTTTGGTTAATGTTTGCCTTTGCTGATAACATCTCTCCACACTTTGTTATTTTCTGCAACAGCTGTCCAAAACATGGTTGCTTTGTTTTTGTGTCGTGCTGGATTGTCAGTGCTGGTTCATACTCTTATTGGGCATGAAGAGCATGTCTATTGCATACAGCAGGCTATTCTGTAGTGTATTACTGGGTATTTTCCACTTCTGTTAGTACATAATATTGCTTTGTATTCAGGAAACTTTCAAGTGAAGAATGAGGGAACATTCAGCCACCAAGCTAGTCTTTACCAACTAAGAATAAAAACATTCTTTCTCCTTCAGTCACTCACACAGGGATAAATTTCTACCTCCCTTTCAAGCACTGGCATAGATTGTTATTCCCAGTTGGAGAAATGTTCTCCCCTGAGAAGGGTCCATCACGTTCAGCCTGAGGGAAAGATCTACCCTATCTCCTACTGGCATAGACACTTTTACTCCTAGTCTCACAGCCTGGCTTTTGTAAGGACAGTATCAAGCAGAACAAAACCAGAACACCATGCACTTCATAACTGAACAACAGCTCTAGTCAAGGAAAGAAACACATTTTTTGAGTTCTTCAAAAACCATTCCCAGTGCTACGAAGGAGCATGATCCTGCAAAGACAGCTCAAACCCCTGGAAGTGCAATGTGTTACAGATGTTCTGCAAAGTGACAAGGGGAATAGCAAAAACTCCTTTCAAAGCACAGCTGCATTTTGTCACCAAAATGTCACTGCAGGGAAGATGTGACATTTCAGATCTCTAGGTAAAAAGTGCTTCACTGCTTACAATGTGCTGCTTTAAAATGCGAATTTCAGATTTAAGAAAACCCTCTCCCTGTCTCACAGGTTTTGTGTCAGTATGGCAGGACTGAGCTCTGAGGATTTGACTGTCATTTCTCATTTTACTTCTAACCCTGCTTCCTTCTTTTTTGCTGTCTCTTCTTGACTCTCCCTCTCCAACGTGTTCCTGCAATTATCACCTCCCATCCCTCTGGCTTGGATAGTGTTACCTGTCTCTCTTCCCATCTCTTACTGAACAACATCGAGTTCCACACCTCTCATCCAGCCCTGTTCTGTCTTTCATGCATGGACAGTGCAGATCAAGGCTGGGCTGGTTGCCACTCCTCATCCTGCATCCTGGCCATAGCATGGCAGAAATAAACACACTCCTGATGTATGGTTTTTGACCAGCCTCTCCAATTCAAAATCCTAGAGAGATTTGGGATTAGGTCTCTTGTTTATTTTAATGGCAGGAGGAGGTATCTGGGTGTTACTTAAAAACAACTGGCAGTTGCTAAGAAGAACAATAGAAAGCTAGAATCTTTCATTGTGAGCCAGACTATCAAATCCCTTGAGACTGTAGAGTATTCTGGTTCCTCCTCTTGGTTGTCCTGGCCCTCATCTCACTCCAGCCACTAACCACTTAAACAAATAAGAAGCATTTTGATTCTTCCTCTCCTTTCTTCCCGCTCTCCTCCTTGCTGCCCTGGCCCAGATACAAGCATGCCTTAGCTACCCCCGAGAACATCTCCTTATTCCGTGGCAGAATACATCGTGTTGCCTGAGGAGTCCCAGATTTCCTGTTGGCTCTCAGCATGGTTTTCACATGTTTCCCAAAGCCACAGTCCCTGTTCACATATTCTGCAAAGCTGGCAACCCCTGGGGCCGTTGGCAGATCTTTGGCTCAAACTGTGCCTTACTATGTTGGACTTCACAGGTTCCCAAATGCTACAGTTTGACAGGAAAGAGGTGAAAATCTTATGTATCAATGGTGGATGTTGTTTATGCAAAGGAATTGGTCTCTGAGTGGCCACAGTGTCCAGAAGAACAGATACAGGATCTGTTGTTTGCTAACTCAAACCTCTCGGCTCTTTTGCACTGCCTCTTCCGAGCTGTTGTGCTGGCTGGCTGACAAGGCAGAGCTATTGTTATCCTAAGGACAAGTGGGAAGATTTCTGTGCTGCTCCAGTGACAATGAATAGAAATGTATCTTCCAAAATGCTTTTGTCTTCTCTGCATCCTTGCACTTACTCTGTCAGCAGAGCTGCTGAGATTCCCGGCTTTGAGAAAAATAGATGCAAAAAATCCCAGGAACTGCTCAGCAAGCAGAATGCCCACTGGTTTGGGCTGGGGATGGAGGAGCTTAAAGTTTGGAGCTGTGTTTTTGGGAGACAGCTTGGCAGGCAGGGTTTAGTGGAATAGCCTTAGAGGCAACAAAAATCAACTCAAAACCAGATGGCCATTTTTATGTGGTTCATTAACTGAGTTTTACTGAGACTCTTGTACCTAAAGTGAGCAACAGTGCACTTAGTATCCTCCCAATCGCTACGAAAATTATTCTAGCTTTGGAGCATCAGAAGAAGTGCAGTGAGGACAGGATAAGGTTTAGGAGAAGGCACTGGGTGCTTCAGCATCTTTTCCATGTCTCTACTGCCATTGCCACTCCATGAGCCTGTTTTCTGCTTTAACTGTGGAAGAAAAGGAATAATTCTCTACAAACAATCTTATAGAGGTAATGCAGGCCCTCATCCCATCTTTAAGGGTAGCTGCTCGTTCTTCCCACCTGAATTGTCATCACCTCCCTGTCCCAGGAGAACCTGAAGGTAACCTAGAGCTTTTCCCTACAATCCTTGGCTCACCACCACGGGCCTCTGTTAAACAAGAAAGGAGAAAGAAGGATAACATCCATACATTAATCCCAAATTCCTGCCATGCCACAGAAGAAATATTGAGGTTTGTCACTCTTGTGAATCAGTGCAGAGCATTAAAAGCCCTCAGAGGAAGCTGAGACAGATCTTGCACTCTGCTGAAATCCTTCCACAGACTGAGCTGGGACCAGAATTGCACTCCCTGTCCCCAGGCTGGCTGCAGCTGTTTCTCTGAGCACAGTGCCAGCTCCTCTGAAAGTGCCTCCAGTTGGGCTATCCAGAATTTTCTGTGACTGCATTAATGAGAATTCAGGACCTCAGGGTGAAAAATGTACCCAGAGACCGACCAGAGCAGAAGCAGTGATGGCTGAACTGAGCAAAAGAGTGTGTCATGGTCTGAGTCTCAGCAGAACTTTCCGTGTCAGACAGGGAAAGTGGGGTTCAGTCTGTCTTCTGCTGTCCCTCACCCTTGGCTAGGACGGCTTTTGCTTTGAGGACAAATGAGACTGTGTCATGAATGTTCCTGGAGAGCCTTTTCTCTCTTCCTGCAGCTATGCAAATGTGACAGGATAGCCATGTTGCTGAATCAGTTGAATGCAGGTCTAGAAAAATGGATTATAACCCTTATCATCTGAGTTAATCGTGTGTAACATGGTGAATAATCTCACCATGCTTCACATCCGTGTTTGAGAAATCAGGCAATGAATACTGGGGAAAAAAATATCTGAAGTTCTGGAGACAACACTGTAAAAAAAATTGAGAAGTAAATTAATAATTTGTTTCCAGTGCAGGGCTTGTATTCTGCACAATAAATAATGCACAGAACCACATGCTAAATGATGAGGACAAAATGCTATATGGGGTGATTTTCCAGGCAGCAAGCACTGCTCATCCTGAAGCAGAGGTTTTGTGAAGTAAAACAAGTTGTCATGTTGAAATTAAAAAATGCAGTTTCTCCAGGGGACCAAATGAAATATCAGGAATGCTTTAGAACTGATGCTTCTCAGCTGTTGAGGGCCTGACTTTGTGCTTATGGCCAAGCTGTTTAACTAAGAGTGTTTGGGTGTAATATAATGATACATTATACCATGTCAACCAGCTTAATATTGTATATTTTTGTACAATTACTGCATTGTAGACACAAACACACATTAAACCACATTATGGAAGGAGCTATATGCATTTGTTTAAACTACTTATCTATCACATACAGTATAAAAATATATGGAAATGCATCTGCTTCTCTATTTGTAAGTTGAGAATAATTCTTTGTAGTTATCTAATGCCCATAGTTGTTTTGTATGCCTACAGATGTTTTTATACATTACATCAGTATTTTTATGTCAATGGAAAGCTTCCACCTTCTAGTCTCAGGTTTCAATAATTTTCCTCTCTGAAATATATGAAAAGATGTTTTCATACAGAGAGGTGTTTGCATGAATTGGTCTTGCTTGTGTTTCTTTATGTGGCGTAATCTTATTTTCAGTGTATTATACTGCATTTTGTTGTGATGGCTCCAAGAACTTTTCAACACATTTTTCTGTCCAATGCATTTCTCCAGTCCTCTTAGCTTTATCTATAACAGCAAAAGTGTCTGTGGTAGAAAATGTGTTGATGGACATCTTTGAATTAAAGTTTATTATATTACATTTAGCAAAAAGCAGAAAAAAACTTGCTTCTACTGAAAAGCATATGGGCTGATAATGGTTAACTCCAGCAGTGTCTACTGGCACCAGCAGAGATTTTATTGATGTGTGTTAACAGAAAGGAAATAATTTCATACACATACCGGGAGCTTAAGAGGTGGGGAGGGATTTTTTTGTTCCTTGGTCTGGGATTGCAGGGTTGGAAATTGCTCCTGGAGTTGTTATTATCGTAGAGATGCTGCCTCGGTGTGATCATTCCTGTTTGTGCCAGGATGGGTAACACAACTCATATCATCATTACTCTTGCAATGAAATCTGGGAGGGATTTAAGTCTGTGGAAGTGCAGGTAAAACCCCTCTTTCCTCAGGGCTCCGAGAGCAGTCAGTGGGAATGTAAGGCAGCATTTGCCAGTAGCTCCTCATGGAATGAGCCATGGTCCTGAGGAGAGGTCCCTTTCCTGTCAGTGTTAGGATTGGTGTATGAGCACCTGAGAACCTCAGGCTCTGAAAATCCTAAATCCACAAACGTGCCCTGTGCCCATGTACGTCGTTGGGCTCTGCCAGACTCCAGCCTCATGACTATGTTCTTCTCACCATACCAGGAGAGAAAATAATTCCCTTCTGCCTTTCTCTGTTCTTTTAATAAGCACTTGTCTCACGGACAGTCTATTTGCACCTGTTTGCCCATAGGGCCCAATGGGCCATAGGATAGAAGCACTGATCCATCAGCAGGGCCATTCTGCATGCCGGGCTGAGGAGCTGTGATTCCTGGGGCAAGCAGGCTGATTTCAGTCCCCAGGGAACTGGGTGGCCAGAATGGGCTTGGAAATTGGTGTCACTCTCCGTGAGAGGGAGCTACAGCCTTCTCCAAGGAGAGCAGGAGCAGTAGAGAGCAGTCTCCCCTCCCTTCTCTCTATAGACAAAGCCAAGTTTGCTGCAGGAGGTGAGGAATGAGTGTTAGGGGGAAGCAGTGTGTAGGTTCTTTCACAACTACGCTGTCCAGCCCAGTTGACACTGGTGGGTCACCAGTGCCTGCAATCCTAGAAGCTTTGTGTGCCACAGAAAGCACTGCTGTGCTGCTGCTTCAGAGGAGACAGTTTAATTTGAGGAAACACAGTTTAATTTAAGATGACTCTAAAGGAAAAACATGAGTCCAAACCATCTAAAATATTTGTAGACATTTTCTGTTATTAAAAATCTCCTTTTTTTTATTGTTTCATTTTTATGAGAAGCTGACCCAAGTATAGCCTAGGTGCATTCTTTGGGTGGAGATTCAAGACTCCAGGAACTGGACAATCTTTTTCCTTTTTGTACAGGGAAAACAATTTATCTTAGTACAGTTTAGGGAAGGGAAGTCGAATTGTTTTACCGAGTAGGGACCGACCATACTATACAGAAATCAAGGTCTCAGGGAATCAAGAGTTAGTCATTGATTTCATAAGATGTCTTATAGAGAGGACAAAGATAACATAGTAGAGATTCTTCTGCCCAGAGGCCCTACAAAGCTACAAAACAGAGAATTAATGTTTTAGACCAGCTATTGATTAAGAGAATAACATCTGCTTGATAAGAAATTTCATGGGCAAAGCTAAACCCCCTTTCCTTAAGCAATTTAGAGAACAAGGATGGGTTTTTCCTCTTCATGGTCTCTTCTGAAAGAACACAGCCTTATTCTCAAAAGGTGCTGTACGCTGAGGTGGAATTAATGAGAACAGCAAAGCTTTAATGATGATTCTTATTAGAAAATTGAGTAATTCTAACACAGGAGTCATGTGGGAGAAATAACTACTCTACCAAGGAAATCTCGGCTTTTTTTTCTGCCTTTCAACAAGGGATGCTTTGAAACTGAAACATATGTGGGTTGGGGTTTTTTTGGTTTTTTTTGTGTTTTTTTTTTCTGACATGGAAGCACCACAGTGTCGTGTTTTACTGCCATCAACTTCTGAGAAGCCTTTTATGCACATTAATTTTTGGTGTAATTCAAAGGCAGAGGCTTCCCACTGGGCGCAGTGGGAATTTGATCCCTGTAGTAAACTGAGACAGACTCTTTTCCCCTAGGCCCATCTGCTCACTGCACTCTCTGCTACCTTTTCCCTTCCTTTCAAAGGAGAGAGTGATTCTGTATTGATGGATAAAGCAGGAGTCCTGGGCTTTATTTCAGGACTGTTACAAACTTATCAAACTCATTTAATGTCTGTGCCTCCAGCTTTCTTAATTCGGACAGTAAAAAGAAATAAGGTTTACCTGTCAAATTAGGGCAAAGGGAATCTTAGCTCGCATTGTTTCCCAAATCAAAGGGTGAAATAACTTACTCCCTGGGTAGATGACACTCAAGCAACCTGGGAGAAATCAAAGCAATGCCTTTTGTCCCCTGCCATCCCCTGTGGGTTTTATGGGATTCCTGCTGAAAGGCCAAAGCAGCAGATTTGCAGTAAAGGTAAAGTTGGCCCTCCATTTTATTCAGGATTAACCTGGCAAGCAGGAGATTGACAGGGAGAGAGAGATCCTCCCATAAGCAATTTGCTTGGCATGGTGAATGTCCACCTGTCTCACTTCAAAGGAGGGGAGGAGGGAGAATGGACCACCTGACCTTTCCCTATGATTAAAATGCTGATCTGGTGAAGTCAGAGGAACAAACTGAACTGCCTCTTTAGACCCCCCATTTTTCCAGGAATAAACCTGCACCATCCATGTGAAGACAGTTTCTGGAGATCTAGGGGAAACCAGCATTACTGCCCAGGTTTATCTGAGTTTCCCTTTGGGAAAATCTTCATTTGAGTGGCTCTTGCTCCATGTTAAACTTCTGCAAGTGGAGGAGAGAGGTGAAGATGACAAATGAGAAAGAGAATGTGTGCCTGGCTCTGTTTTCTTTGACAATTTCTCTTCCAATATGGCTAAGGTCATTTGATCTCCCCACGAGCGTGGGGATTTCAAGGGGACAGCTGGGTGCAGAGATGCATTAAAATGACTTCTCTCTGAGATGAAAATGATGCTTATTAGCAGCCTGTTTCAAAAGCTCTCACAGCAGCAGCTGTACCACACTGACTGAAAACTCTGGTCTAAAGGTCTAAAAGGTGTTCATGGCTGGGTGATCAAATGGTTGGAAATTTTCCTAGCTGAGGTCCCCTGCTATGTCCTACAAAGCCTGTAGAGCACTATCACACCAACAGGTCTCCTTGGAAACATGCTTAAATAATATAGGACACAACACTAACTTTTTGGTGATCTCTCCATGCTGGCATCAGAGGTAGAATCTGGCATGTTTTTCACAGAAGAACTCACCTTTCTCTGAGAGATCAGCCCACTGTGACACCAAGATGGCATTTACTCAGATCTCAGTGGGATGAGTGTGGATCTATGCAGAGATTGGAGGTCCCTCCCCATTGCTCTGCCAGCAACAGAGTAATATGTGACTCCTGCCAAAGGTGCCCTTTTTTCACAGTAGTTATCTACCATTGCATGTTCAGCCCATTCTCTGTCTCAGGACAAACAACCCATGAACTTTGGTTTGGTGAACTCCACAGGGGATCTCAGTAGAGGGGAGCTAAACAGCTCATGGAGGACAGCATGCTGGGGGACACTGTGCTCCATGCCTCCTGGAGCAGGATGGGCCAGTGCTGCTCCTCAGACACCTGTGGAGACAGAAAATGTCAAAGTTGACTGCTGCAGAAGCACCACAGTCTTGCTGCACAGAGAAAGGCACCAGTAGGAGTAAGAGCTCTCATCCATCTCTCACTTTGCAATGTCCCTGGTCTACATAAACCCAGATCTCAGCTCAGGAGCCCCTGAGAGGACAGTGAGCTTGTATTTTAAAATTTAACTCCTGTCACATTTTCCTGGAGCATAAACACAGCAGTGGGCTCATTCATTGAGCTAATAAAGGGCCTTTTAGGCTGACTGACCAACACTTAGTTTGCAAGTGCTTCTGAGCTACTGAACTGAAGTAACAAGGGCTGAATAAAGCCCCAAACAGGTCTATCTTTAGCATGGTGGCACTGGCTTGCTGCTGCTGGGTGTCTTGCATGGGTGTAGACTAAAGATAAAGAAGATAAAAAGCTGTGTTACCTTCTGGATGGAAAATGACATACCCCTGTCATACCTCTTAAAAACTTGGCAAGCTTTTCAGAGAACTGAGGGCTTTGCTTTTAAGAGATTACTGTTTAAATCTAGACAGATGGGTCTCAGCAATGCAGTTAAACAGATATTCTGCTTTACATTACTGGTAATATTACTTTAAATCATTAGAATTTCAAAACATGGTTTGCTATTCATTATGGATGCCGAGTTTCGTTTGTTGTTTGATTTTTCACTTAGACTGGATGGGAAAAATAGGTTCATCATTTTCACTTTCAGGTTCCATCTCTGAAGAAAATAAGCTGCGACTAACAGTAGTTATTACCGGTTTGTCTCCACTGCCCATACCTCAATCATCGTTATTAAATGTGATTGATTAAAGGCATTTGCATGGCTGTTCCAGAAAGCACTTTTGAAAGTGGGGTAGATTGACACATAAGGACACTTGTCTTGGCAAGAGAAGTGACTGGTGTTTTTCTAAACCAGAATGTACCTTATTGTGATCCTTATCTTCAGCCTGTCAATGTCAGGCTAATGTGTAGCAAGTGGGAGTGTTTTCACTTGAATACAGAGAGAAGCCTGGACTTAAGACAGCATCACCCCAGGCAAGTGCCAGGGCAGACTGAGGGTAGACATAGGGATTCTTGGGCTTTATCATGTGTGGTCCAAGCAGCAACATCCCAGAGAAGTGAAGGATAACAACATCTTCATTATGGCTGTGTATTTCCACATGTACATACATTTGCTACAGTATTCAAAAATCTGTGGTTTTATTAACAAGCAAGTACATCTGGAAATTTTCCAAGTATCTCCAGACACACTTGTACTTTGAGAAATGCCATTGCTTGTAAAAAACTTTGTCAATTCCCAAATGTGCTTCTTCTTTGAAAGACAGAATGTTCTCTGGACTGACACCCATCAAATATCACAAATAAAAAAAGATAGTAGCATATTTTATGCTGCTCTTTCATTGTTAGTGGAAAATAAAACTACAGCCAAATGGAAAAAACAGATCCCTCCCTATGAAGTTTGGGTGGCACTTGTGTTAAGTAGCTGTAACAAAGTGGCATTTGAATGAAACATTAATATTTCGAAATAGTACTGTAACAGCAAAGGTAATATAAAATATAGGAATAAATCCAAGAAACAGCAATAAACAGTAGGTGCTAGCATGCATATAGAGATCATTGTGCAAGAATGGTTAATGTCTTACAGAAACTTATTAAGAGAGTAAGAAAGGCATATGCTAGGATAATCTTGGCATTAAAATAAAAATAGATTAAAAAGACCAAAAAAGTGAATAATATAACATTAAATCCCGTCAAAATCTTTAGGTGTTATAGGTAACTTATTGTGAAATAAGAGATGAAACCTGGGAGAATTTATCTGCAGTAGAAATTACAGAAAGAACATTAGAAGTATTCAAAAGAAAGTCTAAAAGCCTTTTGCAGAGTATCACGTGTTTTGATTTATCTCAAAGTTTCCTCATTCTTTTAACATTTCCAATTTGACAGAAGCATTTGAGGGTTATATAATAATGTGTTTTACCACCGGTTCTGCATAATAAAGTAATTGCTCTATTAGAGATGCATTAGTGAGAGGAGCAAGTGACACAAAGGAACTTTGTATCAGGAGGAACTTCTGCACAAGGACAAGCTTTTCTTTGAGAATATAGAGAGAACTTTGGCATGAAAAAAGAAAGAGAGAAGAAAAGCAGTCTACTTTGCCAACAGTATCCAAGATACTGCAGTCTGTCAGGGCATAATTCCTGTGGATATCTGGATGTGAATATATTTTATTGGAGTGACACAATAATGGTGTGGGACTGACATGAACAACCTTGCTCTGAAGTTGGGCGAAACACTGTCAAGTCTTTCTGACACAGCAGGTAAAACATCATTTGAAAAAGGATCAGGTCACGGTCTATGTGCTTCCTAATTCCTGTATGGATTAATTAAATGCATGGATTAATCCCTTGGCACAAAGATGAATCTCTTTGCAAACAGGGCTACGGCCCACTGGTGGGGGGTAGTGCTTTCTCCTCCCAGTCTGGCATCAGAATTCCTTTCTGGGGATAGTTTTTTTATTGCTGCACTTACTCCTGGGAATTTGGGAGGAGAAGACTGATCTCAGGGAAGGAAATTTTTGAACTCCCCACAAATAAATGGAACTGTGTGATTGAGAGCCATAGGACCTCTGTGCACACAGCATTTCTGCTTCATTTTGTTGTAATAGCTATCCGGACTTTGCCAGCGATTCTCTTAGATATTGACTAAGAGAATTTCCCACCACAGGGTGATATTTCCCACCAGCAAAACAGGGGACAATTAATCTGATCTTCTTGATGAGGGATGCAGTGGGGCAGGTGTTAATTAATATTTGTGAAGAAATCTGTGATCCTCTGATGAAAGGTGTTATGTTAGTGCAATTTATTGCATTAAATATAGTAAGATTCCTTGGCACAGATGATTTCCACCATGTTATTCACCAAGTTATTTTGGCTGGAGATCAGCTCAAGCCAAGCTGTTACATCTCAACACCTTCAGTGTTTTGAAGACATTCGGAAGTAAGTTTGGAATTTGCCCATCTCTGCCTTGAAGCAGTTCAGTCCTGCAGAGTGTAGCCTATATCCTCTGAGAAGTCCTGAAGCTTAGGAATAGGAGCAAAGTCCTGTGCAATGCATCTCAGAAGTTTGCTTTGAGGCACTGGTCCTGTCCAATCACCTGGATGAGCTGTCATCCATTGGGAAGAGTCGGAATCATTGCCCCCAGCAGTGTTCTGGTGTGTTACTAAAAAAATGTGTAGCAGCTTTTCACACCCAAGTGCAAACAAGGATGAGAAGAAAAAAACAACATACCTTCAGATCATTGCAAACCATGGAAAAAACCACGCCCTGATTGCAGCACACCAGAGGGAGGGACGTTTTTAATGAGTATTTCCTATATTCTCTCATATAAACCCCACAACTACTGCTTTGGGCTGATGCATAGAGCTTGGCTTGGTGTTAAGCATCAGTAGAAAGGAAAATGGGTGGTGCTTGGGTCAGTGGGGTGCTGGCCAGGCCTCACAGGGATGGCTGGGTCCAGCAAGAGGGACTCATCTCTAAGGCTTGGGAACAGGAGCAAGAACAGGACCACGTGCCCTGTCCTGGGAGGTCCCTTGGCCGCCCTGTGTACAGTTTGAGCGCTACGTGATCCCCCACAGCTGCGAACGCCTTTCTCGCAGGATTAAAGAGGTCACTTAGGACACTCCCAGAGCAGCAAGGTCCTCCTCCCCGAGTCTTTAAATAGCCCCGTTTCCTTCCATGTCTCCTCTGAGTTTCCTGCCTTGCTCAGGCCTATCTGACTCCTCAGAAGAGGAAATCCAGATTTGGACAAAGAAATGCACTTACTGTTTACCACAGAGGATGGTGCTGCCTGTGGTGATGCTGAGGACATTTGGGTGGGTATTTTGGGAGCCAGGCCAACTTGACTGTAACTTCTTGGGGTCCTTCTAAAGCTAGATGATGGCAGTATTCTTAACAAGGTTTTTCAGTTATAACAAAATTCAGGCTGTAATCACTTTAATTTGAATCCTCTCTTATTCTGCAGTTGCCTACTGATATTTCAGAGGTCACTGAACCCTTTTTTCCCCCTCAGAAATAATGATTTTTTTTTTTTTAAAACCTCCATGTACCAAACACTGTAGATAATAACTTTCCAACAAGAAGAAATCACAGTTAGCTGGCTGAATATTGAGGCTGAGGATGGGAACACACAGACAAGAAACTCTCCAGGGTATTTTGCTCTCTTATTTAAGTGCGAATTTTTAGCTCCTCTTAAATTAGAAAAAGCAATTTACTCTGACAAAGCACAGAACATAAGGCACCAAACCTGGCTTCACAGTTATTGTAAGGCTGAAAAGGCAGCTGTGGGAAGAAGATATCCAGCTGGCAAATCCATAATGCCAGCGGTGAGCGGCTGTGCCCAGCAGTTGGGGTGGGTAGGGCAGCTCTACCTCGCTGGCAGAGGAGTCTCTGATTTTAGCATTAATACAGTAATTAGCAACCCAATGTTTTCTAGAGGTCTCCAGAGAGAGTAAGAACTAATGCTGCTCATCCCCCAACCTGCTCTTGATATTAGCCAGTATTAATTTTGCACCAGAATTTCTCTTCAATAGACTTTTGACTGCAGAGAGTGAGAAATCTGACTTGCAGATGCAAGTCTCATTACACAGGCAGTTGGGCTGGTGACTGCTATTTGTGTGAGCAAATTTATTAAGGGTAAGAGAAGGGAGGAGGATGTATTTTGAACATGTCAAATCCTGCTTCCCTATTTAGAAACAGGCTATTTAAAAACAAACAAACAAATAAACAAACAAACCCTGGAACTGGACATCCTATTCCTTACTCTCACTAAAAAAGGCCCAGACAAACAGGTCTGGAAGTTTTTTAGCTCAGTGCAGCGACAACTTTTCTTTAAAATCAGACCTTTTTTTCTTTTTTTTTTTTGGTATTGTTATTGTTTGGTTGTCTTGAATGTTTTTTTCTTTTTTCCTAGGCAGTCACACAGCTTTGTGAGACTGTTCAACAATTAATTTAAGAGGCGTATTGGTAGAAATCATGTTATGCATTGTCTTGCAAGAGTGACTTCCTTCATTTTGCATTCATTATTTTTGTGATTGGAATAACTGCTCTGTATTTCTTCCCCCAAATAAAATATTTATTAGTAAATCTCGCACCACACAAATTAATGCTGTTTGATTTCCTTCTGGGTGTCCTCCTTTTTTCAGCATTAATGCTCAGACTCACAGCAAACACTCTCAGTAGTTTTTGTGTCTCATTCGGAGAGATACTTGCCTTTGGACAAAAGACATGAAAGCCCAAAAGACTGAGTTTATGGGAAGTCTTTGTTTTAAGGCAATGCTAGAAGGGGAATGGCACTGATGGCTGCTGTCCTTCAGGTGGGACACAAAAAACCCCACCTCTGTGGATCTTCATGTCTTGTGGGAAACATCCCCGGAGACTTCTCTGACAAAACGAGGTTACCTGCTACTGTGGCTTAGTTGCAATTTTATAATCTTGTTTTGAGTAAATAACAGCTTGTCTTGGCGTGTTCCCAGGAGCAGGACAAGGAGACAGGAGCTAGTTCCTGCTTAATCGTGGGTCAGTGAAATAACCTGAGCTGCCAGTCAGAAGGATGTTGCGATCGAGCTGTTGTCCTCCAAACTCAATGTCACTGACTAGTCACTTGCTGCCTATAACATATCAGTGACTATGTGCTGGGGTATTTTTTATTCCTGGCTTTCTCCATCCTCCTGCTGTTTATCTCTGAGGAGCTTCAGCCAAGCTAACCCCAGTGTTTCAGGGATTAGTTCCCAGAAAAAGCTCAGAAAGGAGCTATCAGTCGGGAGCTGATTAAATGCATCCGAGCTCAGCCTTGTGATACTCCTGGTTGGGTGAGGAAGACAGCAGGCTTTACTGAAGTAAGGCTAAGTGAGATGAGGGGCTCTGACTTAAAATACAGCCATGCTCGATATTTAAAGTGATGTTTTTTGCTACTTTAGCCTTTGTCCAGTTGCAAGCTGGGAAAGGCAACTACAGGTTGTTGCTAATAGGTAACATTTTGTCTCTAACTTTAAATCCTTTTAGTGAAATCCTGCAGGAGGTCAGTGATTTTGTAATCTAACTTAAGCCTCTGGAAACTTTTCTCAGCTCTCATTCCACCCATATACAAGGAATGCATCTTCATTAGTCTGTGCATGTGTAGATGCTGTATGTTATATTTGTAAGTGCTGGGAGGAATAGAAAATACTCAGCAAGAAGAATTTTACTTCTCTCTTCTCTTTGGTTATGGGTTGTTCTTAAGCCATCAAACATCTCTTTCAATAAAAATAACTAATGTGTTTATTTTTACTGGAGCTGGTAAGAAATTTGCATTAAAGAAATTACTCTATTCATCTTTTTTAGATCAGGCACAAGTTGTGATTTTCTCATTTGTACTTACTGTTCAAAAAGATTTACTGAACATTTTTTATGAATTAATTTGTTGGCAATTCATCCACAAACAGTTTGGTATGTGTATTGATTTAAACGATTCTGATAGATTTCAATGTTCAAAGATCTTTGATGACTTTGGAAATCTCAAGGTGGTCAATCAATATCCAAGCTGTTTCTTTTCAACAGGCAAGTTTCTGTCTAGCAAGACAATAGCAACTTTAGAGTTGTGTTTTTTTTCTGTGTTGTCTTGCTATTATAAATTGGAGCTGTGATCTTCTGCAGTATTCTATATTATTTAGTGGTGCCACTAAAGTTAGTGGGAAATATGTTAGAATTTGTAATGGGACTAGGGTTTTATCCACTGTTTTACAGTTTTATCACTGTTTCAGCCAACACACAACTCATCCAACTCCCTCACTAGTGCACTGAAGGAAGGGGAGCAATGAGGCACTAACACAGTCAGAGTTTTAGTGTTAAAATATCAAGAGGAAATATGCAGGTAAAATATTTGGCAGTATAACCCAGCTTTAATTTTCACATTTTAAAGTTTGATCTTTCATGTCCCCTCAAGTTCTTTGTTCGCCTGAATCCCCGGATAAAGCTCATGGAAAGTCAGAGGATATCTTATGTCATCACTATTTGTGTTAATGGCTTAGGAAACCACAATCCAATCAGTTAAAATAAACAACCAAGTGTAATAGGAGCATAAATCAATGAAGACTTCATTACTGAAACCTTAATGTGTAATCCATCCACCTACAGAGGAAAGGGATACTGAGAGGCAGCAAGACAAAACCAGAGGACAGTCTGATTTAGCCAATCCTGATATATAAAAAGGTGCTGAGAACATTAACTCTTCCCGGAGTCAGTAAATTTGATGGATACTCATCACTCCTGACAACCTGCCCCTGACTATTAAGTCCCTAAGCTAAAAAATGCCAAGACACTCTTGGGAAGAGAGCTCTGAATGCACTTTGTTTGCTCTGGGAGACTTGAGCCTGCTCAGGGCTGTGGACTAATGAAAAAAGGCATGAATTAGGAGGATTAATATAGGACTAAAACTAAATGTCTTACCTAAAAGTAACACTATTGAGAAGTGCTCTGACCCTGCTGCAGATTTACTCTGTGGTCCCTTGAGCCAGTAGCACAAATTTGGACTCCTCTAAGGTGAGGGTGGCAGTACTTGGTGAGCTGAGAGTTACTGGATTTCATTAAAGCCACATATTCTGTTTGTCTTGGCTCCGAATGGAGCAGTAATCCTATCCTAATACCAAGCCTTTTGATTTCAACACGGATCATAAAAGGGCTGAACTTTTATGTTCAGTGCAAAGATCTCTGCTTGTTGAGTTAATAACGAATAGAAAGAGCCGGAGCTGTCTCTGGGCATGGGCCAGCTCTGAGATGGGGATGAGGCAGGCACTTTGCCTGTGGATTTTATCTAAGAGCAAAAGCAAGGTGAGCCTTTAGAAAGGCAGCAGAGCTCACAGACCCTCCTCCCCTGCTCTGACTGAAGACTGGCCAGTTTCCTGCTTCATCCCTATGTCTCACTCAATGCACACCCTGCCCAACTATAACAAAAGATATAAACTGCTGCTCCCTAATTAGCTACACAATCCTCAGCACCATGTCAGTTTATGCTGTGAATTTCTCAGGGATCCATTGGGAAAAAAGTGTCCATTTGCATTAATAGTCATTATTTCAGATCTAAATTAGATTTCCCTCATATTCGTGCTAGAGTTTCTTTTTGCTAGGTGTTACTTCTCTGTTCCTTCTCTTAAATATTCAGTTGCATAATGTTAAATACGTTAGATAATGGTTGAATCAATTTGGCTGGTAAAATGATCCCATAGATCCAGAATAGATACCAGCAGGTTAAGTTTCTGCAGCAGTTCAACATTCAGAAACATAGGAGTCATATTTGTATGTTATTATTCTATTGTCATAATTTAATGTGAGATAAAGTCATTCCATTATAATTTATGTGATTCTGAGGTTCTTTGGGACCAAGGCTACACAAATGTAAGTTTTCTATTACATTGGGAATTTGTATTGTGTTGTATCTGTTCAGAAATTACAGTACGCAGAACCTAACCCAAATCCCACATACAGCAATGCAGACTGGTGAATAATTCTTCAATCACAGCAGTGAAATCTGCTTGGAGCAGGATTAAAGAAGGGGTCTAATGTATCACACAGATGAATGGTCAATATCATGTGTTTCCTTCTCCTCAAGCACAGTATATCTTAATTCCTCTAGTGCAAAATTTACAGTGACTCTAAAACAGAATGTGTGATGTCAAGGTATGATGGTTACTTGGTCTTAAAATTAAATTATATTAGTTTAAAAATAAGTTTAGGGCATTTTTCTGCTTCCCACATTCAAAGCTTTCATGTGGATGTAGCTGCAAAGACAGGAGAATTTTCTTGTAGATTAGATTAATATAATTTAAATATACTGTTCTTCAACTGCTACTAATATGAGATGCTGTCATGGAAAACCACCTCACATTTAACATTTCTATGTGATACAGAATTTCCTCTACTTTGAGGTAGCCAGATCAAACCAAAAATGAGAGCTTTAATTTAGAATTTAGATGTAAATTCTACAGAAATTCTACTGTGTATTAAAAATTGTGTAGAATGACCTGTCAGAGGCTTCTAAAATATGTTATCAACATGTTTCCACAAATTCACTGGCCAGATGGCATAAAAAATGCTCAGTATCCAAACAAGTATTTCAGTGCCTCTGCACTGCATGATGCACTGCAGCCCTGTGCAGCATGAAGTCCACTGTTCTCAGCTGATTCCTAAATTTGGCATGTTTTCATTTCAGAGCTCCTCTGACAAGGATGTCATCCTGAACATTCTCAGTGTCCTCACCGACTTGCTCTCTCTGGGTAAGGAAGCAAAGATCTGGG
The DNA here is from genome assembly GCA_035222235.1 of Margarornis squamiger. NCBI lineage: Eukaryota > Metazoa > Chordata > Aves > Passeriformes > Furnariidae > Margarornis > Margarornis squamiger. Next base: position 7,154,431 of record JAWWTY010000016.1, read on the forward strand.
ACAATGGCTGTGGTCTGTGGCTAGGAAGGAGGTCCTCAAGTAGGTCAGGGAATTCATAGCTGCATAAACTTGACCAGGTGTTTACAAGGTGAACAAAATATAAATAGTATCTATAGGTCAGCAGTCATTACTCCCATGTTTGGAAAACTCAGCTTATTGAGTAAGTTAAAGAAAAAAAAAAGACCCAGAGGAAGTTTCAATTTTTTTGTTAGCTTAATAGGTGACCATGGGTTATAAAGTGTTTCATAACCCCTGTCAGTCAACCACTAGAAAGTACCATTGGAGAGAGGACTGTGAGACAGGAGGAGGAGCCTGACTTCCTAAAGCCCAGGGACTCTTTAATGGTGAGAGGTCAGCCTTTCCCCAAAGAGCACCTACACCTTGTCCTGCAGGGAAGAGATGTCACTGCATGTGCCCAAGCCACATGAAAAAATAAGTGAATCAGCAAAGAACTGAAAAAAAATGGTGAAGTTTCTTCTCCTTCCTGCTCCACCTCAAAAATGTCATTTGCTAAACAACTCCCAACCCAGCCAAGCTGCCAGGCTGTGGGGACTAAATCGACGAGTGCTGGAGCTTCCTGGGTTCCTCACTCCTTGAAGTCCCACACAGACATTACCTGTCCATCTGGGTCTCTCTTTTGGAGCCCTACAGCCCTGTCCTCAGCTGGGTGGAAGGATTGCCTGCATGGAGGATAGCAGGCACTGCTCTCCTCCAGGAACTGAACAAGCAGCGTCCTTCAACCACAGAGCTTCAAGTCTCTGCCTAAGTTGCCCATGGCTCAGTATTTGTTAACACAGGAGGACTCACAGGATTAGAGAATGTGGTTTCTTTGGAGACCTGGATTTATCTGAAAGCTGTCTCCAAGGCTTCCCTAGGATTCCTTTTCATTTGGCAGAAGCCCATTGCAGCTTTAGTCCTTTCCTTGTTTAATTTCCAGCATCTAAGAAAAGATCACTGAGCCTTCTGCTCCTTTGAAACCTGTCGGTGTCTCTGCTTATTACTCTCTGCCACATTTCAATGCACAGTGAAAAACTTCTGCATCATATGGGTTTGGAAAGACAAAGACTGTTGCAGCAACAGGCAGCAGAGCACATAGTTCTACTATGCAGCCATTAGGCATGTCTCCAGGCCAAGGGCATCTGAGACCCACAGCCAATTCTGCAAGTACCCTCGGGTTTAACAGAGCTAAAATGCTGTTGGAAGGCCGTGGAAACTCTATGTGCTCCATGCCAGCTGGAGGTTTTTGGTAGCTGTGGCTCAGGGGAGGGATGTTCTGAGCAGTCTGTTCTCTTTTCCCCAGGGACTGGACGGAGGATTCACTACGTGATCAGCAAAGGGGGCAGTGAGGCATTGCTGCAGGCCCTCACCACTGCTGCCCAGACCGAGCCCCCCGACCACAGCACCCTCCTGCCCCTGCTGCGCCTGCTGGCCAGGGTTGGCCAACGAGGTACTGCTGAGTGCTGGGGGGCTCAGAGATGAGGATGGCCATATGGTGGCCTCCCAGCAGTTAAAGGGGGCTTGGAAGAAAGGTGGGAACAGAACTTTTTAGTAGGGCCCATTGCTACAGGACAAGGAGTAATGGTTTTAAACTGAAATGCAAGATATAAGGAAGAAATATTTTATGATGGGGATGGTGAGGCACTGGCACAGATTGTCCAGAGATGTGGTGGATAGCCCATACCTGGAAACATTCAAGGTCAGGTTGGACAGGGCTCTGGGCAACCTGGTCTAGTGTAACATGTCCTGACTCATTGCAGGGGGCTTCGAGTAGGTGCCCTTTAAAGGTCCATTTAAACCCAAACTATTCTATGATTCATATATGGTGACTAGGCAATCCCACGTTTTCCTGTTTCCAGTGGGATTAAGACTGATTTAAGTCATTGATAAAACTGAATGCCTTTGTTATGTTGAGTTACAAATTTTGGTGCAAATATGTTTATGAGCAGTGCTGCAGAGATCTGGCCTTTGCAGTAGTTTGATTCTTATTTGCTTTTCACAGATAGGAAGTTTGGGCTGAAAGTGCAGAAGGCAGAAGCCACTGATATAATACTGAGCTTGACAAGAAGAAACTTGGGCCACCACCTGCCCCTCACCCACTGCCTCTGGGTCCTGCGGGTTTGTGCTTCTAATGGTGAGTGCCAGGATTTTCCTCTTTTCCTCTGTGTGACAACTGCCAGATTCCTCTTTAGTCATTTCAATGCAAAGAAACATGATTCCTGTTAAGGTTAGTGCCTGCATGCACCATTAATATACAGAATCAGGCAGAAAAACCAGAACAACCATAGAGAAAGGTGTTCCTCTAGGGGCCTATGCAGCCTTTACAGTGCATTTCATCTATGGACTATGGAAATAAAAGTGCTGTAGTGAAAAATATTCATGGCAATGATCTGTTCTGGAAAAAAGACAGTCAGTTCTTTTGCTCTGAGACTTGGGTACCTTAAGTCTCTATGCAGTTCCCATTACCTTAACAGTCAAATATCTCACTATTGTTGATGGTATTGATCCTCAGAGCAGCTCCATGAGGAATGAAAATACGGGTGGAGAAGCAGAGGGAGAGAGAAATCAGTTACTCATTCAAGGTCCCCCAGGAAGTAGATGTTAGATCCTGGTCTTCTGTCTAATGTCCCCCTAGCTGTGCACTCTCCCAGCTTTTCTTTGTTAGCAATGCCCTCATGTTAAATGATTCAAGCAATGGGGTTTCCAATATTCTCTCCTGGGATCATTAGAGATTCATACAGGCTTTCTCTGATATAAGACACTGAGCTCATCAGCACAAATTTCCCTTTGCTCACTCTAACCCTTTCCTCTCCTTCTCCACATCCCTCACCCAGCAGATAATTCTTGATGACCTGCAGTCTGCTTATATGCACCCTGAGATTTAGCGCTCCTGGCACCCAGCCCTGCAGGTCCCTTCTCTCTGTACAGGAGTTAACTTCATGCAATGGGTTTTCTCAGGCAAGCAGCCAAGCTTCAACACTCAACCCCTCTCCCCATGATAAGCGGTATTTGAAAGGCTGAGTGTGGCTGAAAATGTAGCCAAGGCCAGGAGATGAAACGTGCCTTTATTTGGGTTTCACAGCTGTGCAGTGCCCCTGTGCTGCCGCCCACCCAAAATGATGATCTACACAGCTCCCTGCTTCAGTGCACCTGCAGTCCAGTTCAGTTGCAGTTTTTGCAGAGGTTTTGGGATGCACACTGAAGTGTGACCTCCTTTCTGTTAATGTCAGATCCCAGAATCGCAGCTCTGCATTTTTGCTGGAGCATCACTGTTACTCTCCAGCTACCTCCAGCACTCTCCAGTTGTGCTTCCCCTCCAGGAGTAACTTTGACCGTGGGTTCTGTGGCCCAGCTGGGAAGATGCAGGGGAGGTTGGGTGAAAGTCAATATGGATATGGTACCAAACTAGGAGATTACATGTTCCCAACCTTAAAATGTATGTTTATGGAGGGGAACTAAAGGGAATCCAGAAGCATATTACACTCTGGGTGTGCTTAGGTATGAAAGTAGAAAAGGTAAGTCCTTGTCTCATCTCATGAACCAGTTCTTCACTCTGGGTTGCTCCTTTCACTGTCACCAGCTGTGTCTGTCTGCCCACATCCTGCTCTGGAGCAGGACGAGTTTGAACAGCCTTGTCCACCACCCTGTCTCTAATGAATTACCAGCAAGTGTGAATGTAGCTGGAAAGCCTTGCAAAGGTTTCCATCACAGGACAGCTTGGCAGGGACACGGTAGGATAGCAGAAGATGATGGGCCCTCTGGCAGCTCTCTGATGACCACTGGGATATATCTACAAAACAGCCAAAACCCAGCAGTGGGCAGAGAGCCAGGTCTCCTTCTGGCTGTCGTTGATTACTGATGCTTTCACCTTGGTCGCTTGCATTTAATATTTCAGGGCTGTATTTGTCCCTTCATTACACAGAGATCCTGTCTCATAGTGGGGAGGTCTGGCTAAACACCTAGTTTATGCATCAGGCATTTTTGGAATTGATTGCAAAATCTATCTATAAAAGTTCCTAGTGTGTTAACAAGTGAAGGATTAAAGGGAAAATTGGCCTCAATGAAATTAAGCTGCATTCAGAAGCACCCCTGGCCCCAAAGCCCACTTCCATCCTGCTGAATAATAGCACAGAAAGGAAACTGTGCCTTCCAAGCCCCTATGAAATGAACTGTCCTCATGGAGTTGCATGTAGAAAACATGGGATAAATTTGAGCCCTGTCATTTTTGTGGGAGAGGACCATATTTAATAATGATTAATTCTCTAGACAGTACAATATCTACAGGAAAAGGGACTTTGAGGAACTTGGGAAAGAGCTGCAGGACTGGTTTTGCACCTGATCTTGGCTCAGGCTGTGTCCACAAACAGCTTTGTGCTTCACTTTCTGTGTTTGTAAGGTGATCTGTGGAGTACAGATGGGAGCCCAGAGAGCTCGCAGCCCCCGGGACAGCTTCTCTCTTCCCCACATCTCCTCTAAAACACAGTGCAGACTGCCTGCTTTAGAGCTGACTGCCTTCTTTCTTTTATTGCCTTAGTTACCACGGGAACTATGCTGGGCATCAGTGGAGCCATGGAGCTGCTTTTCAAAGTCATCACTCCCTACAGCAAGAGACACGTCAGGACGGTCAGGTAGGCAGTAGCCCCAAGGGAACTCATCTTTCCAGGAGAGCAAGAAATAAAATTTTGGTTCCACTTGAAGAGGCATAGAAATCAGAAATGTATGCAGTTTCCACTCTCTTTAAATCTGCAGGGTTTTTAAAGAGGCAGAAATAGTTCCCTGAAGGACACGTTAATGCCGTGATTCATCATATGATTCATGCTGATGGCCATTTTATTTGTAGTGTACCCTATACAGGGATGGCAGTTGGATTGCAAGGTATTGTCCTTCATTCCCCAGCCACAACTGGGTTTTGAGAAGCTTGTGATGGCAGCAGACAAACTGTTCCTGCCTACCCCTAGCAAGAGTCTCCTGCCACCACCAGCCTTGGGCACAGGAACAGTGGAATTGTGGCAGTACTGCCTCATCCTCCTTTTGCAGACAGTCATGACCAGGTCATCATGATATTTTTGAAGTATGACAGTTCTTACTAGTATTAAATCTGCGTCTGGTTTTAAGCCCATCCCACATATTTCAAATAGTTCTTTTCTGAAGACACCAAGTCCATTTTTTGTCTCCATCTAAATGCTGAATGTTGTCCCCCAAGTTGTCCATTCTGACCCTTACTCAGCTGCCTTTCAAGGCAAACTTTGTAATGTGGAAAACACCACAGGAGGACACATTTCTGTGGCTTGCTCTTTGAAATCGGGAGGAAGAAGTTACTGCTGTGAGCTGTGCCCATACAATCCCACTTGCTCAAGCAACACAGAACCTGCCAGTTCTCCTGCTGAGACATGCAATGGTTTGTGGAGCACAGTCTCTACTTGCTCATGCACATCTCAGCACGGGCATGGCAGCATTCAGTTGGCTTTGGCTTCTGCATGGAGCTGACATGGGTGAGGTCCATGGCTGGTGAGCACTGAGGAAGCAGTTTCAGGTTGAGCATTGTGTGTACGTGAGAAGGGTGGACAGACATGGCACAACAGTTTGGCCACTACTTGCTTATCTGTGGTTGAAGTGAGGGCCAGTCACTCTGGATGAGGGTGCCAGTAAATAATGTCCATCCTGCTGTTACCATCAAAGACTGACACCAGTTCTCCCAGTATCCCCAGTTACACAATACATTGTATGGGAAGGAACTTGAATTGATTTCCACCAGCCACAAGCCATGAAGCTGCACATCAACACATGATGCTGTTGTTTGCTAAATGCAGCAATCTTCCAGTTCCTCCGCCTGCATGTCTGGGGCTATAAAAACTTTTGGTTAGTTTGCTTTGCTAAAGAAGATACAGAGGGAGCCCAGCAGACACACAACCTTCTGCAGCTGTCTGGTTGATGGGAAATAACTCAATTTTTGCCTGTGTTTTTGGCTTTCTAGTGCAGTGCTAAGTACCTGGAACTTCACAACTTCAGTTCTCTCTTAGAGAGAGTACCTGAGATTCCTCTGTGTGGTCTGTTCGAAAGTGTGATACCAGGATGTTTCCAACAGACAAGTTCGGATATTACCTGACTCAAAGAATATTATTGTGATGATATTATTCCTATGATATCTGAGCATCCTTTACCATTCCCCCCAGGCCTCATGTTATAAATTTAAGATTTTGGGAGTCTGGAGAACTGCTTTGTGTATGACAAGATGAGTTAGACCCAGCACTGGGCTTAACTTCTGAGGTAACCAAAAGTGATTGATGGGTCCAAGCCCAAGCCTGAGTAAGTGAATTCCACTTCAATTCCCTGGTTTCCTTCCTATGGAAGTATTGTCTGTGATTAGAATAGCGTTAGTTCTATGACAGCCTCATGGGTCAGGATCCATGTGTAATGGGACTTTTGCCTGCATCGGTTCTCTGTTCAGCAATGGGGCTGGCTGCATAAAGGTTTTTCAAATCAATTTTGTGCAAAAGTGCTTTTTCCATTTGCTGTTTCCTCTGGGGGAAGTGGAAAACTTGGTATCTGTCACACATTTGTAGCCTGGCTTTTTGCTGAGATTCATTTGGAGATTCAGTGAGTGCTGGGGGTTGCTGGAAGGTAGGCTGTAAAGTGGTTTAGAATACTCACTTCTAAGAAGAAAGACAAAGCAATAGCTTTCAGAGAAACACGCTGCTTTTGATTTCAATGATTCCAGATTGTCAATATGCAATATTTAGCTTCTTCTTCCTTTTATCTGATGTACAAGAATGGTTTTGAAACTCTTCTGTGGACCTTTTTTTTCCATTTGGGGCAGAGACACACACACCAGAAAAGCAAACTTGTCCTCAATAATACCCAGGTTTATTGCTAATAAGCCTTTTTATTCATTACTGAAAAGATTGAATTTATTTTCCCTTTGAAAAAAGGTATCTCATACATTAATTGTTGTCCACCTGAGCTTCCTCATTGCTACTTCAGTTTTCTAATTTTCTTTTTATTTCCTAAAATATTTGTGCTCTCCTTCAAACATACTTGTATGTGTGCAAACGGAGCATAAAATCTTTCAGGAACCTAGGTCACAGTGTAAAGATGATTTGGCTCCCACCTACACTTGGTCTAATGAATAAGAACCATAAACCGGCTGAAGCCTGGTGGCCACTCAGCTGACCTGGCCAAGGCTCAGAACTGGGCCTTTTGTTTCATAATGGGGGGCAGCTGAGAAGGTCAATGGCACAGTGGAGACAGTCTGTTTCACATCAGGAGAACCACACAAACCTGTTTTGTTTTAAGACACACCTGCAACCTTGTTAATGGCACTAGTTTCTTATTCAGTAGAGACTACTTGCAGTCCTTTTAGGAGCACTGCTCTCCGTAGGGGAAGGGGCTCCAGGAGATATTGTTGACAAGAATTTCGGTCCTGAGGCTAGAAGTACAGACTGTAGGGTGAGTCACAGATCTTCTTTCTCGGTGTTAGCAACTGCCTGGGGATAGCTATGGTCTGAAAATCCCAAGTGTCTTTATAGTTCATCAGAAAATGGAGGTGGGTACACGTGAAAATGTCCTTCTATGTTTTGAGTTGCTATAGATACAAACTTGTGGGGTGAATGGGATAGGGAGCTTATGGATGGGTTTTCTGAGATGGGGAGAAAGGATAAAAATGTGCTTTGTCTAGCTCAGTGTGTGCTCCTGTCAATCTCATAGTGAGGTAGATCTTCCTATAGCTGCTGTGGCTATGCTGAAATATGGAATGGGGTATTTTGGTGTAGTCAGTTGGTCACAAAAACTTCTGGGTTTTTTTTTGGTTATCAGTATAGAACTTGTAGAGAACGCTAGTCTGTAACCTACCTACAGAGGAAAATCCCAATGTTGTCCCATAAATCCTCTGATCCTCCCTTTGTATTTGCTCTTGATACCTTCTCTCTACTTCATAACTATGTGCCACCATGGTTTGCCTTTTTGCTGGGAAGCAACAGCCGGCAACTGTGGGAGCTGAGATTACCCTTGCTCTCTGATCAGCTGCCAGGAATGCAGCACTGCAAACACACCACTTCTCTTGTGGGTACACCCGCGTTCCCCTATCCTGGGCAGCAGCAGGACCAAGGTCACTTTAAGAATCTGCCCTGGAGAGTGCCTTGTGAGAGCTATTTATTTAGCCAGCTAAGATGTGGAAACAAGATACATAGTTCTATTTATTTTTCCCAGTGGCAAATCTCTGGGGTATTCAGAAATAGTCTCCCTATGCTCCAATTGACCTTCCTTGGGTATGTGCCAAGTATCTCTGATTCCCCTGGGACTGTGACTCATGGACTTTATGGGCTTTAGTTAGGCATTTGAGGTCTTCAGGTTGCTGGTGCCATAACTGTAGATCTCTTTAGAGCTACCCATATCTGAGGTAAAAGCTACATGGCAAAAACACATAACTTTCTGAGGTGTAGATATCTCTTGAGTTAACCACCATGAAATCCAAGGCTGTCTTGCCCATCTCTCATGATGCTGTGCTGCAGAGAAAGTTTTCTGATACCTTTTATAGGGACAGTTTAAAATAAAGCCAGAGGATGTTCTGTTTCTCTCAGCTCTGTTTGTCTCAGTAGCTGGGTTATCTGATACAAGCGTGTGTGGGACGCTCAAATCTTCACTCCATCAACACCTTCTCTAATGTAGCATCTCTGATGCCCAACACAGTACAATGGTCACTGCTCTTTTCACCTTTCATCTTAATTATTCCCCATGTGTTCCATTGCTTCTACCCTTCTACTTTCCAGTGTCCCTCTCAACACTGTTTCTTGTTTTCCCAACTTGTTCTGAGAGATATTTGGATGTGTTGTGGGATATGGAATGTGACAGTGGCAGATGTTTGCTCTCTGGTCAGTCAGGATCTGGGTCTTTTCTGAATGACTGTCTCCAGGTTGCCAAGCAGTAGATATCCTCACCAATGGCTTTGGAGGTTGTGTGTTTGTGGATAGGTGATATGCAAGCTCTTCCAGGACTCTTCAAGTTGAAGATAAAGCATCAAAATGGTTGAAAATAAAGAATCAGAATTTATTTGCCTTTCATATGAGGGAGACCTGTTCTTCAGCAAACAGCAAATGGTGGTGTGACTCGTGTCTTAGTTGTTCCCTCCATTATGTTTTCTTTTTCTGCTGTTAAAAGGATGGTGGGCAGTTTTATTAAAGCAATTTGGAGAGTCTTTTAAAATGTCTTTACTTCTCAAAGTTCCATGAGTACATCTATTTATTATACTGAGCAGAGTGGTTCATGGTAAGTGTTCGCATAAACCTCATAAGAGAGATTGCAACAAGAGTGAGTATTCATCAGAAATAAAAACTCTTTCTCTGAGTTTTCATGATACTTGGCTTTCTACACTGGGCTGTTCCAGTAAAGTTTGACTACTTAATTAAAAGTGGAAAGTGAATAAAAAAGGTCTGGGAATGGTGCCAAATTAATTCACTAGAAAATGTGATATGCAGAAATTATCTGCCTTTGCTCATGTCCAGCATTAACCACTCCTGACATTTGATCACAATTCTTCTTATGTTTGGTGCTTATTGGATAGTCCCAGCTCCTCAGAGGTTTGCTGATAATCTCCCTTTTCATTAAAGGGAGGAAATCCTTCTGTGTAACTCTATTCCACCTGACGTGGATATGTGTATTCTTCACATAATAACAGAAAAAAGAAGGAAGTTCTCTTTGCCTGTGGCAAATGTTTGCATCTAGAAACTTGAGGTGTCTTAAAAATGTTTATTTCTCTCTGTGGAGTGGAGGATGAGTCTGGAGTGGGCAACTTGGAAATAGCACAATGGGCTTTTAAGGCTGGGTCAGATAGATGGTTGCTGAGAGAAATTTGGAAAACGGAGTCCTCTCCAACTGGTGTTAGGGGTTAAAACCCAGGAGTAGTGACAATACCACAACTTGTATGTCTTCTCTTTGCTGATAAGTGCTCAGGGGTGATTTGAGATGAGGAGTGACTTGTGAATCTGAAAAATGCAAGAATAATGATGGCACTGTTGCTATGGTCATGAAGTGATTCCTGTGTCACGTACTTCTGTCACAGTGTGAGCTGAGAGGAAGATTTTTATTGGAGTACAGAAAGCAGAGCTCATGCAAATGAAGAGAGGAATGTCAAGGTGATCAAAAGAGTGCAGCTAAAGCTAAAAGCTATATTTAATCTGATATTGTGTCAGATTGACCAAGGAAAATATGAAGACCTTGGAAATGGTGAAGATATAAGTTAAGAGGCTGTATATAGCTTCAAGTTAGGCTTTGAATATAGAATACATATATTATTCTGCTTTTTTTATAATGCTTTTTTGCATACAACTGAGATTGTTTGCTCATCTTGGAACTGGTGCTTTTGATGCAAAATAAAAATCTAAGTGTTGAGTCCCTAGTGTTGAAAAGTGGCCAAGGTGCCACATCAACAAGTGCTTGTACAAGTGATCTCCTGTGACCTTAAAGCTGACAGAAGAAACTAGAATGGCAGTGGGCTATGTCTGGTTTAGACAAGGAGAGAGGAGATGTGCAGTGGGGGATGACCTGAATACTGGACTTATCTCTTCTGTTAATAATGATGGAGAGGCACATGGAAGAGATCCAAACACAAATGTGCCCTAGACCCTGGTGCAGGCAATTAGATTTTCCCCACCCTTAATCCTGGGTGATTTCTTTCTGGTAGGCCACCATGTGTGTTTACTACAATTTCATCTCCTGGATTTGTCTAAACTTTCAGCTGCTCTCCGCTTGAACAGAAGAATATGTGGCATATCTGGCCACTGCCAGACAGTATTTTGAGAAAGAGAAGAAACTCAATGCACTGACATGGTGATTTGTTCCTCTGCAACCTGATATGGAAGCTGTTGTGATGGGTTCTTTTTGAGGAATGCTCCATATGCAGATCTATGCATTTGTATATTTGGCAATGGCTCCTGATAGAAGATCAAAAGTAAATAATTTAAAATTCCTCTTGTTAGTCTGTGTTTTGCCATTAATCATGTTGAGCAGTCTGAATATTTAATTATTCAATTGGAAAGTAACACATGATTCTATTGGAATGGGGTCAGAATTAATCAATGCTTTGAGAATAAGCAGCTATTATTTGGTTCACTTGATCCCTGTAGAAAATTCAAAGGAAAGGCCAAAATATTTGTTGGTCTATGTCACAACTAAATGATGTGCTTCCCATCTGGCCTCAATCTTCATGGGATTTATCCTAGGATTCCTCCTAAATAAAACTAGTAAATACTGTTCTGAATGAGAGGATGCTGGCAAAAAAAAAGAGTTGTTTTGAAAATTTTTTTATATAAAGTGTTTCTTCAACTTGATTAAAATCTCAGATAACATAAAGCAGGGATAGTTGCATCAGTAAGGTATGTAAATAAACCCTACTGTGCAAATTTAATGCAATGAGCCATTGTAATAGAAGAAATTATCTTGGAGCCAAAGGTGTCCCGGTTTCATGCAGTTCCTTCTCTTCTTTTTACGCTCTGTGTGGTTTCTCTCAAAGAATGACCTGTTCTAATATTAATAATAAGTTACAAAATCTCATTTCAGACTGATGGTATCTCAGTGCTGCTTTGCAGAACAAATAGAGTTGCATTTCAGAATTACACTTTACTGGCATTGTACCGTTAATAGCAGTAGATGAGAGAAATTGAAAAATTAAGAGGTAGAAGCAGGAGAAGAAGAGATGTTTTCAGGTTAGATTTGAAAATAGATGAAGAATTGATGAGGCAGAGAGGAATGCCATCTACCAAGGTTGTTCCAGACGACTGGATAAACATGTGGCACACAGAAATCCTAGTGCCATCTCTTGGTAGCCTTTGGTATGGCAAGTTTTACACAGATGCACCTGCCTCTGTGGCACAAAAAAAATTGGAGAAAGAGCATTATATTAAGAGAAATCCACTTCTAAGCTTAACTAGATACAGCATGGGAAGGGAGCAACTGGTTTATAAATGGGCTCATTTAGTGAGACTGTTATTTTGAAAGAGGTGTTTGCTTTTTCTTCTTTTAGATATAGCCTATGTCTTACATCTATTTCAGGTCACAGTTTGAAAAAGAAACAATGCTTTCAACTGAAGGCCTTTCTTTGCCTGCCCATTATTTCTTCCCCTTTGGTGAGCTGGTGGGTTATATTTGGAAAGATGGTATGAGGGCAAGTGGCTGCTGTTCTCAGGTTCTTGCCTTTTCACACCCAGTGGCTATGGCAGATGCAGTTCATGGCTGGCCTCACATGATGACTTTGGGCATGTCTGCACTGCAGGCAGCTCTGGGTCTGTTGGGTGGGAGATTCTCTCCACCCGAGCTTTAATCTACTTCATTGTGCTAACAACTGCTAAGGCTTGCAGCAGGGTCCCCAGTGTGGGCTACCCAAGCTTCTTAGGACATATTATCCAGTCTGGGAGTATTATTCATGTTGCTGTATCTGTCTCACTGTCGGTTTTTGTTTTAGATTAAAGCTAACACTTGGGTGGCTTACTGTGTTGCAAACTCACTGCCTCTTAGAACTTCTCTGAGGGGTATATCCCACAAAGCCATGGAAACTATTGTCAGTCCCATCCAAATGGGAGGTGTGACTTCATTTTATACATCAGTTGCCTCTCGGAGTGTTTCCCGGAGTTAAATGAATTGTTAATGTTATTAATGTTTTTTTGCAGCTGAATATGATAGTTCCCTATAGAAGGTCAGGTCAAGACTTAATGCAGCACAGAGAGAACAGAGTGAAATTAATTAAAAATTAAAAGAAAAAAAACAGAGCTGGAAGGATTAAAAAAATATTTCATAATTTAGGAAGAAATGAAGGGTTTGGCATGACTTCTGGAAGATGTTGGGCTATCTGTGAGTTGAGGAGTGTGCAAGCTGCTCCTGATCTGGAGGTGCAGAGAGAAGTTTTCTACTGGTGGTGGTGAGGATGTAAAAGTAAAGAAGGCAAAAAGTCTTATGGTAGGAGACAAAAGATCTCTCATGTCTTAAGTGCTAACCTCTGAGACATGGTGTGTTACTATGGGCAAGTCACCTGAGATCAGACATTTCATGTGCTCAATGCATACACTTAAATCCCCCCCTTTCTCATGCCTTACTAAGGGTAGTGAGGATATAGTCAGTTCTGAGGAATTCAGTGAGGACAGAGATAGACAGGAAGGGAAATGAGAAAGGGCAGAGAAAAGCAGCAATGAATTTGTGAAAGGTTTTATGCTCAGGCAGAATGCATTTGAAGTGGACCGTGTAGTGAAAGTGAAGCTGGCAGAGTGAGAAGAGGGTTGAGCAACATGATTATGTGACCTTGTAAACATGTTTGAGGTGGATGTTAAATGCCAAGGCTTTCAGAAAGCATCAGCCCAGCAGCCCCAGAGGACTGGTGGAAAGGGATTTCTAGTGAAGTCTGTCTGAATGTACTTGTAGAGGTGATGAACAGGTGCTCAACCTGCTGTTTGCCTGCATTTGTTTTCCTGTGTCAAGGAGACAAAGAATCCCCCCTCGGAAATCACTGAGTTGGGTAATGACGTGAATCTCTGATAGAGGCCAGAGAGTGAGTAGATAAAGTTGAGGGCACTCACTTGAGTGTCAGCACTGTGAGAGCCCAGGAATCTCTTAGCCTTTCACTTGCTTTATTGCCATTTCTCCTCCCACCCGGAAGCCTGTTGCCTGTATGAAGGGGCTAGAAAGCAGCTGTGAAATCCTTCCACACAGCTTTCAGTCCCAAGGTAGACAAGGGAAATTGGGGGAAGAAAACATTGAGAGAAAGTCTCAGTGCAGAATTTCTACAGCAACAATTTGCACAATGCTACCCCTACAAGGAAAACAGCCCTAAGAATTTCCTGTTGTTGCTGAGGGTTTTTTCCAGCTCCACCAGTGCTGGCAATGCTGGCAGGTGGAGTGTAAGCCAGTCTCTAGAACTATCAGTGGTTTTAAAGCACAGCAGTGATTAGACCTGTCCTGAGCAGAGTTAAATGACGCAGTGTCAAAGCTCTTAGCAACAGCCTTTCTGCAGCAGGATTCCCTGTCTTGATAGAGCTGTTGGAGCCACACCAGCTGTAGCAGCAGCAGGGTAGCTGCTTTTAGAGACACAGAGGCAATGCAAGAGAGTCATTTCCAGTGGGTGAGAGGGAGCTCCAAAGTCTTCATTCTTTCAGGCTCTCTTGAGTAGTTATCAAACACTGATTATAGAGAATAAAAGAGCTAAAGTAAATATTAGAGTATTTGCCAAGTGCAGGTGAAATGTTTTTAGGGAGAGAAGGTTTTGTAACAGCAGTGCCTCAGATGCAGCACAGGGCTCTGGCTCACTAACACTGGCAGGGCTCTTCTCAGTCTCTTTATCTGCAGGGCAACACTTGGAATGGCAGCAATGCCAGTAAAACCTGTAAATAAACTGGAGTTGAGCTGCTCTGGGATGTGTTTGGAGACAGGGCTTGAAATGTGAAGGAGAGAACCTGAAAACTTGAGGAAGTGGCTGGTGAAGAAGAACAGGGCTGTGGATTCCCAATATGGCTGCAGCTCTGGGTTTGGGAATGGAAACTCCCCTTGAAGTGTAAACCTTGGAAAGGTCATGGCTCTGAGACAGAGTTGTTACTGTCAGTCTCAGCAAAAGCCAGATTATTGCAGAACACAATAGAGAACCATCCCATATCTCTGGCACATCTGTTCCATGTGTTTCTTTCCTCTCCTGTGTTAAAGGGATACAGCCTGGATGTTGTGTGAACCATGGGGCATACATTGCAATGGCACAATAGCTCTCACTGTCTACTCAAAAGTTTAATTTCTTCCTTATTTTTCGTTGTTGTTTTAAATAATGTTTACATATTTGTGGTTATTCCAGCTTTTACCACCTTCCAGATTTTACTGTGCACAAAAAACAAGGTCATAGGGAAGAACCGTCCCAGTAATGATCAGAATTTTTACTGTGTTTTAATTATTTATCCCTATCGTTTCATTCCTGTATATAAAGCTCAAGTTCTACCAGTCTTGGCTTTGATATTGTCTGTTTTCAGATCCCAGAATTTGGCTTGAATACATCAGATGGAAGCTTTCCAATGGAAGGAGAGAGGAAAACAACCCCCTAACTTTTATTACTTAAGCTTCTGCAAATTACTGCTTCAAAAAGCCCCTGCAGTTACGCCAGTGTGACATTGCAGCTTTGAAACAGCAAATATCAAGAGAATTTGACCCAGTATTTGCTGCATAGTGACATTTACTGGCTTTCTCTTCCTTTTAAATCCTCTAGCTAAATGTTGTGAAGAATAGGCACCAGAACTAAGATGTGACCAGATTATTGCTTAATAAGGAATTATGCGTGTGCAACTGAACAAATTCATAAGTCTGTGTCTGGCTGGATCAGCCACAGCAGCCAGATGCTGCTTTACAACCAGCTCCATGGTGGTGTAGTGACCTGTGCAACAACTGAGGCTGGTGTGTGCTGCCTGCTCTCAAATCCCTTGCTTGTAGATGTGGAGATGAAAGCAGAGGCTGTGCTTTGGCTGCCCCTGGCGTTGCAGCCTGCCCATCCTCACAAAGTCAGAATGCATCCTGCATGTTGAACCTCAGGAACCAGCTGGGCAAAGTGCTGTGTGGAAGGCAACATAAGTGATCTAGCAGATAAACCTATTTCTCTGACTCTTGTGCAAACAAGTGAGATAAATATTGCACTCTTTCTCAGGACCCTGCCTATGCCATTCCCATTGCTGTCTTTGAAATGCTACATAGCTTGAGGCACTCTGGTTGCAGAGAGCCTCATTTCTGACCTACACTCTGCAGGTTGCCTTTCCTGCAGTAAGATGTCCTATTTCTGCCTGAGCTGTGGAGATGAGGACAGGACAGGAACATGTTCACAGCAGGTGTTGGGATGGTGGTGCCCCTGCTGCTGTTGGAGGTGGTGGTTCAGCCTGCTTGCAGCAACAGCTTCTGCAGAAGGTGCATCCTCATTTGTAGCATCTATCCTCTTTTGTGGGAACCTGATCACACATCCTCAGAGGACTCTGTTGCTTTCCTTATCACAGCCTGGAGGTCTTATGTGCAGAGACCTGCTACAGGGTAGTGTGAAAGCCATCTGCTTTCCACATCTTGGCTCTTTTTCCTGTAAAGATATATCTCTGTAAATATTACACAATACAGCAGTATCCCCATGCCCCCCCCTTCACCTGCTCAGCAAGACAGAAACCACAGAATTGCAGAGGGAAGTGAAGAGCAAGATGGCCTTTTCCTGATAAACCTTTATGGAAATTCCCAGGCAAATTAAGCTTTTCTCCCTTCACTGCAATTGCAACATTTATTTTTCCAAAGACTTCATGCCTACAGTATTTACCTGTGGCAAAACTAGTCAGCATTATAGGTTTCTAACACCATTCTGTATGTGTTCTGCAGCCCTCTGTTTTGACAACATGTGGTGGGCAAAACAGGCATTTGTCTATCAAAAAAGACAGATTTGAAAAATGTCTTAAACTGGCTGTTGCTGTTGACTGAAGGGACTTGGGTGAGACCTGAGTTTTCTGAAAGAATGTCCAGATTTTCAGGGAGATTTAGATGCGTGAAGATGAAAAGGAGTGTAACCATAATAGAAAACCTCTCAGCAGGTTAATGGATTAACTTGTACTATTAAAAGGCAGTTCTGACCTTAGCATACAACAGAGCTTTGAAAAATCCTGCTGAGTGCAACCTGCATGTTTAGACTTAAAAATGCCTTTTAAATTCAGATCAAGATGCCTATTGTGAATCTGTAAGAGAATGTTGCTTTGTGTTTCTCAAGCATGTTTATGCATTGTTCTCAATTTGAGACTGATTTAATAGTACCAATTAAGCTCAGTATTGTGTGCACACATGGCATACAAATGCATCTTCCTGTTTGGCAGTATCAGTTAGGGCCAACAATGTGCCCAATTCACACTAAATTAGGTGCTGAAGTGCTATGTATGTATGTATTGAGGGAACAAAATCATTAGGAAGGTTAAAAAGTGGGAGTAGGTGGAAATCAGGAAAAAAATGGGTGACAGATTCTGCACATTTTTTTGTGTTTTTTTCTTGAAATTCCACTTGCATATGAGCTTTTCAGGCATCTTGAACTCTGAGCACCATCCTTTGGGACTTAGGTAAGAGTAATATATAGAAGCTGCCTGACCTGTGTGCATAACAGGGGAATTGATGGTTACCTCCTTGGGAAGCACGTGGGGATTGATAAATGTGTTGCATGCAAGAAGATTAATTGCATTGATACCTTTTTTGCACTTGCTGCCTGCTGCAGACGTGGGTGTAACACTGCTGTCAGAGCTGCAACTGGTGTGCAAACAGCTGCTCCCACATTCAAACCGTGGCCTTGGTACCACAGGCTGTAGCTGAGCACTCACTCAGAGCAGAGCTGAGTAGGACTATAGAGTTATGTTATGACGTTATTGGCAGTTCACAACCACCCAAGCTGCACCTTGTCATGCAGCACAGGGAGAATGATTCCAGCAGCTACACTTGCGTGAAACAGCTTCTTGCTTTATCATGTTCAAAAAAACATCTTCCCCAGAGATTTTGAACTTTGAGTTTCTTTGGCTGGACTTTATGGATGTGCTTCATCTGAATAGGACCAGAGGGGAAGTGAAGTGCAATATAAACACAAACTGATGGATCTATTTCTAGAGCCTTGTAATATGGAAACAGTACCATTAGATTAAAAAGAACAAACACAGTTTTTCATCTTGTGTTCAATATAAGTAATTCCTTCTTTTATTCTGAAACATCTGACATTTACTTAAAGAAAAGGCTGACACACAAGTCAGCCGTCTTTCTTGGAAGAGATCAAGGAAGATGGTGCCTTCCCAGTCCTTCAGCTTCATATTTCATGTTCTTTTCAAGTCTCTTCTATTGTACACATTTTTAAAATTAGCTTCTCTGAAAGATGTTTATTTCTTTGGTTAGAAAGACAAACCAAACAAAAACCTCAAACAAAAAAACAAAATTCTAAGCAGAGAAACTGCAGGAATGTCTGAAATGGAAACTCAGATTTTCCATCCATCACAGCAGTCCTGCTCCATGCAGAAAAGGTGGTTGTTTCAAACACCACTGCTTTATAGCTCAAGAGCACCTTTCATTACAAAGTGCTTTTTAAAGATGTTGTACCCTGAGATTACTGCTGCTGTAGAGATGGTTTCTACTAACCAGTAGTCAAGGAGAACTACAGCTCTTAGCCTTGATTACTTTGAAACCAGCCTCCCTTTTATGCTCTCAAATAGCTCCAGGCTCAAGCAGTGACATGTTAGATACCTCACTGCCTGGACTGTCAGTAACAGAAGCTGCCCTTAAGTATTTCACTGCCAGTAATTGATAGTATCCATAAAATAAAAATCTTGCAGAGGTTTGCAAGCAATGTGGCATGTGTGCAGGGTTATTTTCTGGCATCATAAACTCTTGGGTGCCCTGAAGCTCTACCTTCCCTTTATAGTTCACCATCAGAGGCTCCCCAGTGGTAAAGCACCTGCAGTTCAAATTCTCTTAATGAAAGGAATCACAGTTGCCCTGCTGAGATTTGAGCCCAGGGTTCCCTGGTATGTCACCAAGAAGTGCTGTTTGACTTCATCATGCCCTAAGTAGGGTATGTGTGTTGTGCATCTCTCACTGCCCTTACTCTGGGTATACACAGCACTCAGAAAAGTTTGAGGTTGAACAATCCAGAAGCAAACAGAGACTGGGTTTCTTTCCCTGCATGTGGAGCATGTGCTCCCCAGTGAGCACAATGTTCATGTCAATCCTGTGGTCTCCAGAGCAAAAGCTGCTGGGAATGGAGAACTGATAAGTAAAAAAAAAAAAAAAGCTAAGGAGTCTGCCAGCAGACCACCAGGCTCTTTCTAAACTGAGTAGTAACTGGATTGGGAGTGGAAGACAGATGCTTGGGGAAAGGAGGGTAATTTAACCTCATTCAGTGACACTTTAACTGTGTACAGGATGATCTGTAGAGCTCTGCTGGTGCTTGTTAGCAGGTGTGGCCTCAGTGAGTGTCCTTACCACTCCTCTTGATCAATCAAAGGTAGATTAAGCCCCTTTGCTCTTTGCCCCCCATGTTTCCCTTGGGTGGGAGAGCAGGATTCTCACACTGTCAGCCTGGAACTGCCTGGGTGATGAATTTGTTAGAATTCTGTCTGATTTTGATCCTTCTAGTCCCTTCACCTTGATGTGAATGACAAGCTGTCACAGCCTGCCTCAGCCATACTGGTGACATCTGACCCTGGAGAGGGAGCTGATATAATCTGAGGTATAGCTTCTGCCTGGGGAGGCAGTGCAAGCTCTGTACTCTGCTGTGAGAAATGCCTGGGCATTTTTTTGGCAAGGGTTTGAGTGTATTTCATATACCTTGTTCTTCTTTGTTACTACTTTGAAGCTAATTTAAATTAGAGCTGTAAAGAATAGGTTGACTTTTTAGGATACAGCTGTCTTGCCTTCTGTACTCGTACACAAGAGAAAGTAGGATACTTGTAAGGATGCCTGGAGGATAAGCCTGGAGTCACTCTTCTTTCTGGGAGGCAGAGATGAAAGAGGCTGGAAGGCTATACCTTTTCAGTGATTTTAACCTAACAGGCTTCAGGGCAGGCAGCAGGGTTTGGAAGATGCTACATTGAAGGCTTTGAGCTGAACCCAGGAACTGACACATACTGGTCACTGGACTTGAAGTATCCAGTAGAATGAGTGTGTGATTTTTATTCCCTTTCACTCAGCATTACACTGAAAGCACATCTGTGTACAACAGCTGGATTTCCAAACTCCACCTGTTGGCAGTGTGCAGGACATTGCAGACTGTAAGCAAGCTTTGCCTTAGTGTAAGTTTTAATGCCTAGATAACAAGCTCGAATTAAAATGGACATGATGATGGGTGTTTTTGCATAAGTCCTAGACTAGCAGTGCTATGAAAACGCCAGCAGCTTTTGCCCACCCATATTCCCAAGACTTGTGAAGCTGCTGGTTTTAAGTCTTTAAAACAAATCACCATACAAGTGCCTGCATATTTAAGATCTGTATTTCTGGGCCATGAGGAAAATGACTATTCAAGACATCTGCCTCGAATGAGATCTACCTTCTGGTGGGATTTATAAACACCTATTGCCATGCTGCCTACATGTTATTTCTAAATGTGTTCCAGTTGTCAAATGTGAAATTTAGAGTGAGTCGCTCTATGACTGTATAAACTCTGGTAGTAAAGTGCAAGTCCCAGGGGTTGGAGGCAAAATGCAGCCAGATAATGTGTCCACTCAAGGACACTTAATTTCTGTCAGAGACAGGGGCTGTGGAAGCTTAGGGGCTTTAAGCCTGTAAGCTGTGATACCTTGAGCCCTGAGTCAGGGTTCTATTGTGCTAGATGTTGTACAAATATATATTGCAGGGTCCCAGCCCCACGCTGCTTGTGATATAAATAAACATGACAGCAACAATTAAGTATATGTGAAATAGCAGGGTGAAGGGCAAAAGAAGCTGAGAAACATGGGTTGCCGTGCAGGGGCAGAATCTTTTCTTACACTTCTATAAAAACAGTGCTTTGTCTTTATTGTCCAGGTGTGATTGCTTTAAGGAATTAGATCAGGCTGAAGTGGTAGTTAATGAAGCACAAGTCATTAGCTTTCACTCAATAATTTGAAGAGGGTGTTCTGTGTTTTAGTGTGTAGAAGGCATAGTTTTGCAGGAGAATGAAGGATGATTAAATTACTTGGGGGTTGATCTGCAGAGCTGTTTTGGTTCATGTCTTTGTTCAGTCTTTGGTTTCTGTTGTCCCCTGTCCATAGTGCCAAGCCAGTCCTGAATGGGTGAGCATCATGTGTCCTATGAGTCTCAAAATCCTTTCATGTAATCAACCATGCATCTCTTCTGTAGTGAGTTTTTTTTCATTTTCGGAAGTGTTTCTTTTTATTTCAAGAGACAGAAACAGAGGCACATCATTGTCCATCATACTGCCTTGTGCTACAACCCATGAGCTGAGATTGAAGTGCAGAAGAAAACCAAAGAGATTCCAGCTTTCAGGCTCCTCTGCCTGCAGTGATTTTCAGCAAAAAAATGTCCTGGCAGCTCAGATCTGAAAGGGTGACCTAGGCATAGCAGTCCTTTGTCCAGGCTTTTTAGCAGCCTGGTTTTACTGGCTAATCCAATTGTGCTTTGGCTTGGGACATGGAGTTTTTCTTTGTTGTTGCTTCTGGTTCCTAAGCACAGGATCTGGAAGTTGCATTTGTCTATCTGTCTGCTAGTTGTACTCCTGCCCAGATATCCAAGCTGCTGACTTGGAAACACTTCAAAGATTTCCATTCTTCAGAGTGGCTGTCTCAACTGCTACTACTGGGAGTTTTTAATGTTTTCTGATTATGGAGCAGCATTTATTATTATGCCTTATAAGACAGGGAAACTTTATTTATACATGTATTTATTTTTTTAATATATAAGTGAGTCTCCTTTGAGACACACAGGACTTGACAAAACAGCTTAGATTTTGCTAACCTATTACCATAGAGAACAGAAAATCAGAGGAAGGCATCTGGACAGATTTGGCAGGTTTTTTAATGATTTAATCCCTGTCCCTCCTTATCCCCCCATCCTCCCTCCATTCCTTCTTGAGACAAATGCAGAGATTTGCACTGGGCATGCTATAAAATCCTCTGGTCTGGCATATGGCTCATCAAATCATCATTCTTGTGCTCTTCGACTTTTCCTCCTGTTCCATCTTCTCCCCGCCCCATCCTTGCTCTCATGCACAATTTATGAACTCCTCTCTCTGTTTTCCTGTCCCAGGATTACTCATCTCTTTATGTCTTCTGATGCCAGAAAAGATGCTGTTGGCTTGCCTCATGGTGCTAAGAGGTGCTGATATTATCACAAACACCATTTGCCTGGTTTGCTCTAACCCTATTGATTCTTCAATGGTTTTGCTGCTGCTTTCAGTGTAAGCCTATTCTTCATCCTCTCCTATGACTTATTATTTGCTTCTCATAGGATGTTTTGTATATTTGAATTCATTCAGCATCAAAGATAGGTAATATTCTGGAGATACTTGCTGACAGCTGGCTTAATGTGTAAATTACAATGCTGATTGAAAGTCCAAACTTAAAACAAATGCAGGTAGTTAACTCTCTACACAGTGTAGGTGTGAACTCCTTTCCCAGGATTATTATGAATGCGAAGAGTTTGCACAAGTTCAAAAGTTCCCAGTGAAATATTTGGTAGAAAAACCAACCAAGAGCTAAACCTATTCCAAAGGCACCATTGCTAGTTAATGGGGTCTCTGTACTGTGAATTGTTGGAGTTTGTATCTGTTCTGTAAGTTCTAGCACTATTTCTGCTGTGGTCTTGTACGCTGTCCTTGGTCATTGCTGGCCACAGGACACTGGACTATTTATTTAGATTTCCAGCTTAAGCTGGTGCAGCTGCTCTTTTTGGACTGGCTAATTAGCTGTGCAGTTAGAATTCCTGTTTTTTGTTTCACTGCTATTATATCTATGATTAAAATATAGGGATATAGGACTACAGTCATTCTTGGATAACTTTTTTCAGACCCTTTCCTCACTGGCAACTGGGCCTAGCAGTCCCATTATAAAGAATCCAGGTTGCCTTTTCAGAGTCGTTAGGTTGCTTGTCCCATTGCTGCCAAGAGGATGTTTCAGACCTTCATTTTCTAGTGCTTAAACCCCACCCTTTCATTTCCAGTTGAATTTATTTATGGCCATTTTATATCTGTTTGTCCTTGTGCCAAATTTGTTCTTCGGCCCAAGTTGCTGTCTGTCTTCCTCAGTGTTTAATTCTCCACCACCCAGTGTGTCTGTGGAGGAAAAATCCAGTTGTCTCTTGACTAACATTTTGCTAAGGTGACTAAACTGTGATATTTAAATCTCCTCATGAGTTCACATCTCTGTTACCATAAAGATTTCCTTGGCACCTTTCTGCATGGTTCTTGCTGAGTACTGCACACAGCTGCTCAGGTGAAGAAGCCTTGTATGAGAACATTCATGCTTTCGCTTCTCCACTCTCAGTGGCTGTCCTGAGACCTGATCCGTTCTTTTCATGGTTGTCACCCTTCTGGTCATGCTTGTCCTCAGCCTTTAATGGGCTCATATATCCAGGGTGTCCTTCTACTCATTTCCAAATTATGAGCCGCTGCTCATAATAGTAATTCTTATTAAACCCTAAATGCTTAACCTTGCACTTTGACTATTACATTTCATCACATTTCTATTGCTTCAGAACTCAAGAGCATCTTGTTACTCCTGAAAGATATTCTGAACTCCCTGCTATTGGCAGCAGCTCCTGACTTCACACGGTCAGCAGATTTTGTTAGTATACTCTGACTTTTTGTGCCAAGGTCATTAATGAAAAGATGAAATAAGATCAGTCTCAAAAGATCCTTGAGGACTTCCACACATAACTTCCCTCTAGACTAATAACTCCTCTTTCAGCACAGCTCCTGTCATTGCCTCTTTAACCAGTTCCTTACCCACGGTGTAATTCTTACCCTAATCCCCATGTTCTCCAGTTTTCCTAATAATTTTCAGTGTGGCACCATATCAAATGCTTTACTGAAGTACAGATAAATTAAATCTACCATATCTCCCTCATCTAGAAAAAATAAATTACCTTATCAAAGAAAGATACCAAGTTAGGCAGGCTTGATCTACTCTTGGTAACTCTATTTTATCCCTTAAAGCTGTTTTATCTGTTTTGCAGTTTTTCCTAATGACTTTTATTTTTTCTTTCAAAATCTGCTCTAAAGCAATGCATATCATTGAGGTCAGTCTATTAGGTCTGCACCTACTTATGACTAACAGTAGAGCACATCCTGTAGGACCTACAGAACATCTTGCCTGTGCCAAACCCTTTGTGATGGATTGCAGTACCTGAAGAGGTGGATGGAACATGCTAGTTTGGTTCTGCCTTATTTTATGGCAGATCAGCTGCTTCCAAGCCCAGAGAAAAGAAGTGGCCAGGAGTGCTTAAGGCTGTTAAAGGATCAGTTATGGTATGGCCAGGAAGAGATTAGGTCTTCTGGGGCAAGTGTGATGAGGAATTGGAGAAAATTTGGACTCAAAGACAGTAGGAATTGGAGTTTACACTGTCTGAGAACATGGTCTAAGAGTTTTAAGATCCTCTAAGGATGAATGAAGTTGTTTGTATACAATGTGGTTCACAGAGCACCGTAAAAGTATTGGAGGATCAAGATTTGATTTGTGGGCTGATGGGAAGATTGCTGGCAGTGTCTTTATGACAGTGGTGTAGCTCTACTGAAACTCTTAGCAATGCTCATAAGGATGTGCAAAATTAAGCAGATGCCTGCAGGAAATACTGAGAAGTCTTCTGCTCGGAGCCAGATATACTCTGGTCTTTCTTCATTGCTCTGCTGTTCCGGTATGTGATTAAGACATTGCATTAAGCCTGTAAAATGTAGGTATGTAATGCAGTCTCTTTTTACAAGGCACATACTGGAGTGTGAGCTTTGGGAGATGCTCTGGGTGGAATTTTAACTTGCTTAGAGTTGTTTACTTTGTCCCAGACTTTAAACTTGGGGAAAGACTGACTATCCCTCTTCTGAGCAGGCTGAATAGCTGATAGATGACTGTAGTCCTCCCACGAGCTGAATGATTGCTGTTTAGGTGGAGCTAAAGAAGCAATGAAAGCATGACTGTGTTTCCACTGGTGAGACTTTTAGCTACTGATTTCCTGTTCTGTCTACACTTGTGTGCATTTCCTTTGCAGTTTATAAAGCTGCTGTTGAACTCTGACAGATTCATTATGAAAGAATGACTTTAGATAGACATGTTGACCCAACATCAGCAAGAACCAGCTCTTGAATATTTTAGTCTCAGCTGCTCTTAGGACACACAATGAACAGCATCTTGATGACAAAAAAATATTTATTTATTTGCCGCAGAATGATAATTGGCTCAGTATGGAAGCTAATACGATTTTATTTGGGGATTGGTTTGTAAAGAGATTACATTTTAAGGAATCCTTGGGCATGGAGATTTTTGTAGCTGTATTTATTTAATCAGCTCTAGGCACTTGAAACTTCACAGCAGTAAGCCAGGTTAGAACATGTATATTTTTGCACCAGCAGAACATGACAGGAAAGGAAAGTTTTCTGTGGGATGGAGATTTTGCCACATGAGGAAGAAACTTGCCTCCAGATACTGGGGAGCAATGATATCTCAGTTCAGCTCTTCAAGCTGAAAAGTTAGTGACCAGCTCCCAAACAAACCAATGCTGTGCTGGCTCAGGCAGGTTAACTTGCTTACCTGGACATTGAAATGACACAGAAAGTTGACAGAAACCTGTCTGTCTCTCCCCTGTGACTACTTCCTCACTGCAAGCAGTCTTACTACAGAGCTTTAGCATCTTTCTTACAAGTCCTCCTGAGTGGGGCCCTTGACATACTCCTGCAATGCAAGACATTGTTTCCACTAAAAGAAATTCAATTTTATTTTCAGTTAAAGCTGGGGGGAGGACAGGGTGAATGTTGTTTTGGGAAAATAGAAAAAGGAGTGGGATTTGGCTGGAAATGAGGACATTGATGTCCCAATTTGATATAGAAGTTATCATCTGCTGATGTAGATAGAAGCACTTATGTCTGGAGTGGGCATGTGCTGAGTGTCTGGTACAAAGAAAGAGCTCTGGGGCAGCAGTTTAAAGTCTTGTTAGATTACTTTGGATATGTGGGTGTTTCTTTAAATTTTAATGGTCACTACAAATCAGTGTTAAAGTAAAGCTAGAGGGCTAATGATCTTTTAGAATAACTGAGTCAGCTCCAGAGACTGGATCCTCTATTGGTGTAAAACATTGCAGTTCTGTCAAAGTCCATCATAAGCTGTCGGTTTAGACCATCTGGGAAGTCTGGCCCAGAAGACTGTGAAGATGAAGGTTAAAAAAATTATCTAATAAATTGACATTATTTCTCCATCTCTTCTTTCCCCAGGGCAGCCATTGGGGCTCTGGCAGCTCTGCTGAAATCAAGTAAGCTTTTTTCTTCATATTCTTTCTGGCTTTCCTTTCTGTGCTGTGTTGCTAGACAGAATGATGCTGTTGAACCTCATTCTCCCTTGGTATTCCCTCTTCCCTTGGATCCGAAGAGCAATGCATAGAAAAGATGCAGTAGTGTATCCATTTCCTATGTGAGTCGTTATGATTCTTGGAGGTCCCACAGCTCTGTGGGAGATGGTGTCCTATGTGCTAGGGAGAAAGCTGATAAGGGAGGCATACTAGACCTTATTTTGAGCATTTAAGGAGCAATGGTTGGCCGGGTCTTGGTACAGTGGGAGAAATGGGAAACTTCTCCAGCCAGTGACAAATGCTTATTGCTCTGATTCAGCATCACAGGAGAGTGGGGCCTGGACCTCTCTATCCTGTGGTGCTGTTGTACCTCTGTATTTCCCCAGTTGCAATGATGCTGTGGGCAGAGGCTTGGAAAATTTCCGTTGTCCAAAAGAGATGACCTCATTCTCCCTTGTAAGTTTTTCAGGTCTGATAATGTGCAGGCATTGGCTGAGAGATGGTGATTGCCAGGGTACAACCCTGCTGTGAGAGGCTGAGCTTAATGTTTGCACCAGCTGGTTGGGGGTGTTGCAGACCTTGACCAAGTAGGGTGACTAAATAACTTTGAGACACCCTTCCAAATTTGTTACTGCTTCCATGGAAATGAAGAAAAGGACATAAATAACAGCAATGTTGTTTGGTTGTGAAAGGTAAAGTGATTTTTGGTATAACACATCATCTATTTTCAGTTGGTGTTTTTTTTAAAGCACTGTAACTGGAATTTGTGAAATGGTGCTGATACTGTGCAACCAAATAGAACACTGCAGACCACAAGCAAGCCTGAACTGTGTTTTTTGGATGCCTGCTGCAGTCTGATGCTGAGTGGCCAAGAATGTCTTTTAGTTTTCTCCTTGTCCTGTGTTTTTCAGGACATGAGAAGCTCCAGGCTTTTGGAGTAGACTGCTCTGGTAGCCGCATACAAATGAGCAAGTTGTGTCTTTGGGGAGGTATGGGTCAGGAGATGTGAGAAATAGCTCTGGTTCTTTGAGATAAATTCACCATGCTTGGAAAAGCGATTAATTCTTATTCAGTATTGCACCAGGACAGCTTGCTTTGTCACAATTAACTTCTCTGTGGCCATGACCTTAGTGCATTTAAATGATGCAGGGGTTCTTGGGAAGTTAAAACTTAAATCTGGTGAATGCTTTAGCACTTGAAAATTGCTTATGAAAACAGGGGATAAAGCTGTATACAGAGAAGCACCCAGAAGCCCTTTAGCGTGTTTTAGATGGGATACAAACTAAGTGGGAAGTGGCAATCCTGGAAAGCAGTGAATTAGTAGACTGGTTATTGTGAGCTTTCTTGGAGATTTGCAGTAACCTGCTTGCTGGGAAAGGGTGGGGAGATTGTATTTTGCTGGGACTGAAGGCTGTAAGGCAGACAGGACAAGAATATGCCCATTCTTGAGGGTATCTCTGTAGGCCTGTGCTGTCCTTGACTGCTTCAGCCTGAAGTGATCAGGGGGATTATGGTTATAGACAGAGCTGTGTTGTAGGGTCAGTGTCCCTCTTGCTTTTAGCGGAGCTGCAATGGGAAAGCACACAGTAGTTTTAAAGGGAGCAGGCAGATGGCAGTGTGTCTCCCTGATGGATTCAGAAACATCCATCCTCATCTCCTCAGGCTTCCATAAGCTCTACTTGAGACTGTCCACCTGCAGAGCCAGGGGCTGGCTGGAATCTGTTTGGCTTCTCTTTCCTAGCAGAAGCTGATGCTAAATGCTCACTTAACAGGTGCATAACTGCAAGAAGCAAGATATGCCTGGAAAAAAGACATCAGTGTAAGAAAAAATAACCACTGCAGCTGTACCTGGGAAATTGTTGCTGTTGTGTTTCAGAGGGAAAAGCACAAGATTATCCAAAGAAATAAGTGATGGAACATTACAGACTTGTGCTTCATTCACAACAGCGAAAAAATGCTTGGAGACCCAGTACAAGAAGACAGTGACCTTAGTTATGCTGTATGTAGTGATCATCACATTGTGATAGTCATAGAGATGGTGAATAATGGAGGAGTAGAAGTTTAGGTCCCTTCTAATGACAGTGCTGCATCTTTCTATCAGTGAAAGCTCAGATTTACTGGTGTAGAGAAGACATTTCTTGCCTGACCATCATCTAGTCTCACTCCCGAATTATCTCTTTTCAGGCATCCCAGAGTGTTTTACCAATCCTTGCATGCTACTTTACCAGTTGCTGTTCCCCACCTGCCATGCCCACATGCATGCAGCAAACAGCTCGTAGCAAGTTTCTCCATTGTCTTGCTATTTTCATAATACCTGTTGTCTGTCCACCATGTTAACTCCCCCTGACTGAATTGCATCATTATAGAGGCTGAACATATTGCTAGGTGAATATCTATAGTGGTGCTGAAGTGCCGTGGGAGCACCAAGAGTTTTTTTCCTCTTCTCTTGCATGTCAATGTCAAGCTTTCCAGTGTTACTCCTGTCCTACTCCTGTCCATCCTTCCTTCAATTTCTGGTTGCTTACCACAGCCTAGAGTTGGGATGAGGAGGTAGATCCTGGTAACTCTAGACTGAGGTGGGATGAGGCATTGCAACTTTGCCAGAGCCTCTTCTCTCTGTCCCAGTGTGTACATACTACTTTTTTTCCAGTATGCTTTGGCTTTTAACCATTTCTTCTCTGTACATGTGTCTTCATATCTTGATCTGGCTCTGTATTAATGCCTGGAAAGCTCATCACTAAGCAGGCCTGAGGTGTGGAGGGGATATACCCCAGCTGGAGACTTTTTGAACAGTGGTGGAAGGTGTGGGTTGCCCTCCAAGTCGCCCTTGGCCATGACTTCTATTGCTTTTAGTGAACTCACCCTCCAGAATAAAACAGACAACCCATCCCCAGTCTTGTGGGAATAGAATAAAACTTGTACTTCTGCTATCTAAGCACAGACAAGCACATACCTGCGGTGTGCAGGCTGGAGGGGATGTGATGGACCAGGAGCCACACGGTGGCGATGTGATTATAGGGATCCCTGCTCCCACCGTGCCTAATCCAATATGTATTTTGGGTGAGTAATTTGTTTATCAGCAGGTTATTTTAATCTAATTTTGGTTGTATTTGTTATTCCCGACTATCTGTGCTTCCCAGAATTACCAGCTTGCATGTCTTTAAGGAAATTAGCTAGAGCTGGTCTCAGAGGCATTTGCTGAGCGGATATTGAGGGAAAAGGGCTGGGAAACGGGCAGGGCCCTTGGTGGAACGCTTGCCTAGTAAAATTGTAATGAGCAATTTAAAAAGACAGGTTGTGGTGACCTCCTGATCGTGCTTATTTCATCAAGACAATTCTGTGTGCTAACAGCAGTTATTGCTGATGGCCTTTCCCCTCTCTTTCTGTATCTCTTCCTTCCTCCTTTTGTGTCTTTATCCTTTTGCCTCCCCCCCACCAGCCTTTCATCTCTCATTTCCTGCTCTTTCCTCCTCATCTTCCGTCAACTAACCTTTATTTAACCTTTCACCAGCTCCTTTTTTTTATCAAAGCATAAGGATTATGCCTTGTGGCTGGTGGGATAAAATAGTCAGTGTCATATTTTCCCTTTTATGCTGACATCAGGGAGGGGCAAGTAATTGTGAGGAACAGAAAGCGATGTTCTAGCACAGAAAGAGATTAGGGTTTCTGAAAGGCCTGCACTCTCTACATCTGAATTCATAATGCTTTACAACTGATTCAGTGACGTAGGTCTTTGATCTGGAGTCAAAATACCCTGTTGTTAAACCACCTCAGTTCCTGTAGCCAACAGCACGATGTCTGTGATTTTCCTAATCATGTGCCAGGTACCCATCTCTCATGATCAGTTTAGGACTTTATTATCCACCTCTGGATTCAAATTCCAGTATCAGTATCCATGATCACAACTTATAGGGTATTGTAATCAGAGTGGAATTTTGCAAGTAGTTTCATTCATAATAATCTGGAACAAGCTTTGTATCTGTCTTTTCTTCCTGAATTTCAGAATGCAGGTAGTCTTGCTTCTATACTTTTTTCTCTTTGAGAAGAGCCACTTTGTGGGAAAGAAAATTATTTTTTATGTGTCCTCTTATATTTCCTCCCCCAAGACTCTTCATTCACATACATATCCCAAACTGAAAGTGACTTGCTCCTCCAGAGAAAAAGGTTGGTTTCATCTCCTGGAGCATGGCAACTTCCTCCTGTTTTGCTCCTCAGGATGCATATAATGAAACCTATGTAAAGGAGCTGCCTTACACTGTGATGATATCCTTTGTAGTGATTGCTTACTGCTTTGTCTTGGCATGGGCAGTGTTTGTGCCTCCAGTGATGATCAGGCTTCAGAAAATTCATTACCTGAATCTGAGGAAGTCTTCCAAATTCTAACATCCTTATTTGAACTCTTTCAAACCACTTCAGTAAAAAAAAAAAAAATCACACTGGAAATTTTGTGCAGTTGTATTTTATTTATTTATTTCTGGCTTTCTGATGAGTTGCAAATGGAGGATTTTGTGAAATTGAAGAGTAAAGGAGAAAAGGCAAAACATTTTTGAAAATCAGTTTCCTTCTGAGGTTAGTTCAGAAGGGTTTGGCTTGCTTTTCGGTAACTTATGCATATGAACAATGAAACAAAAGCAAAGTAGAGAATAATTCCTGTATCATGTTACAGTTTGTGTGACTGCCACTGAACTGGACAACACCTGGAACTAAAACAAGTATTCTGGAGTACAAAGAATGAGCTGTTCTTGTACTGAAGCTCTTTGTGGCTGATTCCTGGTCTAGGATCAAAACATGGCATTTGTAGTTGGTAGAAAATCCTATCTATGTTCTCTAGTTTTTTTTGCCAGTGTTCTTTTTCTATCCTAAGTGCTTAAATAAATGCCTTGATTCTGAAGTTTATAGGCCACAACTACAGCCCAGCCTTCTGGCTTTCAGCAGGAGTTGAGCTAATACTAGCTTCCTGCTGGAACTGTAGAGCCCACTGGGTCTGAACTCATCCCACCACTTCTATAGAGGATCCTTGTGCTTTTCTCTAGCAAAAATGACCTCTCAATGACTGAATGAAATAGCTGTGTTCTCTTTGCTTTAGGAGTTATCTTGCATCTTCTATTCCCAAGAGGCAATCACTAGAGTAGAGTGGAGAATTTGGAGATTTTCTTATTCCTTTCACTTCTTTAGGGGCCATAGGGTTGATTTAGCAGAGCATTCTTATCTCCAAACTATAGCAATGTATGTTCATGGCATAATGAATCAGCTGAGTGGCATCAACAAAGAGATTTAAGTAGATAGACAGGAAGATAAATATCTCTTTGTTCTGCCTGGTAAGCAGTGCGTTGCTCATCATATTTCAGGTTGACTGTAATACAGTTTTGTGTTTAAATATGCTGCATGTTTTCCAGTGTCCCTGTGTTCTTGGCAAACACTTCAAAGAGGACTGGATTGCAAGGAGGGCTTCAGAAATGTCCACAGGAACACTGGTAGTCATGGGATTTTTATCTGCTAAACTGAAAACTTGATTTTTGGACTCTGTCCCTTGTCCCCTAACACAAAATAAGAATTCTGTCAAAGCCAGGGTTTTCTTTCTGGTGTGATCCCCTTGCTAATTTAGATACATCTTTAACTGTTTGAGGCTTCTACATTTCTGGCTAACTGTACAGGTGATTCAGGCCACATGTTCTGTGCTGCAGTGCTTAAACCTTCACTGATGAACAGCACTGTCTTGGAAGCCACAAATGGAGAGGCAGTTCTAGAAGTGTGGGAAACTAAGAAGGCATCGAGCATTCCCTTATGACCTAGCCCAGCCTCAGCAGGTGGAACTGAAACTCTTGCAAAGAAAATAGTGTGCTGTGGACGGGTTTGGGGATGGTGGTAAAGACAGTGCACCTCTGTCAGAGATGCCAGAACAAGACTGTGAAGTCAGACTATCCCAGGAGAAGGGTCAGAGATCACTCAGACAGATCTGATCCAGTAGGTAGCTTAGTTTTAATGAGTTAATCTGGATATGTAAAATATTTAATAAAATATAATTAATGGATTGGAGGGTGACGGATAGACCTTCGAGGATGAATAAAGGACAGCTCACTCCAAGTGGGGGTTAAGGCAGAATGGCATTTATCGAGAACATGGCTCCGACTTATATAAGGGTTGGTAAAGAACATTCTAGAAGAGGGCGGAACTTGAGGAGGAGCAAATCCTCTTCCATAAAAGGAAGGGGGGGAATGTCTGAGCCATGTACAGAAATCGGGGATAACCATATAAGGTGAAGTTTCACCGCGGCAAAACGAGCCAATCAGCACGCAGGGATTTTATGAGGGCCAAGAAAGGCGCCATTTTAACGAAGGGGTTTTCAATACATTAAACGGGGAACATAGACATTAAAACATCCACCAGGGAACCCGTAACATCCAAATGCTGTCTTAAAATATAAGAATATTAACAAACAGTCCCACTCCAGCTCCCCTTCTTCGTCACTCGGCTCTGCTAATCCATTTCATTGGTCCTTTTCCATGCGGTGTAGCTTCGTACCCCAACAGGGGGGGCAATACTCTACTATTTACTAAAGGTTAGTGTGGGATACAAATATTACGATGTAAGCTTACTATATGTATCTTAAATGTTACATGCATGAAAAAAATGTCACCTATCAATCCATCAGTGTCTGGTATCAAGTAAGGGATCTCAGCCTTGAGGGATAACCTTGAGGGATGTCCCACTCAAGGGGTGGTCGCTGCCATGCAGGCAGCTGCAATGGGCCCTGATGGCTGCAGGTATTTATAACATAAAGTGGTTGGTGTATTGTCAGATTTTTGCTGTTAATGCAGTTTTGCCCACTTATCAGCCTAGTCTTTAGCCAAAAAAAAAAAAGGGTTTTTGGGGTTTGGTGCCAGGTTCCCAACGATGGCCTTATACAATAGGAAGCACCATCCCTGGGCACTTGTGAAGGCTGCATAGAAGGAGAACTTCCATTTCCACTGGACACTGACCATACCCAGGGAGAAGGAAAGGAACTAACTCAAGAATATCTGTAAGGGGGTTAAAAGGCATAGGACATTTTGCCACTTACCACACAGATCCTACATACTCATTCCAGGAGGGCTGGGTTCTTGCTGCCTAAAAATCTGTGCAGTGCTGCTTGTACCTGTATGATTCATTTCCACCATCTGTATTTGTGCCAAAATATAGATAGATACCCATGCTGGTGCATCCCTAGATGGGGAGACCAACAGACACAGACAGGTGGGGAGGCCTCCTTTTTCCATTCTGCCTTCTGGAGATCTTGGCATGCTTCCTCCTTCATTTATTCACTACTTTATTGACTATAGAACTGAAAAAAAATGAAAGAAAAATTAAGAAAAACACTGACAGCACAGGAGAGCAGAGGAGAATCAATGAAATCAGACAGGAGAAACAAAATAAATGTGTTTTTTGCCCCTTCAGCAATTAATTCTCATTGCTTCTGATTAAAGGGCTAAGGAAGCTGTAGTCCTGCCTCTCCATCTCTTTCTCACAGAACAGACTATTTCAGCTTCAATTTTCAAAGCAACTGTTTTGATCTTAAAGGTGGTAAATGCTTACTTACCACAGAGGAAACAGCAAAGTTATTCTGCTCTGCTTCCTCCATGCTTTTCATCAAGTATTAGAACTGAGGCACAGGACAGTTGTGTGTTCTCATCCCTATGGAGCTGGGAATCAAATGTGGAAATCTGTCTTAAAAGATGTGAGGGGAAAAAAAAAATCACAAACACAGTTTATTAAAATTCTTTTTTTTTTTTTTAAAATAAATTCCCCAAGAAGCTATACACACACAGTGCTTTCCAGTTTTTCCCCCTCTTCCTATTGGCATTGACACAAAAAGCTTAGACTTCAAGCACTGAGCGCTAGAGGCTATAAAACTCTAGATCTAGTCCAATTTCATCTGTCCCTGAACAGTTCAGGGAAGCTCTGAGTTTGATCTAAATTGTCCCTACCTTACACTCCCTGACTCTCCTCTTCTTGTTGTGTTTTATGTACTTATTGACTTTTACAGGGCTTCCATAGTAATTCTTCAAGGAAGATTGACTGATTTAAGGGGTTAGGCATCTCGCAGGTTAGTAAACATGACGGCTGGTTGAGGATTAACAGGAAATCATGAATAAAATCATTGGGATTGATAAGGGATTCTCAAGCAATTAAAGTTTTCTTGCAGAAAGTCAAATAGAAAACAGAAGCACAGAGTGAAGGTCAAAGAAGGAGGATGACCTTGTACATGCTGACAACCACTGAGCCTCAAAATAGATGTACTGGCAGAGTTAATGTGAGATGGTTAACAAGAAGAGGATACAAGTGCTAGAGAACTGCAAGGTGTAGAGCTTGGGCAGAGCTGTGTGGGACTGGAATAGCTGTGGAACCTGTAGGTCAGTGTGGAGACTTGTCAGCAGGGTGGTGTGAAGATGCAGACCAGGATTAAAATGAGTTGGCAAACTGGTCTGGGGGTGCTGTTTGCTGCCAGCCCTTTGGTGCCAATGGTAGATAAAATTCCACGACCAGGCCAGGTAGCAGAGCAACTCTCCAATCCCTTCTCCAGGTAGGAGTTTGCAGAGAGCAGA
The DNA here is from genome assembly GCA_035222235.1 of Margarornis squamiger. Lineage (NCBI taxonomy): Eukaryota > Metazoa > Chordata > Aves > Passeriformes > Furnariidae > Margarornis > Margarornis squamiger. The sequence goes on from JAWWTY010000016.1 coordinate 7,188,987, forward strand.
CTGAGACAACTTTCAGCAACTTCTTTCCCTTTCCAGTGTCTCCATCTCCTTCTTCGCTAGGACTGAGTTTTGCTGGCTGTGCTGCTTCCTGATTCCTCCTTTTGTGTCTTCCCTTGTTACTGATTTTCTTCTTTCTATTCTTCTATTCTTTCTATTCTTTCTCTTAACCTCTAACTTCTTCTCTTGTCCTGTGAATCCCCACCGACGGCTTTAAAGTTCCAGGTGTGGGAGGCTCTGGCACTTTGCTTAATGAACTGGAAATGGATTGGAGCCTACTAGCTCTGGAGAACCCGTACCAAGAGCCATCTGTTCTGAGCTGTAAATGCTGATTGGTATTCAGGGAGCTGAGCTTGTGCCTTACGTATGCTACCTGGCCCCTCTGTTGATTACTGAGCTCCTGACAGCTTCTAATGTATGTCACATCAAGGAATGTCAGGACCTGTCAGGAAAATATGTTTAGGCAGGGTTGGTTTGAAGGGAGGGAGCCCAGAGTTTGGTATGGCTTTGTGTGTGTCCAGAGGGACAGGGCAAGGAACACAATGGGTGAAGGTATGTGTTTTAGAATACTCAGCGGAATTTGTTTTGTTCTGCAAGTTTTATTGTCATCTCCTTTCAGCTGGGTATTCTGAAGCTATGTGATCAAGGAAATATTGCAGCTATCCTTTATATTTTTATAAAGTTTATATTCTTAAGTTTGTTTATTGGTTTTTGTTTTTTTTTTTAAATTTTCTTGCCTATGCAGTAAAGCCTTTAAATATTATCTGAATGTGACCTTTAAAATTTTGGAGCCAGAAAGCAATAGAAAAGATGCCCAGACTGCTATTGCTCATGTTGGTGTTTTGTTAATTTTTAAATACTGTGGGTTTCCAGAATCACTTGATTCATGGCTTTCACTGTACAGGTATGTGTGGGAATACATTTAGAAGTTAAACATAATTTCTCTGACTGTGGCAGGGCTATATAGCCACGAGGTTTCTGAGTTTGCTGATCTCAGCACTGTGTTCTCTCAAGACTGAAGTACAGCACTATGTGAAGATTTTTATAACCTGCTGTTGACTAGTAGTGCTGTTCCTGAGCTTTTCTCACTCCTCAAGAGCTTCTGTAGTTTCAGGAAATCTTGTGGTGCTGCAACTGGAATCAGGTTTGTTAGCATTTGAAAAGGAGGTATGAGCTCTGCCCGTTCCCCATTCATAGTTTGGTTTGTCTGGAGGGTTCTGGAGTAGCTGTTTGCAGATAGGAAAGGGACTGCTTCTTTTTGTCATGTATGACTCCAAGAACCTGGGTCATGGTTAGCAAATAATAATAAATTAAATTACCCTAAATAATAATAATAAGCAAAGTAAAACAATATTTTCTTGTTAACCAAGACTACTGGGCAGGTGCTAAAGTCTGAGTTCGAGCACAGAGTAGCTGTGTGGTTGCCAAACAGGAAAGAGTTTAATTTAATTCAGCCTTTTCTCCTTGTTTCCAGAGTCTAACAGCCGGCGGGCAGTGAATGGGGGCTACCTGGGTGGATTGCTGAGACTCTACCAAGACTGGCATCGCAATGATGTCTCCAACAACTGCATCTACATTCGTAGGGGTCTCCTGCTCTGCTTAAAGTACATCACCAACATCCAGCTGGGAAGGGAGACTTTCCTTGGTTCCCAGGGAATGGAGATTCTCTTCACAAGTGTGCAGGTAAATGGTGGTTTTTGTGTTTAAATGAGGTGATTTGATAGTAAGGTCTGGGTTTTACCTCACAGTGCAGGAAATTCCATACTTATATAAATTCAGGATAGGACACATAGATGAAAAAACCGATAATGTTAAGAAATATTGACTTGTACACAGTGCCTCAGAAAAGCTGGAATGTTTCAGTTTCAAATAAATCTTAATTCCTATGGTCCTCATGGGAGTTCTAGTTCAGGCCTTTAATGCTTCTTTTCTCTTTCCCTGTGCATTCCACTGTCTGCTTGGACCTCCTCTCTTGAACAGTGATGCAATATATCTATAGAGGAATTGCTTAGGTGTTTCATGAGATCTTTCTTTTACGGTATCCAGATAATTTCACTCAATCAGCTCATTTAGCCAAACCTTTTCTAATGACAAACACTCATCAACTGTTTTCCAGGGGGCTAAATTTTAATCTTGTGAAACATTAATGTGGGTTCAAGAAAGATGCCATAGTCCTGTGAGTGGGCTCCCTGTAAGGTATAGAAAAGGCAGGTACAGAACACTGTTTCCTCAGTCAGTTTCCTCAGTCTCTCAGCAACATGCTTCCCCATACTGCTGTGGAGAAATGACTTAGGAAAAATCCTTCAGCTGTAGACCTGATCCCATGGGAATGTTTTC